>CM019063.1:350901934-351501934 GCA_009667805.1 Leptobrachium leishanense | reverse complement strand
CCCTAGTGAGACTCGTTTGGAACAGCAGCCAAAAATTCAGAGGCGTCAGCATGAATGACTTACTAGTTAAAGGCCCAGACTTCCTAAATGAGGTACGTGCTGTTTTGCTAAGACTCAGAAGCTGGGTGCACGATGCAATAGGAGATATTAAGAAAATGTACAATTCGGTCTGGCTAGAAGGCACAGAAATGCACCTGCACAGATTCCTTTGGAAAAACTCAGAAAAAGAAGAACTGAGTGAATACGCAATCACAAGAGTAAACATTGGAGACAAACCAGCAGGCTGATGTTTGAATTTCCTTTCAAGTGGGAAGATTGTGCAAAAAAACAGAAGGCTTGACAGTGTGTTTGTGGATACTGTAATGCATAATGTTTACTTAGATGTATTTGATGCTTATTGGACAAAAAAAAAGAAGAAATTAATCCGAGATATAAACAATCTCACCCACACTTCTTAGAAACATCTTCTCCTAAGTTTGTTTTCACTTGTACGTTTGTTTAAAAATACCACCGCAACCAAACTAGGTAAAAATATATATATTTATTATGTATGCAAAAATGACTTATTCCCACAACAAGAAATCAAGGATTTATAAAAAAAACAACAACCATAGGCATATAGCAAAATTAGAATATGTTATTAACTCACCACCTATGATTAGTACGATTTACTTAGATCAAGTTAATAGCTAAACATAAATGATTAGTACAACTTAATAAACGTTTCTGGAAAGAAAACATATTTCCCAGCAAACAAATATTCAAAACAAAGCTAGTATTGTGTATATATATATATAGATATATATATTGATATTTTTTTTGCAAGCATCACAGGAATGGCCACGGTCCAGTGATGAGAGATAGCTGCTTTGTCACCAGACCCAGTGATCATACAGGAAACAACTCGAGTGAGAATAATAGACCAGGACACAAGTGCTGTCTTGGGTGGTTCTTTTACTCTGGAGTAAATTTCATACATTCAGTAGTTTTATCAAAAATAGGAGCGTCACAAATTCATGAATTACAAACCAATACGTCAGTAATATAGGAACATGTTTTTTCTACTTTGGGCAGTACCTAGACTTACACAAACATTTCCTGTCCTTGCCTAGTAGGCATGCCTAAATTGACGTCTCAGTTATATCCTGTTCTAGAAATAGGAATATTCCATAGGATGCATTAACAATAACCATCTGTGTCCCCTCCCTTCCTCTCAGCCAGCCGGCCTCTCTTAGTTTCTAGAGGAAATGGAGTTGAATAGAAAGTTTGCACTCCTTGATAAAAACAGGAAGCCAAGAGAAAGACCATACTCAGTATTACCTCATGAACACATTATGTATTTGCTGAGCAGTCAATCCGGCCCTATATATTTATATAGCTATCAAATATTACTAGAGTAGAAATATGTATTCAGTGAATTAGCTACCATATTTCAATTTCCTTTCATATATATATATATATATACATTGCCCGGTGCCCACTCGGCCAATATAGCAAGTGAAAAATAGCAGCGCTCTCGGTCTTCATATAAAGAAATTTATTGTAGCAAAATCAACGTTTGAGTCCTGTCCGCGGACTTTCATCAGGATACATAAACAATCAAACAGAACATATATATATAGCAAATACATTACTCACCAAATTGATGTGTTAGCCTACCCCATGCCGAACCGACGCCGTCTCCATCGGATGATGTCAGCATGCCGGCGCCCAATAGTGACACACCCATCACCAAGGCAACTGAATGCCAACCCCAAACGGAGCACTATGAATATGGAGGCTGCAGAAGAGTGCCCAATATATGACACAAAGACCAAAAAATAGCATCCAGTAGTACATACTAACTTCTCAATAAGAAATGCCAAAAACCTGCAGAACAGGGACAGACTAATAGTCCCCGTGGTTCAATAACTAAAAAATTGTGGTTAAAAACAGAAAGCCATGAGCGAATAGATGGAGCCGCTGTAAGCCAGGTGCTCAATATAAATGATGGTATTATGTGCCTGAACTATATTCATTATGAAAAAAGACTGAGAACCGTAACAGGCCCCAATGACAGTAAGCTAGAGATGGAAAAGGTCTGAGAGCAGTAACCACCTAACCCGAAGACCGAAAAAACAGATAGGGAATAAAGTATGCTCTACAGTACGATATTAGGACTGGGGCAAAAAATGTGTCCTACTGGAATGAATGTAAAATATATATTGGATACGTCCGTGGTAAACTACTTAGGGGACCAATCCAAACTGTGGTACATTGGTCACATCAATAACCCAAGGGTAAGCCACCAACGTATATATAGAGAAAAACCAACTATGTCCAATGATAATAATAGAACCCACAGGGGTTATTATCCTAGCTGATCCATCCCCAGGGGAAGATCACAAGCGCACCACTCAAATGCAACATAAATGTGATGCGAGACCCCATATCTGCATCTGTGGCATCACAGAAAAGACTGATAGGAAAATCTCTCATTCAACCCCTTGGGACAGATAGTGTCTAACTCCCTTATCCAGTATGTTTCCCTGCATAACAATAAACCGCTCCAATCACCCCCCCCCCCTCCTGGGGCTTGGTACATGATCAATGGCCATGAATTTCATGGCTGGTAGTTGATGTCCCTTCTCTAGAAAATGCCTGGCAACCGGTTTATCACTAGCGCCGTCCCTATAAGTCAATCGGATCGAGGACCGATGTCCCCTAATTCTCTCTCTCAAGGTCATATCAGTCTTGCCAACATAGTGTAACCCACAGGGGCAAGAAATTTTATAGATCACGTGGTCTGTCGTGCAAGTAATGCGGTGTTTGATACGATATTTTTTACTGGTATGGGGAGGATTGAATGAGGAACCAGAGATCATGTGGCTACAAGTTACACAACTCAAACACCTAAAACAGCCCGGGTGTTGAATGATAGCCTCATTGGAGTAAGAATGTATAGGGTCTGTATGAACCAAAAGATCTCGTAAATTGCACGACCTCCGATGACTAGAGGTGGTCTCTGAAAATCCCCCGGGAGAGTGTCGTCACCCCTGAGTATAGCCCAGTTTTGTTTCAAAATGTGATTGATTTCGTCAGATCTAGGTGTATATGCGGTGGAGAAAACAAACGTAGAGTCCTTAACAGCCTTCTCCACTGTATCTCTTTCGCAACGGGCAAGGGCATCCCTTAGTGTGCTAGTATGATAGCCCCTGTCTAAAAAACGAGACCACATCTCCTGGATCTGTACCTGTGCCCGTTCTGCAGCCTCCATATTCATAGTGATCCGTTTGGGGTTGGCATTCAGTTGCCTTGGTGATGGGCGTGTCACTATTGGGCGCAGGCATGCTGACGTCATCCGATGGAGACGGCGTCGGTTCGGCATGGAGTAGGCTAACACATCAATTTGGTGAGTAATGTATTTGCTATATATATGTTCTGTTTGATTGTTTATGTATGATGAAAGTCCGCGGACAGCGGACTGAAACGTTGATTTTGCTACAATAAATTTCTTTATATGAAGACCGAGAGTGCCGCTATTTTTCACTTTATATATATATATATATAGCTATATACATACAGTCATGGTCAAAATTGTTGGCACCCCAGACATTTTCCCAGAAAATCAAGTATTTCTCACAGAAAAGTATTGCAGTAACACATGTTTTGCTATACACATGTTTATTCCCTTTGTGTGTATTGGAACAAAACAAAAAAAGAGAGGAAAAAAAGCAAATTGGACATGTCACACAAAGCTCCAAAAATGGGCTGGACAAAATTCTTGGCACCCTTAACTTAAAGGGACACTCTAGGCAACATGACCACCTAAGCTATTTTAGGTGGTCATGATGCCCAGAGTACGCTGCCCCCTGTCTCCCCCTCCCTCCGCTCAGCGGTTCAGCTCAAAAAGCTGAAAACAGCTGAGAGAGGCGGAGGACTTTACTCCGCCCTCCCAGCTGTCAGTCAGCAGAGCGGGAATCATATTTCCCGCTTCTGCCGACTTTTGCCGCGTAGGAGACGTCATCGCGCTTTTTAGCGCGATGACGTCTCCTACTCACCGCAGAAGCTGGCGGCTCCCTCTGAGGGTTAGTGTTGCGCGCATCCTCTTGCGCGCAACACTAATCCTCAGAGGGAGCCGGGAGGAAGCCTGCCGATTGGCTGGCTTATGTGAGAGGCGCGCATGCGGGCTTCTCACGTAAACCAGAAGCCAAGACGCAGCAAGAAGGACGGGAGCGGAAGAGGAGGGAGGGGAGTATAAAAAAAAAAAAAAAGACGCCGCTGGAAACAAGAGGATTTTAGGGTAAGTATTACAGTTACAAAAAAAAAAAAAATCTAAAGTTTTATTAAGGGAATAGGGATAGGTTAGGATAAAAAAACGGGGGGTGATTTTTTGAGTAGAGTGTTCCTTTAATATTTGGTTGCACACCCTTTGGAAAAAATAACTGAAATCAGTCAATAAGCTTGTTACACCTCTCACCCAGAATTTTGGACACTCTTCCTTTGCAAACTGCTCCAGGTCTCTCTTATTGGAAGGGCGCCTTTTCCCAACAGCAATTTTAATATCTCTCCACAGGTGTTCAATGGGATTTAGATCTGGACTCATTGCTGGCCACATCAGAACTCTTTTCTGGGTGCTTTTTGACATATGTTTGGGGTCATTGTCCTGCTGGAAGAGCCAAGATCTCGGACGCAAAACCAGCTTTCTGACACTGGGCTCTACAGTGCGACCCAAAATCCTTTGGTAATCCTCAGATTTCATGATGCCTTGCACACATTCAAGGCACCCAGTGCCAGAGGCAGCAAAACAACCCCAAAACATCATTTAACCTCCACCATATTTCACTGTAGGTACGGTGTTCTTTGTAGGCCTCATTCTGTTTTCGGTAAACAGTAGAATGATGTGCTTTACCAAAAAGCTCCATCTTGGTCTCATCTGTCCACAAGACGTTTTCCCAGAAGGATTTTGGCTTACTCAAGTACATTTTGGCAAACTGTAGTCTTGCTTTTTAAGGTCTGTGTGTCAGCAGTGGGGTCCTCCTGGGTCTCCTGCCACAGCGTTTCATTTAAATGCCGACGGATAGTTTGCGCTGACACGGATGCTCCCTGAGCCTGCAGGACAGCTTGAATTTCTTTGGAACTTGTTTGGGGCTGCTTATCCACCATCCGGACTATCCTGCGCTGCAACCTTTCATCAATTTTTCTCTTCCGTCCACCCACAGAGAGATTAGCTACAGTGCCATGGGTTGCAAACTTCTTGATAATGTTGCGCACTGTGGACAAAGGCAAATCTAGATCTCTGGAGATGGACTTGTAACCTTGAGATTGTTGATATTTTCCCACAATTTTGGTTCTCAAGTCCTCAGACAGTTCTCTTCTCCTCTTTCTGTTGTCTATGCTTAGTGTGGCACACACATACACACAATGCAAAGACTAAGTGAACTTCTCTCCTTTTTATCTGCTTTCAGTTGTGATTTTTATATTGCTCACACCTGTTACTTGCCCCAGGTGAGTTTACAGGACCATCACATGCTTGAAACAATCTTATTTATCCACAATTTTGAAAGGGTGCCAAGAATTTTGTCCAGACCATTTTTGGAGTTTTGTGTGACATTATGTCCAATTTGCTTTTTTCCTCCCTTTTTTTTTGTTTTGTTCCAATACACACAAAGGGAATAAACATGTGTAGAGCAAAACATGTATTACTGCAATACTTTTCTGTGAGAAATGCTTGATTTTCTGGAAAAATGTCTGGGGTGCCAACAATTTCGGCCATGACTGTATATATATCTCTGTGCTACCTGGATCAACAAAAAGATGAAGCTATCACTTATTCTATTTAGAATAATAAGTAAGAAAAAGTGAATCCTCCCCTAATAACAATTAAGCTTCTAAACTTATGCTTTTTAAATTGTAGATTATAACACCCCTGCTTAACAATTCAATCACAATAGCTCTTCCATTTTCAATATATATATGTATATATTGCAACAAATAATTAGGATAAATTAATATCCTTTTATCACTCTTATTATATTTCTATACTGCAGGTTAGAAATACATAAGGTCCGATCTAACAATATCTGAGATAAATCTCAGTCTATATCCATTGCAATATACAACACTATATATATCTCTACATTAATTCCACTTAAATTGCTCTCATACTTTACCTGTCCCAACTGGATTCAATCCTTTCTGCGGACTTCTTTATGGTTAAAGTAGCAATAATTTAAATATCAGTGGATGTAATGAGTTAAATGGAGTGTGAGTTAGAATGAGAAAAATATAAAACGTTTCTAAGATGTTATGAATATATATCCATCTTAGTTTCTTTGTCTCTTTGAGCCTCTCCTTGAGCATGACTCATCTCTACATGTTCTTTGTTCATGATGAGTGAGTGAGAGGAAGAGTGAGTGCGTGAGAGGAAGAATAAGAATGTCGAAAGAAATGAATGTGAATGAATGCATGAATGAATTGAATCGAATTGAATGCCTTGACTGAATACCTAATGCTCTCTGTGGTCAGACAGATATAGGGTGTTTGACATCACTTATCACATGACTTCTAATTAGCATACCTATATGTTCCTATAGATTCAAGGATACCTGCCAACTCATAATATAACACTAGAGGGCAATGTAGATTTTAAAAATTTAATTAACTATTTTCCTCTTTCTTATTTATTTGACATAGGTCATAAGTCAATTTCTTACCTTCTGGACCTTGTATTCAAACAAAGACCATCTCACTTTCTCTTCAGACATCATGTCTGTCAATTTAAATTTAGTATCAACTACTCTACATTTACTCCCCTATTTCAAAACAATTTAATCTTCTCCGTTAACACAGAAATATTTCTACTTTTAAACGACTTTGATTTCTAAAATCATCAACATATATACCATCTATTCTCTTGCGACTAAATATGTATTGGATACATAAAATATGTGCATTTATATATATTTGTGCATAGATATGTGTTTTAGAAACCTTAAAAAATATATATTATTCAAGGACTCCTTAGCGAAACAGACTATAAATTTGCCTATGACATGTCTAGCACTTATTACTAACATATCAAATAGAGACAAAGTATAGCATAGTGTCTTCATGTCTACACGATAGTAGTCATTTTAAAGACACACACATAAATCCTTTATTCCACTAATTAGTTTAAATTCTTTTTGAACCCCCGTCTTTCCTAAAATTAGATGAAAGGTAATTCCAAAAAAAAATGTTTTAGAAGAAAGAATATGGATTAGAACGAATATACACAAAATGGCTACAAACATCCATTTGTTTTCCTATGAAAATACCTGACAGGTGGGCTTGGACCAGGTGGGTTTTATCTCCAAGCGTCAGGGCCCTGACAGCACTAGGAAATTGGTTATCCTGTTGGATGTTATAGGACGGTCCGAATTGCCGAGTGTGATCTTGTCGCTAGATGCCGCAAAGGCCTTCAAGTTGGGTGTTTTTAGATAGAGTCCTGGTTAAAATTGGATTCCCACCTTCTTTTACAACCACGATTCAGGCCCTATATGATGCTCCTTCGGCTCGGGTGGTCATATACGTTTTTTTTTGTCTGAGGAATTTGTGATCACTAATGGAACTCGACAAGGGTGTCCCCTTTCCCCACTGTTGTATGCCCTCATTCTGGAACCCTTGGCGCAAGCCATCAGACAGAATGATTCCATACGCGGCATCGCGGTGGGCCCTACAACATATAAATTAAACTTCTATGCAGACGACATTAAACTTATATGCAAACGATTCCCGCATTAAAACAGGAACTAGATCTTTATAGTCAGATCTCTTACCATAAGGTCAATCTTTCCTAGATGGAAGCGCTGCCTATTAATGTGCCTGCCCAATCATTATCTGACTTACGACTAAGATACGACTTCGACTGGAAGGCAGATTGCATAGTGTATTTGGGGTTACGTATTGCTCGAGATGTAGAAAATGTGTTCAAATGTAACTATAATCGGTTATTGTCGGAAGTAAAATCGTTGTTATTCCAGTGGCGAAATCGTGAGTTCTCTTGGTTGGGCAGGATGGCGGCGGTTAAAATGACGGTCCTACCAAAAATCTTATATGTATTCCGCACACTGCCGTTGCATATACCCAGGGCATTTCTGGACACACTACAGACAGTCCTTATGACATACATCTGGAGACGCAAACAACCAAGTCCCTAGAACTCTACTTTATTACAGGTAGTGCGATGGAGGCCTGAATGTTACATGTCTTCACAAATATTATTGGGCTTAGTGTCTGGCTTCCTTGGTGAAATTGGCCCATGTCCATTTCATGCCCCAGTGGCTGACTATTGAATCCACATACACATCCGGACACGCGTTGTCACACTTATTTTGGATAAAACCGGAGGAAAGACCCTGTCTGTCATGCCCATTGCCCTCCACTTACTGGTTTGGGAACAATGTAAGCCTTTTCTCACACACACACCACTCTTCGATGCCGATGGCCATGCCCCTCACCTCCTTGAGATACCTTATGCCCCATTTTAGGGCACTCCCCTGGATTAAAAAAAGGGTTACTCACATCAGTTGTTTGTGCCTGCTGCCATCCTGTCCTTTCAAGACTTACAGGTCAAATATAAAATACCTCCATGTTTTTGTCGTATATGCCATTATGTTCATTTCTTAAGTCGCATGTAGTAATGGCGGGACTCAGAGACACTTTACCACTTCTCAGAAGCTGAAGTCTTCTGGCTGGATCAGCGCTCTACCACAAAAACAATTTCGCTCTTTTACTGTATTCTTACTACCCCACCGTGGGCCACGAGATGGGCGAATTCAATCGGCTTGGGAACGAGATCTAGACATGGTATTTACTCCAACACAATGGCACAAGCGTTTGCGGACAGGGATTCCAAGTGCGCGACCCTGATTGAGACTCCGAGAAAACTGATGTACCGGTGGTACCTAATGCCCTACACAATGAGTAAATTTGCCCCTAATACCTCAGCTCTTAGTTGGCGCTGTGCCTCAGGACCTGGCACGATGGGTCACATTTGGTGGCACTGCTTACTGGTTGCCCTGCTCTGGAAAGACATATCTACATTGGCTACGGAGACGCTGGGTCACCCAGTCCCGTATTCACTGGAGGTTAGGTTGCTGGGTATGATACACCTTCCAAGACCACACCTGAAAAGGTTTTTTATCATTATTTCAACGACAATGCTGCTCCTGGCCAGGAGTTGGACAACTATGGTCCTGACACAAAGACAACTTATAAAGCTCTTGGTATCAAAGGCCCGGTATTGATCCAAGGCAACAGCGTACGGTGGCCACTGCCCTCCAAAAAAGGACCCTCAGGCAGTATGGGACATTCACGAGTTGTACAAGGCGTGCGGCCTATAACCGTGATTGCTGCTCGCTGAGCTGTACTGCGCTCCTCCCCTATCTGACACGGACACCTTTATGCCATTCCTCTTCTAATCTACATGCTCAAACTGTTTTACACCTGAAAGATGAATCTTTGCCTATAATATTGCCTTACCTTATTCTTCTGAATCGGTTTTGTTTTTCAGTATAGTTATATTGATGAATCTCTCACAATTTTATCAGATGTGATATTGTTCATGTTTATTACGCTCAATAAAAATTATTTTCTCCAAAAAAAAAAAAGAAAAAAGAAAAAAAGAACACAATACAAGGAAGAAGTCAGACTCAAGATTTTCATTTTAATTTGTTACCTCCAGGAGGAAAGTAAAACCATACACTTACACTAAAGACAGTAATTATCCCATATAATTCTTAAAGATATGGTTCATCTTTAGATAGTTCCAATTTTGATACAACAGGTCCAGGTGTAACTGCCTTTTTTGTGTTTACTGCAATTGCTGTGACGCTGCTGTGAAGAGACAAAAATGTAATTAGTACAACACATACCTAAGGGTCTTTTTCAGAAAGCACAGTTTGTAGCCGTTGCAACAATGGAAAATACAAGCACCTTCTGAATAACCCCCCTAAAGACATTTGTAGTTTTATTTTTTTTAACACTATCAATGTATTATTTACAGAGTTCAATCATGTAGTTTGAAAGGAGCAAACAAGTATCAAAATTGGGATGAGAAGCAGAGCAGTTTTGTAGTAGATCTGTCATACTGTTGCGCTATACACTAACAAATTCTATTTTAACAGTGGTTTTGTTCCGTTTATCTTTACATACTTTTAGAGCAGTTTTGTCCAGCTTACCACTCCACCCAAAATGGATAGTTTGTTTGAAACCATTTAGCTTTACCATCACCTACACACACACAGCCCCCTCACCAATGCAAAAAAGATAATTGTGTCCTTCCCTTAACCACCTCAATAGTAAAATAATTTTTTGTTGCCTAGATATCCAAGTAACTTCACAATGCAAGTTTTGTTACCTTATTTGATTTTCTGGCATTTACTCCCTTTGTCTCTTTCTGTACTGCTTATTGTTCTTTTCAAACGGTAATATAATTAATCTGGTTGCATTTGATTAGAAGATTTCTAATAACAATTGCTAAACTGCATTTTTAATCCTTTTTGGCATAACTAAAGTTCGCAGAGCCTCAGGGCAATTTCTGTTGCCCTGCCTCCATCTGAATCACATACTCCCAGACATTTGGCCTTGCCCGCAGTTAGCTATGTAAGTGATAAACACCACAATTCCCCCTTAACACTGTCACATCTCAGTCCATGTACACCGGTTCACATACAGTCATAGGACAAAGAAAATACACCCCCTTTATATGCTATGGTTTTACATATCAGGCCATAAAAAAATCATCTAGTCCTTAGCAGGTCTCAGGTGAGAAATCTCAGATGAACAACACCACATAACATAATACACTAGAAGTCATGATTTAACAAAAATGGAGAAGTCATGTGTAAAACACTTTTGTACACCCGAAGAGACGGCTCTCGCAATCTTATGAGAAGTAAAGAAATAGATGGAGAATTCTTGTTCTTGGATAGAACACTGGCTAAAAGATAGGTAAAGGAGAGTGGTCATAAATGGTAAATTTTCAAGATGGACACCAGTGGTAAGTGGTGTCTCTCAGGAGTCTGTTATAGGACCAATTCAATTTACTTATAAATGACCTTGAAATAGGCATAGAAAGTCACGTGTCAGTGTTTGTAGATGACACAAAACTAGGAAAAATTATAAAATGTGAGCAGGATGTTCGTTACTTCGCTGCAGAGGGATTTGGAGATTTCAAAATACACAAATGGGTACAAAGAGAGCGCTTGAGATGTTAAATTGGAATCAAATAAACTTAACTTATATGTCCGAACTTTCAAACGAAAATCTTCCAATGATGCATATATGCGAAAAGAAAGAATTGCGCAGTACCAAATATATAGCAAATTACTATACGCATATAAGATCAATTACACTCACAAAGGTGGAGCCTGAAATGGCTCGTAGTACACGCATTCAGGTCTCTAAGGGGGGCCCCGCCCACCTTCAATCGATGGGTAAATTGTATCCACCAGATAACAATACCTCGAGAAAAGTAGTAGCAGAGATTGTGTATTAACATCAACACATATAAAATGTATATGAGTAGGTGTCAACTCATTTGTTTGAGCCTCCTATTTAGGTGGTTCTGTAGGTGTGCCTGAGGACCACTTAATCCAGTGTAGCGTAGTGTAGTGTAATTCAGTGTAGTGTAATTCAAACAATCATCAGCAGCCGGATCAGTGGCTATTCCGAAGCGAGGAAATAATCAGTAATAGGATATAGAATTGGGATATATATAAAAAGGTATATCTAAAAAAAAATGTATTTTGCCATATAAAACAAATTAAATTTCCGTAGACGCATTTCGCTTGCGTGCCGCAAGCCTCATCAGTCAGGAAGTGAACTGACTGATGGTCATGTTGGATATCATAGGAAAGGCCAGAATCTGCCCTTTCCAATGATACCTAGATCGTCCATATATGATGCACAGGGACAGAGATAACGCGGTCCGAATATGTGAAGGAAGCTGGATGCTGATTTATGGTGGGGGGGCACATGGGGGGGGCCCACGGAATAACCTAGGGGGCAATTGCCCCCCTTGTGGGGCCGCCTAAGGACTGGACAATTAAGCAATGACTGGATGACTTCCTGTAAAAACACAATATTAAGGGTTACAATATTTACTATTTGGGTAAAAGCTGCTTGATCCAGGGAGAAATCTGACTGCCATTCTGGGGTCAAGAAGGAATTTTTTCCAAGTATGTTGCATATTGGTGAGCGCCTCAGACTGGGTTTTTTGCCTTCTTTTGGATCAACAGCAGTAGCTAGTGTGTGAAAGACTGAACCCGATGGACACAGGTCTTTTTTCAGCCTATGTAACACCACCTTTATATAAATGGTTGACCCTTCACACTCCATGGACCATACACACTGGTTTATGGATCATAAACACTTAACAACTTTTAACACTCAAAAAGGTATCTTAAATCATGATAGCAGCAAGACGTAAGGAGGTATGGCTTTGACTCTGGGAGCCTATCAGTACCAGATACATTATCCTCTGAACACCCTACATGCTAAAGCATATGCCTTCTCTAGGCTTTCATTGAAAGTGGATTCACAAGTAATTACTGTCATGTACTAATTTCACTCCAGAAGGGCACGTGCAGCGCTTGAGTTCTGCAGGAACAGCGTTCCCGCACTTCTCCCTCAGCGGGAACGTTGCAGGAACGCATGTTCCCGCTGTGGGCCGATTTAGTTTATCACTGGGGCTCTTCGTGTAATGCATTGAAAGCATTCCGCTAGCAGCCCCTTCGACTGGCCGCATGTTCCTCCGAGCGCTGCCTGCGTGCTCCCTCTCGCAGCCGCCATCCTCAGCCCTGTGTAGGCTGTGATGCGGCCTACAGCCGAGATCTCGCGAGAGCACATTACAGCCTTCAGATCAGAAGAAGCCGCCGGCGCGTGCAGGAGCACGCTGTAGCTCGGAGGAACACGCGGGAGGCCTGTCTGGGCAAGTATAATTCTGGGGGTCTTGTGGATACATATAATTCTGGGGTCTGCTGGGTATATGGGATTCTGGGGTCTGCTGGCTATATAGAATTCTGGGGCCTGCTGGATACATACAATTCTGGGGTCTGCTGGATATACAGAATTCTGGGGTCTGCTGGACATATATACAGTTGCAAGAAAAAGTATGTAAACCCTTTGGGATTACGTGGAGCTTTGCATGAATTGGTCATAAAATGTGCTCTGATCTTCATCTAAGACACAACAATTTGAAAAACACAGTCCGCTTAAAATGATACAACAAACATTATATGTTTTCATGTTTTTATTGAACAGAACATGTAAACATTCACAGTGCAGGGTGGAAAAAGTATGTGAACCCCTAGCCTAATGACTTCTCCAAGAGCTAATTGGAGCCAGGAGTGAGCCAACCTTGAGTCCAATCAGTGTGATATTATTGGATGTGTTGCTGAAAGCTGTCCTGCCTTTTAAAAACACACACCGGTTTTGGGTTTACTGGTTTCAAGAAGCACTGCCTGATGTGAACCATGCCTCTCAGAAAAGAGCTCTGAGAAGACCTACGATCAAGAATTGTTGACTTGCATGAAGCTGGAAAGGGTTACAAAAGTATCTCCAAAAGCCTTGATGTTCATGTGTCCACGGTAAGACAGACTGTCTACAAATGGAGAAAGTTCAGCACTGTTGCTACTCTCCCTAGGCGTGGTCGTCCTGTAAAGATGACTGCAAGAGCACAGCGCAGAATGCTTAATGAGGTAAAGAAGAATCCTAGAGTGTCAGCTAAAGACTTACAGAAATCTCTGGCACATGCTAACATTTTTGTTGACACATCTACAATAAGGAAAACATTAAACAAGAATGGAGTACAT
The DNA here is from genome assembly GCA_009667805.1 of Leptobrachium leishanense. Lineage (NCBI taxonomy): Eukaryota > Metazoa > Chordata > Amphibia > Anura > Megophryidae > Leptobrachium > Leptobrachium leishanense. The sequence continues at coordinate 351,488,096 of CM019063.1, read as the reverse complement.
GGGAGGACACCATGGAGGAAGCCATTGTTGTCCAAAAAGAATATTGCAGCACGTTTGAAGTTTGCAAAAGAGCGCCTGGATGTTCCACACCACTACTGGCAAAATATTCTGTGGACAGATGAAACCAAAATTGAGTTGTTTGGAAAAAACACACAACACAAACAGGGTTATCCAAAGAGATTCGAAAAGTCACCGCACGTTCGGTGACTTTTCGTTCTCTTCAATTCGGTTCCTTTTGCCGATTGCATTTCGGTGACCCTGCGGTGTATTCAGCAAACAGCACAGGGTCCCCGAATTGCAGGGAAAAGCTGCCGAAAACTCACCGAAAACTAACCGAATGCACGCTGAAAACAAGCAAAAACATCTGGATTGACCTTCGAAGAGGAGCCGAACAGGAGCCGAAAAGGAGCCGAATCACACAGAGCCGAAGCAGCTGTGACGTAGAGGAGGCAGTGAATAAATTAGAAAAACCATTTGTATGAATCTGGGAAAAAGAAACGCTGTTTGCAAAGAAACTACTGAGCGAAAATGTCTGAAATTTTCACAGGAGGTCCAGGGAATGATAATAAAGAGGGCTGTTACAAAAAAAATAAGCAAACTGAAAAAAAAAAAAAAAAAAAATCGGACTTTTAATTTTTTTTTAAAAAATTCAGAAAAATGCTTAAAGTATCCTAAAAAATCTATAAATAAAGAGACTTTTTGCTGCAGAATTTTATAATGAACGGTTTATTAGATATTGAATTAAAACGGGAATATTTTTAACATTGAAGCCTATGGGATTCTCCTGAATAAATTTGCCGAATTAAACCACCGAATGGCAGGGCATTAGGGGAACCTTTCACTGCTGGTTTGTGTTCTCTGAATAGCCGAAGCAGTGCTTTTTGATGGGGATTTCACGGCCCTCGAACAGGGACCGAACAGGCACCGTATGTGCAGGCAATTCGCCAGGATTTGGAGAATTGCCTGCTCTCTGGATAGCCGAATGGCCAGGAAAGGTAACCGAACGCTGATTTTCAGCGTTCGGTTACCTTTCTCAAGCAATTCGAATCTCTTTGGATAACCCTGTATGTGTGGAGAAAAAAAGGCACAGCACACCAACATCAAAACCTCATACCCACTGTAAAACATGGTGGAGGAAGCATCATGGTTTGGGGCTGCTTTGCTGCCTCAGGGCCTGGACGGATTGTTGTCATTGATGGAAAAATTCATTCCAGAGCTTATTAAGACATTTTGCAGGAAAACATAAGACCATATGTCCGCCAACTGAAGCTCCGCAGAGGATGGGTGATGCAACAGGACAATGACCCAAAGCATACAAGTAATTCAACAAAAGAATGGCTTCAACAAAACAAAATACGCCTTCTGGAGTGGCCCAGTCAGAGTCCTGACCTCAACCCGATTGAAATGCTGTGGCATGACCTTAAGAGAGCGATTCACACCAGACATCCCAAGAATATTGCTACACTGAAACAGTTTTGTGAAGAGGGGTGGTCCAAAATTACTCCAGATCGTTGTGCAGGTCTGATCTGCAACTACAGGAAACGTTTAGTTGAGGTTATTGCTGGCAATAACTGGTTGACCCTCCTTTAAGTCCAAAGGTTCACATAATTTTTCCACCCTGCACTGTGAATGTTTACATGTTCTGTTCAATAAAAACATGAAAACATATAATGTTTGTGTTGTATTATTTTAAGCAGACGGTTTTTCAAATTGTTGTGACTTAGATGAAGATCAGAGCACATTTTATGACCAATTCATGCAAAACTCCCAAAGGGTTCACATACTTTTTCTTGCAACTGTATAATTCTGGGGGCCTTGCCTGGGTATATATAATGCTGGGGTCTGCTGGATTATACATGATTCTCGGGTTGTATATATATTTATAGCTCTAACTCTGAAGTCTGTGTGTGGTCAGTGTGCAGGGGGTAAATGGGGTGTTTGGCCATACATTTCAATATTAACATAAACTTGATAGGCTTTCAGCAAAACACAAAACCCAGCGGTGGCAGTCCCGTGGTGACAGTCCTCCGGCAGCCGGTTCCCTCTCTCCGTCAGCCTCCGTCAAAAGCTTCCACTGCGACGTCATCCCTGTGTCTGACAGAGAGCGGGAACCAGGACTGCCACCGCTGGAAGAGCTCAGGGCCGAAGTAGGAGGATGTAGGCGAGTATGTAGGTGCAACCAATCAGCCATCCGAACCTGGGCCTGGAGGCCAGCCTTCGGGATCAGGCGAGTCCCCGGCTCGGCCCGGCCTCCAGGCCCAGATTCTCAGGTCTGATTTTTGGCCGAACTGATCCAGAATTTTCGGTATCGGCCAGAAATTTCCATTTCGGTGCACCACTAATGGCTGGGGTTAATTTAGGGTTGCCACCTTCTCAGGCAACATTCAATCCATCTCCGCACCATCCAAACAACATACCTTCTAAAAGGTTTATCAAAGTGCTGGCAGACTCGATCTACCAGAGCCTCAAGCTCAGCTTCATAGATTTTTTTTTCATGTATAAGAAATTTACTAGAGTTTAAGATAACAGATCCAGCATCTCAAAATGTATATACATATAAAAAAAAAGGCATAAAATTAAAGCATGCAGGGGAAAGAAGCATAGGTGGCCAGAACTGAATATCGGATACGAAACAACGACATGTCTTTCATCCCAAAGTGGAGTAGTTGAACGCAACGTATAAACCCCATCAAAAAATTGATTTAAGAACATTAAATGTGGAAGTGAAATGTGAATCAAAATGTGCAAACCAGAGAGAGCAAAAAAATGATGATAGAATAGACAAGAGAGAGAAGGGAGAGAGGGAAGAAAAAGATTGAGAGAAAAGGGGGGAAAAACAGAGGTGAAAGAGAAATAGGGTGAGTGGGGTAGAAAGTGGGCACAGCATCCATGTCATGCCCCTCTGAGACACCGCCATCACATCGAAGTAGCACCGCCCATCCAGGACACTTCCAAGGTGGTCGGCTAATATATAAGATGAGGTCCCACATACCCAACACAGACTGAGACCCAACACCCCCCCACCCTAATCTGGTAATGGGCGCCATTCTCCATCCGAGTTTCAATCATGACCCATTCATTTCGGCAACAGGGTCATTGATTTTTTTCTTTTCTCTTTATGCCGCTTCTGGAGGCCTCCATTATGTTTACCCAGGCGTGCTCACTGACAGAAGTTAAAAAAAAAGGGCTGACAATTCACATTAATTTCTATCAGTAACCAAGAAATCAACAAGGTAATCTAAATATTTTGCTATAAAATGTAAATAATGAGTTATCTACTCAAATTATTTGCTGCAAGATGTAAATTGTAAAGTCCACAAAACATCCTTGAGGTAATTAAAAAGTGAGCAAAGCACAAATTGCTCATGTTTTGCTACAAGATGTTTTTAAGGCCATAAGTATGTGATAAACTACTTGACTTTGAGGAAAACTATTCGCCCCATGTACTCAAAAAACAGGAGCAAATATCAAGGTAAAATGCTTCGATTAAAAACTTGAGCGTGGAAAGAACTACAAAGATGTAAATACCATTTTCTGAGCAAAAAAAAAAAAAAAAGTTCAGGTGAATTTTGCTAAAAACTTGACTTTTGCTAGAGGATGTAACTAGGGCTCAGGGATCAGTACCTGTGTGAGCAAATAAATATTACCTGCATGTGTGCTATGCCTGAAATGTGCTGCCCTCATACCTAACCAGCACTGAAAGAGGTTAAACAGTGAAACACCAAACATACCACACCCTGTTAACCCCTTAGTGACTGGGCGGTTTTACACAAATCCGTCCTTTAGTGACTGCTGATGTTTTTACGTTTCTGCGCTGTTAGTGTTTAGGTCAAATTTTCCTCTTACTCGTTTATTCAACCCAGTGGCGTCGCTAGGGGGGTGCGGCCCGCACCAGGTGACACCACCCCCTAGGGTGACACCCTAAAAAAAATTTTTATACAAAAATATTTTACCAGGAAGGATACACTGAGAATTCTCTCATTTTCAAGTATATCCTGGGTAGGCAAGGCATAGGCTGGCACTTTCCAGGTGGTGGCAAAAAAAACACCACAAAAAGGGATATTCACAGAGAACCGAAATGACGCAGACATTTCAGTGTTCTGTTGTTCCCTGCACTTTGGGGAATCAAATTTCCCCAGTGAATTCACCACAGGGTCCCTGAAGTGCAGGGAATCAGCCACCGAATGCTGCCGCAAACCTGTCGCCTGCTGTTTTAACAAGAACTACTGAAAGAAAATATCTGGAATTAACAGGTGAAACTTTAAAAATTTGAATATCATGCAAAAGTTCATTTATTTCAGTAATGCAACTTAAAAGGTGAAACAAATATATGTGGTAGTTCAAGCCGTGATTTGTCATAATTATGATGATTATGGCTTACAGCTCATGAAAACCCCAAATCCACAATCTCAGAAAATTTGAATATTGTGAAAAGGTGCAATATTCTAGGCTCAAAGTGTCCCACTCTAATCAGCTAATTAAGCCATAACACCTGCAAAGGGTTCCTGAACCTTTAAATGGTCTCTAAGTCTGGTTCAGTAGGAATCACAATCATGGGAAAGACTGCTGACCTGACTGTTGTGCAGAAAACCATCATTGACCCCCTCTATAAGGAGGGAAAGCCTCAAAAGCTAAATTGCGAAAGAAGTTGGATGTTCCCAAAGTGCTGTATCAAAGCACATTACTAGAAAGTTATGATCCCTGAAAAGGGATGACTGCAGCCTGGAGAGGATTGTCAGGAAAAAGCCATTCAAAAGTGTTGGGGACATTCACAAGGAGAGGACTGAGGCTGGAGTCAGTGCATCAAGAGCCACCACACACAGACAGATCCTGGACATGGGATTCAAATGTCCTATTCCTCTTGTCAAGCCGCTCCTGAACAACAAACAACATCAGAATCGTCTTACCTAGGCTAAAGAAAAACACACCTGGTCTGTTGCTCAGTGGCTCCAAAGTCCTCTTTTCTGATGAGAGCAACATTTGCATTTCATTTGGAAACCAAGGAGCCAGTGTATGGAGGAAGAATGGAGAGGCCCACACTGCAAGATGCTTGCAGTCCAGTGTGAAGTTTCCACAGTCTGTGTTGATTTGGGGAGCCATGTCATCTGCTGGTGTTGGTCCACTGTGCTTCATTAAGTCCAGGGTCAACGCAGCCGTCTACCAGGAGATTTTGGAGCACTTCATGCTTCCTTCCGCAGACCAGCTTTATGGGGATGCTGACTTCATTTTCCAGCAGGACTTGGCACCTGCCCACACTGCCAAAAGCACCAAAACCTGGTTCAATGACCGTGGGATTACTGTGCTTGATTGGCCAGCAAACACGCCTGACCTGAACCCCATAGAGAATCTATGGAGCATTGCCAAGAGAAAGATGAGAGACATGAGACCGAACAATGCAGAAAAGCTGAAGGCCGCTATTGAAGCATCCTGGTCTTCCATAACACCTCAGCAGTGCCACAGGCTGATAGCTTCCATGCCACATTGCCGCATTGAGGCAGGAATTGCTGCAAATTAAGTATTGAGTACATCTGTGTCACGTTCAGCCACTATGGCGGTACCCGGCATGCGCCAAGTAGGGCCCAGGTATGAGGAAAAGCCGCTATATGCAGAGATGCGTGACACAATGATCTAGGATATGTGAATAAACCACAGGAGACACTGGGGACCTCTGCACGGCTATACCGAAGGAGCCCTATACTGATAGATCGGTCCTTAGAGCGGCCGAATCTGCACTAATAGAAAAAGGTTACCTTTGTAGCCGTGCAGAGTCCTGGGGAAAACACAGATACCTGAAGGAGTATACTCAACAACTTGCAGGGAAGGACTTCAATATACAAAAGCCGTGGTCTAAAGGGATACACAACATATAATACAATATGCACAGAACAGCTAGGGATGTCCAGAAGAGTCGTTAATAAATAAATAAGCCAGGGGTCAAAACCAAAACGTATTCCTTGAGCCAAAGCGGGGATATAGCACCAGATAAAATTCGTCAGCCAGGCCAGAGGGTCAATACCAGGAAGTCAATCAGAAACCTAGAACTCAGACAAGGGGGAAACACGGAGAAAGCACTAGGATAGAATGACAGGGAGTTCTCAGGAACAAATCTGTAGCTGAAGTGAACCAGGATGCAAGAGCATGGTGATATGGGCCCATGGCTTTATATAGGGGAGTAATCAGCCCATATCACCAGCAGAAGCTCAACGAGCAAAGAACTTAACCCCTGAGCTGCATGTCAGGGAAAGCAGCACAGGGAAACACAGACATAAGGAATACAGAGGGCAGGGAGACAGGGTTGGAACGTGGGAACGTGACAATCTGCAGCTTATACTTTTCAGAGGTCCGATATTGTTCTATGTACAATCCTTGTTTTATTGATTGCATGTAATATTCTCATTTTCTGAGATTGTTGATTTGGGGTTTTCAATTCATGAGCTGTAACCAGAATTATCACAATTATGACAAATCACAGCTTGAACTATCTTGCTTTGCATGTAATGAGTCTCATATATTACTTTCACCTTTTAACCCCTTAAGGACCGCTTACGTACCCTGTACGTCCGGTCCACGGGTCTCCCTTAGACCCGCGGACGTACAGGGTACGTCAGCGGCGCCTAACACCCCTCCCGCCCGATACTTACCTCCCTCGCTGGATCCCTCGGCGATCTGGCAGGGAGGAAGCCTGCCCATGTGATTTACATGGGCAGGCGAGGTTGATGACGTCGCCACGCTGCGTGGTGACGTCATCAGCAGGCGTCCCCATGCAAATCAATGGAGGGGAGGGGGGGCTCCTTCGGAGCCCTCTATCTCCCCAACCATTGAAGCTAGGGAGATGCTTTTTGCACCGCTGAAAAGGGGAGAGCGTTTCGGCGCTAATTGGCGCCAAAACTCGATTCGAACCTGGAGGGGGGCTGACATCTTGGATGTTAGCCAAGCCTCCAGGTCCCCCCCACCCACTGACAACCTCACCATATGTGTGAGGATGTCAGTGGGCCAGTTAACCATCTAGCTGCCATGTAGAGATAAGGGGATCTTAAGTATCCTCCTATCTCCCGATCCATGACAGCATTTGAAAGGCCCGATCATGGCATTTCCAATGATACCATGACCATAACATGACCAGATTTGGTTTAAAAAAAAGAAAAGAAAAAAAAGAAAAAAGAAAAATAATAAAAGAAAAAAATGTTTTTTAAAAAAGTTTTTTTTTGTCTGGGGGGGCTTAATTAACCACTTCGCTGCTGAGGACGCGCTCAGCGCGTCCTCAGCAGTCCCGCTGGTATGCGGAGGACGCGCTGAGCGCGTCCTCCCATTGGGGTCAGCGTTCGGCCGGGTTCCGGCCGATCGCTGGCCCCTCCGGTGCGGGCTGACATCCTGGATGTCAGCCCGGCATCCGGACCAGCAGCCGCCAGAATTAGGTGTCATCGCGGGGGCGCGATGACACCTAATTCAGGCGCCCCCCCGCATGTGCGGAGGAGGCGCCTGAAAGGGAGGGGGGGGAGGTCCTTCGGACCTCTCTCCCTCCCGATCGGCGTCTCTGCGGGGGTTAACCCAGGCATCATTTGGAAGGGCACAGCCTGCCCTTCCAAATGATGCCTGGCATTAACCCCTGGGGAGCTGGATCGCGAATCGGCGCTGAAAAGCGCCGGTTCGCGATCCTTTCCCGGAGCTGGCCGACATCTTGGATGTCGGCCAAGCCTCCGGGAACTCCCCCAGAGGACTGGCGTCATCGTGCGTAGCACGATGACGCCAGTCCTAGAGTTAACCCCTAACTGCCACCAACTGTGGAGATAGGGAGTTCCAATGAACTCCCTATCTCCCGATCCGTGGCAGCTAGGGGTTAAATTTTGGTATGGTTGGATCGGCCAGAGCATGGCCGTTCCAACGATACCAAACATGAAAGTGAAAATTTTTGTAAAAAAATGAAAAATAAAAATAGAAAATTTTTTTTAAAAAAAATTAACACTTTTTTTTTATTTTTTTTGGTTTGTTAATGCAGCAATATTGTTCCCATTTCAATTATAATGTGAACAATGATGCTGCACTAACGATTTTTGTATGCGGTGCGTTTGTTAAAAATAGTGTCATTTTCCCCAAAAAAAAATGTAACGAGACCCCATCTCTAATTTTTTTAACAAGCGCACCCCATACAAAATATAACCGCAATTGCTCGCATGTTAAAAAAAAACACTTTACACGTTGTAAATTATTGAAAATACATATTTTATTGCATTTTTTGTTATAATATACAGACATGACATAACGTATACATATAATAATGACATATTATGAATCTACCGAGTCTGACGGAAAGAACGATATATAATATGTCTGGGTCATATACTAAAATAAGCCTTAAAAACACGTTTAAACATGATGCGCAAAACAGGTAAAAATGACCTCAGCATAGGGGCGGGAAAAGCCTCAGCAGCGAAAGGGTTAAATAGGACCTAGGCTGTCATCTCAAAATAATTAGCACAAAATGGTCAGAATGAGCGCAGCGCACATAGGTGAACTGGCTCAGCAGTGAAGGGGTTAAAAAGCAAACACATGTAAAAAATTGGGTATTTCGAGTCTCGGGACAAAATTTTGAACCTATTTAGCCGGGGTCTTTTTTGGTGGTTGTAGATTTTGGGGATTAAATTACGAAAAAGTGTGTTTTTACCATTTTTTCATCATATTTCATATTTTATTTTATAGTAAATTATTCGATATGATGGAAATAATGGTATTTCTAGAAAGTCCATTTAATGGCGGGAAAAAGGGTGTATAATATGTGTGGGTTGAATAAACGAGTAAGAGGAAAATTTGACCTAAACACTAACAGCGCAGAAACGTAAAAACAGCAGCAGACACTAAAGGACGGATTTGTGTAAAACCGCCCGGTCACTAGGGGATTAAGTTGCATTACTGAAATAAATCAACTTTTGCACCATATTCTAATTTTTCGAGTTTCACCTGTAAATTCTGATGAGTGATAATAAAAAGGTCTGTTACAGAAAAAAAAGAAAAATTGCTATTAGAATTTTTTTTGAAAAATGCCTAAAAGATACAAAAAAAAATAAAATCAATAAATAAAGAGATTTTTTACTATGGATTAAAGGAATAAACGGTTTATTAGATATTGGATAAAAACAGGAATGTTTTTAACATTGAAACCTATGGTGTTCGTTCGCCCTGAATAAACCTGCCAAATGAAAACACCGGACATCAGGACATTTCTTTGCTGTTCGGTGTCTCTGAACAGATTAACCATTACTTCTCTATGGGGACTTTCACTGCCTTCGAACAGGCACCGTACTTGCTGTCAGTTTGCCAAAAATTGTGTGTGAGCATATCACAGAGCTCATCAGCAATAAACCTTACAGTAATGTGCACCGTCTATTATGAGCATTCAGGGTTATATGGGAGCACTGATTTATGAGTAAAAGTAGTTAAAAAAACCCCGTAAAACTCGGGGGCGGGGTGACACCATAAATTACCGCACCGGGTGACACCAACCCTAGTGACGCCACTGATTCAAGCCACACATATTATACACCGTTTTTTCTGCCATTAAATGGACTTTCTAAAAATACCATTATTTCCATCATATCGAATAATTTACTGTAAAAAAAAAAAAAAAAAAAAAAAAAAATGAAATATGATGAAGAAATGGTAAAAACACTTTCGTAATTTAATCCCCAAAGTCTACAACCACCAAAAAAGGACCTGGCTAAATAGTTTTAAACGTTTATCCCAAGATATTCAAACGCTCCCTGAAAACATTCCTATTTAGGGAAGCCTACCACCCAACTCACTGACGCAACCATCAATCACTCTCACCTTACAGTCCTCTCCTCCTGTTTCCAACCCCAACCCTCCCAGATTGTGAGTTCCTACGGGAATAGGGCCCTCATCTCCTCCTGTACTTTTTGTCAAATGTTGTTCAATGTATTGTAACCCTGTCTATACTGTGCTTATTGTACAGCGCTGCAGAATATGCTGGCGCTTTATAAATAAAGAATAATAGTAAAGAATAGAAATACCCAATTTTTACATGTTTTTGCTTTTTAACCCCTTCACTGCTGAGCCAGTTCACCTATGTGCGCTGCGCTCATTCTGACTGTTTTATGCTAATCATTTTTAGATGCCAGTTTAAATATAATTTAATTAAACCCCCCCAGACAATTTAATTAAAATATTTTTTTTTATTATTTTAATTTTGTTACAACAAACAGGTTTGGTATAATTGGAAAGGCCATGATCAGGCCTTTCCAATGATATCAAACATGATCCTCTAGCTGGATCGGGAGATAGGAGGAGCTGGCAGCTAGGGGGTTAACTGGCTCACTGCCGTCCTTGCACATATGGGGAGGATGTCAGTGAGTGGGGGTAACACGGAGGCTTGGCTGACATCCAAGATGTCAGCCACCTCTGGGTTTGAATCGCGTAGGGGTTAATGCTATGCACTGCTGCAAAGGGGAGACTCTCCCCTTTCCAGCATTGCAATTTTTATTAAACAGTTGGGGAGCCCTCCCTCCCCTGGCACCTGCCGATGACATCACACACCGTGATGACGTCATCGCCCCGGCTGGGCCCCCTGAAAAAACAGGACAGGCTTCCAGCCTGCCATGGCCATGTTTGGTATCATTCGAAAGGCCATGCTCAGACCATTCGAATGACACCATGCATTGAGTTCCCTGGCTATCTGAGCTTATCGTGCTATGCACAACACGTCTGGAGCCGGGGGGGAACCCGGAGGTGGAGCCGCCATCCAAGATGGCAGCCCCCACCGAAACTAGATCCCCCCCTCCATTTCGGGCGATCTCCCGGCATCTCCGGGGGGGGGGGGGGGGTGTCACCTGGAAATTACGTAATTTACGTCGGGGGCCGGCCTACCTTCAGCGCCTGGCTTCACTGAAGCCAGAACACCGCGGGACCCCGGACAGAGAGGTGAGTATCTCCGCCGGGGCTCCTGCAAGCAGAGGACGTGTGGGGAACGTCCCCCGCATATAGCGGGAGTCAATTAGGACGTTCCTCACACGTCCTCCGTAGTGAAGGGGTTAAAGTCGTTGCTTTGCAACCGTTTTACCATCCCTGACGTCTCTCCTCCTCTTCTGGTGCAAGGGAACCCGGAATTTGAGGTAGAATCGGTACTGGACTATCAGTTTTCACGTGGTAAACTACAGTATTTAATCCATTGGAAGCGATATGGCCCTACTGACCGCTCTTGGGTCACCGTTGCCGATGTTCACGCTCCTTACTTGTTACGCAGTTGTAACCGACAATTTCCTTTCGAGCCTGGCCCCGTCTGCCCAGAGGGCGCTACTCGAGTGTGTGGGGGGGGGGTGCTGTCAGACCTTGTCCTGGCATAGGCAGACCCAGGCACCACTCCTTGCTTGCTCCCTGTCCTCCTCACGCCTCCCGGCGTCGCTCCATCCTCCTGCACGCTCTTCCTATATGTGCGTGTGCTGCCGGCTTCAGCGTCTTTAAGCCGCCGGCAGTATATCACGCCCGTGACAGTCTCCCCGGGAGTCATGTGACCCATTCCACCAATGGTTGTACAGGGCGCCTTATTTAAACTTTTTAAACTTACTTTGCCCCATTCACCTTGCCCTTTCGTGGTTTCAGTTTATTTGATCCCCTCAAGTGCCTGTTATTGAGGTTTATCGCTCTGATATACTTTCTATACTGTGTTTGACCCGGATTTGGCTATCGATATTGTGTACCTCTCTAACTCCTTGACTCAGATTTACCTATGGACTATTCTACCTGTGTGACGTGCGTCACTTAGGACTTGAAGTACATGGGCCTAGAAATGTATTTGAGAGGTGCAGGCCTGATGTTTCATATTGTTTTTCTGCTCTTTCCCCTTTGTTAAAGTCACCCTGTATCTATATAATATCTTTATGGGACCCCTTAGATTGTAAGCTCATGGGATAGATTGCAAGCTCATGGGACCCTTTAGATTGCAAGGGGATTGTAGGGGAAAAAAGTCATTTCCGGTTTCGTTCCAAAATTTTAATTTCAGAGCTAATATATATTATAATTATACACACACCAGACACGTAGGATATGACAGATATGTGTATATATAGTCATGTATAGAAAGTCATTTTCGGTATCGGTTTTCGGCCAAGCTCATTGTGCATTTTCGGTATCGGTCCCAAATTTTCATTTCGCTGCATCCCTAGTATATATTGCCCCCAGCTCATACATGGGTATATACTGCCCCCAGCTCATACATGGGTATTTACTGCCCCCAGCTCATACATGGGTATTTACTGCCCCCAGCTCATACATGGGTATATACTGCCCCCAGCTCATACATGGGTATATACTGCCCCCAGCTCATACATGGGTATTTACTGCCCCCAGCTCATACATGGGTATTTACTGCCCCCAGCTCATACATGGGTATTACTGCCCCCAGCTCATACATGGGTATATACTGCCCCCAGCTCATACATGGGTATATACTGCCCCCAGCTCATACATGGGTATATATTGCCCCCAGCTCATACATGGGTATATACTGCCCCCAGCTCATACATGGGTATATTACTGCCCCCAGCTCATACATGGGTATTTACTGCCCCCAGCTCATACATGGGTATTTACTGCCCCCACCTCATACATGGGTATATATTGCCCCCACCTCATACATGGGTATATATTGCCCCCACCTCATACATGGGTATATACCCAGGACATACTTGAAAATGAGAGAAATCTCAATGTATCCTTCCTGGTAAAATACTTTACAAATAAATAAACAGTAAGGCGGCGGTGTGGCGACGGACACGCCGCCGCCTTACTGTTTTATAGTTTAGATGGTTGCTGGCTTAGGAAGGGAGCCAGCACATTTTATGCTGCTCTGCCTACAATAGATTTATTATTTATATATGACCTTGAAATAAGCATCGAAAGTCATGTATCAGTGTTTGCAGATGACACAAAACAAGGAGAAGTAATACGAAGTGAGCAGGATGTTACTTCGCTGCAGAGGGATTTGGATAGATTGGGGGACTGGGCAGTTAAATTGCAGATGAAATTTAATGTAAATACATGCAAAGGTATGCACTTTGGAATGAAGAACACACAAGCAATTTATACCCTAAATGGTACGGAGTTAGGGAAATCAAAGCAGGAGAAGGATTTGGGAATAATCATACAGGGTTATTCAAGAAGAATCGAAAAGTCTCTGTACGATCGGTGACTTTTTGTTCCCTGCACTTCAGGGCGATTCAGCGATCCTATTTCGCCAATCCAGCGGTGTATCCAGCAAGAACCGCAGGGCCCCCGTAGTGCAGGGAAAACCGGCCGCAAACCTGCCAAGCACCCACCGAAACCCGCAGAAGACATCTGGATTAACTCCGAACACGTCGGAGAAACCCGAATAGCCGCCAATCACAGCCGCCGGAAAAAAACCAGACACGCAGACTAATGAGGTGAAACCCCCCCCAAAAAAAAAACAGTACGCTTAAAAGTTTGAAATTTGAAACGCTGTTTGCAAAAAGAACAAATGAACAAAAATGCCTGGAATTTACATAGAAGATCAAATGAATGATAATAAAAAGGGCAGTTACAGTAAAAAGAAAAGACGATTTAAAAAAGAAAAAAATGCCTAACAGGTCCTAAATAAATCTATAAAGAGACTTTTTACTGCAGAATATAATATTAAACGGTTTATTAGAGATTACATTAAAATGGGAATATTTTTAACATTGAAGCCTATGGGAATCGCCTGAATAAATCTGTCGAAGGAGACCACCGTACAGCAAGGCAATGCGGCAACTTTTCCCTGCTGTTTGGTGTTCTCTGAATAGACGAAGCATTGCTTCTCTATGGGGATTTCCCTGCCTTCGAACAGGCACTCTATGTGCAGGCAATTCGCCAGATTTGGCGAACTGCCTGCTCTCTGAATGGCCAGGAAAGGCAACCGTATGATGAATTTCAGTGTTCGGTTACCTTTCGGATCTCTTTGAATAACCCCATAGACTTCAAACTAAGTAATACTGCGCAATGTAAAACAGCAGTCGCCAAGGCCAGCAAGGTATTGGCATGCATTAAAAGGGGAGTTCACTCTCGGGATGAAAACAGAATTTTGCCTCTTTATAAATCAATGGTAAGACCGCACCTTGAATATGCCGTGCAATTTAGGGCATCTGTCTTCTTAAAAAGAAAGGATATGATAGCGTTAGAAAAAGTACAGAGACGGGCGACTAAATTAATAAGGGGAATGGAAGGTTTAAGTTATGAGGCGGGGGGCGTGGCTGGCCTGGCTCGGGAGCAGACGTGCCTTAGCAGAGCTCCATCAGTAATCGCTGAGAAAGAGGGTTTTGTCCAGGATTTACTCTTGGAATACCCCATGCAGGAGTCCCGACGTGACTGGCCACCAGTTAAAGTGCTCTGGAGTCTGCTCGGCTTCCCCCTCCAGAGCCAAGAGGAGTTTGCAGCTCTGTCTCGTGGCTGAAATGTTTGACCGGCGGCCACCTTGGGGCCTGGTTTCTGGGTCTGCCTTGACCTAGCCGTCCCTTCACAAAGTTTCCCGTCTCGGGTTGTTGACTGTTGTGGGATTGGAGGATGGAGGGCCCCCATCTTCCTCAGAGCGCAGCGGCTGAACGCCAGATGGGACTGTCGGTGACGCATATGGCATGGCGGCTGCCGTTGTGTCCCCCCCTACCAGAGACCTGGGGGCTGTTCTGGGGGATCTGGAGGACTGCCTACGGATGTTGCTTGGCCCAGCATCGTGGATGAGGAAGGTGACCGACTGTCCAGGAGGTGGACCTCCAGATGCGCTCCATGCGGTCGATATGCGACAAAAGGAGCCGTTGTTCCCACATCCTGGAGAGACACGGGCTGAAGCGGGTTTACATTCCCGGGACCTTTTTTTTCCTCCCTTCAGACCTGATTTTGATAACCATGCTCCTTTAAAGTGCCGTATCCCCCCCCCACACTTTTTTCCTGCTGAGACTTCCTCTTGTGGGACTTATTATTTGACTTTTCTTTTTTGTGACACCTTTTCAGATGACCCCCCCTTTTTTTTTTCCTACCCTATTTTTCGTTATTTTGGCTTCACCGGGTTGCCACAGGGACTGAGCCGTGGCCCGGAGTTTGGCTTTGCCCCAGGTGCCTGGGCCTGGTGCCATTTACCCCCCCGTGGCCTTCTCCCGCGGTCTATTTTTGGCCAGCCGGGTATGTGCCAGGGGCGGCACAGATATGGCCTTTGTCGTTTTTCCCCTCACCCCCCCCATTATATTTTTATGTGTTGCCTGCTAGTTGACCGGCTCTGGTCCTATGGGGCCATTTTTGTTTTCCCTAATTTTTGTTTTTTTTCGATGAGACCCCCCAATTTGGGATGACTTTATTGACTTCTAGCTGTCCTTAGATGATTCTTCAGTATTTTTATGCAGTATGTTTGCATGTTTACTGGATCTTTTTATTTCATAAGTAATTTTTCTGATGACCTTATATTGCCTGTTGTGCCTATGCAGATGTCTAATCGTGGCCCTGTGTGGTCATTTTCTGTTTGCTGTACTGCTGACCGTGTTATAAAATAAAACTTTTAATACAAAAAAAAAAAGTTATGAGGCAAGGCTAAAAGGTTTAAACCTGTTTAGAGAAACAGCACCTTAGAGGGGATCTGAAAAATTTATATAAATATATACGCGGCCATTTTAAACCATTGTCTGGAAACCTATTCATTAACAGGACTATACGCAGGACACAAGGTCACCCATTTAGACTGCTTTATGCTGAATTTCCTTTCGTCCAAAAGGAAGGGTGATTTTACGGTGAGAACAATAAAGCTGTGGAATTCTCTGTACAGTCTCTGACCCAACCACCTCAACAGGCAGACTTTTAAAAAACGACTGGATGACTTCCGGCAGACACAGAATATTAAGGGTCATAATATTTAATGTGTGGGTAAGCTTCTTGATCCAAGGAGAAATCTGACTGCCATTCTGGGGTCAAGAAGGATTTTTTTCCCAGTGTGTTGCATATTGGCGAGCGCTTCAGACTGGGTTTTTTGCCTTCTTTTGGATCAATAGCAGTAGGTGATGTGTGAAAGGACAAGCTACATTTAAAGACAAGCTATTGAGAGTATCTCTCGCTCTACTTCAGGTCGAGTTTTTTACTTTTAATGATTTTTTCTTTCTGTCTTTCAAGTTGCCACGATCTTATCACTGCTGTTTTATGGGCCTAAGATCTCTCATGTGTTCATTTTCAACATATAATTTGACTCTCCCCATTTACGACATCTAACCCCCCCCACCAGTGTGACCCTTAATGTTCAATTCTAGAATACTGATCAGTATAGCGTCCAGACCTGTAGAAGAGAGGGTACACGCTCTAAAGGTTGTCTTTTAAATGTAACATTAGTCCATTAAAAAAGGTATCACTATGTACTGCTATACTGGTGATACAGAATACAGATATATGTATTACATACACATCATACGTGTGTGTGTGTAGATATATATATATATATATACACACACACACACACACACACACTTCAAACCAGCGTGTGTGTGATATATATACAGTTGTGTTCAAAATTATTCAACCCCCAATGCTGTAAAGGGTTTTAGGGAATTTAGTGTACATTTGTAATTGTATTCAGAATGAAATCCTACAAGGACTTTATAAAGAACCATATGCAACTAAAATGACATCAATTGGTTTTGTAATACAGTAGTAAATGTTTCTTTTGTGAATTCTTCATTGACACAATTATTCAACCCCTTAAAGACTACCACTCTGAAGAACAGAGGTTCATTCAAGTGTTTTCAATCAGGTATTGAAAACACCTGTGGATGTCACGGAGCAGCAATAAAGCATAATAAGCACCAATTAGGCAGCTTTAAAATGACTGTGATACTC
Organism: Leptobrachium leishanense; assembly: GCA_009667805.1. Classification (NCBI taxonomy): domain Eukaryota; kingdom Metazoa; phylum Chordata; class Amphibia; order Anura; family Megophryidae; genus Leptobrachium; species Leptobrachium leishanense. Next base: position 351,471,227 of record CM019063.1, on the reverse strand, counting down.
AGCTCCTTCTAGACATTTACTGGTGTGGTTACAAACATGGTGAAGTCAAGAGAATGGTCCAGGAAGACAAGAGAAGAGGTGATTACTCTTCACAGGAAGGGCAATGGCAATAAGAAGATTGCAAAGATGTTAAACATACCAAGAGAGACCATAGGAAGCATCATTCGCAAATTTAAGGCAAAGGGCACTGTTGAAACGCTACCTGGTCGTGGCAGAAAGAAGATGCTGACTTCGACTGCTGTGCGCTACCTGAAGCGTAGAGTGCAGAAAAGTCCCCGTGTGACTGCTGAGGAACTGAGAAAAGATCTGTCAGATGTGGGTACTGAAGTTTCAGCTCAGACAATACGGCAAACACTGCGTAATGAAGGCCTCCATGCCTTAACTCCCAGGCGCACCCCCTTGCTGTCTCCAAAGAATAAGAAGAGTCGACTGCAGTATGCCAAAAGTCACGTGGACAAACCACAGAAGTTTTGGGATAGTGTTCTGTGGACTGATGAAACAAAATTAGAACTTTTTGGGCCCATGGATCAACGCTATGTTTGGAGGAGGAAGAACAAGGCCTATGAAGAAAAGAACACCTTGCCTACTGTGAAGCATGGCGGGGGGGGGGGGGGTCAGTCATGCTTTGGGGCTGTTTTGCTTCTGCAGGTGCAGGGAAGCTTCAGCGTGTGCAAGGTACCATGAATTCTCTTCAGTACCAGGAGATATTGGATGACAATGTGATGCAGTCCGTCACAAACCTGAGGCTTGGGAGACGTTGGACCTTTCAACAGGACAATGATCCCAAGCATACCTCCAAGTCCACTAGAGCATGGTTGCAGATTAAAGGCTGGAACATTTTGGAGTGGCCATCGCAGTCACCTGACTTAAATCCGATTGAGAACCTCTGGTGGGACTTAAAGAAAGCAGTTGCAGTGCGCAAGCCTAAGAATGTGACTGAACTGGAGGCTTTTGCCCATGACGAATGGGCGAAGATACCCGTAGATCGCTGCAAGACACTTGTGTCAAGCTATGCTTCACGTTTAAAAGCTGTTATAACTGTAAAAGGATGTTGTACTAAGTACTAAGATTGAATGTCACTTGGGGGGTTGAATAAAACTGATAATGATGTGAGCACAGAAAAGACATTTGAGGTTAGTTCATTATAAATGTGATGTTATATTTGTCTGACCTACACGTGCCTCTTTGATTTAATTGTAAGCAAAATGACTGAATGATCAAAATCAATGTCAATGTCAAACTGGCCAAAACACTCAATTTCAGTGGGGGTTGAATAATTTTGAACACAACTGTATCTACTTTGCAAGCCTCCTGATTTAATGCGTAGTGGCTCGAACCTACCGCCCCGGAACCTGTATCCTTACAATCAGACACCTGTATATACACACACCACTAGGGTTGCACCGATACCGATACTAGTATCGATATCGGTGCCGATACCGGGTACTGCAGGAGTACTTGGTACTCGTGCAGTACCCCCGATATTTTTTTCCGATACCGGAAGCCGGCATTGAGCCGGCTTGCCGGTATCCGAGGGGCTGCGGCGGCTGTCCGAATGCTCTATCGGCATTCGGACAGGCCCTGCAGCTGGTCACCTAACTTTGTTTAATACTTACCTTCCTTCAGCGACGCCGGGAAAGTCTTCGCGCGCGCGCGCTCTCCTTGGAAGGACCCCAGCCGCGACCACGTGGGACCATGTGATCGCGGCTGGGGTCCTTCCAACGAGCGCGCGGAAACTTTCCCGGCGTCGCTGAAGGAAGGTAAGTATTAAACAAAGTGAGCAGCTGCAGGGCCTGTCCGAATGCCGATAGGCCTGCAGCTGCTCTCCGCTCATACTTACCTTCCTTCAGCGACGCCGGGAAAGTTTCGCGCGCGCGCTCGTTGGAAGGACCCCAGCCGCGATCACATGGTCCCACGTGGTCGCGGCTGGGGTCCTTCCAAGGAGCACGCGCGCGCGAAGACTTTCCGGCGTCGCTGAAGGAAGGTAAGTATTAAACAAAGTGAGCAGCTGCAGGGCCTGTCCGAATGCCGATAGGCCCTGCAGCTGCTCTCCGCTCATACTTACCTTCCTTCAGCGACGCCGGGAAAGTTTCCGCGCGCGCGCTCGTTGGAAGGACCCCAGCCGCGATCACATGGTCCCACGTGGTCGCGGCTGGGGTCCTTCCAAGGAGCACGCGCGCGCGAAGACTTTCCCGGCGTCGCTGAAGGAAGGTAAGTATGAGCGGAGAGTGGGGGGGGGGGGGATCCATGAGCTGGGGGGCATATCCATGAGCAGCGGCATATCCATGAGCAGGGGGGGCATATCCATGAGCAAGGGGGGCATATCCATGAGCAAGGGGGGCATATCCATGAGCAGGGGGGGCATATCCATGAGCAGGGGGGGCAATTATCCATGAGCTGGGGGGCAATTATCCATGAGCTGGGGGGCAATTATCCATGAGCTGGGGGGCAATTATCCATGAGCTGGGGGGCAATTATCCATGAGCTGGGGGCATATCCATGAGCTGGGGGGCATATCCATGAGCTGGGGGGCATATCCATGAGCTGGGGCAATTATCCATTGGCTGAGGGGATATCCATGAGCTGGGGGGCAATTATCCATGAGCTGGGGGGGCAATTATCCATGAGCTGGGGGGGGCAATTATCCATGAGCTGGGGGGCATTATCCATGAGCAGGGGGCAATTATCCATGAGCTGGGGGCAATTATCCATGAGCTGGGGTCAGGATATCTATGAGCTGGGGCAATATCCATGAGCTGGGGCAATATCCATGAGACCTGGGGGCTTTATAGGAGGTCTGTTCTTATTGGAAAGCGTCACATGACATAAAATAAAAGTATCGGTAATTGGTATCGGTGAGTACTTGAACAAAAGTATCGGTACTCGTACTTAAAAAAGTGGTATCGGTGCATCCCTACACACCACACACGCGTGTGTGTGTGCGCATGCTATGTTTTACATGTGTCCGATGAAAGTCGTTTTCGGGCAAGCGCAAGCATTTTCGGTATCGGTTTCGCTCCCAAATTTTCATTTCGGTGCATCACTAATTGTGACATACTGAAGCAGAGCATGATCCCATCCCTTCGGAGACTGGGCCGCAGGACAGTATTCCAACAGAACGACCCCAAACACCTAGTTTTTAGTGCCGGGCAAGTATGCATTAATCAGCTGTCAGCCCGGAGAGCTAGGAGCTGATCAGTGCAGGGCTGACAGCTGACGCTTCACCAGTAATTTATTCACCCATACCTCAGGCGTCTTCAGCGCAGCTCCGTGCAAGGAGCTGCTTGTCCCTGCTTCAGATTGGTCACTGTGTGACCCAATGAAAATCAGGCTGTTACGTCTTCGCGCTGCCTGGGGGGGGGGGGTCTGGGTGCCTGGCCGGGTGCCAGCAGTTAGGAATGGCCGAGCAGCGTCTGAAGGGGCGGGGCCTGGTGTGGTCACGAGGAGCCGCCGGGTTTAAAGCAGGGCACGAGAGATTGCTCGTCGCTCTGACGTGGAGTAAAGTTCCCGCATCGCCTGCTGCCTGATATTATTGCTGATTTAATTACCCAGTTGCTGACTTGCTTGTACGAGGACCCTGTATCCTGTATACGTTCTGACCCGGCTATTACTATTGACCATTCTCTTGCATACTCCCTTTGTGTTCTGTCTGCGCAGTTCAGTATTCATGTTATGGTTTAACCGCATGTTTGCTGTTTGGAGGTGTGCCCGCCTGTTTGGTAAACCCCTTGCTCGCCCAAGGTCTCGGTTGAATAAACAATCTGGTTTAAATCCTAATCGCAAGGCGTCCGATTAGGTCTCACAACCTGGCGGTTAGACACAATCATTACTCCAGTTGTCTATTGTATGTCCCTTCTGGTTGCAGCATTAACCACAGGTTCGCTGATTTGGTGACTGCCCTGCAGGCTGCTCAATTCACCAACTGCGCCAACTACTTGCTTGAAAACAAATATAAAATTGATTACGCTTATATCATACCAAGTCCTGCTTATGTCTCCAGGCTATGTATCTATGTGAATTGCGTCTATGTGTTTTCACTAAGCAGTCTCTTGGTCTCAAAACCAATTGGGCTTAAGTGGTATTCAGGATCATGTATTACCTCCCTGGATTAGGATACTAGGTATTCTAGTCCTCGCTGCTTTGCAATTTTGTATCGGAGAAATCTGTCCATTAAGATCCTAACAACGCTTATCCAGAGTGAGTGCCATAGCACCGTTACACAGGCTGCCTGCTCAGCACAGGCCAGAAGCTCCCTCGCCTGGTCAAGCGGGAAACTTAAAACCCCTTTGCTTGTCAGTGGAAGATATAGAGCCCAGCAGATTTGCACACTATTTTATGGACATCTAAAACGGACTGATGAAGGCCTATGTGGCCGAAACGCGTCTCAGCGATATGTATGTCTCAGCGATATTTATTCTTGATTAATAAATACACATTTTAACCCTTTTCTGGCCGGCTGTCAGGAACCATGCCTGCTGATGCCTCAGATCCATGAAAGGTGCTGCCCTCATGGTCAGCACTGACTTCCAGCACTGATAGGGGTTAAAAAGTCAAGCACCAAAACACACACACCACCACAACCCCTGTCTGTCCATAAAAGGACCTCTGCCTCCTATGCTGTACCTCAGTATTGGTCTATCCACTTATCGGTTCAGACGGTCATTCTGCATGTTCATTGATACACCGTGTACCAGACCCCTCTGCTTTGCCCACCAACCACCGCTTTGTGCCAATCCTCTGACCTCCTATTGACTACTCTGTCTAATCCATTGCACTGCGCTCTGGCATCACCCAGTATCCACTCCATCAAGGTACTGAGGTGTGGGTTCCCCTGCATACTTGGCTCAGACCCCCCTGAACTTTGGGTCCCACCATGGCTCGCACCAGGTGCGATCCTGACTCCGGCTGTGCTTCCACTCGCTGCACATTGCAGCTACCCAGGAACCAAGGATTGGCGATCCAAGGGGTCAGAACATTCACTACAGAACCTGATGCCCTTAAAGATACAGAGCTCCTATAATTGGTGAGTGTTGCTCCAACTGTCTCCACCCTGTGATATACGGTGTTATAAAAGGAACACTGAGACGGCGCTCCCATAGTATATCTCCTAAGTGACCTACACCGAAAAAGAAGGGCAGCGCCACCCTCTATTTGGTCAGTGACCCATAATCCTAGAGCCAGGACCAAGTGTGGCTCTACTAAATGTGAGTTTCTGCCATTTAACTGAAACTGAATTGTTTACTATTCTGCACTATTGGTCTATTTTTGTTTTGTTTCTGTTCTCTTTGAGAGACATAACCGCAAGCACTTTCCGTCCTCCGGAGGATCCCCAAACTTGAGTATTCCTAGACAACTCCACTACCACTTTTTTTTTCTCCCACGTCATTTGATATCATCACTATTGTTTGATACGGCCTCTTTTTATGTGTTTGTTCTTAAATTGCCTCTAGGCCCATTGTATTATTCTCATCACCATGTATTTTTATCAGATACATTGATTCTGTCACTACTTTATTATTGGCACACAGCAAATTTACAGCCCTCATTTGCTAATTCTACTGATTACTGCACTGTTGGATGCTCTATGGATTATTTTTCTGCATAATCCCTGTATGGCACATATTTTGGTTGTTTTACTTGTGCTTTTACCTTTGTTGTTATATCCATTTTAGGCAGCATCACATCTACTCATTTATTTTCTGCATGTTTGCATTGCTGTTTGATTATACCACTTAATTTAATAGGAATTCACAATATTGTGCCGGCACTATTGCACCTCCTTGTTAGAACAGAAAAAAAAAAAACTGTTGTTAAACCCCACCCCCTGGCATAATAACTTTCCCAGGTGAGCGGAGGATGCAGGAGGGGGGGGGCAAAATCCCTAGTGATAAAAACTGTTTCAGTAGTATAACTCAATGAGACAGGCGCCTAATTTTATTTTTTTTGGACGGAAAAAAATAAAAGCCATGAATTATGTTTAAGTAAACTATGGCTTTTAGGATGACCATATCAGCCATGTTTAAAGGGACACCTATAATTTATTGATGCTGATGGGCACTGCATGAAAAATGGGAGAATTTTTCTGGTTTGGCTATTTTGACCTCGAATTTTCTCTTCTCCAGTCATTCTCCTGAGTTTCACTGCTCTCTGAATAACCCTGACCGTCTGCATTTCCCCAAAGTGGTCTGCAAAATCTGGCCTGGTTGAGGGTTCCGTGGACAGGTTTGAGAAACACTGCATGAAAAATGCCGCCCTACAGCATGTATAATCCATACGCTGCAGCTAAGAAATCCAAAAGTAATCCCAGGTGGCCAGTCATGGTTTGCCTGCTGCAGCATATAAAATATACTTGTTGCAGGGCAGTACATTTTCCCTTTGTTCCCCTCTGCATGAAATGGCAATGTGTCCCTTTAAATATGGCGGATATGGTCACCAGGGGCAGAGGGGTAAATGCCCCCTGGGCTGCTCTGATTTGCCATAAAACGCCCGCCCTGCCCTCAGCAAATCACCAGTGGTACTGCAAAATAAAGGCCACCCCACGTCTGTCTGTTCAATGAGCAGGGGGCCAGCAACTAAAGGGGGAGGGATAGCTGTGCCCTAATGGAACTGCTATTGGACTGAGCAGTCCGTCCGCAGCTTCCCTGGTTTGTTATGTAATGTGCACTGTGTATGAGTGGATCACAGAGCTGTGCAGCAATAAAACTCACAATGTGTACTGTGTATGACTGAGTTTTATTGCTGTGGAGCGCTGATATGCTCATACACACCGCACATTACTGTGATCTGTACTGTGTGGGTTGTGCGAGTAAACTGCAATGCAATAAGAAGTGTTCTACTGAAACTAAATAACTGTATTTGGTCTCTGTGTTAAGAATAATGACCTAATGCAATTTTGTTGAACTTATATTTCTTAATCGGGACAAGTAGACTGGGCTTCTATTTTAGTCCATTGGACAGCCTGGTGCAGGTCTACAATTTTGTTTCTGGTGTCCTTCGACAGCTCTTTGGTCTTGACCATAGTGGAGTTTGGAGTGCGTCTGTTTTGAGGTTGTGGACAGGTGTCTTTTATACTGATAACAAGTTCAAACAGGCGTCATTCATACAGGTAACGAGTGGAGGACAGAGGAGCCTCTTTAAGAAGACGTTACAGGTCTGTGAGAGACAGAAATCTTGCTTGTTTGTACTGTACTGTACTGTAGGTGACCAAATACTTATTTTCCACCATAATTTGCAAATAAATTCTTTAAAAATCAGACCATGTGATTTTCTGGAATTTTGTTTTCTCCTTTTGTCTCTCATAGTTGTAGTGTACTCATCATGACAATTACAGGCCTCTCTCATCTTTTTAAGTGGGAGAACCTGCACAATTGGTGGCTGACTAAATACTTTTTTGCCCCACTGTATACTCTGCATCCTGGATGAATTTGCACAAGTATCCGGCTACAAAATGAACGCACCAGGAGCAACTTATAAAGACGATTTTTCGTTGGTGCACCACGCCGGTCCAGGTCTCCCACATGTCACCGGGGACACTGGATCTTTGCTGGAGGGGTTGTGGTCAGAGGGGCACAAATTGCTCATGTTTTGCTATAAAATGTACATAAGGTCGCAAGTCTGTGATAAAGTACTTGAATTTTTTGAGGGAAACTCGAGTTATTTTCACCATGTACTCAAAACTAGAGCAAAAATCATGGTAAAAGGTTTCTAGTAAAAACTTGAGGGTGGAAATAACTACAAGATGTAAATATCAATCTCTATATCTCAAATATCAATAAAATAAAAATCACATGAATTTTGCTCAAAACTTGACTTTTGCTACAAGATGTAATTAGGTCCAAATGTATGTTTATGTACACCAAAATCCCTTTGCATCTAACTATAAAAAATATACTCTGATCTTATTTATGTGTATCCAAACTGAAAAAAGGACTTCGGTAGGCTTTAGTCTTTTAAACACAATGGAACAGTAATATCAAAGGCATTAAGTTCATAATAAACGTCATACTGACCTTGCTGCAGAACCTCCAGGAGTTAGAGTTCCGTAAGGAGACATTATGATAGTAGGTGGCATAGTTTCTCTGCGGCCATCTCTTGTGCAGTAATAGTTGTTTGCCAGTTTATGACTGGGCCCAACAGGTAAATTCGGAGGTGGTTGCGTTCTGAAATTTTGCAAGAATTTATTCTAATTAGGGATTAGTGTATATTTCGTCCAAAAGTCATATAGCATGTACAGTACAACCTTGACAAGTGCAATGTTTTCTACACCAAAACCTCTTTATTACTCCACCATTTAAATTTTTAATGTTTATTTTAACCCTTTCGCTGTGGGAGACGTCCTGGGATGTGCTCGCAGCATGCGGAGGACGTCCCACACGTCACAGACGTTCGGCTGCCCTGCGGGGAAATCCCGAGTGCTCCGGGAGAAGTCCCGCGGTGTTCTGACTTGCCAGACGTCAGGCCTCTCCGTGGGACTCCTCCCGGCGCACTGACGTCATTGCGAGAGGCATCACTGGCGCGGTCATTCCAATGGTGCCCTTTATGAAGGCGTAGCCCCCCCACAAAAAACAAAGTAAAAATGCACAAAACACCACACAGTGGGGGTCTCTAGTGGCAGTTTTAGAAATCAAAACTGCCTAGAGACCCCCAACCCCCCCATTTAATAAAGATGAGCTCCCCAATAATATTTTATTAATAGGTGATCACTGCAGTAGCAATGATCACGTACATGTAATAAATTACACTTCGCTGGAGGAAGGGGAGGGGGCGGTTCCTTTGAACCCCTCTACCTCCTCATCCATAAGGGGTACAGACACCAGAGAGGCATTACTGGAAAAGTCATAGTCTGACCTTTCCAACGGTGTCCCTCATAAAAGGTGCAGGACCCCCCCCCCACAAGAAAAAAAGTAAAAAAAACTACACAGGGGGTCTCTAATAGCAGTTTTAAAAATCTAAACTGCCTAGTTTATTTTATTTAATAAATAAGAACCCCCTATAATATTTTTTTTATTACAGATCGGTGAGCATTGTAGAAACAATAATTACCTACATGTAATAATGACAGGTTGCCAACCCCAACATGGCCACTAAGTAGGGATGCACCGATACCACTTTTTTAAGACCGAGTACCGATACTTTTTAAAAGTACTCACCGATACTTTAATGTCATGTGACGCTTTCCAATAAGAACAGACCATATAAAAATGCCCCCAGCTCACATGTATATACCCCCCCCAAGATATATATATTCATAGTGCCCCAGCTCATGGATATTGCCCCCAGCTCACACATGGATATGCCCCAGCTCACACACGGATATTGCCCCCAGCTCACACACGGATATTGCCCCCAGCTCACACACGGATATTGCCCCCAGCTCACACACGGATATTGCCCCCAGCTCACACACGGATATTGCCCCCAGCTCACACACGGATATTGCCCCCAACTCACACATGGATATTGCCCCTAGCTCATGGATCCCCCCCCAGCTCACCGATCCCCCCCCAGCTCACCGGGAGCTCTCCGCGACGATACTTACCTTCCTGTGCGACGTCGGGAATGTCTCCGCGCGTGCGCTCGTTGGAAGGACCCCAGCCGCGACCATGTAATCGCGGCTGGGGGCCTTCCAACGAGCGCACGCGCGGAAACTTTCCCGGCGTCGCCCAGGAAGGTAAGTATCATCGCGGAGAACAGCTGCAGGGCCTGTCCGAATGCTCTATCAGCATTCGGACAGGCCCTGCAGCTGCTCACTGTGTTTATACTTACCTTCCTGAGCGACGCCGGGAAAGTTTCCGCACGTGCGCTCGTTGGAAGGACCCCAGCCACGATCACGTGGTCCCACGTGGTCGCGGCTGGGGTCCTTCCAACGAGCGCACGCGGAGACATTCCCGGCGTCGCTCAGGAAGGTAAGTATCATCGCGGAGAGCTCCAGGGGCGGCTGTCCGAATGCCGATAGAGCATTCGGACAGCCGCCGCAGCCCCTCGGATGCCGGCAAGCCGGCTTCCGATATCGGCAAAAATATCGGGGGTACTAGACGAGTACCAAGTACTCCTGCAGTACCCAGTATAGGCCCCGATACCGATACTAGTATCGGTGCAACCCTACCACTAAGGATACAAATGTAACCCTTCGGTGAACCCGTATCCTAGCGACGGGCTTCTAGCCAATCACGAGGGACAAGGTTTAAAAAATCATAAAGGAGTTACATTTGTATCCTCAGTTTGCCTGCTGATTGCCTGGTGATCGTGTCGCAGATATTCTGTCTACATTTTATATAAAAGAAATATATATATATATATATATATATATATATATAATATTATATCCCAGCATGCCCTCGGCGCCATGTGTCCAGGACCGGCGCTAAAGTAAGACGACACAGGCAGCCTTACTGTGATAGCCTGGCACCAAACTGGGGGGCGCCACAATCCAGTTCCCCGGTCACTGCTGGCCGAGGATTTCCTTCTATTGCCGCCCATTATGTTAATTATCCTCCCCCTTGCACAGCATTGGTGTCTTGGCTGCTCCCTCTCCAGCCAGACGCTCTGTGTGCAGGCTGTGTCCGCCCCCTCTAGGCAGGATCCAGGTCCGCCCCCTCCAGGCAGGGTCTCCCTGGAGCTTCCCATCTCCACTGAACTCAAAGCGGCAGATTCTGTGCCGCTTCCCCGCCTGGCTCCTCCTCTTCAAGCAGCATCCTGTCCCCGCGCAGGTCACTGTACCATGCACACTGCACACACACAGAGGCTGCTGTGGAGGAGACAAGGCACGGCAAGACTGCAGCTACAGAGGAGAGGTGCAGGAAATGTAAGTATGCTTCCCTTTACGTGTGTGTAAAGCTTTCATTTCCCCCTCCTGTCTCTACTCTCATGCCTCACATTCTTTCCTTTAACCCTTTCTCTCCCTCTTCCCAGTCTGTTTTTTTTCCCCTTTTTGTCTTGGTTAAAATGCTGCTTGCCTCCCCTCCTGCCTCCCTCACTGCAGTCAGGCTTGGGGGGGCCGTGTTAATGTCTGGTCACACTCAAGGTCTCCCATAATAGACACGTCTCCCTCTCGCACCCAGTCCAGACATTGCTCCCATCACTCGCATCCAGTCCATACATTGCTCCCATCACTCGCAGCCAGTCCAGACATTGCTCCCATCACTCGTAGCCAGTCCAGACATTGCTCCCATCACTCGTAGCCAGTCCAGACATTGCTCCCATCACTCGCAGCCGGTCCATACATCACTCAAACCACTCAGGGGCATCACATCATAACCAGGTAGCCCATACATCACTCACACCACTATCAGGGTTATACAATAAGAGCCGAGCTTGCCACCGAATTGCCTGAATAGTGAATTCCCCCATATAGTGCAATTTCGTGGCAATTCAGCTATTAAAAAGCAGGCAGTTTTCCAAATACTGGCGAATTGCCAGCGAAATACAATGCAATCTTCCGCGACAGTGAAATTCTCTGCTAGAGAAGCAATTGTTAATCTATTCAAAGACGCCGAACAGCACTGAAATGTCATTGAACTGCCCCGATTTTCAGTGCTTCATTTCAACAGGTTTAAACAAGGGAATCCCATAGGATTCAATGGGGAAAAAAATATTGTTCTATTTTCTTATTTCATTTGTAGCAAAAAGCCTTTATTTTATTATAGCATTTTTTAGTAATTTTTCTGGATTATTTTTAGGCAAAATTTTAGATTTTTTTTTTAATGGCTTTTATTCTTCTGTAACAGACCTTTTTATTTTTTATAGGACCTTTTTTATTTCCATGCATTTTTTGTTTTATATGCTATTTTTAATTAATAATTTTTTAATAATGACGTTTTCTGTTTTTTTCTTTTACCCACAGTTTGGCGGCTGATTGGCTTTTTTAGCAGCTGCGTTCGGCAGATCGTCTTCGGGGGGTTGATCGGCGGATCCCTGCTCTTTAGGTACCCTCCGGTGAAGGTTTAAATTTTCTGCAAGGTTGGCGAATTGAACTCGCAGAAGTCCGCCGAACGACCAAAATTTCAGTGCTCTCTGACTAACCCATTTAAGTGCTTCTGTTGCGACACCCAGTGCCCATCGTAGCATTACGATGGATCGACTGGGAAAAGCACACGATGTAACGTGTGTACTAGTAATGCACATTACTGCAGAAGTACTGTATTCCTCCCCGTCAAGCCAATACGACAGACAGCAGACTGGTCTACAAAGCGCGGTTTTCCATAAGAGGCTTGTGCTTTGTAGAGCTGTGTGTACGAACATACACGCAGCGAGGGGGCCACATGGGCATCTGTGCGGAAAGAAGTCCATTCTCATGGACGTTCTTTCTGTGCTTGTGTGGCTCCAGGCTAATGCACTAATCATATATAGCACACACTGACACCACTCCTGGCAGCTCTCGCGCACACTGACACCACGCCACTGGCAGCTCGCTCGCACACTCACGCCACTGGCAGCTCGCTCGCACACTCACGCCACTGGCAGCTCGCTCGCACACTCACTCCACTATGCTGCCCCACACTTAGTCCCATCTCACACACACCACTAATGTAATACACATGTTGTCTGTGTACATTTACATGCATATGTGAGTTCATTGGGGAGGGGGCGGCAAAATGCAGGTTTGCCGGTGTACCCAATAATGCTTGCACCGGCCCTGCATGCGTCTCCGACACACCTGGCACACTGAGGTACCCTGCTCATCCCAGGCATTCCGATTCACACACTTCCCCTCCAGCACCACCAAACCAGTTGGTTCTGCCACAAAAAAAACCTACCATGGTCCTTTGTTCTCCCTCCCAACCGCATGGCATCACAGACACGCCTGAGTCTGGTCTAGGCAGGCACCCCACAGTATCCTGCCATTCCCCCCCCCCAGGTATTCTGATCCACACCATTCTCATGGGGCGCTAGAGTCCTGGTTGGTTTAGGCGCAAGCAGACCAGCAGTCATCCCTTGCCCTTGCTCCCAACCATATGGCGTCAGACACACCCGAGTCTGGTCTTTGTAGGCATAGCGCAGTATCCTGCCCTCCTTCCCAGGCATTCTGATCCACACATCACAAGGCAGAGACAGGCCTTGTGCCCTACTCCCCGCAGACTGCCAGCGGGTACCCACTGCTACCAGGGGCACCGCTGCCTCCCCCGCTGTCTCCACACAAACTGGGTCCAGCGGACTCAGGTGCAGGCGGGTATTCACTCACCCCCTGCCTTTCCTCCCAGTCACACTGCCGCCTCATGCTACCACACAACACCTCGGACACACCAGGCGCAGGTTGACTCACTGCCATCCCCTCCAGGGATCCTGTTGTGCACCCCCACCCACAGCCCTCCCCACTGTAGAGCCACTAGTGGGCTTGGGTAAATCCCCAGCATCCTTTTCCAGCACATACGGTGACACCAATTTACCCAAATCCGTGCCCAGTAACACATCTGTAGGAATATTTTCAGACACCCCCACCTCCCGCAGACCTCTCCCCAGTCCAAATAAACACGTGCCATCAGCACCGTAGGACGTACCCCACCAAAACTTTTTACTGCTAGAGTCCTGCCAGGAATAAAGTCTACAGGGCTGACTAACCCTGGACACACCAAAGTTACTTCAGCCGCCGTATCACTTAACCCCACAGATTCGAGTCCCGACAATGACTGCTGGTTTACGATGGCACTGCCCTCCAATCTGGGCACAAACAGGACAGAGGATGATGCTGAGGGGTGTCCTCCCCCAGCTGTGGATGCAGGCCTCTTCCTCTCTGGGCACGCTGCCAGGAGATGGTTGACACTGTTAGAAAGGAAACACCACTGGCTCACACTTCTTCCAGGAGGAGTACTCGTTCCCCCCTCCCCAGCAGAGACTGGCACAGAGGGCGGGGGGACGCTGCCGCCGTGATGTCAGGGGGTCGTGAGGAGTTGGGCTTCCATCCAGATGATCCTTCGGGGAAACCTCTGCTCCGGTTCACAGACGCGCTGCTGGCCGCATGGAAATCCGCCAGCTAACCAGCTTCCAGGGCTGTCTCGGGTTTGCGATCCAAAAGCCATTCCTGGATCTCAGGTGGGCACAGCTGCACGAACTGCCCCTTGATCAACAGGTCTTCCAGGGCATCCATCTTCTGCCCCCTGACCCATTGTCGAAATAGGGTGGTCAGGTGGCCCACAACTGCAGAATAGCTCTCTGTGGTCCGCTTCTGCAAGGACCTTAACTTCTTGTACCGCCACTGCAGGGTAGCTTTAATTGCCTCATAGTCCTGGTCGCTCTCAGCTGCTAATTCAGCAAAGGCTTCGAGCGCTGGACCTTTTAGCCCAGGAGTGAGATACCTGGCCCATTGATCCTTTGGCAGCTGGTATTGTCAAGTCTTTTCAAAACTTCGTAGGAACACATCCAGGTCCCCATCTTTGTCCAGAGTGGGAAAGTTCTCGGCACGAGGTCTGGGTGTAGAGAGATCTGCAGCACCCGCAGGGGCAGGAGACAATGGTGTTCTGCCTGCCTGGGCCATAGCAAGCTGGTGTGCCCGTTCGGCTTGGCGCTCTGCAGCTTCTCGTTCAGCTTGGTGTACTGCCGCTTCTTGCTCAGCTTGGCGAGTTGCCGCTCCTCGTTCCCACTCGGCCTCCGCAGCTTCTCGCTCAGCTCGGCGCTCCTCTCGCTCTTGGTACTGCAGGATGAGCTGAAGCCGCAGCTGAGAGTCCGGAATCCACATGTTTTAAAACAGTTTGCAAGTAAATATCCAGGGCATTATCACCCTTGGGCAAAGCAATTGACGCTGTCCTTTCCGCTGGACTTGAGCCTCCTTCGGCTGGGTTAAGCATGGTACCCTGCTCTGCTGTGTCTTTGACTGCTTGCCGCGCCTCATAATCCCTGAGGGCTTGCAAAAGTTCATCTTTATTCTTATATTTCGTTGAAATATTTTTCTCTTTACACAGCTGTTCTAATGCCTTCTTGGACTCTTGATGCGCCATCCTCACTCCAGCCAAATAAAAGATAGAAAAGAAAACAGGGGGGAGGGAACTGCTGTGTGTGTAAATTCTAATAAATGCACTGAGTTCTGCTCTGGAAATTGGAGAACCAATTTCTTTAGTATCTGGATCTATGGTGATTCACAGATCCAAATATTAATCCTGATATTGCACCGCTAGCCACCAAGTTGTCACGAAAAAACACGCGCCGCGACAAAGGACGCAGCGTTAAAGGAACACTCTACTCAAAAAATCACCCCCCGTTTTTTTATCCTAACCTATCCCTATTCCCTTAATCAATCTTTGGATTTTTTTTTTTTTTTGTAACTAATACTTACCCTAAAATCCTCTTGTTTCCAGCGGCGTTTTTTTTTAAAAAAATGTTTATACTCACCTCCCTCCTCTTCCGCTCCCGTCCTTCTTGCTGCGTCTTGGCTTCTGGTTTACGTGAGAAGCGCGCATGCGCGCCTCTCACATAAGCCAGCCAATCGGCAGGCTTCCTTCCGGCTCCCTCTGAGGATTAGTGTTGCGCGCAAGAGGATGCACGCAACACTAACCCTCAGAGGGAGCCGCCAGCTTCTGCGGTGAGTAGGAGACGTCATCGCGCTGAAAGCGCGATGACGTCTCCTACTCGGCAAAAGTCGGCAGAAGCGGGAAATATGATTCCCGCTCTGCTGACTGACAGCTGGGAGGGCGGAGTAAACTCCTCCGCCTCTCTCAGCTGTTTTCAGCTTTTTCAGCTGAACCGCTGAGCGGAGGGAGGGGGGACAGGGGGCAGGATACTCCGGGCATCATGACCACCTAAAATAGCTTAGGTGGTCATGTTGCCTAGAGTGTCCCTTTAAGCAACTCACTGTGTATCCTAGACCCAAAAAATGACTACGCGGCCAACAATCCCCCGCGCACGCTTGCCTAACTGTCCCAATAACGCCTTGGCTTGCGACACGCACGCAAACGTGATGAAATGGTCACAGGATTGCAACGCAGTATCCGTCTACTCGACCCGGAGTAAGAACTACGTTTCCCACAATCCCTGTAACCACTTCTCTTATTCTATTCGTTACACTGCCACCACAAATCAACCTTTTTATTCAAGAGGCTTATTGCTGGAACCAGAGACTGTTTGAAACTCTGGTCATGCGCCCCAACACAACTCACAGTTTGGTAGATAAACTAAAACGTAGACCAAGGCTGTAAGGTTATAGCGTCACCCAGCAAAGCGAGGAAACCCCTAATCTGAGAATCTGGTCCTTGATGATGGCCAAGTACTAATCTAAAGGAGGTATACAAACAACACATAAGTACAGATCAGGGACAGTAGAGATATCGTAGTAATAACAAGCCAGAGGTCGGTACACCAAGGGATATGCCAAGGGATAAACACAGAAATCAACAAATATACAAGCCAGAAGTCAAACCAGAATATCATATGCAGAAGCTCTAAGACACACGCTGAGGGGTATACTAGACCACGACAGGGCTCAGAGCACAGTCAGTGACTGATATTTAAAGGCCTAGATCTCTGATCAGGTGCAGTTTACAAAGTGGCCTAATTCATAGACTGGCGCCCTCTCTGTTGGAGACCGCACTGCAGGAGCACCAGCAGGCATGACAAAGGCGAATCTCTATGATAATCCAGTCCTTCAGTTAGCGTGGATCGAATATCAGGCAGAAACGGAGCTCAATAGGTTTTATATTTATTTATGACATTTGATATATATTATATCACAGTGCATTTGTTACCGAAAAATTGATAATAAATCCATAATTACACACACAAACAGCCAATAAAGAAAAAAAGGATTAAAAATAGACCCTTACGTCAGTAAGCTAACCGGACATCCGTGTCGCCCTGGGGCTGGAGATTTGAAGACTGGCGGTTTCTCACGTTCTTAGGTGGCCCCACAGAAAACAGCCAAGAGCCCACGCTTGATTCAGAATATATATAGGTCTGCCTTGTTCCTCCCAGGACAGCCCCTCGCTGCTACACCCTGTGCACTACATTTCCCAGAATTCCTACTCCTGGGCACACTCCGTGCACTTATTCATTAATTTATTTTCCAGGTATCTCCATCTCCAAAAGATCACCTCTAGTGATCAAAGGATGTGATTGCTTCTTTGATCTACGTGACCACTTACAAGTTGTTGCCGCGGCGACTGCCAAAGAACTCCGAAGTGTGAATTCCTGCGGAGAGGAGGCAGGGGACGTTCCATTTGCCCAAATGGATAATTTCCACCCGAATCCTGAAAGTCTATTTTGCAGCAACCTGTTAGATCCCTCCCAGGGGGGAAAAAAAAAGAGAACCATTTTAATTACTTTCTAGCACATACTCCGAGATGAGGCCTCCACCAGGTGGCTGTGGAAAATGGACACTTCGCATATATGGATAGCCATAGAGATATATATATTCATCCAAAGTAGTTCAGTTCACCGCTCTAGTTATCCAAAAATCATGCCGCGGTGCAAAATCCCAGTGTAAATCGATATAGTGAGAGAAATGGGAGCACTCACGGACTTGAAATAAAACAACAAAAGTTTATTGGGAAAGCATTAAAATCCAACGTTTCAGCTCACACAGGAGCTTTCATCAGGGATAAAAACAATAACGCATGACCCTGTTTATATACTGTATATAATAGGTATTTTTGTGCATGTGGTCTTGTGGCTACTTTTATGAGACTAGAAGAAGTGTAGACCGTTGCTTCTAATATCAGTTTGGCCACATATATATTAAATATTAATTTGTGGTGTTAACATCTGTACCTTGTGATATTTGTTTTATTTATTTTCTTTGCTAGGTTGTCATTGAACAACCTATCTACAGACCTCATATAAATATACATACACCAAGGCTGGATATATTTACATTAAAAGGTTAACCTTGAAGCCTACTAGAAGTTTTTAGATGCCAAAGACGGCTTTTAGATTGGTGTAAAATTGAGGAGCCAGTTGCTATCAGGCTCCTGGCTTTGTCAAATACATACATACATACACTTTCAGACCTCAGACCAGACATGGGGGGGCTGTCCGAATGCTCTAACGACATTCGGACAGGCCCCTGCAGCTTACTGCGTTTCTTACAAATCCAACGAGCGCCGCCGGTAAAGTCGTCGAGCGGCCGCTCACTGGGAAGCCCCCAGGTGCGATCTCGCAAGATTGCTCCCAGCTCGATCTCGCGTACTCCAAGATCTCGCGAGATCGCGCCAGGGGGCTTCCCAACGAGCGGCCGCTCGAAAACTTTGCCGGTGGTGCTCGTTGGATTTGTAAGAAACGCGGTAAGCTGCAGGGGCCTGTCCAAATGCCGTTAGAGCATTCGGACAGCCACCACAGCCCCTCGGATGCCGGTAAGACAGCTCAATGCTGGCTTTGTCGGGTATATTAGGAGAAAAATTTGAAAGGATGCCTGTAGCCATTTTGTTTTAATGGAAAGTCTTTTCTTTTTCAATTTTCCCTAGTTTTAGAAATGAACAGAGATCTTTTTTTAAATAGGTCACGGCTAGGTGAAATGAAGAGGTTTTTTTTTTTATAATTGCCAGACATGAGGGAACCTTAAAATGTCTTTATGTGATATAATGCTGAAGCGAAGTGCCAGACGTGTCATATTTAAATTTATTGGTTTGTCTTAACAAGCTTTTAAAACAAAAATATATTTTCTCTTTGGGTATAGGAATAAGTTAAAATTTTGTAAATGTATGATTATATTCACAAAATATATTCTTATAATCAAGGTATATTTTATTATATTTTACAGTAGAAAATAGATGCTCCAATAAGTATTTGTTGAGTATAACTGGTAAATAGTAGAATTAGGGAAGAATAGATTTTGTTGATTTTAACTAGAAAGGAATTCAACTGATAGAGACCCAGTAAAAACTTTGAGAGGAGTGGAAATATAAATCTAATTTGGACAGGATAGACTCAGAGTCTACACTGAAAATAGAGGGTCTTTGTAAGTCAGATTGACCATTTGATCCGAGATAAGTGATATTAAAATTAAAATGTGGAATAATTAGAAGTGCAACACTGACCTCTTGAGGTATAGTAAATGTTATATTTAATATAGAGAATAGATTGCCAGTGATGTCAAATTAACTATAATTGGAGCCGCACTGTTCGTTGCATTCAGACTTACACGACAGGAGATTCACGCAAGCAGACCATCGCTAGCAGAACATCCCAGGACACAATGCACTCAAGACTTCACACCACATCTCTAACTCACATGCATTGATTATCTGACATTGATAATATTCACATATTCCAAAACAATCAAAGAATATTCCAAGGCAGTAACTCATTTAATCCAGATTGGAGGTAATGTATGAGAGAGCAAATTTAAGGTTAATAAATTATATATATTTGGAGTATTTCTTGCAACAGATAGATCTAAAGTCTTCAAAATATTTCTATATCTGCAGATAGAGATATGAAGAAGAATTGGATATAAGGATTTGTCCTAAAGAAACTGTTGCAAAGATTGATATACCGATATATATATATATATATTGAATTTGGAAATTACTGTGATTGAAATTAATAAGCAAGGAATTATATAACTACAATATAAAAAGCAGAAGATTAGAAGCTTAATTTGCGATATTAGAGGAGGATTCACTAAAAAAGTTTATTACTTATTATTCTAAAAATAGAATAAGTGCTAGCTCATCTTTTGTTGATCCACGTAGTATAGAGAGATACATATATCTCTACAAGATCTAGCTTGTTAAACATTGGTTTGCTGGGAAATATGTTAAATTTTCGTTAAGCAGAAATGTTTATTAACCATTTGTGTATAGTTACTAACTGATACGATAAATGATATTAATCATATATGCAGTTACTAACAGGAGATACATATATTGTGAAGCTAGTTGTCTATGTGCTGGTGGATGGATTGTGGTTTATAAATCTTTGTTTATGATATGAGATTTTAAATTTTTTGTATACGTAATAAATATAGATTTTTATCCGTTTAGTGTATTCTTCAAAGCAAAACACAGACAAATAAAAGAATTTAGGAGAATTGCTAGGAAATATAAACGATTGATATGTGTCTCGTATAAGTTTCTTATTGAATATAAATCTCGACATGTTGTAGTCACGTGCAGAGATAAGTTCCTACAGCTTCCAGTATCAAGGGCATCTGCACGACTACTAGTATCGGTGCATCCCTACTTAACACCAAGTATATATAAAGATTATAGCTGCAGAGGACATTTACATATCCTAGCAATTCAGAGAACCGCTTACAGAGCCCTTGTGCTACATTCCCCACAGCAAAGAACTCTGGGTAGGATACGCAAATGAAGTCCACAGCTTCACTTTTTTTGCATCTAGGCTCTGTAATAGCACAGAACCTGCCTTGTCCAATGCCATGCATGGATAGATATCTAGATCTCTATCCTGACTGACTTCAATGCTCAGTTCAAACCGTTTAACCTAGAAACGTGAAACTTTGAAGGTACATTGCTTTTATGACGTAGGAACCCACTAAAAGGAAGGATTTTTGGAAATTCTGCCCCCAAGAGGGTGAAAAACGGGGTTGAATATTTTAATCAGGATACCTATAATTTCAAAAACCAAAAGATGTGACAATTGGTATCTACAATCTTCTCGAAAAAAAAAAACTATCATGCGTTTTACCATTTTCCAAAAATCCAAGTGGGGAGTGCAAAAAGGGGGGGGGGGGTGAATACTTTTAAACAGTATACCTACAGCTCAAAAACAGAAGCTGTTAAATGTGAAAATTGGTATTTAGACTCTTCTTGAAAAATATAAAAAAAAACAAGTATTTTACCATTTTTCGATAATCCAGTTGATACACTGGATCAGCAGATCAGAGGGATGCTGTTACTTCACACAGAATGGAGTCTCGATGCAGCTCCTCTCACAGCCAGGCCTCACACACACCCTCAATGCTCCAGCATGGGAGAACCTGTGACATTATTGCGGAACCTCAATCCATCTAAACTCTGAAATGGCACCAGATTGCAAGTAAAAGCACTCAACAGAAATGTGATTTGAGACTACGGTGATAACCGGTTCAGGTCGGGGGAGTTCATACCACGTATACCTTCAGAATATCCGTTTCAATACAAAAGACTGCAGTTCACCCTAAAGGTTTATTTTGTGGTGACCATCAACAAGTTTCGGGCAGAATGTGAATGTAGCGGGGACTGACTTAAGAGAAGTCTGCATCTCACACGGGCAGTGTTACATTGCCTGTTCCAGAGGGAGCTCACCTACCTATGGTGATCCGAGCAACTGAAAAAATAACCACTAATGTAGTTTACAAAGAAGTACTCAAAATAGGTTATTTAAAAGGTTTTTAGAAACTCCGCCCCCTATGGGGGGGGTAATATTTTAAACAGGATACGTATATAAAAAAAAACGTAGATGTTACAAGCATGAAAATTGGTATTTACAATCTTGAAAAAACAAAACACATTTTAGTATTATCCATTCTTTATATAGTGCCAGCATATTCTGCAGTGCTGAACAATGGGCACAATATAGACAGGGTTACAATACATTGAGACTGAAAAACATTTTGACAAACCAATACAAGAGGGAACGAGGGCCCTATTTCCATGGGAATTTACAATCTAGAAGGGTTGGGGGCGGAAACAGGAGGAGAGGACCGTAAGGTGAGAGTGATGGACTGGTTGGTCGCTTATAATACAAAACTCTAGATAACAGCAATGTGATGGCTGACATATGCTGAAGGACCAGGTGTCTTGGTTGAAAAAAAAAAAGGGGGGGGCCACAGCTGGGTCTATTTGATGCATCTGTTGGCTTTTTGGCTATCATGGTAACTTAAGCCGGTAATATGTGGTCTTTGAAGATGATTGGAGATTGTATGGGAACACACAACATGCCAGTCAGACGAGGGATACATTTCATTGGCCCTCTTTGGGTCACGTGTCCTCCCATGCATGGTAATCTGATGATTTGCTATCAAGGTTCTGTTGTAATACAGATGACAGCGGCCATTGCAAGACCGAATAGAATTAGGTTGCCCCCATAGCCAACGCCACAATGGCTGTTATAGATTTAAAGTCCTCCATAGTGGATGTACTTAACAACATGACACGCTGTTTCTGTGACTTAGGATAGTGTACTGGTTGCCATGGTTACCTGAGCGTGCAAGATATTAAAACCTGTAACTGTAATTGGCCCAGGTACAGATTGGACAACGGCAGGCACATGGTATTCCTCCACCAATGGGGAGGTTATCCATCTGAATGGCTCTGTGCGGGCCATATGTCCTCCTATTCATGGTAATATACCTAGTTGCTACAAAGGAGCTGCAAATATGCTGATTCTTCAGCGGGCTTTGAACGGGTAACCAATTATGCTGCCTACACTCAGCAGCCCAGGTTATGCATGATGACATATAAGATATTATTGATGTAATGCATAAAGTAGTATAATGGAAACAGGACTCCATTGGAAATTACAACTGACACCAATGAAGAGTGGGTGGCCCTCCTGCTGACTAATCTAATATATTTTAGTTTAACCCTTTCACACCTCTGTGCTGAGCTCATTTTTACCGGTTTCGCTCATCATGTTTAAATGCGATTTGAAGTCACATTTTATTAATTGACCCAGACAGATTATATATCGTTCTTTCCGGGAGACTCTGCAGCTTCATAATATATCATTTTTATATGTATACGTTATGCCCTGTCTGTATATTATAACATAAAATGCAATAAAATTTGAATTTTCAATAAAGTGTTTTTTTTTCACATTTTAACATGCGAGCGTTTGCGGTTATATTTTCTATGGGTTGCGCTTGTTAAAAAACAAAAAAAACAAAAATAGAAACGGGGAATCGTTACTTTTTTGGGGAAAATTACGTGTTTTTTGGCAAACACCCCCCATAGAAAAAATCGTTAATGCAGCATCATTGTTCACATTATGATTGAAATGGGAACAATATTGCTGCATTAATAAAACAAAAAAGTTTTTTTTTTTTTTTTTAAACTGTACATAGTCCTGTTTGGTATCATTGAAAAGGCCATGCTCTGGCTGTTCCAATGATGTCAAACATTAACCCCTAGCTGTCACGGATCGGGAGATAAGGGGTTCCAACGAACCCCCTATCTCCACCATAGGTGGCAACAAGGGGTTAATTGCGGGACTGGCGCCATCGCGCTGTGCGCGATGACGCCAGTCATTAGGGGGATATCCCGGAAGCTTGGCCGACATCCGACCATCCATGTCGGCCAGCTCCGGGAGGGGACCACGATACGGCGCATGTTAGCGCCATATCGCGAACCAGTCCCCTAGGGGTTAAAGACCACGGCCGCCTGGAAGGACAGGCTGTGCCCTATCAAGCGGTGTCTGCCTTTACTGGCTGGCCCGCACTGATGGGGAGGGGGAGAGGTCCTTCCCCGCAATGGCGGGGGGGGGGGGGTTTGCCTGAAATAGACGTCATTGTGCCCGCCGGGGTCCCGGAGGCTGGGCTGACATCGATGATGGGGGGCCGCCGCGATCGGCAGGAATCCCGGCCGATCGCCGCAGCGCGTCCTCCGGATGGAAAGGGTTAATATTGCAGAAGCCACCTGCACATCACAGCAACTCAAAGAATTGCATCCCAGAGCTCCTGTGCCACATTCCCCATATGCAGCAAGGAATTCTGGGTAGGATATGCAAATGTCCTCTGTCTCCATTATGCATCCTGGATCTGTTATTACACATAACCCTAAAATCAATGCTATGCCACACTGTGGCTTTGTAGCAGAGATAAGGTTATGCAACTGGTTAAAGTCACTCCCAGGACAGCGCTGTTTCAGGTTTGTTGAACCCTCATCAGCTAGGAGGTAGGCATGACCAGTTGCAGTGGATGCTTGGACCATAGGTAAGTAAGCTCTGGGATGCAATTCTTTGAATTGCTATGATGTGCAGGTGGCTTCGGCAATATTAGACACACTTATTATAGTGTGGAGGCTTTTTATCTCACTTTTAGTCCTTCACCACAACCCTTATAGACACTTACTTACCTTTGGTCCAAGCATCCACTGCAACTAGTCATGCCTACCTCCTAGCTGATGAGGGTTCAACAAACCTGAAACAGCGCTGTCCTGAGAGTGGCTTTGACCAGTTGCATATCCTTATCTCTACTACAAAGCCACAGTGTGGCATAGCATTGATTTTAGGGTTCTGTGTAATCACAGATCCAGGATGCATAAAAGTGAGACAGAGGTCGTTTGCATATGGGGAATGTGGCACAGGAGCTCTGGGATGCAATTCTTTGAATTGCTATGATGTGCAGGTGGCTCTGCAATATTAAACACACTTATTATAGTGTGGAGGCTTTTTATATCACTTTTAGTCCTTCATCACAACCCACACACACACACACACACACACACCACTTTAAGACTGAGTATTGATACTTTTATGTCATGTGACTGCTTGCCAATAAGAACAGACCTCATAAAAATGCCCCCAGCTCATGGATATGCCCCCCAGGTCTCATGGATTATGCCTCCCAGGTCGTGGATATGCTCCCCAGGTCGTGGATATGCTCCCCAGCTCACCTGGCACTCTCCGCGATCAAACTTACCTTCCTGAGCAACGCCGGGAAAGTCTTTGCGCGTGCGCTCGTTGGAAGGCCCCCAGCCGCAATCACGTTGGACCACGTGATCGCGGCTGGGGGCCTTCCAACGAGCGCACGCGCGGAAACTTTCCCAGCGTCACTCAGGAAGGTAAGTATGAACGCGGTGAGCAGCTGCAGGGCCTGTCCAAATGCCGATAGAGCATTCGGACAGCCGCCCTAGCCACTCGGATGCCGGCTCAATGCCAGCTTCCGGTATCGGGGAAAATATCGGGGGTACTGCACGAGTACCAAGTACTCCTGCAGTACCCGGTATCGGCACCGATACTAGTATCGATGCAACCCTAATATATACACACACACCGAAAAGTGCATGTGATAAGACTTACAGGGTTATTCAGAGAGGTGAAAACCAGGAGAATGAACAATCTAGACCAAATAGCCGATTTGGAAAGTGGAGATAAATGGGAGAATTTTTCTGATTTGGCTATTTTGACCTAGAATTTTCACTTCTCCAGTCATTCTCCTTGTTTTCAACGCTCTCTGAATAACCCTGAGATTTTGTAGGCTCCTGATGAAGCTTATTTGACCAGCGAAACACGTGTTGAGCAGGATTTTATTTTGTTGATGGTGGTCTTTGTGTTGCAACCTGGTGAACCAATTCTTGCCAATCTGGTATTTATATGAATTGACATATGGGCAACTAATGCATTGATGTTTTGACCCTGTTTAGTACATGTATATAGTAACCCACAAGAATTGTATGCAAGACTTGCCGCTGGTTATTGATCATTAGTTCATGAGGTAGTTATACTCAAGTGGCAGCAATAGGGCAAGAGCAGAAATCCACAGATATTCGGATCAGTCAGTGTTGATACGGGTGTTGGTCCCCAGGGTTTGCATGTCGTCTGGTTTTAAAAAAGTTCCTGGTTTTGTCAGATTTTTTTTCTTAATAAAGTTTCTGGAACTTTACAAATCCTATCCCCCCCTTTTTTCCAGTGGGCTGTTTTCCACTCCACGTTTGTTTGATTGTTAATAGCAGGCTCAATTATATTGGGGGCAGCTCGTCCCAATGTGGGTCAGAGGGGATCACGCCTTTATGTCGCGGCAGGGACAATTGTCTGTATTTCCAATTTCTTGCAAAACTGGCCTATTAGGGAGCACTAACAGGTTTGGAAAACATGCTAGAAGTTATAAGGTTAAAGGGCCATTTTGTAACGGATACTGCATAACATTTGTAAAGCCCGCCGCCCAAACAATACCGCACAGAGGAATATATTTTTACTACGCAATTGCAATAATGATGCCTCTTTAATATGGTCTCTTACCTTTTTGAGATTTCAGTATAACGCAGCTGTAGCTTAGCCTGAAGGTTATGCTGCAAAAAAAGTAAAAGTACTGAGTCAGTAGGATTGTGAGAGATAGATAGATATCTATTAAATTATTGCAGAAGCCATTTGCACATCACAGCAATTCAAAGAAGTACATCCAAGAGCTCCTATGCAGCACAGAACTCTGGGTAAGACATGCAAATGACACGTCTCACCTTTTTTGCATCCTGGGTCTGTTTTAACACAGAACCCTTCAAATCAATGCCATGCCATACTAGATGGCTTTTAGCAGAGATCAGGTTTATGCAACTGGTCAAAGCCACTTCTGGACAGCGCTGTTTCGGGTTCATTGGACCCTTGTCAGCAGAAACTACTCGCATGACCAGTTGCAGTTGGCTGCTTGGACAGGATAAATCAGTACTTATTTGGGTTGTGGAAGGCAAACAAATTAGATAAAATTTTTCTTTTTTTTGCCACTGATGAAGCGCGTGATGCGCAAAACGCGTTTGGCCTTGTAGTTTGTATTTTATATTGTTCATTTTATATTAAATACAAAGTATTTTGTATTTTATTGGTATTACCCAATTTGTTGAAAGTGGCTTCTTCCAATTGTGCCTCAAACAATATATATACGTTGGATCCCTAGAGCTCGGTGTAGCTCTTGAAAGGGAGGATAACATCAAAGGATTAGAAAAGAAGCTTGGCTACTTCTGGCTGTCGGACTGGCCTCTAACAGTTCGAAAGACGATGAAAATAGAGCTAGGGAGCTCTTGAAAAGCGTGAGTGCATAAGATTATTGATATATTGTGAATACTCTATATTGTTTCGATCTGCACTATTATATTTTCTCTCCCCTTTTTGTATATTGGAGGTTCTGTGTGTACAAATATTGTGCTTTGTTAGAGGATTCCCCTTTGAACAACTTTCCCTCCATGGAAACGTAAGAATATTTTTTTCTCTGCATCACTTTTTGAGGTGTTGTGGGAGATACACGAGTGTTTACTAGGGAGCGCTGTTCTTGCACTTGTTTTATCTGTTTATAATTGTTTTTGTGGTGAGGGAAAACACCCTATTTTGCTTGAACGTGTAGCGATCCGTATTAATATCCAGAGCGCCTCTCTTACATCCTGTATTTTGTTTTTGAAAATTAGATAAAAAGCCTATAATTAATCTCATTCTTTGCCCTCCACCACAACCCAAATAAAACACACACAGGGCCGGATTAACATAGGGGCAGATTGAGCAGCAGCTCCAGGCCCATGCCTCAGAATAGGCCCAAAGAAAAGATAAATGTCTGCATTTGGACCTCTGTATCTCCAACTCCATAGCAACTACAGGGTCAAGTGACATACCAATGGAAAGGCCAGAGCATGGCCTTGCCAATGATACCAAACATGACATTAGTAAAAAATATAGGTGTGTATATATACAATTTTTCTTTCGAACAGTAATATTTTTCATTTTCAATCAAGTTAAACAATGATGCTTCACTGACTAACCAACCATCACATTTCTCATGTCACCAAGTGTGGAGGTGATGGTACAATCCATTGTTATGAATTGTTACATCAAAAACCTAAACCGCCGCACTTCAGGGAAGAGCACTCCGGGGAACCTTGGACCCCTGCATCACTAATATTTACACCTCAAAAGGTCAAGTGAAGTGAGGTGTCTTTGCCTTTGCATTAATACCAAACCTGACCATGTAAAATCTAAAAGAAGAGAGAACTTGATTTACTTTTAGTTCCAAAGCGATAGCATTGTCCATTTGTCACGTATAAAATGAGCAATACCACTGCAATTACTCACCTTCTCATTTCCCACGCTGGGAGCAAGGTCAGTGTTTTATATATAGTCATTATTTGTGTAAAGAAGGAGAAAAAAAAAACCCCCACAAGGGAAATATTTAATTTTTCATTTATTTGGTTAAAATTGTATATTGTCAGAAAAATGCAGTAACAGGTTCCCATTTCCTTAACCACTTCAATGCGGAGGACGCGCTCAGCGCGTCCTCCGCATTACCGCTGCTGTGCTGAGGACGCGCTGAGCGCGTCCTCCCATTGGGGTCAGCGTTCGGCCGGGTTCCGGCCGATCGCTGGCCCCTCCGGTGCGGGCTGACATCCTCAATGTCAGCCCGGCATCCTCGATGTCAGCCCGGCACCCTCGATGTCAGCCCGGCACCCTCGATGTCAGCCCGGCACCCTCGATGTCAGCCCGGCACCCGGAACCGCTGGAATTAGGTGTCATCGCGATGACACCTAATTCAGGCGCCCCCCCGCATGTGCGGAGGAGGCGCCTGAAAGGGAGGGGGGGGGGAGGTCCTTCGGACCTCTCTCCCTCCCGATCGGCGGCGTTGCGGGGGTTAACCCAGGCACCATTTGGAAGGGCACAGCCTGCCCTTCCAAATGGTGCCTGGCATTAACCCCTGGGGAGCTGGATCGCGAATCGGCGCTGAAAAGCGCCGGTTCGCGATCCTTTCCCGGAGCTGGCCGACATCTTGGATGTCGGCCAAGCCTCCGGGAACTCCCCCTGAGGACTGGCGTCATCGTGCGTAGCACGATGACGCCAGTCCTGGACTTAACCCCTAACTGCCACCAACGGTGGAGATAGGGAGTTCCAATGAACTCCCTATCTCCCGATCCATGGCAGCTAGGGGTTAAAGTTTGGTATGGTTGGATCGGCCAGAGCATGGCCGTTCCAACGATACCAAACACTACTGTGAAAAATATTGTCAAAAAAAAACAAAATTTTTTTTCTTTTTTTTGGTTTGTTAATGCAGCAATATTGTTCCCATTTCAATTATAATGTGAACAATGATGCTGCACTAACAATTTTTGTATGCGGTGCGTTTGTTAAAAATCGCGTAATTTTCCCCAAAAAAAATGTAACGAGACCCCATCTCTAATTTTTTTAACAAGCGCACCCCATACAAAATATAACCGCAATTGCTCGCATGTTAAAATGTGAAAAAAAACACTTTACACGTTGTAAATTATTGAAAATACATATTTTATTGCATTTTTTGTTATAATATACAGACATGACATAACATATACATATAATAATGACATATTATGAATCTACCGAGTCTGACGGAAAGAACGATATATAATATGTCTGGGTAATATACTAAAATAAGCCTTCAAAACACGTTTAAACATGATGAGCAAAACCGGTAAAAATGACCTCAGCACAGGGGCAGGAAAAGCCTCAGCAGCGGAAGGGTTAACAAGAATTACCTATAGACTATATAACCACAAAGGTCTGGATGATAAAATGGGGGGGGGGGGGGTTTACTCTTTAAATGATTGAAATCTTGATGAAAAATTAAATCACACAGTATCTGCCTGGTTAGATATAGCCTTATCTGCACTATTAAAGAACTTAAAATATGTTTTCATTTCACTAAATTACAAAAAAAGCCCACCAAAATATTCAGGTCCAGGCCCATAGAGATCTTAATCCAGGCCTGCAGACACACACACACACACACACACACACACACACACACACACACTTAAAAGACAAGCTTTCGAGAGTATGACCTCTCTTCCTCAGATCTGGATGCTACCAGACCTGAGGAAGAGAGGTTATACTCTCGAAAGCTTGTCTTTTAAATGTAACATTTGTCCAATAAAAAAAAAAAAAATATCCCTACGTATTGCTATACTCGTGATTTTGGCATCTGGACTATTGGATTTAATAATTATAATAATAAATATATATATTACACGAGCGAGCACTCCAGTCAACACATTCAAAAACCAACAACAACGGCTTCATGCATGTGAACATTGTACCAGATTTTACCACATGTTGAAAAATTCTTAAAACTAAGCTTTGTTGAGAAAAAGAAAAAAAAAAGTGGAAATTTAGTTTGCAATGAATGGCCATGAATTGCTTGAGCCTGCCAACAACGTCCATGTAAACCAACCTCTGGCAGGTCCTACTCTGCAAACTGCCCTTCATGGGAATAAACAACTCACTGAGGAACAAGTCCTAATGGGAGTTCCTCGCAGATCTGGATTAGTAATTCATTAAACGCAGAAACCTGAAAATAAATTTAAAAAAATTGTGTCTATCTTAGGATATGTATCCATTAAGCATGGAATCTCAACCTCAAATATTGATTGCCTAGTTACCGGAATTCTTTAAATCCAACAGATAGCCAGAGAGACGCTCAGGGGTTGTAGTTCAGCAACAATTAGCAGGGGCAGTATTTGAAATCCATAATTAATCCCCTCTCCACATATATTCTCATTTTATGACAGAACTGCTATGAAGTGCTATACAATATATACTGTAAAAGTTTGCTAGGAAGAGGTTTACAAAATATGCTCAGCTCCTACTGAAAACCAGATTACTTTAGGAGAAATGCCACCGTGAAAGCCTCAATTTCAACATTTTATATCAAATTAATGGCAGTTGTCAAGTGAATAGAAACAAATGAGTCAGTGGATTTCTGAGGACTGTTCATATTAATGCTAAACCAACAATGTCAATGTTTTAGTCCCCTCTGTACACGAGGGCTGCATGTATACTTCACATTACATGGGTTCTAAAGGGAACAAATTTACTTTAGAATCTAAATATAAATGGTCAAAAACCCAAATAAAGTGCCAATTCTTGTTCCAGCTATATATATATATTCCCACATTCAGTTATGTATTGGTCCCATATATAATCTATCCCGCGCATATAAACAAGTGCGCACACGAACAAATACATCAACAAGTCTTCAGAATTATTAATTCTGCTCGTTTTAGGAAACTGCGCACCGGAGTGACTATTCAAATGATAACTTCCAAAACTATCTACTGGGTAAATGGTGATAAGGAATTACCCCAGACGCCCAGTTTCTTAGCCTTTGGATGAATTTAGTGGCAGTCGCCATGTTTCTCCTCAAGGACACGGGAGGCGGTAACATGTAATACGTGAGGGGGTGTGGTCTATATGCTCGCAAAAAATGAAATCACCGTCTTCAGACCAGACAATTAGTTAAAATATATACTATATCTCGAGCAGATAACGCGATGAAGTTGAGCTGATGTAAACATAAAAGGCAAGGGACTATAGTTTTGCCCGCTATTAATGTGGTTCGCTGTATTTCCAGCACTCAAGATGGCAGCAAGAGGAAGACGACGTCACATCCTAGCATGCACTGCTTTAGCATTCCCGACGTATGACCTGCCCACCTGTCTATAAAAGGTAGCGTCTGAAGCACGTGATTCCTCTTTCTGAATCTAGCAGCTATAATGGAAGCTAGTCGCGTTCAGCCGATCAAGCTCGCTCGGGTAGGCCGTATTTTCATATTCCATTGCTGGGGAAGTTAAGAAACCGTTGCCAGAGAATGAAGGAGCTGACCGGGAACTGTGTGTAGTTGACTGTACTTTGTATAAAGTTAGATGTGGGTTTATCTTGCGGTCCATGTACGTTTCTCGGTCTCTACGGCCTTCACCCCTCACACAGCTTTTTTTTCTTTTCACTGGATCCCACGTGGCGCGTTATTTTCAGTGACCACTACAAAAACCCTCTTGCATTTTCAAATCGGACGGATTAGTGAGTTGTAGACTGGTTCGTGGCGTTGGGCTGTTTATACTACTGACCTCAACGTGCAAGGGCTGGTTTTCTAGCCTTGTCTGGGAAGCCAGAAAACTAACATGGGCGGCTCGTTCCCGGAAAGAACTGGGTCCAGGGCAGAAATCGGCACGATTATCTACCGGTGATACTCGGGCATTGTGAATAGTGTGGTATAATGTGCCTGGATGATAAAACTTGGGTGTTTAACCCTTTTGCTACTGAGTCATTTCACGCCTGTGTGTTGAGCTCGTTTTTTACCGGTTTCGCTCATGTTTAATGTGTTTTGAAGCAATGTTTTATTATGACCCAGACCTATTTATATATCATCCTTTCCGTCAGATTCATAATCTAACAAAAAATGCAATTTTTTTCACGTTTTAACATGCGAGCGTTTGCGGTTATATTTTCTATGGGTTACGCTTGCTAAAAATTTTTTTTAGAGATGTGGACTCGTTACCTTTTTTGGGGGGGGGAGGAGAAATCATGTATTTTTTTTTTTTTATTAACGATCCCCATACAAAACTAGTTAGTGCAGGATCACTTAACATTATAATTGAAATGGGAACAATATTGCTGCATTAACAAAACGTTTTGTTTTTTTAACTTTAACCCTTTCACTGCGGCGGCCACCGCAGTATCGTTCCATGCGGAGGACGCGCTGAGCGCGTCCTCCCTTTGGGGCCAGCGATCGGCCGGATTCCGGCCGATCGCTGTGCGGGCTGACATCCTCTGTCAGCCTGGCTCCCGGAACCACCGCCGGCACAATTTAGATGTCATCGTGGCGGCGCGATGACATCTAAATCAACCCCCTCCCTGCGTGTGCAGAGGAGGTGCCTGAAAGGGAGGGGGAGGTCCTTCGGACCTGGGTTAAGCCAGGCACCGTTTGGAAGGGCACAGCCTGCCCTTCTTAACGGTACCTGGTATTAACCCCATGGGGGCTGGTTCATGATCCTTTCCCGGAGCTGGCCGACATCTTGGATGTCGGCCAAGCCTCCGGGAACTCCCCCTGAGGACTGGCGTCATCCTGCATAGCACGATGACGCCAGTCCTGGAGTTAACCCCTAGCTGCCACTAATGGAGATGCCACCAATGAACTCCCGATCTGTGGCAGCTAGGGGTTAATGTTTGGTACCGTTGGATCGGCCAGAGCATGGCCGTTCCAACGATACCAGACACGACCATGGTCCTCAGGGGGAGTTCCCGGAGGCTTGGCCGACATCCAAGATGTCGGCCAGCTCCGGGAAAGGATCACGAACCGGCCCCAAAGGGGTTAAAGCCAGGCACCGTTTGGAAGGGCAGGCTGTGCCCTTCCAAACGATGCCTGCCTTTAATCGCTGGCCCCCGGCGATTGGGAGGGAGGTCTGAAGGACCCCCCCCCCCCCCTTCAGGCACCTCCTCCATTCGCAGGCTGACATGCCTGGGGGGGGGGGCGGAGTCGGCCGGACAATTGCTGCCTCCTGTGCTAGGACTAGTCCATAGCACAGGGGAAACACTTTGCAGGACGTGCTGAGCGCGTCCTCTGCAGCCAAGTGGTTAAACTGATGGGTGTTAAACACGAGATGTTTTTACAAATGGAACTTAATGAGTGACACGTCTAATATTTCTACAGGTTACTAAAGTGTTGGGAAGAACAGGGTCTCAAGGACAGTGTACCCAGGTAAGTTGACTTTTATAAATAAACTTGTGAATGGAGAGTAAAAAAACATCACCAAAGCAGTCTCTGGGTTCATCAGAAACATCACTGGGTATTGGGACAGTCAAGTTTCTCATGGGAGTAAAATGAAAATTAAAGTGGAATTCAACAAGAGGGCCCCAGCATCTCAACTCACATTCTTTATTAACTCCCCTAGCGTGCCACTACAATCCTTTTTAGATTGTAAGCTCTTGAGCAGGGTCCACTTGCCTATTGTGTTGATCCTGTATGTATATTTGTTCTGCCTCCCACTGTCTAGCACTACGGCACGCGTAGGGCTTTATAAAACCTTGCAACTGTACTTGTAGAAAGTCCCCATGTAGCTGTTCTGACAATATGGTCCAAACGGACAGGTGTAAGCTGTGATTCTTGGTGGGGGTGTTGTCCCGGTGGTATTATACCTCTAGGAGGATTGGTGGGAGATGTTTTTGCAATACTTTGTGGGAGAGGTTTACAATACTTACACCAATTCTTTTCTTGGAGGTATAACACCACCAGGACGGAGATCAACGTGGGACAAACACCCCCCACTAAATTATTGCTTATACCCTGCCGTTTGGACCATATTGTCAGAACAGCTAGTATTCCCTTTTCTTGGAATTCCACTACCGTGCTTTATATTACAAAAGTACACCCTTTCATTTTTGGACGCTAGGTGTCACCAACGCCTAAGGATTGCTGTTAGGTTTAGTCAATGTGGGATACTTAACCATTTTCCTGCCTGCCAAGCAGTACCACACAATTTTAGCTACTGGATGGGGCCAGAAGAGGCCCATTGAAGTAAACCGGGCATGGTAGCCCTATGGCAAGAAAGGGTTAATTCCCTCCCCACAGTGAAAACATTTAAGGTACTCCACTAACCACACTACTACACACCACAATCACATGTGACTGAACACGCAGCATTATTCACTGACAAACACCATTTCACAAAACTAAAATGGTAACCGAAGATTTGTTTTGCATACAGTGATGGTGTCAGCAGCTTCTGTAGCTTTTAAATTTTACTTTTGTAAAATGCTGGTGTTGTGATGCAACACTTTCTAAGCTTTTATAAAGCGCTAACGAGTTCTGCAATCGCACTACAATAGGGATCACAAACCTGATAGATAAGAAAAAGACAAGCATCCTACAGCAGGGCTGTCTAGGAAAAACCGCACGTTAACAAAGTGCTCAGCCAGACATACCGTGAGCTTACAATCGAAGGGAGGCAGGTAAGTGAAACAAATGGGAAGAGCGGGAAGGTGAAGCTGGTTGCTAGAAAGAATGGTGGGGATTGCATGGGAAGGACCAGAAGCTTGGGCTGAGTAACAGTAATTAGAGAGAAGTGGTAAAAGGTGGATCGGAGACCTGACATTATGGACCAGGGCTGGGTGGAGGAATGTGTCTTGTCTGTGCTCCCTATTGGGAGGAAGAGAGGATAAATTTACAAGGGGGGGACGACTAATAGGGAGGTAAATTTATTAGTTTCTGATTACGTGTACATTTAAGACATGTAAAATACCATTGCAAGAATGGAGTTGTTTGGAGGATAGCGTTGGACGGCGTTCTGAAACCTTGATACCTTTTATGCTGGTTCCTTGGAGCAGAGTGGAGGAATGTTTGAATGTTTGTATGGTTTATGCTAGTCCCTGGGAGCAGAGGCATGTGTCTGTATGCTGGGAGGAAAACGCCAGCAGTTGGTGAATAACCTTCACTTGTGTTTCTGTTCGGGATGCACCGATACGGGACCTGCACGAGTACTCGGTAGGTACACGTGCAGAGGCCCTATACTGTTACTGGAAGCCAGTGCCGGACTGGCTTTTGCCGGCCAGCTTCTGTGGGGCAGTGCTCGGCTCCTCCGGGTGTTCTACCTTCGAGCAGCTGCTGTCAAAGGGTTGTAGCCCAGCTGCTCGCTTGGGAGCCACAAGCTTGTGAGACCGTGGCTGTGTTCTTCCCAACGAGCGGCCGGGCTACAACCTCTACTGGCAGCTGCTCTAAGGAGGATCACTTGGAGCTTGGCAGAGCAGGAGTGAGCTGGGGGCAATGTGTGTGAGCTGGGTCTGTTCTTATTGAAAAGCGTTCA
This sequence comes from Leptobrachium leishanense, assembly GCA_009667805.1. Lineage (NCBI taxonomy): Eukaryota > Metazoa > Chordata > Amphibia > Anura > Megophryidae > Leptobrachium > Leptobrachium leishanense. The sequence goes on along the minus strand of CM019063.1, from coordinate 351,436,062 downwards.
TATGAATTAAAAAAAAAAAAAGTATCGGAGTACTCAAAGTATCGGTACTTTAACTCGGTCTTAAAAAAAAACGGTACCGGTGAATCTCTTGTTTCTGTAGAACAAAAACCTGTAACAATCCAGCACAACCGAGTGCAAGGAGTTAATAGAGGGATGTGGGTCCCCGTCCCGAACACCATTTATTAAATTAAGAAAAAAATATCAAACCCCCACTAGACTCATATAAAAACAGACATTGGAATAAATGTCGGGATACAAATGATCTAAAGTGTATACAAAACACCATATATAAGGGAAGTCTGGTCAGGAGAATCACTAAAAGAAATATATAATTCATAATGAAATAACTCTTGGTGTAAGCTAATAACCTGGTGTGTGTGTACTAATAGTAACATTTTAACCCCTTAGGGACCGCTGACGTACCATGTACACCCTGCCCGCGGGTCTCCCTTAGACCCGTGGATGTGCATAGTACGTCAGCAGCTCTTAGGCTAGGGTCAGACTAATGCATTTTTTGCGTCGTCCGTGAAAGTGTGTTCTAATGGATGTATTTTTTCACGAATACACAATAGCAGTCATATGATGCGCATTTCCGTCCGTGATTTTGTACGGATCATCAATAAAACACTTTGCGTCTGGACGTTATGTTGGCTGGACATTAGCAGCGTCTGACGTCTCCTAATCATGCGCACATGCTGCTAGCGGACGCAGCGCACTCTGTACGTCAGTACTAGCGGTATCACGTTCTTGAAAAAATGCTTTTGTTTGCCGCTTGTGTTGCGGCCGTACTTCGTATATTGCCTGTCATTTGCTGCTACTACGGCCATGATAAAGTGCGGCTGCACGCGTGTTCGCACCTCGTTCGTCTTACCCTAGCCTTAATCTCTCTCCTGCCTGATACTTGCCTCCCTCACAGATCTGGCAGGGAGGAAGCCTGCCCCTGTGATTTAGATGGGGCGGCGAGCTCTGACGTCACCACGCTGCGTGGTGATATCAGCAGGCGCCCCCTTTGAAATCAATGGGGGGGGGGGCTCTATCTCCCCAACCATTGAAGAGAGCGCTGAATGTTGCACTGCTGGAAAGGGGGGGTCCTCACCTTTTCAGTGGTGTGCATCATTAACTATTTCGCTGCTGGATCGCGATTCGGTGCAAATGTGCGCCAAATCGCGATTCAAACCTGGAGGGGGCTTACATTGTGGATGTCAGCCAAGCCTCCAGGTCACCCACCCACTGACATCCCCACCATATGTGTATGTCAGTGGGCCAGTTAATCCCCTAGCTGCTAAGGGGAGATAGGGTCCCGTTATCTCCCGATCCGTGGCAGCTAGAGGGTCATGGCCTTTCCAATGATGCCAAACATGACTAGGTGTAAAAAAAAAAAAAAAAGTTCCATTTAATGGCGGGGGGAAAACAGTGTATAAGTTTGACCTAAACACGATACCGAGTACTGATACTTTTATTTAAGGTCATGTGACGCTTTCCAATAAATTTAAGATTTTGCCGAAAGACTGTCCAGTTTTATATTTATATTGAAATGTATGGCCAGAAACCCCATTTACCCCTTGCACACACCTCCACTCCGATTCATGTACCCACTCAGATACATATACATACATTAGACCTCAGACCAGACATACCCATATACATTATTGCCAAAAGTATTCACTCACCTGCCTTGACTCGCATATGAACTTAAAGTGGCATTAAACCCTCAGATTTTCTAACCTAAAACAGTACTTTAATGTGAGCCTTCCTGTAATCCAGTGTAGTTTACCTTCTCTTTGCTTCTGTTTCTTTTTAAATCCTTATCTGTAATCCTGTTTGGGAGAACTTCCTGTTTTCAGGTGACTCCAGCTTCTCTGAAATCTTACATGTGTCAGCGTTCTCAGCTAAAACTACAAGAGGAAGTCCTGCAGACATCCATCCCTGCCCACTTGCGATTGTCAACAGCTGCCTGAATGTGCTGGTTTTTTTTTTTTTTTTTTTTTCCTGTTCTGCAGATTCTCTAATCAGAGCTAGGTATTTTTTTTAATTTTTTTTAAACCAACTTTATTGCTTTTTTATCATAAACAACCTAATCATTGCATTGTGAACTTGTGTCAATCACAAGTGGGCAGGGATGTGGATGTCTGCAGGACTTCCTCTTGTAGTTTTAGCTGAGAACGCTGACACATGTAAGATTTCAGAAGCTGGAGTCACCTGAAAACAGGAAGTTCTCCCAAACATGATTACAGATGAGGATTTAAAAGAAACAGAAGCAAAGAGAAGGAAAACTACACTGGATTACAGGAAGGCTCACATTATAGTACTGTTTTTTTATGTTAGAAAATCTTGAGGGTTTAATGCCACTTTAAGTGACATCCCATTCCTAATCCAAAGGGTTCATTATGACGTTGGTCTACCCGTTGCATCTATAACAGCTGTCCACAAGGTTTAGGAGTGTTTGTGAATTTTTGACCATTTTTCCAGAAGCGCATTTGTGAGGTCACACACTGATGTTGGACGAGAAGGCCTGGCTCTCAGTCTCTGCTCTAATTCATCCCAAAGGTGTTCTATCGGGTTGAGGTCAGGACTCTGTGCAGGCCAGTCAAGTTCATCCACACCAGGCTCTGTCATCCATGTCTTCATGGACCTTGCTTTGTGCACTGGTGCACAGTCATGTTGGAACTGCCAGCTCCAAACTGTTCCCGCAAAGTTGGGAGCATGGAGTGGTCCAAAATGTCTTGGTATGCTGAAGCATTCAGAGTTCCTTTCGCTGGAACTAAGGGGCTAAGCCCCGCTCCTGAAAAACAACCCCACACAATAATCCCCCCCCCCCCACAAATTTTACACTTGGCACAATGCAGTCAGACAAGTACCGTTCATCTGGCAATCTGATGGACGAGTGAGTTTGGCGGTTGCCAGGAGAAGCACGATTCGTCACTCCAGAGAACTTGTCTCCACTGCTCTAGAGTCCAGTGGCGGTGTGCTTTACACCACTGCATCCGACACTTTGCATTGCACTTGGTGATGTATGGCTTGGATGCAGCTGCTCGGCCATGGAAACCCATTCCATGATGCTCTCTGCGCACTGTTCTTGAGCTAATCTGAAGGCCACATGAAGTTTGGAGGACTGTAGCGATCGACTCTGCAGAAAGTTGGCGACCTCTTCACACTATGCGCCTCAGCATCCGCTGACCCCACTCCGTCAGTTTACGTGGCCTACCACTTCGTGGCTGAGTTGCTGTCGTTCCCAAACACTTCCATGTTTTTAGAATACAGTTGACTGTGGAATATTTAGGAGCGAGGAAATTTCACAACTGGGTGTGTTGCACAGGTGGCATCCTATCACAGTTCCATGCTGGAATTCACTGAGCTGAGAGCAACCATTCTTTCACAAATGTTTGTAAAAACACTCCATCCCTAGGTGCTTGATTTTTATATACCTGCGGCCATGGAAGTGATTGGAACACCAGATTCTGATTATTTTTATGGGTGAGCGAATACTTTTGGCAATATAGTGTGTGGAGATCTAGAGAGATGCATACACCTCAGACCAGACACGCCCATATGTATATACATACACTACTCAAAAAAATAAAGGGCACACTTAAACCACACAATGTAACCCCAAGTCAATCACACGTCTGAAATCAAACTGTCCACTTAGGTAGCAACACTGACAATCAAGTCCACATGCTGTTGTGTTAATGGAATAGATAACGTGGGAAGCATAGGCAGGTAGCAAGACCTCCCCAATAAAGGAGTGGTTCTGCAGGTGGTGACCAGACCACTTCTCAGTTCCTATGCTTTTTGGCTGATGGTTTGGTCACTTTTGAATGCTGGCGGTGCTGTCACTCTAGTGGTACAATGAGACGGAGTCTACAACCCACACAAGTGGCTCAGGTAGTACAGCTCATCCAGGATGGCACATAACTGTGGCAAGAAGGTTTGCTGTGTCTGTCAGCGTAGTTTCCAGAGCATGGAGGCGCTACCAGGAGACAGGCCAGTACATAAGGAGACGTGGAGGCCATAGGTGGGCAACAACCCAGCAGCAGGACCACTTTCTCCGCCTTTGTGCAAGGAGGGACAGGCGGAGCATTCCCAGAGCCCTGCAAAATGACCTCCAGCGGGCCACAAATGTGCATGTGGCTGCTCAAATGGTCAGAAACTGACTCTGAGGGCCCGACGTCCACAGGTGTGGGTTGTGCTTACAGCTTAACACTGTGCAGGACGTTTGGCATTTGTCAGAGAACACAAAGATGGGCAGCTTCGCCACTGGCGCCCTGTGCTCTTCAGATGAAAGCAGGTTCACACTGAGCACATGTGACAGGGTGTGGAGAACGTTCTGCTGCCTGCAACATCCTCCAGCATGACCGGTTTGGCAGTGGGTCAGTAATTGTGTGGGGCGCATTTCTTTAGGGAGCTGCACAGCCCTCCATGTGCTCGCAGAGGTGGCCTGACTGCCATTAGGTACTGAGATGAGATCCTCAGACCCCTTGTGAGACCACATGCTGGTTCGGTTGGCCCTGGGTTCCTCCTAATGCTAGACCTCATGTGGCTGGAGTGTCAGTTCGTGCAAGACAAAGGCATTGATGCTATGGACTGGCCCACCCGTTCCCCAGACCTGAATCCAATTGAGCACATCTGGGACATCATGTCTCGCTCCATCCACGAACGCCATGTTGCACTACAGACTGTCCAGGAGTTGGGATGCTTACCTCCAGGTGTGGGAGGAGATCCCTCAGGAGACCATCCGCCACCTCATCAGGAGCATGACCAGGCATTGTGTCCTACAGGCACGTGGAGGCCACTCACACTACTGAGCCTCATTTTGACTTGTTTGAAGGACATTACATCAAAGTTGGATCAGCCTGTAGTGTTGTTTTCCTCTTTTAATTTTGAGTAACTCCAAATCCCGACCTCCATGGGTTGCTCAATTTGATTTCCATTGATAATGTTTGTGATTTTGTTGTCAGCACATTCAACTACGTAATGATCAGTATTTAACCCCCTTAACGACGCAGGGTGTACCTTGCCGTCCTGCATTGCGCGGGGTTTAATGCCGCAGGACGGCATAGTATGCCCCACGGCGGTTCGACGCTCTCCGAGTGAGAAACGGCCTGTCTCCCTTCCCACAATGCTGATAGCAGGCTGGGGGTCTGCCTGACAACCGGGCAGACCCTCCCTGCTGGCGATCGGCATTGTGGGAAGGGAGGCGGGCCGTTTCCCTCGTGGAAACTACCAGGCAGCCGATCTGGCACTTGGAGCTGACGTTGCAGCGGTGACAAGCTGTCACCTCTGCAACTGTCAGAATGTCTCAGCCACATTGTCTCTGCCCCTTTTTCTCCTGGTGTGTGTGTGTGTGTGTTCTCTAAACCCCATGCCCTGTACCCCCGATTGAGAACCCGCACTGGCATTTCTGACTACCCACATTGGAATATTCTTACCTTGTCTAGAAAAAGATAGAAGTACCGGCCACTACAAGGACCGCGAGGGCTTAGTTTAGGTGTTCTAATATTTTAGCAGTGTACTTGACCCCATCAGTTCCCCGACCTCCCATTTAATTAGTTATAACAAGATCCCCATAAAAATGCCCTCCCGCTTTTATTCCCCAGAAGAGGCATGAGATCCTGGCAGCCTCTGAGTGACGCTCTCGCCGACAGTGACACCCTCACAGCCTCTGATATAGCCCCTTAGTGAAACCTCCAGTGATGGTGACCCCCCACCATCTTCTGGGAGGCGTGAAAGCAATTGGGTACCCCCCAATATGGCTGCCCCAGAAATACCCCCGATTTATAGCAACTCCTGGCATCACAGGAAGGGTAGAGGACTGTGAGCCAGTGAGCTTTTTTTAATCTTTGACGACGTATTCGAGATGGTGGTTGAGCAAACCAACCTGTATCTTGATGCGCATCCAGATTCACATCGCCACAGGTTATAACAAGTGGCACCCAACGGATGTCGTAGAGTTGAAAAAATTTTGGGCTCTAACCCTCGTAATGGGAATAGTGAAGAAGCCAAGTATCTGGTCTTACTGGCACAAAAACCCCATCCTGGCTACACCACTATTCCCAAGGGTTATTAGAAGAGGGAGAGGTACGAAAACCTCATGCGATTCCTCCATTTTATCAACAACGCCCTGTGCCCACCAAGAAACGACCCAATGCATGACCGCCTCTATAAAATTCGGCCCCTTATCAGACTCTTGTCTGCCAAATTCACAGATAATTATGTTCCCGACCAAAATATATCTGTAGACTAGTCCCTTATGATATTTAAAGGCAGACTGCTCTTCAAGCAGTACATCCCAAGCAAGCGATCCTGGTATGGCATAAAATTTTATAAATTGTGCGTCCACAACAGGCTACACCATGGGCGTTTAGGATATACGAAGGGAAAGATGGCCACCTTGGACGCCCCGATTCTATTGGCACCAGTGGAAAAATAGTGTGGGATCTGGTCGGTTCCCCCCCCCCCCCCTGTTCAACGGCTATCATTTATGGGTCGATAACTATTACACCAGTATCGACATATTTAAAAATTTATATTGTTTCGAGACCCTTGTGGCACAGTGAGGAAGAATCGCAGAGGTTTTTCCCCAAATCCTGACGGGCAAAAAAAGTGGAGGCTCCTCTTCAGCTCTACGTCAGGAAGAAGTGCTAGCCCTTCAGTTTGCCGATAAGGATGTATACATGCTTTCTAAAGTGCATGACGAAAGTACAGTGTCTGTGAGGGAGAACTGAGCCACTGGAAAAGCCGAAGTGCATTGTAGATTACAGCAAGTTTATGGGGGGAGGAGACTTGGCTGATCAATGTATACAGCCTTATCTGGTGAACCGAAAGACTAGGGCATGGTACAAGTATTTGACAGATTGCAATTTTCAACACGTATGTGCTCTACAAGCAGGCAGCAGTAAAAAAGCCATATCCCTTCCTAGAATTCATGCTAGAGATCATCATATCCTAACCCCGGCCCCCCATACAGCCACTTTGGAATCGGGAAGGAAAGTGTCTGCCACTTAGCCTTTGGAGATCTCCTGAGTCCGTCCCCACCTGCTGTAAAAAGTCCCCCCAGAAAAAGTGTCGTGTCTGCCGCAAGAAAGGAATCCGAAAGGATTATAGTTATTGCCCTACCTGGCCTCTGCATAACCGAGTGCTTCAAAATTTATCACACCAAGCTAAATTACTAAATCCCCTTTTCTGGTTTGTCCTGATTACCCTTTGCTGCCTGTACCGACTCATTGGCTTGTTATACCGACTACTCTGACTTCTGGAATCCCCTGACTTTGGCCTGTCCCTGTTTACGTAAAGCCCAGCTATTCTAAAGTGGCTGCACCAAACAACTCAAACTACTAATTTAGACTCATTGGTGCGTCATCTTTTGGAGCAATATTCTTTCTTGTCGTGCCATGTTCTCTCAAAGACGACATAAATCCTGAAAATCACTTGTCAGATTTCCAAAAAACAAAATAAAAACGCTACATGGGGGTACCGTTGAATTCGTAACACCTTGCCGAACACAAATATCAATGTTTTAGGCCAGTTAAAGGTTGACTGAGCATATTATCAGCAAAATAACAGTTTTCGTGTAAAACAAATGCAAAACACAAACATGAAGACTAAGTTTGGCCAGGGTTTGTGACTAAGTGGCTACTATAAAAAACTGGACATACCCCATTTTCAATACTCTGGGTTGTCTACTTTTCAAAATGGAATGACATGATGAGGTACCTTTTTCATAGCTGGGCTGCCATAACTTCTCAAAGGCCAGCAAACCAATCTGGCAAATTTCAAGTTGTAAAACCTGAAATGGGCAAACTCTACATTTTGACCCTGTAACTTTACCTCTACATGGGGGGTACCGTTGAACTCATAAGACATTGCTGACCAGAAATATATGTATTTCATTTAATGCTAAGCGTACAATGTCCTTCACACTAAAAATACAATGCAGAACTTAGAAAATAGCAAAAAAAAAATTTTTCTTTTTTTCATACTATAATATATTTTATATATAAATCTTTGGAAAATGAAAGCCCTATTTCTCCTGAACAAAATTATGTATAATAAGGGTGGGTACACTTAATATGTATGAGGTAAATTATGGTTGAACAGCGAATAGCTGAAATTCTACTTTTTAGAAGTGTTCAAAAGTGTTCCAAACTTGTAAAAATTACTCCCGTCCTTAAGGGGTTAATATTTCATTCAGATCTAGGATGTCTTATCTTTTGTATTCACTTTTATTTTTTTCAGTAGTGTACATACATACACATGTATTACACAGACCTCGGACATACGTGTGTGTGTGTGTGTGTGTGTGTGTGTACATATTACAGACCTCAGACCAGATTATAATATATATTGCACACAACAGACCTCAGAGCAAACGCTGGAGAAGCTGGCTGCATGCATGAAAAGCACTCGGCCAGGGTTCCCCTCCGGCAGGCTGCAATACTTAACCACCGGTGGGTCTGGTCGCAGGGCTGTGACGCGATCACGCGGGTGCCTCCATGACGCTGCCTCCAACTGATAGGCAGCGCCACAGAGGCGACCGCGTGTTTGTCACAGCCCTGTGACCTGACCCACCGCTGGGTAAGTATTGTGGCCCACCGGAGGGAATGCTGACTGAGTGCTTTTCATGCATGCGGCCAGCCCTGCGGATACCGGCAAGCCGGCCCATCGCTGTCTTTCGGTATCGGGCCATTTGCACATGTACCAAGTACTCGTGCAAACGGCCGTATCGGCACCGATACTAGTGTCGGTGCATCCCTACCGTAGATGAATAATCAAAAAATCAATCGTAAGATGCACCCACAACAGACAACACAAAACAACCCGAGAAAAGGCGATTTTTAGAGGGCACCCCAACTGTTAAAAAAAAACCTTAGAAAAGACCTATTAACCTGGCAGATGAAAGCAATGAAGTTATTGTCCAATGCCATTCATTCTAGATGGCGTGCGTATCACCATGCGTTTCCGGCTTGCGTTCCAAAATCACACGTCTGTAAACCGAGCCTATAATCCCCCGATGCAAGATGCGCATGCGTAGAGACTGAGAAATAGAGTGGTCACAACAAACCGCCTTATGGCCAAAATATGCATGAGAAAAGCTACTGGACGTCAGAATAGAGAAAAAGATTCTTTAGGCTGGGTTCACACCTGCACGTTTTTGATGCATATCACGCATACGTAGAGAGCGCGCATTGCAGCGCGTTCACTGCGATAGACTGCAGCGGGGAACGCACTGCAATACACCCCAAAGAAGCTTCCATACTTTGGGCATAGGACGTTTTACAGCACGCTCCTGCATGCTGTAAAACACCCAGGTGTGAACGGGCCCCGTAGGATATCATGGGATTTCTGTGCTTGGGCATTTTACAGCGCGCAGGAACGCGCTGTAAAACGCCAAGTTGTGAACCCAGCCTTAAAGGAGGGAAAACAAATTAACCCCTTAGGGACCGCTGACTTGCCACGTACATCCTGTCTCTTAGACCCACGTACGTACATAGTACGTCAGTGGCTCCTAACCTCCCTCCCGCCCAATACATGCCTCCCTCGCAGTTCTGGCAGCGAGGAAGCCTGCCCCGTGTTTTAGAGGGGCCGTGAGCTCTGACCTCACCATGCTGTGTGGTGACATCAGCAGGTGCCCCCATTGAAATCTCCCCAACCATTGAAGATAGAGCACTGCAAGTTGCACCGCTGGAAAGGAGTCTCCCCTTTTCAGCGGTGTGCAGCATTAACTATCTCTCTGCTGGATTGCGATTCGGTGCCAAATCGCGATTCAAACCTGGAGGGGGCTTACATTGTGGATGTCAGCCAAACCTCCAGGTCCCCCCACACCCCACTGACATCCCCACCATATGTGTCAGTGGGCCAGTTAATCCCCTAGCTGCCAAGGGGAGATAGGGGGATCCCAAGGATCTCCCGATTCGTGGCAGCTAGAGGGACATCATTGGAAAGGCCTGATCATGGCCTTTCCAATGATACCAAACATGACTAGGTTCGGTGTAAAAAAATTGTCTGGGGTGGGTTTAGTTAAATGGGACCTTGGCTGTCGTCTAAAAATGAGCATAAAACAGAATGAGCTCAGCGCACATAGGTGAACTGGCTCAGCAGTGAAGGGGTTAAAAAGCAAAAACGTGTAAAAATTGGGTATTTCTGTTCTCAGGACAAAATTCTGAAACTTATTTAGCCAGGGTCTTTTTTTGGTGGTTGTAGATTTTGGATTAAATCACCAAGGTGTTTTCCTTTTTCCTGTTTTTTCTGTAGATTGCAGATCCCCTAATCTGGATTTCTATAAGGCTGTATACATCAGACAAGTCTACTCTCCCCCACATAAACTTGCTGTAATCATGCACTGTAGATAGAATGTATCGGTGAACCGAAAGCACTTATACCTGACGTAGAGCAGCCGCTACTTTTTTTTTTTTTTTGCCTGCTGTGAGGATTTGGGGGAAACCTCTGCGATTCATCCGCACTGTGCCACACGCAAGGGTCTCACCAATATAAATTATTAAATAGGTTTAATACTGGTGTAATTTCAACACAGGACTTGGAGGCTCACATTTGCTTCTTTTCTTTTATTCTATACTCTCAGCAGCAATGAATAGGTTAACAATTCTAGAAACACTCTCTCACACTCCCACCCTACTGTCCCATGTGATGTAGCCCTGAGGACAGCCCACCTTCTTTCTTGCTGCTCCTCTCGGCAGATAAGTATAGTTTTATTTTGCTCTGTTTTTATGTGATTTGAGTGTTTGTGTTGTGTTTTCGCTGTTTCTGCTGGACACCGTCTTATCCCGACTCAAATCGTGGAGGTCGGTGTCCATCGCGGCTCTCGGCACAGACGTGCTGTCCCTGGCGCCGATCCGCTGGTTTTCTCCTTTATTTACACATTGCCTAGGTTCCCCCTGCGCTTTGTTCCTGGCTCCGATCCGCCGGCTTTCCCACTGCGCGCTTCACACTGCCTGCTTCGTTCTGGTTACTGCCGCGATATCGTATTCCCTGCTCACGGGCCCCCGGCTCCTCTGCCTCCACACGATTCCTTCCTCGCTCGGGCTGTTTCCTGCGGTTCGGCGCTGACTCCGCCCACCGCACACTCCGGCGCCATGTCCCCTGCATCTTCTCGGCTGTTCACACAGAGGCAAGATGTCGCGCTCTAACTCCCGACACACTCTCTGCGTCTGAGGAAAGCTCACATAACCCCTCTGCTGGAGATGGAGCATCGGGAGCCTCTTCTACCGCCTCCCGCAGGAAATCCAGCGGTAAGACGGCGTCTCGCTTTGCGGCCCTGGAATCCTCCCTATGCTCCTCCATTGCCTCCACTCTGCTGCAGTGGCTGATATGGGGGCCTCCTTCAGACAGTCTATGGCAGACGCGGTGTCTGCTGTCCACGCACTCCAAACAAAATTGATACTTCCAAACAGGCTACAAGCCATGTGCCACCCACCCCATTTCCCACTGGAAATGAGAAATTGATTATAATTGATGCAGACCCTGCAAATACTGGTGCTGTAAGAGGGGCTGTCAACCCCGCAGCACTGCCTACACAGAGCAGCAGGCATAGCTCCCACAAGAGAGCCTCTGACCACGGGAATGAGCAAGCGGTTCATGAGACAGCCCAAATACCGGTGCCCGCTCCCCAAAAAGGCCACCTAAGGTCTTACAGACTGACAGTGAGGGGGATGACCCCATTGAGATCCATGCGCCTGACAGTGACTCTGATCTCCTTTTGATTTACCCCCGCCACAGACAGGCAAAACGATTAACGACCCTATGGGCAACCCGTTATTCAACCCTAAAGAGATACAACCCTAGAGATCTCCCCCCAAATTCTACAGCCTGGCAATCTCACGTGGAGAGATGGGTGGATGCATTCATGCGCTGTCCAATGGACAAGACTACCCGCTCTAATATCAGGGCTGAATGCCCCAGACCCACCACCTCTGGCAAAACCTGCCAAACCTCGAGGTGGATGCTGAATTTCTAGACTTTATGGCTGAGAAAGGTTGGTCGCTTAAAAGTGGCATCGACTTTGTCCTGGCAGGTGCGTAAGGCAAAGTGCTCGACATTGCCGGACCCCTGGTGCGACTCTTCGATATGGTGGAAGGGACTAAATTGACATACTCCCCTTGATCACTCCGAGATTGGTGGCTGGCTACAGAGGGCACTCCTCCCTCCTTGGAAATCTCAGCTTTGGCTGCAGAACGCAGAAAAAATATTTTGCTTAAGATGAACCCCAAATTGGCAAGCATGGTGAAAACTGACCTGGGGACCCAGGCTCAGGACAAACTCTTTGGAGAAAGATTTGTAAAACACTTGAATACATATGTGGAGGCCTTCTCCCATCTAAAGGAGGTTGAGACAAACATTGCCAGAGTGTTCTCTGGACGGGTCTCTCACAGGGCTGGCGCAGGATGGTCGCTCTGCCGGCCGTGCTGGGTACCCCTGTTACTCTGCTCCCGCATTCAAAGAGCTACTGAAACCGCTTTTGGACCGCGCTTCTTTTCCCTTACTGAGCCAGACCATGGCGCTCTAGAGGTTACTCCGCTGCCCGCAGTGCTCCCGTCTACAGGTAAGACCATTTCAAATTATTTCCCCGTCCCGGGTACAAGTGGGAGGCAGTTTGGGTCATTTCCTGCCCCGATGGCACAGTCTCACCAGCGACTCCTGGGTGCTAACCACCATCGCAGGGTTCACCATTGCTTTTTATCACCGCACCTATACAAAGCGCTGCTCCGCTCCATTTTCCACTGGACCAGACGCTTCTGATCCAGGAGGAAATTTGAGATCTCCTCTGCAAAGGTGCAATAGAACAGCGTTGCCGGTTCTGCAGCAACTTTTTTTTTTTTTTTTTTTTTGGTGCCCAAAAAGGGCAGGGGTGTTCGCCCGGTTATCAACCTCCGTGAACTCAATCGGTTGTATACCATCATTTCAAAATGGAGGGCATACCTACGCTTTAGCACGTACTCATGCAAAACGACTGGGTGGTCAAATTAGACCTGAAAGACGCATACTTGTACCTGTCCACCCGTCTCATCGCGACTTCCTTCAGTTCCGCTGGGACGACAATCTCTGGCATTTCACGTGTCTACCATTCAGTCTTTCATCAGCTCCTTGGTGTTTCACGAAACTGATTAAACTGGTGGTTGCCTCCCTCCGCTCGAGGGGCGTTCGCTTGATAATCTACTTAGACGATGTCCTCCTGATGTCTCCAGTGACAACCCTAATGGATCATCGTCAGTGGCATTGTTCCAAGACTTGGGCTTCCTGATCAACGAAGACAAGTCTCTCCTGACTCCCACGCGCAGGATCAAGTTTCTGGGCCTGTTAGTGGATTCTCGCTGCTCCTGTGCCTCCCAGACTCGAAGATGGCGACCATTCGGAAAGAGGCTTCCCTTCTCCGCCGCTCGTCTACTACGCTACGATCCCTGGCCTGGGTGATGGGATTATTGGCGGTGGCTCGCCTGGCAATCCATTCCGGCTCCGCTGCACTATCGAGCCCTCCCAACAATTGAAGGCCCATTGTCTCCGGGCAGGCCTGGATTATCCAGACGTGGTTGTCCTTCCCGAATCGTCCCGTCTCCCATGTGGTGTAGCCACCAAGCCAAATACAGAGCGATTTCGGCCCCACACCCGGAGGTGATCATGGACTCAGATGCCAGCAACCTCGGCTGGGGGGCCCACTGCGAAGGTCTCGATGGGAGGTCATTGGTCCTCCCAAGAAGCCACTCTTCACATAAACTCCCTGGAGCTACTGGCAGGCCTCTTCGCAGTCTGTTGCTTCACCAGGGATTCTGCTCATCAGCACATTCTCCTCCGTATGGACAACTTCCCGGCGGTCAGATACATCAACGCCATGGGGGGTCCCAAATCGTAATCTCTCATGGCCTCCCAGTTCTGGGATTTCTGCGTTCAACACGGCATATGGGTTCAAGCCCAGGTCTGACCAACACCTGAGCTGATTGGAATTCCCGACATCTGTCGGATTCAGGGGACTGGCAGATTCCATCGTCTGTGTTTTTCAGGATTGTTTCACTCTGGAGTCCTCTGGGCTGGGATCTCTTTGCGTCCTGTCTGAACACCCACCTTCCAGACTTCTGCAGTTGGCGGCCGGATCAGGAGGCTCAGGCAACAGATTCCTTCCTGCAGGACTGGTCGTCGGCTCGTCACTACACTTTCCTGCCGTTTGCAATGATTACCAAAGTGGTAGCTCACGTCAGAGCTCAGATGGCGGCGATCGTCCTCATGACCCCTCACTGGCCAAGTCAACCGTAGTTCCAATCACTCCTGGAACTGGTGGCGGACATGCCCCGCCTTCTGCCTCGGTCTCCAGACCTTCTACTAGACCCGATGGACGTTCCTCACCCCTTTTCTACTGGACGGCAGCTTGGACCTCCTGGCGTGGCTGATTTCTGCTTCGCCTGGCAGTGCCAATTGCTTTCACGTGCTACTGAATCGCTCCTGTTACACGCCTGGGCCCAGGGCACGAGGGGTGCCTACTGGTCAGCATGGTCCGGGTGGGCTTCTTGGTGTTTAGGACAGCACCAGGATCACTTTTCGGCCCCTATAGCTTTTGTGCTGGATTTTCTATCCTCTTTATTTCACTCTGGTAAGACGTTTCATACCCTTAATGTTTACCACTCAGCGATTGCTGCGGGTCACATGGGTTTCGCTGGCACCTCGGTGGGCCAACACCCTCTGGTTTGTCGCTTGTTATGCGAGGCCCCCTATGCCCCGTTACTCCACAACTTGTGACGTTTCTGTGGTCCTGTTTTCTGCAGACTTGGCCCCTTAACAAGGACCTTTCCCTTAGACAATTATCTGCGAAGTTTGTGCTCATGCTGTGCCTGTTTTCCTGCAAACGTGTTGGATGTTTGCGCCTTAGACTTCCCTGCACGCTCCTTCTGGCAAGATGGGGTTTATTTTGATGTCTCACGACACACCAAAACTTCCATTAAGTCTGCTTTTTTTTTTTTCCCCGGTTCTCCCTGATCACCATTTGTTATGCCCGGTAGAGTGTCTCCGCATACGAGGCTCGTTTCCCCCCCCCCCCCCTTTGCTCTGGTTCGGTGTCTCCCCTATTTTTGTCCTTCCGCGCCCCTCATGCCCCAGTGTCCTTCTTGACGTTGGCCCACTGGGTTCAGTGGTTGCTTAATTTGGCGGGCATAGACGTTTCTCGTTTCGGGGCTCATTCTGTTAGGGGTGCTATGGCCTCCTCGGCTGTTGCGGCTGTTTGGAAGACCTCGTGAAATCAGCCGATTTGGACTAGAATCTACAGCCTGGTTTTTCTGCCCGCGTGATGTTCCCCATTGGACGGCTTCGGTAGTTAACCAGCTTTGAACTAGCAAATGTGAGCCTTCGAGTCCTGTGTTGAAATTTATAAAAAATTTCCTATTTCATGACAGAAATTTTTATTTTTCCCTTTCACTGCTGAGCCATTTCACGTCTTAAACACCTTTTTTTTTTTTTTCTTTACTTTAAACATGGTCATGTTTAACATTGGAAAGGCCATGCTCTGGCCCTTCTAATGATACCAAACATGACCCTGCTAGCTGCCAACAGTCGGGATATTGGGGTTCAAAGGAACCCCCTATCTTTCCTTTTGAGTCAATGAGGATGTTCCCCACGCGAAATACAGAATATGCTGGCGCATAATACTAATACTAATACTACTCTAGCTGCAAAGGATCCCCCTAACTCGGCAGCTAGGGGGTTAACTGGCTGACATTATCGCACATTACGGTGATGTCAGTGGGTGGGGTGACCCGGAGGCTTGACAGACTTCTAAGATGTCAGCCACTTTTGGGAGCAAATTGTGATCTGGCACCAAAAAGGTTAAAGAGGCATCAGTGAAAAGGGCAGACACTGCCCTGCCCTCTCCAGCAGTGCCTCTTTTTTGTTTCTACATGCAGCCATTGGAGGGAGAGTCCAAAGGATCCCCTTCCCTTTCAGGTTCCCCCGTGGGTGCATGACAACATTGACTGCTGGGGTCCTTAAAAGCATGGGACCCCGGCCAGAATGGAGAGTTTAGGGAGGGAGATTAAAGCACCTTGATGTACATGGTACATCCCTTGGTCCTTAAGGGGAATTTTCCCCAGGGCGTACCATGTATGTCAGTGGTCCATAAGGGGTTTAAAATATCGGTTCTAAAGGACAAATGTGTCCTTGGCCTCGTCTTTATTCACATAAAAATGAGACGGGTTCCCTGGTTTTTAATATAATATGTGAAAAGCCTTTTTGCAGAGTTCAATAACTGTTTCGGCACATAATATTGATTTCACAATTTATTTTTTTATTTTAGTTCCCAAATCTACTGAATTGTTTAAAAATAAAAAGCTGTTGGTCTAACACAGACCTTAAAATGACATTTTTTTTTTAAGATTTAAAATTAACAAATCTCTTTGCTGGCTTTCAGCCTGTTCTAAGTTCGTGTTCCTGGTCATTAACAAAGTGGGGGGGGGGGCCTGCTATCACCATAGAGCAGTGTCAAAGTAGGTGTGAGCAGTCCCATGTAGGAAATCTAGATCTTTCCTCTGCTAATGAGCTGCTGTAAATTTCAGCAGCTGAGAAGGAAAATTAAATGTTCTGCAGAAAGTTTGAACTTGGCTCTGCCTGTCAAGCTAGTAGTGTGTGTGCGCTATTGCATTAGGGTGTGCACCCAAAAGCTCAAAACCCACATAAAAAACCAGAATGTATAATATATGTATGTATATATATATATCCTTAATTTCCCCACTACTGACGTAAGACTAACTGGCCTATAATGTTGTGCCTATTACAAGGGTAGTAGGGAGTAATCGGAACTATAGGCCAGTTAGTCTTACGTCAGTAGTGGGGAAATTAATGGAAACCATGTTAAAGGAAAGGATTGTTGAACATCTAAAAACATAGATTACAGGATCAGAAACAACATAGGTTTACCTCGGAGATAATGCCAAACTAATCTTATTTTTTTTTTTTTTTGATTGGGTAACAAAAATAATAGACATAGGTGGTGCAGTAGACATTGCTTATTTAGATTTCAGTAAGGCTTTTGATACTGTTCCACATAGACTTATCAATAAATTGCAGTCTTTGAGCTTGGATTCCAATATTGTTGAATGGATTAGGCAGTGGCTGAGTGACAGGCACAGAGGGTTGTGGTAAATGGAGTTTATTCGGCGCAAGGTCTTGTTACCAGTGGGGTACCTCAGGGGTCAGTACTTGGACCCATTCTCTTTAATATTTTTATTAGTGATATTGCAGAAGGTATTAATGGAAAAGTATGTCTTTTTGCTGATGACACAAAGATTTGCAACAGGGTTGACGTTCCTGAAGGGATCAGCCAAATGACAAATGATTTAGGTAAACTAAAAAAAATGGTCAGAGCTGTGGCAATTGAGTTTTAATGTGGATAAGTGCAAGATAATGCACCTGGGACGTAAAAACCCAAGGGCTGAATATAGAATATTTGGTACAGTCCTAACCAACATCTGAGGAAAGGGATTTAGGGGTTATTTCAGAGGATCTAAGGGTAAGTAGTCAATGTAATAGAGCAGCAGGAAATGCTAGCAGAATGCTTGGTTGTGTAGGGAGAGGTATTAGCAGTAGGAAAAGGGAAGTGCTCATGCCCCTGTACAGAGCACTGGTGAGACCTCACTTGGAGTACTGTGTGCAGTACTGGAGACCGTATCTCCAGAAGGATATAGACATCTTAGAGAGAGTTCAGAGAAGGGCTACTAAAATGGTGTACGGCTTGAAGGAGAAAAGTTACCAGGAAAGGCTTAATGATCTTAACATGTACAGCTTGGAAAAAAGACGAGACAGAGGAGATATGATAGCAACCTTTTAAATACGTAAAGGGAATCCACAAGGCAGAGGGAGTATATTTAAAAGGAAACAAAGTAGCAAAACAAGAGGACATAGTCTTAGATTAGAGGGGCAAAGGTTTAAAAGTAACATCAGGAAGCATTATTTTACTGAGGGTGGTGGATACATGAAACAGCCTTCCAGTAGAAGTGGTAGACGCCAAAACCGTAATTGAATTTAAGCAAGCATGGGATAGGCATAAGGCTATCCTAAACAAAAGAGAAATCCAGGTAAAGTATCCATGTAATTGGGCAGACTAGATGGGCCGAAAGGTTCTTATCTGCTGACATTTTTCTGTTTCTGTATATTCATTACTATGTATGCTTCAGGGGTTCAGCAACCTTGGATACCCAGAAGTTTTGGAACTACATTTACAATGAGTCTCAACTAACTTAACCCTTTCGCTGCTGAGGCTTTTCCCGCCCCTGTGCTGAGGTCATTTTTTACCTGTTTTGCGCATCATGTTTAAACCTGTTTTGAAGGCTTATTTTAGTATATGACATCGACATATTATATATCGTTCTTTCCGTCAGACTCGGTAGATTCATAATATGTCATTATTATATGTATACGTTATGTCATGTTTGTATATTATAACAAAAAATGCAATAAAATATGTATTTTCAATAATTTACAGCGTGTAAAGTGTTTTTTTCCACATTTTAACATGCGAGCAATTGCGGTTATATTTTGTATGGGGTGCGCTTGTTAAAAAAATTAGAGATGGGGTCTCGTTACATTTTTTTTTGGGGAAAATGACACCATTTTTAACAAACGCACCGCATACAAAAATCGTTAATGCAGCATTATTGTTCACATTATAATTGAAATGGGAACAATATTGCTGCATTAACAAAACAAAAAAAATAAAATAAAAGTGTTTATTTTTTTTTTTTTTAATTTTTTTTTATTTTTATTTTTATTTTTTTTTACATTTTTTTTTACTTTCATGTTTGGTATCGTTGGAACGGCCATGCTCTGGCCGATCCAACGATATCAAAATTTAACCCCTAACTGCCACGGATCGGGAGATAGGGAGTTCCAATGAACTCCCTATCTCCACACTTCGTGGCAGTTAGGGGTTAATGCTAGGACTGGCGTCATCGTGCTGCACACGATGACGCCAGTCCTCTGGGGGAGTTCCCGGAAGCTTGGCCGACATCCAAGATGTCGGCCAGCTCCCGGGAAGGATCGCAAATCGGCGCTTTTCAGCGCCGATTTGCGATCCAGCTCCCCAGGGGTTAATGCCAGGCATCATTTGGAAGGGCAGGCTGTGCCCTTCCAAATGATGCCTGGGTTAAGCCCCTGTGAGCCGCCGATCGGGAGGGAGAGAGGTCCGAAGGACCTCCCCCTCCTTTCAGGCGCCTCCTCCGCACATGCGGGGGGGGCGCCTGAATTATGTGTCATCGCGGGGGCGCGATGACACATAATAATGGCGGCCACTGCTCCGGATGCCGGGCTGACATCCAGGATGTCAGCCCGCACCGGAGGGGCCAGCGATCGGCCGGGACCCGGCCGAACGCTGACCCCAATGCGAGGACGTGCTCAGCGCGTCCTCCGCATACCAGGGGCAATGCTGAGGACGCGCTGAGCGCGTCCTTAGCATTGAAGTGGTTAATTAGTGGCCGAGCAACATATGAGATAGTTCCAAACAGCTAGAGGACCAATGACCCCGGTATACATCATGTCATGTCAAAATGATGGATCAAAAAATAAAATTTTCATTTAGATTTCGATCACATGCAGCGTGTAAATTTATTTTACCATATTTTTTCATCCAAAAGATTGTTATATATTCTACGGCCCGTATTCTATTCCTAACGTTAGTGTTCACCTGAGTGAGCGTTACCGTTAGCTCTGGTTGTCTTAGTGCAGGCGCACCATAACGGGTTAAAAAAACCTGTTACCGTTTGGATTCTTGCGCTTTTCAGTGCGAGGTCACTGTACTTTGCGCTCCCTATACTTACTTAACATGGGGAGGGAAAAGTGTTAATCCGCATTAGTACTACAAAGTCCCAGCGCTGACTAACGTCCGGCTGCGGTTACTGAACATTTACTCACAGCCAGGACCTGGTGCTAATGGATTCCACTTCTGCAGAATCAGTCGGCACCAGGCTGAACCCCCCCCCCAAAAAAAATCCGATACACTCCTCTCATTCCACGGCAACTTCTGGCCGCCAGGAGCAGAGGGAGACTGGGAGAAAAAGTCACTCAGTCTCACTCTGGGAATCACTATGCCGACCTGCCATATCTTGCAAGGACTTCAACGACATGACTATACATGAAACCAGAGGGTGCGCTCAGCACGTCGTCACGTGGCCCATTTAGGGCCATATTACATACTTGGTGCTAACTTGACCAGAGTTGTTGTAAACTTCCCAGAGCCATTATAGCCTACAGAGGTTTTAAGTTTACAACAGCTCTGGTTAAGTTAGCACCAACATTGTAATACTGCCCTTAACCTCTTGCTGACCTGCACCAATACAGTGTCCTACCTGTACCTCACGATGCTGCCAATACACTCGCTGTAATTCTTTTTTTTGGAGTGCAGGAAGCAGATATTGTGGTGCTTTCTGTGCGCAATACCAGCCTTTTGGGTGCGGGGCAACACCGGACTGCGACAAGGAAACAGGCGCAGAATTTTACACACAGCAGCCTGTTTAAAGACAAATACATGCATTTATACACACTGCCATTCGTTGACATGCAAAACTATATCCCCCCCCCTCCCCCTCTCCTACACCCCGGGGGTATGTAGCAATAAAACCCACAGTAATGTGCAGTGTGTATCCCAGAATCCACAACAATAAACCTCTCAGCACTGTTCGGTGTGTATGAGCATATCAGTACCACAGCAATAAAACCCTCAGTAATGTGCAGTATGTATGAGCGTATCCGAGATTCACAGCAATAAAACCTACACTCATACACTCCGTATATTACTGTATCACAGAATCCACAGCAATAAAACTCAGCAATGTACGGAGAAATAAAAAAAACTGAGAAATGGAACACTGGGGATATAGAAAAAAGCCAGTGTCAGTGTGGGCATAACCCTAATGTATATTTGAAAAACAGAAAAGGTAGACCACAGCTACACAATTAGACTTTATTAAACAATTACAATGTACACAGTATTAAACACTGAAAATGAAAAGATGTAACCTCCCTAAAAGGAATAGTAAACCATGCCTCCCATTCCCTTTAGGGAGGTTACATCTTTTCATTTTCAGTGTTTTTAATACTGTGTACATTGTAATCGTTTAATTGGGTAGCTGCTGTCTACATTTTTTCTGTGTTTTTAAAGATTATATATACTATTAAATATTTAAATACATAAAAATTGCCCCCTCTCCTGCTTACTTTTTTTTTTTTTTTTTTTTTTGCATGCAGGGAGGGGGTTCAATACGAATCATTGGTGGTCCAGTGGCACTGGGGGGGGGGGTGTCGAAGGGGAACCCGGCTGGCCTTATCCGATGGATAGCTGCCGGGACCCCTCATCTCTGCAGGCCTGGCGGCAGTCTCCGCTTCCCTGGTGGTCCCTGTGGTTTGCAGGGTGCTGCACTGCGATTTGTGCATAGAGCATGTCCCACACTGACTCGAGCGGCCAGCGATCGCTGATGACCTGTCACCTGACTGCCGGCGCTCACGGTGTCATAGCGCCGGCGGTCAGGTCATCAGAGATCGCCAGCAGCTCGTGTCAGTGATGGACGTGCTCTGCGGTCTGTGCGCTATGCACAGATCGCAGTGCAGCACCCCGCAAACCACAGGGACCACCAGGAATGCTGAGATGAGGGGGTCCCGGCGGCTATCCATGGGATGCAGCCAGCTGGGACCCAGAATGTGTTGCAGGCCAGCATATTTGTGTGTGTGTCGCATGAATGTTAATGTCAGGCTATAGAAACACTGGTGCTCCTCAGACCCCTAACATTCAGGGTTCTTGGATTTGGTTCTTTGTATACTAGACTCAATTTTCCAGTGTTCCCCCATAGCATGTAAAATGGCTTTTTCATCTTGTATTATGTGCAATCATTTTATAACCGTTAATTTTAGGCTTTCTGTGTAATGTTAATTTCCAGGTTAGAGTCGAATTTATGGATGACAGCAACCGTTCAATAATTAGAAATGTGAAGGGACCTGTCAGAGAGGGAGATGTCCTTACATTGTTGGAATCAGAGCGTGAAGCTAGGAGATTACGCTAACTTGCAAGGTAATGCTAACAATTACAATTTTAAATCTACAGAAATGGTTTATAATAAAGCTAGATCTTTTTAAATTGCGGTGTGTTTTTTTTCTTTTCTTTCAAACCTGGCCATGTGAAGACTCTGGCCTTTGCAATGAAACCTCCATATGACCCTGTAGGTATGGGGTCAGCAACCATGGCTCTCTAGATGTTTTGGAACTACATCAACCTCTGCTTTGCCATTCAGTTTGGCAAAGTCTCATGGGAAATGTAGTTCTGAAACCATCTGGAGGGCCAAGGTTGCAACCCCTGTTGTAGGATATGCAGTTCTAGAGAATAGTCACTGAGCAGTGAAAGTCCAACAAAGATGTCTTTCTATAGAAGACCCAGATCAGCAGTGAGCTGCTGGACTTCATGTGTTGCAGCTGCAATGAACCAGCTTGGCCAGTTACTGGCAAATATGCTTTATGAATCAATGCTTTATGAATTGTTATTGTGGGTAGACAATAAATGTAAATATTTCTCCATTCTACCTTATTCAGTATGCTAGAGCAGTGGTTCCCAACTCCAGGTCTCAAGTTCTCGTAACAGGCCAGATTTTCAGAATACCTTGGAATGCAGACTGAAAACTGCAGTCACTGTGCAGCAAATCAGATCACCTGAGCAGTGCTTCAGATATCTGGAAAACCTAGCCTGTTAAAAGTACTTGATCAGGGTTGGGAACCAATGTACTATTGTATTACTGTGATTTACAATAGAAGTGGCAATATACTTGCGGTAAGGGAAAAGGATATAAGTGGGTAGCTGCTGCTGACTGTTTTACGTTTCCAGCAATTAACTGGAGGAAGGGGTCATGTGGCTGAGTGGTCTAGGGCAGGGGTGGGCATTTGTTTTGGCTCAGGGGCCACTTTGTGGGAGCGGAAGTTAGAGGGCCGCACCTTTTAAAATGATGTAGTGGTAGTTCAATTTATTGTGTTAATTTCATATCGCTGGAAGCACATTTAATTTTAAAACCGTTTGATACAAACGTATCCTATCACACTTTTCTACAATTTGTTTTTGAGATTCTCATCACAGCCTGCAAGTTATATATTGTTATATATTGGTACATATGGGTATATATTGCCCCCAGCTCTTACCACCTCTGCTGTGGCCCCAGGCTCTGTGTCCATCGGCGTGCTTATACTCCCGAAGCGAGCGGCTGCTGACATGCAGCTTTGCTGCTCACCGGGGATGGGAACCACCTGACCAGCGGTGTTCTCGCGAGATCGTGCGCTGGTCAGGTGGTTCCCAGGCGAGCGGCCAAGCTGCAGGTTAGCGGCTGCTCGCCTCGAGTAGAATGCCACTGTCTCTTAGCAGGCCACAAAAGGCTGTGTGGTGGGCTGTAGTTTGCCCACCCCTGGTCTAGGGCAAAGAGAGCAGACACAGCCATGGTCTTCACTTATAGCTTTCCTGGCTCCATACTGTCTTTCACAAGGAGGGGAAAAAAACAGGGTTGTTAAACCCCACCTGCTCTTGTACAGCAAAGTCCCCTTTTGGGCCCCGTTCACACCTCAGCGTTTTACAGCGTGTTCCTGTGCGCTTTAAAGCGCCAAAAACACAGAAATCCCATGATTTCCTATGGGACCCGTTCACACCTGGGCTTTTTACAGCACGCAGGAACGCGCTGTAAAACATTCTACGCCCAAGAAGTACGGGAGCTTCTTTGGGGCGTATTGCAGCACGTTCACACTGCAGTCTATGGCTGCAATGCGCGTCTGCGTTTTTCACGTTTGTGCTATACGCGTGTCAAACACGTGTACTGCACATGTGAAAACACGCAGGTGTGAACCCAGCCTTAGAGTAGGCAAAATTTAATTTCCACAGAACTAGACAGGTACTGTATGAAAGCCTAACGCACATTTTTGTCGGGCGTATTAACTGGTGTTTTAACGCATTTTTGACAATTAGAAATGCGCGTTGTAGGCGTATTTTATTTATTACGGAGGTGTCCAATGATAAAGACTTCTGCCTGTTGCCATGTGTGGAATGCGTGTTCATACGCGTGTTTATGATGACAAACGAGCAAACTCCCATTTCAGCGTGTTCACGTTAAAGTTTGACTGCAAATATGCTGTAATACGCCCCAAAGAAGCTCCTGTACTTCTTTTAGGTGTAGGGTGTTTTACAGCATGTTCCTACGCACTGTAATACGCCCAGGTGGGAACCATGCCCATAGGAAATAATGGGATTTCAGTGGGTGTTTTACAGCGTGTAGGAACGTGCTGTAAAACACCCAGTTGTGAACCAGGCCTTATTCAAGGTGAGAACATTCCTTTTTGAGTTTCAAACAGTTTTGTGGACTCGTCAAATATGGTTAACCATGTGCAAGAGAAACTGGTGTAGAGTGAAGGTTTATCATGTTTCTTTTAACCCCTTCCTGACTGCTGATGTACCATCTACGTCCTGCCCACGGGTCTTCATTAGACCTGTGGATGTGCATAGTACATCAGTGGGTTCCTTACCTCCCTCCTGCCAATACTTCCTTCCCTCGCTGGCTCCCACGGCGTCTATAGCAAGCTGGAAGCTTGCCTCAGTTTCCTGGGGGCCGGCAGATCTGATGACATCACGCTGTGCTTTTTTTTTTTTTTTTTTTTTTTTTCCCCCTGAATCCCTCAAATATTTTGGTTCTGTAGTTCCTTTGCAAACAGTGTTAAACTTTTCAAACATTCAAGCAAACTTTATTTCCCCCCCCCCCCCCCCCCCCATTAGTCTGGTGTTGGGTTTTTCTGGCAGCTGCTCTGCACTGTGATAGGTGGCTGCTTGGGTTTCTGTTGTATTCAGTGGGGTTAATCCAGATGTTCGGTGGGCTTTCCTTGCACTTCAGGGACCCTGTGGTGCTTGCTGAATACACCGCAGGGTTGCTGAAATGGGATCACTGAATTGAAGCCAATGAAAAGTCACCGAACATATGATTTTTCGATTCTCTTTGAATAGCCCTGACAGACTTCACAAAGCACTGATATCACTACTGATCTTGTCATTCCCCTCACTATACCATTTAAATGCAAACAAGTTGTCAGAGGTACAGAGAAATTGACCACTTTTATGTTAAATTTATTCTGGTCATTACTGACTTAATTTTTTTTTCCTTTGCAGGTGGTTATGGTTTCCTGTGTTAACGTCACTAGAATGGAGATGCCAGAAGCTAAAAATGTCTTGCTAAATAAATGACAAATTAAAAGTGCATGGTCTCATTAATGATTTAAAAATCATGTGAATTTGAAATGCTTATAAACAATATTAGCAAAAATGACTTTAACCCCTTTTTAGTAAACAATGTACATAACAGGTTAGTCTCCTTAAGACCTGATGTACATGGTACGTCTGGTCATTTGAGCGCTGGAAGTGATTGTGTTTTTTTTTTGTTTTTTTTTAGCTCGATCAGCTGCTCAAACACCACTGCATGGATGCCTGGTCATCCAGGCATCCTGCAATTGTGGTCACTACTGCTGGGGCCCCTTGTGATCGCTCCCAGGAGCGATTGACTTTTTCTGGTTTCACCAGAAAGGAGTCTGGCACTGTTAAGAGCGCTGGAAGTGATAGGCATCACTTCCAGCTGCTCTGAGATGGCAAGGATACCTTGACATCGAGGCCCCGAGTGATTACTTGCAGCAGGAAGTACTGACTGCCAGGAGGTATCATGTCACTCAGTACAGAAAAGATCACATTGGGTGATCAGGTAGTCTGCTGGGTGCCTTGAGGGATTGAGCAGACTGTATAAAGAGAATTTTTAAATTAGTGATGGCCAAGATGGCACTGCCCTTCTAAGGGCTGGGTCATCTTGGGGCTTAGGCTAGGAACATCCCCATATGTCGTTGGAAATTTAAATATCTAAACTTAAGAATTG
The DNA here is from genome assembly GCA_009667805.1 of Leptobrachium leishanense. Lineage (NCBI taxonomy): Eukaryota > Metazoa > Chordata > Amphibia > Anura > Megophryidae > Leptobrachium > Leptobrachium leishanense. The sequence goes on along the minus strand of CM019063.1, from coordinate 351,410,158 downwards.
GTCAGCTCAATATATGTAAATATTGGCTCTGACCACTTAGTGTTCTCTTTCTCTCGTTCTCTTTCTCTCGTTCTCTTTCTCTCGTTCTCTTTCTCTCGTTCTCTTTCTCTCGTTCTCTTTCTCTCCTTCTCTTTCTCTCGTTCTCTTTCTCTCGTTCTCTTTCTCTCGTTCTCTTTCTCTCGTTCTCTTTCTCTCGTTCTCTTTCTCTCGTTCTCTTTCTCTCGTTCTCTTTCTCTCGTTCTCTTTCTCTCGTTCTCTCTCTTGTTCTCTCTCTCTCTCTTGTTCTCTCTCTCTCTCTTGTTCTCTCTCTCTCTCTTGTTCTCTCTCTCTCTTGTTCTCTCTCTCTCTCTTGTTCTCTCTCTCTCTGTTCTCTCTCTCTCTCTTGTTCTCTCTCTCTCTTGTTCTCTCTCTCTTGTTCTCTCTCTCTCTTGTTCTCTCTCTCTCTCTTTCTCTCTCTCTCTTGTTCTCTCTCTCTCTTGTTCTCTCTCTCTCGTTCTCTCTCTCTCGTTCTCGTTCTCTCTCTCTCTTCTCGTTCTCTCTCTCTCTTCTCTCTCTCTCTCTCGTTCTCTCTCTCTCTCTCGTTCTCTCTCTCTCTCGTTCTCTCTCTCTCTCTCTTTCTCTCTCTCTCTCTCGTTCTCTCTCTCTCTTCTTCTCTCTCTCTCGTTCTCTCTCTCTCTCTCGTTCTCTCTCTCTCGTTCTCTCTCTCTCGTTCTCTCTCTCTCGTTCTCTCTCTCTCGTTCTCTCTCTCTCGTTCTCTCTCTCTCGTCTCTCTCTCTCGTTCTCTCTCTCTCGTTCTCTCTTCTCTCGTTCTCTCTCTCGTTCTCTCTCTCTCGTTCTCTCTCTCTCGTTCTCTCTCTCTCTTCTCTCTCTCTCTTCTCTCTCTCTCGTTCTCTCTCTCTCGTTCTCTCTCTCTCGTTCTCTCTCTCTCGTTCTCTCTCTCTCGGTTCTCTCTCTCTCGTTTCTCTCTCTTCTCGTCTCTCTCTCTCGTTCTCTCTCTCTCGTTCTCTCTCTCTCGTTCTCTCTCTCTCGTTCTCTCTCTCTCGTTCTCTCTCTCTCTTCTCTCTCTCTCGTTCTCTCTCTCTCTCGTTCTCTCTCTCTCTCGTTCTCTCTCTCTCGTTCTCTCTCTCTTCTCGTTCTCTCTCTCTCTCTCGTTCTCTCTCTCTCTCTCGTTCTCTCTCTCTCTCTCTTCTCTCTCTCTCTCGTTCTCTCTCTCTCTCTCGTTCTCTCTCTCTTCTCGTTCTCTCTCTCTCTCGTTCTCTCTCTCTCTCGTTCTCTCTCTCTCGTTCTCTCTCTCGTTCTCTCTCTCTCGTTCTCTCTCTCTCTTCTCTCTCTCTCGTTCTCTCTCTCTCGTCTCTCTCTCTCTCGTTCTCTCTCTCTCGTTCTCCTCTCTCTCGTTCTCTCTCTCTCGTTCTCTCTCTCTGTTCTCTCTCTCTCGTTCTCTCTCTCTCGTTCTCTCTCTCTCGTTCTCTCTCTCTCGTTCTCTCTCTCTCGTTCTCTCTCTCTCGTTCTCTCTCTCTCGTTCTCTCTCTCTCGTTCTCTCCTCTCTCGTTCTCTCTCTCTCGTTCTCTCTCCTCTCGTCTCTCTCTCTGTTCTCTCTCTCTCGTTCTCTCTCTCTCGTTCTCTCTCTCTCGTTCTCTCTCTCTCGTTCTCTCTCTCTCGTTCTCTCTCTCTCGCTCTCTCTCTCTCGTTCTCTCTCTCTCGTTCTCTCTCTCTCGTTCTCTCTCTCTCGTTCTCTCTCTCTCGTTCTCTCTCTCTCGTTCTCTCTCTCTCGTTCTCTCTCTCTCGTTCTCTCTCTCTCGTTCTCTCTCTCTCGTCTCTCTCTCTCGTTCTCTCTCTCTCGTTCTCTCTCTCTCGTTCTCTCTCTCTCGGTTTCTCTCTCTCTCGTTCTCTCTCTCTCTCGTTCTCTCTCTCTCGTTCTCGCTCTCTCGTTCGCGCTCTCTCGTTCGCGCTCTCTCGTTTCGCGCCTCTCGTCGCCTCTCTCGTTCGCCTCTCTCGTTCGCGCTCTCCGTTCGCGCTCTCTCTTCGCGCTCTCTCGTTCGCGCCTCTCTCGTCGCCTCTCTCGTTCGGCTCTCTCGTTCGCGCTCCTCTGTTCGCGCTCTCTCGTTCGCGCTCTCTCGTTTCGCGCTCTCTCGTTCCGCCTCTCTCGTTCGCGCTCTCTCGTTCGCGCTCTCTCTTCGTCGCTTCTCTCTCTCTCTCGTTCCGCTCTCTCTCTCTCGTTCGCGCTCTCTCTCTCTCGTTCGCGCTTCTCTCTCTCTCGTTCGCGCTCTCTCTCTCTCTCGTTCGCCGCTCTTCGTTCCGCTCTCTCTCTCTCGTTCGCGCTCTCTCTCTCTCTCGTTCGCGCTCTCTCGTTCGCGCTCTCTCTCTCTCTCGTTCGCGCTCTCTCTCTCTCTCGTTCGCGCTCTCTCTCTCTCGTTCGCGCTCTCTCTCTCTCGTTCGCGCTCTCTCTCTCTCGTTCGCGCTCTCTTCTCTCTTCGCTCTCTCTCTTCTCGTTCGCTCTCTCTCTCTCGTTCGCTCTCTCTCTCTCGTTCGTCTCTCTCTCTCTTCGCTCTCTCTCTTCTCCGTCGCGCTCTCTCGTTCGCCTCTCTCGTTCGCGCTCTCGTTTCGCGCTCTCTCGTTCGCGTCTCTCTGTTCGCTCTCTCTCTCTCTCGTTCGCGCTTCTCTCTCTCGTCGCGCCCTCTCTCTCGTTCGCCTCTCTCTCTCTCTCGTTTCCGCTTCTCTCCGTTCCGCTCTCTCTCTCTCGTTCGCGCTCTCTCTCTCTCTCGTTTCCGCTCCTCTCTCTCGTTCGCGCTCTCTCTCTCTCTTTCCGCTCTCTCTCTCTCTCGTTCGCGCCTCTCTCTCTCTCGTTCCGCTCTCTCTCTCGTTCGCGCTCTCTCTCTCTCGTTCGCGCTCTCTCTCTCTCGTTTCGCGCTCTTCTCTCTCGTTCGCTCTCTCTCTCTCGTTCGCCTCTCTCTCTCGTTCGCTCTCTCTCTCTCGTTCGCCTCTCTCTCTCGTTCGCTCTCTCTCTCTCTCGCTCTCTCTCTCTCGTTCGCTCTCTCTCTCTCGTTCGCTCTCTCTCTCTCGTTCGCTCTCTCTCCTCTCGTTCGCTCTCTCTCTCTCTCGCTCTCTCTCTCTCGTTCGCTCTCTCTCTCTCGTTCGCTCTCTCTCTCTCGTTCGCTCTCTCTCTCTCGTTCGCTCTCTCTCTCTCGTTCGCTCTCTCTCTCTCGTTCGCTCTCTCTCTCGTTCGCTCTCTTCTCTCTCGTTCGCTCTCTCTCGTTCGCTCTCTCTCGTTCGCTCTCTCTCGTTCGCTCTCTCTCGTTCGCTCTCTCTCGTTCGCTCTCTCTCGTTCGCTCTCTCTCTCTCGTTCGCTCTCCTCTCTCTCGTTCTCTCTCTCTCTCTCGTTCGCTCTCTCTCTCTCGTTCGCTTCTCTCTCTCTCGTTCGCTCTCTCTCTCTCGTCGCTCTCTCTCTCTCTCGTTCGCTCTCTCTCTCTCGTTCGCTCTCTCTCTTCGTTCGCTCTCTCTCTCCGTTCGCTCTCTTCTCGTTCGCTCTCTCTCTCGTTCCGCTCTCTCTCTCTCGTTCGCCTCTCTCTTCTCGTTCGCTCTCTCTCTCTCGTCGCTCTCTCTCTCGTTCGCTCTTCTTCTCTCTCGTTCGCTCTCTCTCTCGTTCGCTTCTCTCTCTTTCGCTCTCTCTCTCTCTCTCTCTCTCTCTCGTTCCTCTCCTCTCTCTCTCTCTCTCTCTCGTTCTCTCTCTCTCTCCTCTCTCTCTCTCTTCCCTCTCTCTTCTCTCTCTCTCGTTCCTCTCTCTCTTCTCTCTCTCTCGTTCCTCTCTCTCTCTCTCTCTCGTCGCGCTCTCCTTTCTCTCCTCTCGTTGCTCCTCTCTCGTCGCTCTCTCTTCTCTCTCTCGTTCGCTCTCTCTCTCTCTCTCTCGTTCGCTCTCTCTCTCTCTCTCTCGTTCGCTCTCTCTCTCTCTCTCTCGTTCGCTCTCTCTCTCTCTCTCTCGTTCGCTCTCTCTCTCTCGTTCGCTCTCGTTCGCTCTCTCTCTCTCGTTCGCTCTCTCTCTCTCTCGTTCGCACTGAGGATGGTGAGCATGGACAGTGCATGTTCCTGCTGGAGCGCACTCTGCAGGGAATTATAGATGTGGCACTAGAGGCCTTCCCTAGCTCTCAAGGCCCCAGTCTTTACGCAGACTGCATTCCTGCGGGTCCTCAGATCAGACAGGAGGAATATTTTAAGTAGTGGGGACATTGAAGATTGGGGATTCCTCAAGGGAGGGTTCTGTGTGCCCAAGGACTAGTACGTGGCTGGGAGGAAGTGCACAATGGGGGTCATCCTCATTGACCAGGAAGACACGGAAGCTAAAGCCACCTCCAACCTACGCTGCATGGGCTCCCTTATCCTGGAAAGCCTGGTAAAGGACCCCAGGATTCGTGCTATCAAGGTGAGGGATCATTACTGGTTGGCAAGCCTTTTTGATCCACGATACAAGGGTAAAGTTGCAGAGCTTATCCTACCCGCACAGAGGGAACACAGGATGAGAAAACTTGGATGCTCAAAAGGTGTTACACAAGTGTCTCTTTAAACAGGCAGGTTACCAAGTGATGACACAGGTGCTTCTGCGGCTGATCAGAGGAAGAGCGGTGAAGGCCGGGGCTGCTTGACTGATGCCTTTTTAAATTTGTTTTAGTCCACGATGCCCAGGGATGTCAGATGTAGGCACCCATTGCCAGTGTCTTCACCATATGGTGCAGGACTACGAAGGGGCAAGGGCAGACCTGGATACCTTTCCAGCAGATGATTCACTGGGTGTTGATTGCATCACTAGCCAGAACTTGGTCTATATGCTATGCAGCTACTAGGTTGCCCTTCATCCAGCGTGCTTTCTGAATGGACGTTCAGTGCCCCTGGAGGTTTTGTCACAGACAAGAGTGCGTCTGTCCACCGACTCTGTAGACCGGCTGACATTTATAAAAATGGATCAGCAGCTATCAATCCCCTGATGCTGACGTAACTGAATAGATCGGGGATCTCTTCTGCACTCACAAAATCTCCACCACTGCACTCTTCCACAATACCACAAAGGGGTTACGGTGTGAGGGCACTTGCTGTCACCAAAGGCACAATATTTGGGTGCATTGACACCTGTACCAGATTCATTTTAATATTGGACCGCAGGGTCCAACCCGGCACAACCCCAATACCACAGAGGGGTTACGGTATGACGGCAGTGTTGCCGACACTAAAGGCTCTATTTTAAAGCACCGAAGTTTCACCATAATTTAGCCAAAAAAAAATCACTAAACTTGTTCTGCGTGTCCTAAAATGTCTCCTTTTCATACAGCCGGCCGCCCCAAGCAGTTGTTTGTAAACGGTTTTCCTTTAATCTATTGTCATTTGAAATGTGTTTATTTTTTTTTAAATGTTTCTATACATCCTACAAATCCACCACTTCGCAGGCAGGTTATGGGGACCTCCTAGGCACGATCTTTGAAGGAATTTTTTGTTTTAATTTTTGACCCTTTATTTCATGGAAAACTCACCGTCCTTTTTTTAAAAACCTTTTTTTTTTTTTACTTTTTGGCTTTGTTTCCTATCCCCCAGGCCACTACCTGGACCCCCATACACCTTTTTATGGCAAATATCTTGCATATATGCACTCTTTTTTTTTCAAGTACCATTGACTTGCATTGAGTTTGGTTCGCTTTTGAAATTGTTCGCATGCGAACCGAACACGGTGTTCAGCTCATCCCTAGTATTCTTCACCCCCCCCCCCAACCACCTGAGACAAAACTGCCCCCAGTCGTAGTTTTGAAGCATCAGTCTGGACCAAGAACTCCTCCTGAAAGTTCGGGGCTACAAGGACAGGTTCTTGGCACAACGCCTGTTTCAGCTTGCAAAATGCTGCTTTGGCCTCCCCAGTCAAGTGGATCATTGTGGACTTTTTTTTTCTTAGTCTGACAGAGGTGAGGCCAGGCTAGCAAAATTAGGAATAAACCTGGTGTAATAACCCACAATTCCCAGAAAAGAACGCACCTTTTTTTTTGTAAGCGGACGGGGCCATTTTTGACTAATCAGTCCTTGACCTGCCACATAACCCAAGTAGCAGGCCTCTTCTAGCCCAAGTGTACTTTTCTCAGGGTTCACTGTGAATCCTGCCTTTCGGAGGGCATCCAGGACTTACTGGACCTTCTGCAAATGACTCTCCCAGTCTCGGCTAAAGATGGCGATGTTATCCAGGTAACCTAAGTACTCCTTATGGTGTCTTAGGACTTGATCCATGTCCCTCTGAAAAGTGGCTGAGGCCCTATGTAACCCAAAAGGCATACTGCCATAATCCCTTGGTGTAGCAAATGCTGCTTTTTTCTTTGGCTTCATCTGAACGGGGAATTTGCCAGTACCCTTTGGTTAAGTCTAGGGTGGAAATTAAACTGGCAGGACTTAACCTCTCTATCAACTCATCTACCTGAGGCATGGGGTAAGCATCTGGTTTGGAGACTTCATTTAGCTTGCAGAAATCGTTACAAAACCTCCAGGTCCCGTTTGGCTTGGGTACCAAGACTATAGGGCTCGACCAACTACTGGTGGATTCCTCAATAATGCAAAGTTCTAGCATTCTTTTTAATTCCGCTAAGACCACCTCTCGACGGGCTTCGGGAATATGGCAGGGTTTTTTATGTTCACTCGTGTGACGGGAAGCCATCTCTTCCCGTCTGTCCTGGCTCTCCAGACACCCCCTTACCAGAATCAGCCCAGCCTCTGAGTTGCTCGGAGCTCAGTGCCTCGAGCAGCCTGATCCGCAGCTCCAGACCTGCTTGGGCTGAACCCCTGCCTTGGAGCCTCTTTGCATTTCCATAATGCTGCTCTCTGCCTTCTGAGTGTGATTATAGATGTAGCATAGCTGAAAGAGACACCAGGCAGGCTGTATTTTCAGACAGGATACACACTGGCCATTTCACATGGCCTGCTTTTATTTGTGTCAGAATCCGATTACAACAGTTAAAATTCCAGCACCGTCATTCAGCAGTTCCCCATCTGGTCCTCTGAGTGCAAGCTCTTGCGCAGGGGCTTCTCTGGTACTGTTCTATGTATTTAACTTGCATGTATATTGGTTATCCTGTATTTTCCATTGTACAGTGCTATGGTATTTGGTTTTGCCTTATAAATACTGTAACTGCAGTCATACTGAGCACAGGTCCTTGTTTGGGGGGATTCCAGAGGAGCAGCTTCGATCCAGGGGTACCGTTTGATAGCTCGGGTCCCTAGGGTGTCACAGTTCAAAAATCACCCAGATCTGGGGGCAGGGGCCCGAATGGCAGCCTATAGTAGATATCCCCCTTGGATGCTGCATGGTCAGGGCTGCTTAAGCTCCTGGGGTCAAGAAAGGCTCAGCCAAGTGGGTTCTCAATGGAGCTCCCTCCTGAAAATCACCACAATGGTAGCTCGCATGCGGATCACCCCACCTTTGAAAAAGCACCCCACTGGAGCAATTACTTTTCCTGGGCCCCAACGTTTAAAGCTTCTGCAGATGGCTCCATAACAGGCAATGAGATGCATTCCAGGAATGGGATTGGTTGGCCCTTCTAGCTCATTGGATTGTGATTGGCTGGGGTTTCAAACCCAGCTCATACTTTCAATCCCAGGCTAACCCTGGTGTCGGATAGCACAGTGAGCATAAGGGACAGGCTTAAAGGCATTTTGATTACATGCTGATAGGATTTTTGTGACGAACAGACAAATGGCTTAACCTGAGGGGAATAGTAGAGGAGCGAGGGGTTAATACAGTCTCTGAGCAAGGGGTTCTGCGACAACGATACATTTAAAACCACACAATATAAATGGACACAAGGTCTTTCCTGTCTGTGTTTTGGGGTTTGACGTGGAGAGCGCTAGGTCCGTTCCATGACAACTCGTACACCAGGGTCTGTGAATATCATGTTTTAATTACCTTGGTCAATTCTCTCTTCCTCTGCAAAAACTTTCCGATTTCCTGTTTTTGGGCAGGTGCTATGCCTACTTTTTTTTTTCATCTGAGCTTCAGGATCTCCCTGTCCTTCCTGCCTTGCTACCAAAGCCTCTTTCCTTCCAGGGTTTAAGTAAGTGAATATGGTAAATTTGGTAGGGTTTTCTCCTGGAGGGCTAGAAGACCTTATAGTTAACTGTCCCTACCTTCTCAACGATCTCAAAAGGTCCCTGCCGTTTTGCCAGAACCTTACTTTCTAATGTTGGCATTAACACCAGAACCCGATCACCAGGTTGAAACTCTCTAACCTTGGCAGACCAATTGTACAAGCGACTTTGAGTTGCCCGTGCAACCTGCAAATGCTCCCTGACTATGGACATTACTTTCGCAATTTGATCCTGCATTTTGGCGACATGTTTGTAACAAATCTCTGCCAGGACAGGGTCACATCTGCCAAATGCCACTTCCTCGCTGGACACCCAGTTTCTCCTCGTGACTCTCACACCTTTCTCTAGTGCCGCAGCTTACAGCCCGGTGTTTATAGAGAGCCTGACTAGCACCCCCAGAAATAAACCAAAACTGTAGACCTGGAGCCTTTCCTTGGCACAGCAGGCAGAAGATTCCTGGTACCCCAAAGCATGAGTCGTGACTTCAAGCTTGGTCAGAATAGAACTGGTTTAATCAAATTGACAAGCACAAGCATTGAAATAAGAAATCTAATTACATAAGGTAGACAATACAGCAAACATTACATAACCTTTTTTAACCTAAAACAATGGGTGCCAGCAGATTACAGTCTATTCAAATACACAGATAACATTGTGGAAACTCCATTCTGTCTCCAGCCATTTAAACACATATTTTTCCAAATGGAAACAGTTACTGTCTGGCAAGAAATTATACATTTAAATCAGCTGGGCTAATATGAAAAAGTACAGAAAACAGATAAAAAAGAAGAAAGAACAGCGCTCCTCTTAAAACATTAAAATCGAAACAAAAACAAAAAAAATGCAACCTTTAAATTGGGTGCCACTTATAATACATAACATCTACCTATTATCCTGAAAAAGGTATATAACAATAATTCACCGATTTCAACACCGCAGGTAGACGTAAAGGAACTCCCGTGTGTGTACCTCAAAAGGAAAAAATACAGTACATAGTATAATATAGTTAACAAATGTCTGCAAACATTTTAAACAGGTGAATATACACTCACGCTTTACGAGAGCTGCAAGCTCTCATATGATCGCCTTTCAGGTTTATTCAAAGGGCTGGCCTGACTGCCCATAGATTCCTGGTTTCTTTGCTTTTGTCTGAAAGACATACTTTCATTTTATGCTACTGAGGAAGCGCTTTGCGCGAAACGCGTCTAGCTATTCGTTTTTTCCATGCTGGGAAAATAAATTCCTTTTAAAATCTTTTAAGGTCTGTGTGAAGCTTCATACTTTGATTTTGTCTGAAAGACCATTATAAAGAAACCAGGAATCTATGGGCAGTCAGGCCAGCCCTTTGAAAAACCTGAAAGGCGATCATATGAGAGCTTGCAGCTCTCGTAAAGCGTGAGTGTATATTCACCTGTTTAAAATGTTTGCAGACATTTGTTAACTATATTATACTATGTACTGTATTTTTTCCTTTTGAGGTACACACACGGGAGTTCCTTTACGTCTACCTGCGGTGTTGAAATCGGTGAATTATTGTTATATACCTTTTTCAGGATAATAGGTAGATGTTATGTATTATAAGTGGCACCCATTTTAAAGGTTGCATTTTTTTTTTTTTTTTTTTATGTTTCGATTTTAATGTTTCTTGTGGTGAAGGGAACACCATATCCCGAAAGAATTAGTAGCGATCCTATTTTTAATCAGAGCGCCATTTAAGACATCCTTTTGTATCTTTAATATGAAAAAGTAGCCCATAAAAGTTAGACGCGCAGCTACCAAAAGCTGCATTCGCTTGGTTCAGATGAACCGGCGACAACAGAAATACTTCGCACTGTGTGCTATGCGTCTGTTGCAGGAGATGGCAAACAGACCCAAAATCTCCCATTTAACTGCTTGGCTGTAGGCATGATTCAAGCCCACAGTCCCCTCCAAGTCACACAGTGACAGCGTGTTCTGTCACATATCTCCCTCATTTGCAGGAGACTAACCAGGCACCAGATCGCAAACGGATCTGTGCGTGTGTTAGTCTGAACCCAAGTCCCAAAAAGTTTTGTTTCTTTTCATTGACCGTGCGGTCCAGTCTACAACCATGGATGCATTCACCCCCTCTAAAGAAAAGGGTTGTTATCTGATCCGGGGGCGCACAAAATAAAACCACAGCCCCTTCCACCACTCCATTTGGAATTATCCAAATGCAGACAGGGCCCGGACGCAACATGCTCTGACGCCAGCACTTCACCTAGTCCTAGAGGAACAATTTTTCCCTCAGAAATTACCAACTCCAGCAAGCTGTCCTCTCCGCTCACAGGCTCTGGCGACACCATAACTTGGGGATCTGGGGCAACTGTCTCACCTCCTGACTGTGCTGTGGAAAAGTTCCAATATCCTCAACAACTCCAGAGTCTATAGCTGGCCCAGACAAATCAAGGCCTTCAAGCTTCCCCAGCCCTCCTTGGCTGGGAGCACACTGGGGCCCATCTGCCACGCATCCCAGGAAATTGCTAATGGGGTCTTAAGTCTCGACCACTGTCACAAGGCATTCCTCCCTTGACAGTGCATAAACGTCCCTCTGGGTCATATCCGTGGAGACCGCAGTCGCATCCACCATTGTAAGGCAAAAATCCTCTGCTGTCTGAAGAGAGGAGGCATTCTGCACCATTGTCCGCTCCTCTGCAGAGCTGATGACCCTGGCTTACCTGCTGACCGAGGTCTAGCAGTCGTTTGTAAACTTTCTCCAGCTTCCACTCTTTGCTGACTAACGACTCCAAGTCGTCTTGTATCTACCACACGTCGGAGAGGTTTAGCAGGTTTTCTCTGTCCTCTATCTCTTCCCATCTCCACTTCGTGTCATCTCCGAAATCTGGGTCTCTGGACATTTTCTCAAATAACAGTCCCGGGCCGCCGTAGCCAAAGCCTTCTGTTGGGCTGTTATTGTCCATGCTCTCAGTTCCCATCTGGACTACATACCATCGAAGGGCTTCGTAGCTCTCCTCCAGCCACGTCTCTTCATAGACCAGACAAGCCAGATCAGTAAGGTGGAGTAGAGGTAATGTCACTGCTCTGCATGGAGAGAGCCTGTGGAGTCATGGGTTCGATCCCAGTGAGCAACCTAACGGTACATTCTCGCCACCCAGGACATACTTGAAAATGAGAGAAATCTCAATGTATCCTTCCTGGTAAAATCCTTTCTCAAAAAAAAAAAAAAAAGCCAATTCTTGGGGCGTTGCTTCTCCACCAACGCCTCAAGCAATTCTATCATCTTCAGGTACCTTTCTTGGGATGAGGGGAGGATCTTGTTCTGGTAGCACTGCTCTCTGTCCCGTTCATTGTGCCAGAGTTGCCAATGTGCTGTATCAGCCCAGTTCAGCTGAGTCTCCTCTGTTACAGGTCCACGATTGTTTGCCTGTACCTCTCACAACCTCTCCCAGTATGCTGCTCCTGTGACTGCTGCCATCTTCTGCCACACCATCTGGATATCGAATGAGTGATGGTTTGGATGTCCTTAGACTGTAGGGAGCATCCCACCGCTGCCACCACTGTAACAGATCTCTGTGACCGGACAGGGTCACATCTGCCAAATGCCGCTTCCTCGCTGGTCACCCAGTTTCTCCTTGTGACTCTCACACCTTTCTCTAGTACCTTAGCTGCAGCTTAAGGCCTGGTGCATGTAGAGAGCCTGGCTAGCACCCCCAGAAATAAGCTGTAGACCTGGAGCCTTTCCTTGGCACAGCGGGCAGAAGATTCCTGGTACCCCAAATCATGAGCCGTGACTTCATGCTTGGTCAGAATAGAACTGGCAGTTTATTACAAAGGCACATAGATACACTCAACCATCAACCTCATTTGCATACAATCAAGCAGATAGCTGCACATATCCGATAACTACACAGGACCGTCAAACAATGGAGAATGGGGGAAGAAGAAAGCAGGGTAAACAAAAGGAATTTCTTAGAGAACACTTACACAATAGAGGGAGCAGGTGATAATACAGAGATCTACACTATACAGAGAGAAGGTACAAAGAAACACAAACACCCTGCATCTAGAATTGTAGATACAGGGTGACTTTAACAAAGGAAAGAGCAGGAAAACAATATAAAACATCAGGCTCGCACCTCCCAAATACATTTCTAAGCCCATGTACTTCAAGTCCAAAGTGACGCACATCACAATGTTCAACTACACTCCAATAAGGTGTGGTTTCTTGCTCCCAAGTCTCCTTAACTATGTCCAGTAATGCACGGGGGTGTCTTCCATAAACCAGCTCAAATGGCGAGAACCCCGTGGATGCCTGGGGTACCTCTCGTATTGCAAACAATAAATGGGGTAGCAGAAAATCATAGTCACGTCCATCCTTCTTAACCACTTTCTTAAGCATCCCCTTCAGGGTTTTGTTAAAGCGCTCCACTAAACCATCAGTTTGTGGATGATTTACTGAAGTCCGCAAATGTTTAATTCTGAACAATTTGCACAGTTCTGTCATTATCTTGCACATAAAGGGTATTCCTTGGTCAGTCAGGATCTCAGACGGGAGCCCTGTTCTCGTGAACATCTGAAACAACTCCCATGCGATGATCCTGGAAGACATGTTCCTTAAGGGGACCGCTTCAGGATACCTGGTGGCATAGTCAAGGACTACTAAGATGTATTGGTGTCCCCTAGCAGACTTGACGAAAGGGCTGACCAAGTCCATGTATGCGTTGAAACGGCACTTCAATAATTGGAAGCGGCACCAAAAGACTTCAAAAATGGAGTGATGGGGCGGTTATTTGGCAGGTTGGGCAGGAAACACAGTAGTCCTTAGTTTCCCGGTACACTCCAAGCCAAAAAAATCGTTGTAAGACCCGTTCCTGAGTCTTAACTGCCCCAAGATGTCCCCCAAGCGCATGAGCCAACTGTAGCACTTTGCGCCTAAAAGGCTTGGGTACCACCAGTTGCTCAAAAACTTCATCATTCTCTTTTGTTACCCTGTACAGTAAATCAGCATTTACAGCAAACTGGGGGAACTGATCATTTGCCCCAGGTTGCTGGGCTTCACCATTTAATACAATGACCTGGTCTCTGGCACGGATAAGAGAGGGGTCCCTCATCTGAGCACTCAGAAATTCTTCTCGGGAAACCTCCAGGCCACCGAGGTCGGGGTCAGAGGAAATGGCTTCCACCTCTAACCCTGCAAACACAGCGCGCGTGTCTGTAAACATCCTTATTCCAGGATGCAGCTCTCTGGTTGGTGCAGGGTCCCCAGACAAACACTCAGCACAGGTGTATCGCTCTACTGCTGCAGCCATCTCATCCAGGGTTTGGGGTTCTGTCTGGGTCACCCAACGATACAGTATTTTGGGGAGGCCATGCACAAAACGGTCCAGGGCAACCCACTCCAAGAGCTGCTTTGGGGAAAGTTTCTCCGGCTGTAACCAGTGCTTCAGGTGGTGCAGCATGGGCAAGCTTGGCCTGATCATATCGCCAGGCATGGACCCGGTTTGCCCTTAAGGTAACAGTCACTCCCATTCTAGACAAAATCTCTGCTTTCAGCTGTGTATAAATGCATGCAGATTCAGGGGCCAGGTCGAAATATGCTTGTTGTGACTCTCCGATTAGTAAAGGGGCCAGTACATCTGCCCAGTCAACCTCAGACAGCCCTTCCATGTGGCAATTCGCTCAAAGAGCGAGGGGTGGCTTCCTGCCCGCATCTGAACACCAAATGTAGGAACCCCAGGGGTACACGTCTTTACCACAGTCCTGATGCAAACAAGCAGTTTTTTTTTCCTTTTTGTTTTTATTTCATCCAACAGAACAAACCGCTTTCTTCAGCAAATGGCAACGTAAAAGGCTTTTCTCAGCAATGAACCATAAAGCAAAAGTCTTTCAACTAAGTTGCACTGCTTAGTGCCTTTAGATAATCTCACCCAGGTAAAGTCCATTGATTCCTGAGCAGCCCCACACAGAGATTTCTGTCTGTCTCTTTCACAGTCTGTCTCTCCGCTACTCCACTCTCACTAACCTGTGTTACTTTTGTTGTTTTTTTAACAGAAAGGGCTCTAGGGGAAGTCCCTGCCCTCCCAGGTTAACCCCTTCCTTGCTCTCAGCCCTGCTGACTTTGCACACATAGGAAGGGTTATTTTACGGTGAAAACAATAAAGCTGTGGAATTCTCTGCCTTTGAGGTATTTGGGTCAGACTGTACAGACTTTTAAAAAACGACTGGATGACTTCCTGCAGACACAGAATATTAAGGGTTATAATATTTAATATGTGGGTAAGCTTCTTGATCCAAGGAGAAATTTGACTGCCATTCTGGGGTTAAGAAGGAATTTTTTCCCAGTGTGTTGCTTATTGGTGAGCGCTTCAGACTGGGTTTTTTGCCATCTTTTGGATCAACAGCAGTAGGCGATGTGTGAGAGGCTGAACCCGATGGACGCATGTCTTTTTTCAGCCTGACTAAAAATTCCATCACAACTCTAACTTGTGTATTACCATGAAAGGAACACAAGGCAATTTAAGTCTTCTCATGAAAAACTGTTTTCTGCTTAGGAAATCAAATAGCAGCTTCTTGAAAATCCCATTGAAATGAATAGGGAAACACTTAGTGCATGTTTCCAAAACGCCGTTGCGTCAGCAAATACCATTCCAACTGTAACTTGTGTATTATCATGAAAGGAACATAGGGCAATTCAAGGCCCCTATTACATTCTTCACGCAATTGGTTTTGCGTATGCAAATGCGCATTTGCGCAAGGGGCAAAGCCCTTTGCACTGAATGTCGTATTACAACATTCGCGCAAACGATGCTCGTTATAGTTTAATGCGGATGGACCTGCGCGAGCATGATGAACTGTGCGTGTCCTATACTTAACATTGTGAGCGCAAATTCGTTCATGCGCTGGTATGCGGATGGTATTCCAATCAATGCGCATCTTTTTATGAACGACGTTTGCGCGCATAATTTTAACGTCTTTGAAAAGCTGGTGGTAACTGCAGATCGGAATGTTCTGGCTGAAACGAAAAACACCGGCACAAAAAAAATGCAGCACAGTATAGTTCCACATTCTATTTTGTGAATTCGTGCATATTTTTTTTATTGCTGCAGCATATATACTCAGATTTACTTTGAAAGGCGCAAAACCTTAAGTGCGTCAATAAAGGTAAATTGATGTCAATTAAGGTTCTTCATTCTGATTGGCTGAATCCGGAGAAAAAAAACAGTCCGCACACTGATTTACGTGCACTATGTTACTGCGCGCGTATTACTCTTTGTTTTGCGCGTCGTATTTATGAACGTGATTTTCGGACGGATGAAAAAATGTGTTCGGTTCGGAAAGCTCTGTCAAGTTTTGCGTGATAATGCCGGACGATGCGCGCGAAAAAATTTGCGTTGCGCGAACTAAATTGCACGAAAAATGTAATAGGGGCCCAAGTCTTTTCATGAAAAACTGTTTTCTGCTCAGGAAATCAAAGAATAGCAGTTTCTTGAAAATCCCTTTGAAATGAATGGTGCAAGTTTTCCAAAACGCTGTTGTGTTAGTGTAGTGATCATGAATGATTTCTGTGACGGATCGGCCGCCACAGGATTTTTTTAGTTTAATTTCATCCTTATTCTGTTATATTTCGTTTACCCTTTATTTATATGAACGAATTCCCCTGTTAGATTTATTGTAAAATTGTTCCTAGACTTCTATTTAATCATGTTTTTCCCCTGCACTGATCCTGCTAGTAACCACGGAATACAGTGGCAAGAAAAAGTATGTGAACCCTTTGGGATTACGTAGAGTTTTGCATGAATTGGTCATAAAATGTGCTCTGATCTCCATCTAAGTCACAACAATTTGAAAAACACAGTCTGCTTAAAATAATACAACACAAACCTATGTTTTCATGTTTTTATTGAACAGAACATGTAAACATTCACAGTGCAGGGTGGAAAAAGTATGTGAACCTTTGGACTTAATAACTGGTTGACCCTCCTTTGGCAGCAATAACCTCAACCAAACGTTTCCTGTAGTTGCAGATCAGACCTGCACAACGATCTGGAGTAATTTTGGACCACTTCTCTTCACAAAACTGTTTCAGTGTAGCAATATTCTTGATGTCTGGTGTGAATCGATCTCTTAAAGTCATGCCACAGCATTTCAATCGGGTTGAGGTCAGGACTCTGACTGGGCCACTCCAGAAGGCGTATTTTGTTATGTTGAAGCCATTCTTTTGTTGAATTACTTGTATGCTTTGGGTCATTCTCCTGTTGCATCACCCATCCTCTGCGGAGCTTCAGTTGGTGGACACATGGTCTTACGTTTTCCTGCAAAATGTCTTGATAAACTCTGGAATTCATTTTTCCATCAATGACAACAATCCGTCCAGGCCCTGAGGCAGCAAAGCAGCCCCAAACCATGATGCTCCCTCCGCCATGTTTTACAGTGGGGATGAGGTTTTGATGTTGGTGTGCTGTGCCTTTTTTTTCTCCACACATACAGGGTTATCCAAAGAGATTCGAAAAGTCACCGCACGTTCGGTGACTTTTCGTTCTCTTCAATTCGGTTCCTTTTGCCGATTGCATTTCGGTGACCCTGCGGTGTATTCAGCAAGCACCACAGGGTCCCCGAATTGCAGGGAAAAGCTGCCGTAAACCTGACGAAAACTAACCGAATGCACGCTGAAAACAAGCAAAAACATCTGGATTAACCTTCGAAGAGGAGCCGAACAGGAGCCGAAAAGGAGCCGAATCACACAGAGCCGAAGCAGCTGTGACGTAGAGGAGCAGTGAATAAATTAGAAAAACCATTTGTATGAATCTGGGAAAAAGAAACGCTGTTTGCAAAGAAACTACTGAGCGAAAATGTCTGAAATTTTCACAGGAGGTCCAGGGAATGATAATAAAGAGGGCTGTTACAAAATAAATAAGTAAACTGAAAAAAAAAAAAAAAAAAAAATCGGACTTTTAATTTTTTTTAAAAAAATTCAGAAAAAATGCTTAAAGTATCCTAAAAAATCTATAAATAAAGAGACTTTTTGCTGCAGAATTTTATAATGAACGGTTTATTAGATATTGAATTAAAACGGGAATATTTTTAACATTGAAGCCTATGGGATTCTCCTGAATAAATTTGCCGAATTAAACCACCGAATGGCAGGGCATTAGGGGAACCTTTCACTGCTGGTTTGTGTTCTCTGAATAGCCGAAGCAGTGCTTTTTCATGGGATTTCACTGCCCTCGAACAGGCACCGAACAGGCACCGTATGTGCAGGCAATTCGCCAGGATTTGGAGAATTGCCTGCTCTCTGGATAGCGAATGGCCAGGAAAGGTAACCGAACGCTGATTTTCAGCGTTCGGTTACCTTTCTCAAGCAATTCGAATCTCTTTGGATAACCCTGTTAGTGTTGTGTGTCTCTTCCAAACAACTCAATTTTGGTTTCATCTGTCCACAGAATATTTTGCCAGTAGTGCTGTGGAACATCCAGGTGCTCTTTTGCAGACTTCAAATGTGCTGCAATATTCTTTTTGGACAGCAATGGCTTCCTCTGTGGTGTCCTCCCATGTACTCCATTCTTGTTTAATGTTTTCCTTATTGTAGATGTGTCAACAAAAATGTTAGCATGTGCCAGAGATTTCTGTAAGCTTTTAGCTGACACTCTAGGATTCTTCTTTACCTCATTAAGCATTTTTCGCTGTGCTCTTGCAGTCATCTTTACAGGACGACCACGCCTAGGGAGAGTAGCAACAGTGCTGAACTTTCTCCATTTGTAGACAGTCTGTTTTACCGTGGACACATGAACATCAAGGCTTTTGGAGATACTTTTGTAACTCTTTCCAGCTTCATGCAAGTCAACAATTCTTGATCGTAGGTCTCCTGAGAGCTCTTTTCTGCAAGGCATGGTTCACATCAGGCAGTGCTTCTTGAAACCAGTAAACCCAAAACTGGTGTGTGTTTTTAAAGGGCAGGACAGCTTTCAGCAACACCTCCAATAATATCACACTGATTGGACTCCAGGTTGTCTCACTCCTGGCTCCAATTAGCTCTTGGAGAAGTCATTAGGCTAGGGGTTCACATACTTTTTCCACCCTGCACTGTGAATGTTTACATGTTATGTTCAATAAACACATGAAAACATATAATGTTTGTGTTGTATTATTTTAAGCAGACTGTGTTTTTCAAATTGTTGTGACTTAGCTGAAGATCAGAGCACATTTTATGACCAATTCATGCAAAACTCCACGTAATCCCAAAGGGTTCACATACTTTTTCTTGCCACTGTACATGCTTGCTACAATGATGTAGTCACTGAAAGAGCCCGGCTGCAATTTGTATATCTCCTGTGCTGATTAATAACTCATTCCCCTTTGTGTCCAGCTTGTACCAGTGCCAATTGTACAAACAAAATATGTTATTAGTGTTCCTACAAAGTGTACCCCGGCTTGCCTTATATTGTGTAAAGCAGGAGGCTCCCCAGGAGATCACGAATTACTGCTGGCAAGCTGCCATAACCCTACTCCTGTTCAACCGCCTGCCCTGGAGCCCCTTTTGCCCCACCAGGGTGCTTTTTGGACATTAGGTCCCCAGGGAGGATTGCCTGGTGTGGGGTGAGTTTGAAGAGGAAGCGCCATCAGGAACCTCTCCAATCGACAGTCCCAAAACTACGGCTATGGAGCTCTAAGGCGAATACACCTCATCAGCTGCTGGGCAGTTTGTAATCACTGCCGCTTGGTTCCCCGATCCTGGATCAGGGTGCTCTTTTGGCAGGAGTAACCAGGGGACCAGAGCTGGCCAGCAGTACCCAGAAAGTGCTGCTGCTCCAGCGGAATTAACCCCTACAGACCTGCAATGCTAAGAAGAGCCCATGTTAAAAATACTAAAGGGTTATGGCTGGAGGCTGTGCTAAAACTGGCGCCGGGATCTCTGGAGGGGCCAGGTAAAGAACAATGGCAAGTCGGGTTATCAAGATCTTGTCAATGTATATAAACACTGTTCCCATTCTGAATACACTCTGATTTTCCTTCAACCTACACTTTTGTCTCGACTAAGTGATTGGGGAGGGTTACAGTGCTATTCTCACAGAGCCTCGGTATTCTCGGATCCAGGCAGAGGCAAGCAGCGGATTGATGCCCTCTTAATAGCGGCATAACAGGCTCCATCCAGCAGATTGGCTTATTCTGAGCAGCCGCCTTCACTGCATCCAGGGCAGACACCTCGGCTGGCATGCTGCCTCCCAGTGCTTCAAGGCAAGGACGGAGTTAATGGCGAATCTACTCGTGCTGAGTAGTGGATTTCATCACAATTTGTGACATAAATTATCATATTTTAATATTACATACCAAAGAAGGAACACTAGTGGCAGTGTGTAGGCTTTTTGTCCTGTTTGGCATTCTGTGATGTCATCAAGCCAGCCTACTTTAGAGAGGTTTACCTATTGGTGACTCCCACTGGGAATAAAAGGGGTCTGAATCCAACAGTTAGCTCTCTTAAACTGTGGGTACCTTAGACTGACCATGTTACATAGTTACATAGTTATATAGGCTGAAAAAAGACATGCGTCCATCGGGTTCAGCCTCTCCCACATAACCTACTGCTGTTGATCCAAAAGAAGGCAAAAAACCCAGTCTGAATGCTTGCCAATATGCAACATACTGGGAAAAAATTCCTTCTTGACCCCAGAATGGCAGTCAGATTTCTCCTTGGATCAAGAAGCTTTTACCCACATATTAAATATTATAACCCTTAATATTCTGTGTCTGCAGGAAGTCATCCAGTCGTTTTTTAAAAGTCTGTACAGACTCTGACCCAACCACCTCAACAGGCAGAGAATTCCACAGCTTTATTGTTCTCACCGTAAAATAACCCTTCCTATGCTTTAAGCTAAATTTTCTTTCTTCCAGTCTAAATGGATGACCCCTGGTCCTATGTATAGTCCTGTTAATGAATAGGTTATCAGACAATGGTTGATAATGGCCCCGTATATATTTATATAATGTGAACATTTCTGCAGCCCCCCAGCCAAAAGCTGGGGCCTAGTAAGCATGACTTAATTTCATTTCTGTATGGTTTAGTATTGTTGATTTGTTTAATGTATTATGTGTATGTTAGTCTATTATGTTATAAACTGTTAATATAAATTGCCAAGTAAATGGTCAATTCATATTGCACCGTTTTCTGTGTGTTTTTCTTACATATATTCAACCATAATACCCAAAAGAATAATAAATAAATATTATTATTGCAATTTAGGGCCTTAATTATTGCATATTAATTCAATAATTAATGTTAATGCCTAAATGAAACAGCTAGCAAATTCCATTCGTACTCTAACTTGTGTATTACCATGAAAGGAATGCAGGGCAATTCAAGTCTTTTCATGAAATACTGTTTTCTGCTCAGGAAATCAAAGAATAGCAGTTTCTTGAAAATCTCATTGAAATGAATAGGGAAACACATGGTGCAAATTTTCCAAAACGCCATTGTGTTAGCAAATTGCATTCCAACTTTAGCTTGTGTGTTACCATGAAAGGAACACACAGCAATTCAGGTCTTTTCATGAAAAATAGTTTTCTGCTCAGGAATCAAAGAATAGCAGTCTCTGGAAAATCCTACTCAAATGAATAGGGAAACACATGGTGCACGTTTTCCAATAGGCTGTTGCGTTAGCAAATTCCATTCTAACTCTAACTTGTGTGTTACCATGAAAGGAACACAGGGCAATTCAAGTCTTTTCATGAAAAACTGTTTTACCACTGCTATTCTTTGATTTCCTAAACAGAAAACAGTTTTTCATGAAAAGACTTGAATTGCGCCGTGTTCCTTTCATCGTAACGCACGAGTTGGAATGGAATTTGCTAACGCAACGGCGTTTTGGAAAACTTGCACCATGTGTTTCCCTATTCACTTCGATGGGATTTTCAAGAAACTGCTTGTCAGGTACCGTGGAGGGTTTGAGCGCAGGGTGCAGCAAATACATCTTTTTCATTTGTTTTCTGTTTTTTTTTTATTCTGTATCATATCCAGTGTATCCGCACACCACCACGTTATTGCAGTTTGCACAATACGTTATATATACCTGTATCCGTACACTACTAAAATATTGCAGTTTGCACACTACGTAAATATACCTGTATCTGCACGCTGCTATAGTATTGCAGTGTGCACATTACATAACAAGGGAAGGAACCGAATAACCATCCTCATACAGGTAATTCCACGGAGAGCGCTGCATAGTGGGAACCCCCCAGTTCCCTATATACATTTAGCAGCAGTTTCAAGGCTCTGCCGCAGCCCACTATTGGCAGCACACCCGCCGACACATATACACATTAGCTACAGAGCGCCTGAAGGGTTACCCAACTGTACCACTGTTACATTCCAGCCTTGCATCACCCTGGGCAGCATACCTGGAGCTTTGTGTAACTAGAACACATATACGCAATAAACCTAATTTTCCCAATTACAAGAAATGGATTTTAGGAAAAGAATTGGTAATTCTGGAGAGTATGTTTTCAGAAAAGAGGAAACATCCGGTAATCCCATCCAAAGCACCGATGTCAGAAGAACCCTGGGAAATGAACTCAAAAAGGAACTCAAATTAAAATGGGAAATTATAGCCCTAGAAAATACCTTAAGGAGAAAATAGTACCCAGAGGCCTCCGATTTACCAAAGGTCCAACATTTGGCAAAGAAAGAGATTGCTTCATAGAAAAATGGGGTCTGATGTTGGAAGGATTCTCCATCAAATCTATTGAAGCCATTATAGAAGAAAGGTTAGATTCCTCTAAGTTCACCTTTCTAACGGCCATTTCCATGGAAACAGAGATTAAAGAATTCTCAGACAGAATGGAAGCATCTCTAGCGTAACTAGAGAAGGAATTGATAGAAAAGAAAAAAAAGAAAATATCTTAGAGGCGTGCTCGACTATGAGAAAGGCAACGTCTGGAAATTGATGCCAACTGAGATAGACATCCAGATAGAAGATTGCTCAGAAGAGAAAGAAAACGAGAAAAAAACACGCACCTACTCAGCCAGATCTGATGGAGGAGGCTACACACCATACCTCCAAAGACTGCAGCCTAAGAGTAAACCGTATTACCAACCACCATGGGAAGAAAAAAAAAGAATCAATTGGGAGAATGGAAGACTGGACTTACATACCCAGGAAACCGGACCGTTTGAGATATAAAAGGAAACCCCCCCCATCAAGATGAATAAAGTCAAAGAGGAGTGAGATGGGAAAACAATAGGACATTCAGAACCCCCACAAATTACACACCACCAAAAAGGCTACAAAAGAGGGTGGCATCAGAAGAACTGGGAGAGACCACCACCATATCAACGAGTTTCAGAATAGAAGGCAATACAATAACAATATACACCAAATTGCCCCCCAGTATGATCAGAGAGAGGCGGGTTTTCAGTGGGTTTCACCGAAAGAACAAAGGAAGCGGAAACCGGAGACAAATTGGAACCTTGAAGGAATAGAGAAAATAAGCCCACACAGAATAAAGAGAAGAGAAAAAGACCTCCCTACCCAAGGAAAAATACCAAGGGAAAGATATGAGGATGTAGAGGAGGAAGAAGACCCAGAACCAATAAAAAGACAAAAATACAGAACAGTGGAGGCATCTTCAACCTAACTGAAAAGACACTGACCAAGGATCCAGAGAACATCCTTCGAAAAGGTCTGAAATTTGCTCCCACTAACCACATCAGTCACTTCGACTTGTACATCAATTTTCAGAAATTAAAAAAAGAAACCTTTGCTTGAAAAAGTATTTTCTAAAGAATCCCATCGAACGAGAGAACACAGGAGACATTTACCAACACACGGAACTAAAAGAAAAATCCCAGTTCTTCCCTAGGTCTATGATTTCGCAGGAAATAAGTACCTTCGAAAAGATGGTTATGCAAGACATAGAAAAAATTCAAGTCAACAACAAGAGGAACAACTTAACCGCCCAAGAAACAAAGGCACTGAGACAACTAACAGACGATAAAGAGATTATCATCAAACCGGCGAACAAAGGAGGAGGTACAGTGATATTATCCACGAAATACTATGAGGAAGAGGCTTATAGAATCCTTAGTGATAACACCACATACAAGAAACTTAAAGGGGACCCTACACTCAAGACAAAAAACTAATTTGACAAATTCCTGGACAGCGGATACGCCCTAGGAATCCTCAACAACAACGAATATAAATATATGAAAATAAACCATCCTCGACGCCCAGTGTTTTACCATCTACCTAAAATGCACAAAGATCCTATCAAACCTTCAGGAAGACTGATAGTATCCAGCATAGATTCTGTATCCAGCAGAGTGTCAGAATATATCGACCAATTGCTACAGCCATATGTGACGAAGACAGGTTCCCATTTGAAAGATACCATGAAGATTCTGCAAGAATTGGAGAAAATAGAATGGAAAGTGCTCTACATTCTAGTAACCAGCGACGTGAGCGCATTGTATAGTAACATACCCCACCAAGAAGGCATTGCGGCTGTGAAAAACATTCTGGAGAAAGCCAACAATCTCCCCCCAGAACAAGTGGAATACATCTCCGAAGGAATGAACCTCATTCTCACAAATAACTATTTTTGGTTTAACGAGGACTTTTTCCTGCAAGTAAAAGGAAATACGATGGGAACTAAATTTGCCCCAAGCTTTGCAAACTTATGAAAACTTGCAAACTTAAAATGGTGGAGAAAACCTTATAATATATAGAAGATACATTGATGATATTTTCATGATAGGGGGGGAAGCCGAACAGAACCAGGAGAAGTTCCTAGTTGAAATGAATAACAGAAATGCAAACATCAAATTGGAAACCCAATGGAGTAAAGAAAAGGTCAACTTTTTAGATCTGACTATCCAAAAGGGAACCAACTAGCCACCCAAACCTTCTTCAAACCAGTAGATTGCAACAACTTCATAGACAAAACTAGTTGCCATCTAGAAAGATGGCTGGAAGGAGTGCCCAAAAGCCAAATCCTGAGAATACGCAGGAACTGCACTAATATAGACACCTTTGACGAACAAGCAGACAGGCTGCAAAAAGCATTCGAAGAAAACGGGTACGACACATGTCTACTGGAAACAACAAAGGAAGAAATTAGAAAAAAAGACCTCCTGGAATACAGAAATAAAGACATCGTAAACATCCAGGCCAAACCTAAGTTTCCCATTATCTTTGGGTGCAACCAACAAAATAAAACTATTAGAAAAATCGTGAACAAGTACTGGCCTATCCTCAGACAGGATCCGATGTTAGCCAACATCCTTCCAGAAAGGCCACATCTCGTCTGCAGAGAGACTAGGAACCTTAAAAAGAAGATCAATAGAAGCGAGCACCCAGCACAGGGGAAAAAGAAGAAAGAATATTTTGAGATCGAGAAAGGGTCCCACGGTTGCGGAAACTGCCTCAGCTGCAGAAGCACCGGAAATAAAAAAAGAATAATTAAAGAAATCGATTTATAAAGGAGGCAAATGGAAAATTCGAGATGTTTTAACCTGTTTTTCGAACAATGTCCTGTATCTCTTGACCTGGCCATGTGGCCTCCAATACATTGGAAGGACCACCCGAGCCCTTAATGTTAAAGTAAGGGAACACATTAGAAATCTATCCAAAGGACTTGAAACACACAGTGTACCCTTACATTTTAAAAGAACACAAAACTGCGATCCGAGAGGTCTTCAATTTCTGGCATTGAAAAAGATATATAAACAGAGAAGAGGAGGTGACACAATCAAAATATTGGGTAAAGAAGAAATTAAACTCATTTACGACTTCGGAACTCTGCACCCAACAGGCCTGAATATAGATTTGGAAATTTGACATTTTTTGTAGACATTCCCACATCAAGAACCTCCAATTTTAATCTAAATATATTGCCTGGGACAAAAATACAGAAGACTACCCACTCCTAAAATCATGCTTATACATCGAATGAACCCGATCCCTGAAAAGAAAAACTTAAGCTACAATATGTCAAAAAAATATAGGATTAATACAGATTCCCTTCTAAAATGGCAACAACAAACAAAAATTTGCCTATTGAGTATCAGAAACACATCTTATAGACTGTCCACAACAAGACAGACATACAGTCCAGTGGAATATAAGGGAAGTGCAACATGTAGAACAAGCACACACTCCGTGCAATATGTTATCACTATGGATCTTGTGCAATTGTCCAATCACGTAAACCAGCATAACGGAACACCTTCAAAATATACACTTATAGTTGATATGCAAGAACGATGTGCAATAATTATATGTACAACCTCCTGTTTTAAAAGACCGCTTCCATTCAAAAATATATACAGTGTGTAGCGCTGCTTTAAAAACTGTATTCTGGTGCATTGAATTATGGCCACTAGGGGGAACCAGTGTATAACAGATGGAAAGGGCCATGCTGGAATACAGAGACATTGTGCAATATGCTGGACAGAGCGGACTCCATCTACCATCAACCTTTGCGTGAGGACAGGAAGTGGGTGGTACAGGAAGAGGAAAGAGATCAGCAGCCTCGTGCAAGGCATGGGCAGAGCAAGCGGGGCAGTGAAAGGTGGAGGATGCACGTTGGAGCTGTCAGGGATCGCAACCAGGCCGGAGTACAGACGCTGTCTTACTGGTGCTGGAGATTGGGACAGTAATCGTGTTGGGACCTACCTGCGCAGCGCTGAGAGGTCTGGAGGAAAAGCTGGTTCCGGCAGGACCCCGCGTTAGGAGGCTGCGCCGATCAGTTGTTCCAGTTGCGGAGATTTGGCAAGCGGGGAGCAGATTCGGTGGCACAGCGTCCCACTGCAGAGCGGAGAAGATCTTGTGATTGAGGCATCGAGTGCTGGACAGTTTCGTTCATCGGATGGGTGAGAGGCCTCCCAGGCCACAGTTCCAAAACAAACGCACGCTGCAATATTGTTTAAATTCACAGGGCCCCAACGGTGACTAGTCGAAGATTGCTCTTTTCGTTCACTGGCCAGTCGAACACAGTACCCGGGTACCCTAAACTTTGTATATATAGAGCTATTTTTCATGACTTATATTCCAGAACTGAGGGGGTTAACCGTTCTTTTTCCGCTGCGTGTTTTTCCCGCATGACGCATCCTGTAATTTCATTCAACGCGCATTTATCTTTTAGTAAAGCATATAAAACTAGAAAACCCACAACAGTGCTGGTGTGTAATAATTCCTAGTGCGGTGAGACTATCCCGAGTGTTATTCAGCGGCTCCTTCGGGGGTGAGCGCTACAAGTGTATATGCGATTTGTAAAATTGATGTGTAGTAACCATATGTCCAAACTTTTGTTTTAAGACAGCATCTGTTACAGTTGTGTTCAAAATTATTCAACCCCCAATGCTGTAAAGGGTTTTAGGGAATTTTGTGTACATTTGTAATTGTATTCAGAATGAAATCCTACAAGGACTTTTTAAAGAACCATATGCAACTAAAATGACATCAATTGGTTTTGGAATACAGTAGTAAATGTTTCTTTTGTGAATTCTTCATTGACACAATTATTCAACCCCTTAAAGACTACCACTCTGAAGAACAGAGGTTCATTCTCGTGTTTTCAATCAGGTATTGATAACACCTGTGGATGTCATGGAGCAGCAATAAAGCATAATAATCACCAATTAGGCAGCTTTAAAATGACTGTGATACTCAGCTCCTTCTAGACATTTACTGGTGTGGTTACAAACATGGTGAAGTCAAGAGAATGGTCCAGGAAGACAAGAGAAGAGGTGATTACTCTTCACAGGAAGGGCAATGGCTATAAGAAGATTGCAAAGATGTTAAACATACCAAGAGAGACCATAGGAAGCATCATTCGCAAATTCAAGGCAAAGGGCACTGTTGAAACGCTACCTGGTCGTTGCAGAAAGAAAAATGCTGACTTCGACTGCTGTGCGCTACCTGAAGCGTAGAGTGGAGAAAAGTCCCCGTGTGACTGCTGAGGAACTGAGAAAAGATTTGTCAGATGTGGGTACTGAAGTTTCAGCTCAGACAATACGGCGCACACTGCGTAATGAAGACTTCCATGCCAGAACTCCCAGGCGCACCCCCTTGCTGTCTCCAAAGAATAAGAAGAGTCGACTGCAGTATGCCAAAAGTCATGTGGACAAACCACAGAAGTTTTGGGATAGTATTCTGTGGACTGATGAAACAAAATTAGAACTGTTTGGGCCCATGGATCAACGCTATGTTTGGAGGAGGAAGAACAAGGCCTATGAAGAAAAGAACACCTTGCCTACTGTGAAGCATGGCGGGGGTCAATCATGCTTTGGGGCTGTTTTGCTTCTGCAGGTACAGGGAAGCTTCAGCGTGTGCAAGGTACCATGAATTCTCTTCAGTACCAGGAGATATTGGATGACAATGTGATGCAGTCTGTCACAAACCTGAGGCTTGGGAGATGTTGGACCTTTCAACAGGACAATGATCCCAAGCATACCTCCAAGTCCACTAGAGCATGGTTGCAGATTAAAGGCTGGAACATTTTGGAGTGGCCATCGCAGTCACCTGACTTAAATCTGATTGAGAACCTCTGGTGGGACTTAAAGAAAGCAGTTGCAGTGCGCAAGCCTAAGAATGTGACTGAACTGGAGTCTTTTGCCATGACGAATGGGCGAAGATACCCGTAGATCGCTGCAAGACACTTGTGTCAAGCTATGCTTCACGTTTAAAAGCTGTTATAACTGTAAAAGGATGTTGTACTAAGATTGAATGTCACTTGGGGGTTGACTAAAACTGATAATGATGTGAGCACAGAAAAGACATTTGTGGTTATTTCATTATAAATGTTATGTTATATTTGTCTGACCTACACGTGCCTCTTTGATTTAATTGTAAGCAAGATGACTGAATGATCAAAATCAATGTCAAACTGGCCAAAACACTCAATTTCAGTGGGTGTTGAATAATTTTGAACACAACTGTATATATTTTTCCGTTCAAAAACTTATATATGCGATATACAAGATTGACGTGCTATAATTATATTCCAACCTTCTGTCTCATTATCGCATCAATTTTTAATATATTAGAGGTGTTTTAAGATATGCTCCGTCTCACCAACTCCCATCTATTTTATTTAACCACTTGAATGCTAAGGACGCGCTCAGCGCGTCCTCAGCATTCCCGCTGGTGTGCTGAGGACGCGCTGAGCGCGTCCTCACATTGGGGTCAGCGTTCGGCCGGGTTCCGGCCGATCGCTGGCCCCTCCGGTGCGGGCTGACATCCTGGATGTCAGCCCGGCATCCGGACCAGCAGCCGCCATTATTAGGTGTCATCGCGGGGGCGCGATGACACCTAATTCAGGCACCCCCCCCGCATGTGCGGAGGAGGCGCCTGAAAGGGAGGGGGGGAGGTCCTTCGGACCTCTCTCCCTCCCGATCGGTGGCGCACAGGGGCTTAACCCAGGCATCATTTGGAAGGGCACAGCCTGCCCTTCCAAATGATGCCTGGCATTAACCCCTGGGGAGCTGGATCGCGAATCGGCGCTGAAAAGCGCCGGTTCGCGATCCTTTCCCGGAGCTGGGCGACATCTTGGATGTCGGCCAAGCTTCCGGGAACTCCCCCAGAGGACTGGCGTCATCGTGCGTAGCACGATGACGCCAGTCCTACAGTTAACCCCTAACTGCCACCAAGTGTGGAGATAGGGAGTTCATTGGAACTCCCTATCTCCCGATCCGTGGCAGTTAGGGGTTAAATTTTGATATGGTTGGATCGGCCAGAGCATGGCCGTTCCAACGATACCAAACATGAAAGTTAAAAATTTTGTAAAAAAAAAAAAAAAAGAAAAATAAAAATAAAATTTTTTTTTTTAAAAAAAAAAAAATAAACACTTTTTTTTATTTTTTTTGGTTTGTTAGTGTAGCAATATTGTTCCCATTTCAATTATAATGTGAACAATGATGCTGCACTAACGATTTTTGTATGCGGTGCGTTTGTTAAAAATAGTGTAATTTTCCCCAAAAAAAAATGTAACGAGACCCCATCTCTAATTTTTTTAACAAGCGCACCCCATATAAAATATAACTGCAATTGCTCGCATGTTAAAATGTGGAAAAAAACACTTTACACATTGTAAATTATTGAAAATACATATTTTATTGCATTTTTTGTTATAATATACAGACATGACATAACGTATACATATAATAATGACATATTATGAATCTACCGAGTCTGACGGAAAGAACGATATATAATATGTTGGTGTCATATACTAAAATAAGCCTTAAAAACACGTTTAAACATGATGCGCAAAACAGGTAAAAAATGACCTCAGCACAGGGCGGGAAAAGCCTCAGCAGCGAAAGGGTTAATGTACAATGACCATCTGTCCATCAATTTGCACCACTCATTAAGCGTCATCCCCCACCAACCATATAGAAGAATGCCAAAGTCTTTAACATTTCTATTACATAACCAGAGTGCTTGTAAGAATAACTGCTCCCCCTGAAACGAAACTACAGAACTCCATTAGATCCACTGAACAAGTGAGACGGAGAACAATTAGGATGACGTCAGAACCCGGAAATGAAGAGACGCACATATGAAAAATGCGTATGCGTGGGAGATCGGGGAAAACGAAAATGAAAGACTCGCGCCAATTTCCCCTTTAAATGAGCAATTAACAATTGAAAGTCCATCCAACTGATGAAGCTAGCGATAAGCTGGTGAAACGTGTTTTGGAGGACTACCATTTTGACTTTTATACCTGATATCTGACCCATTTTTGTTTTGTTAGCTGCTGTATCCTATTAGCCCTTTTTTAGCTGAATCCCTGCATCCTGCGTTTTCTGTCCATTCGACCGTAGACCCCATAAAGTATCCTGGTACCCATAGAAGGGCAACATTGGATCCGTGGAGGACTACATACATGAAGGAACATCAAAGGAGCAGAGGAAGGCAAATCTGAAAAGGAAGGTCATATCGGCAAAAGCAGCCCGAAACCTGGGTAGACAGATTCACGTAAGTGCACCAGATCTAATCATCTGGCACACCAATTATATTTTTCCTTGCCTAAATCCCACTCTTTATCTTGGAGGTACAAGACCAAGAGAGGAAAACCTGAGATGCAAGGAAGACCAACAGATTGTTTTTTAAAGGAGTAAAAGACTGTTCTATCAAGGAATCTTAGACTGTATAGACACTTGTGGATATTCCGTCATTCAGAATAGAGACACTAGATGGCGCCCTTGGATAGGGAATAGCACCACAAAAGGAAATCTTTTTCGTTTGTTTTCTGTTTTTTTTTTTATTATTCTGTATCATATCCAGTGCATTTACTTGTATCCACACACCACCACGTTATTGTAGTTTGCACAATACGTTATATATACCTGTATCCATACACTACTAAAATATTGCAGTTTGCACACTACTTAAATATACCTGTATCTGCACGCTGCTATAGTATTACAGTGTGCACATTACATAACAAGGGAAGGAACCGAATAACCATCCTCATGCAGATAATTCCACGGAGAGCGCCGCATAGTGGGAACCCCCCAGTTCCCTAAATACATCACAACGCCAGGTAGTTTGAGTAGATGGGTTTATGTAGTAAAACAGAACACAGACAAGGTATAACTGAATAATGAGGAACCAGGAGGGCAAGACTAGTGGCATAAGAGAGACACAGGCGAGGCTGGGGCACAAGAGAGACACAGGTGAGGCTGGGACACGAGAGATACAGGCGAGGCTGGGACACGAGAGATACACTCGAGGCTGGGGCACAAAAGAGACACAGGCGAGGCTGGGGCACAAGAGAGACAGGCGAGGCTGGGAAACAAGAGAGACACAGGCGAGGCTTGGATGCTGGTATCTGGAGTTGCAGATCTTGAATGCGGGAAGTAGGATTAGATGCAGATCACCAGGGTTGCAGGTTACTGCGGTTGCCGACCTTGAATGCAGATCACCGGGTTGCAGGTTACTGTGGAAACAGGTCACTGGGTTTGCAGGTCACTGCGAATACAGACCTTGAATGCAGATCACCGGGGTTGCAGGTCACCGCGGTTACAGACCTTGAATGCAGATCACTGGGGTTGCAGGTCACTGCGGTTACAGACCTTGAATACAGATCATCGGGGTTACAGGTCACTGCGGTTACAGACCTTGAATGCAGATCGGGGTTGCAGGTCACTGTGAATACAGGTCACCGGGGTTGCAGGTCACTGCAGTTGCAGACCTTGAATGCTGATCACTGGGGTTGCAGGTCACTGCGGTTGCAGACCTTGAATGCAGATCACCGGAGTTGCAGGTCACTGCGGTTACAGACCTTGAATGCAAATCACCGGGGTTGCAGGTCACTGCAGTTGCAGACCTTGAATGCAGATCACCGGGGTTGCAGGTCACTGGGGTTGCGGACCTTGAATGCAGATCACCAGGGTTGCAGGTCACTGCGGTTACAGACCTTGAATGCAAATCACCGGGGTTGCAGGTCAATGCAGTTGCAGACCTTGAATGCAGATCACCGGGGTTGCAGGTCACTGGGATTGCAGGTCACTGCAGTTACAGACCTTGAATGCAGATCACTGGGGTTGCAGGTCACTGTGAATACAGGTCACCGGGTTTGCAGGTCACTGCAGTTACAGACCTTGAATGCAGATCACCGGGGTTGCAGGTCACTGCGGTTACAGACCTTGAGTGCAGATCACCGGGGTTGCAGGTCACTGTGAATACAGGTCACTTCAGATCACCGGGGTTGCAGGTCACTGTGAATACAGGTCACTGTGATTTGTTAGAAGCAAATGCAGGTTAGGTAGAAGCACCTAGACAGGTGGAGAGAAGCACTGGAGGTGTGGTCTGGTTGTCTTATATAGGTGGACTACTCAGTCCAAATGGAAACCGTGTATGCAACAGGAGCAGGAGAGCTGGGATGGAGCAATGGACTGGATGGCCGTAAGTTTGTAAGAAAGAAAGCCCGGAAAACAAATAATACAAAATATACAGGTTTGGTGCCGCTAAACCTCAGGACTTCTTGCAGCAGGGCCGGGCTTTCCTGCAAGGGACCTGACACTGCTAGGCTTTGATTTCCTGAGCAGAAAACAGTTTTTCATGAAAAGTCTTGAATTACCCTTTGTTCCTTTCATGGTAACACACAAGTTAGAGTTGGAATGGAATTTGCAAACGCAACGGCCTTTTGGAAAACTTGCACCATGTGTGTCACATTTTCCCTTGTTTTGGCCTCCATGTCTGTTCTTCCCTGTGTGTTGGCTGTGCTGTCAAGGGCTGATCTGGGGTTCTGTTGTGATCTCCTGGTCTGGGGTCACAGGGCCCAATCACGCAGACCCGCTCCCTATATATATCCCAGCAGCACAGAGCCTCATTGACGATTTGTGGAGTTTTATGGTGGTTGTGTCTAGTTCATGTTCCCAGCGTTGCTGTAAAGCATTCCTGTCCAAGTTTATTCTGGTTTTGACCTTGGCTGTGTTTAGTGACAATCCTTTCCTGCCTACTCCTGGTTTTTCCTGTGTGCTGATCTGTTGCCAACTTTTGCCTGTATGACCATTCTTATAGGTTTCACGTTTCATGTACCTTGTTTGTCTTAGTTTAGTATATACTCAGAGGCCACATACAAGGACCTCTTTGGTGTAGTCTTTCTGTATGTCTTGTTAACCCTCGCTTTTCTTGTTCCTCTGGCTCTGTATATCTTTGTTAGGGTTTCTTAGATAGAAATCATTTCCAGCATAGGGATCCCTTTTAGTTTTCTCCCTGGTCCTCCTGTCCCTTGTGTCTCAGTCTGGTTTCTGCCTAGCCCTGGAATCTGTATATTTAACCTGTCCTGTATCTAGTCAGCAGCTCACCTGCCTAAAGGACTCCTTGTTCCAAGCCACCACAATGGCCCAAGCGGGTGCCAATCGTTACACTGTGTTTCCCTATTCATTTCAATGGGACTTTCAAGAAACCGCTATTCTTTGATTTCCTGAGCAGAAAACAGTTTTTCATGAAATGGCTTGAATTGCCTTGTGTTCCTTTCATGGTAACACGCAAGTTAGAAGAAGTTAGAAGAAGTTAAAAGAATGAACCGATTTCTTTATGCAATATTTTATTAAGGAAAAGTAATACAAAACTCCAGCCAAGTCCCAACTCACAATCAACTTTTATTTCCTGTCTTACAAGTGTTCAATGTGATCACCATCTGCAGCACGGGCAAAATCAATGCAAGAAGAGAATGCCTCCCAGGTGCGTATCAGCATATCACGATCCACTGAGTTGATCGCTGTTGTTATTTGATGTTTAAGGTTATCTAGGTTAGTGGGTAGCGATGGAACTTAAACGCAATCTTTTACATATCCCCACAAGAAAGAAAAAAATCACACACGGTGAGGTCTGGGGACCTAATGGTTCAAGCTTTTTTAAATGAAAAAGTGTCCCAGCGATGGATTGGTCGGAAGGGGGCCAATGACCTTGCTCTTTGTGCTTGGCCTGCGAGATCCCCAGACCTCACCGTGTGTGATTTTTTTTCTTTCTTGTGGGGATATGTAAAAGATCGCATTTATGTTCCACCGCTACCCACTAACCTCGGTAACCTTAAACATTGAATAACAACAGCGATCAACTCAGTGGATCGTGATATGCTGATACGCACCTGGGAGGAATTCTCTTCTCGCATTGAAGTTGCCCGTGCTGCAGATGGTGGACACATTGAACACTTGTAAGACAGGAAATGAAAAGTTGATTGTGAGTATAATATGTGTGACTTGGCTGGAGTTTTGTATTACTTTTCCTTAATAAAATATTGTGCAAAGAAATCGGTTCATTCTTTTTGAATAACCCTATATTTCCCTTTTCATTTCAATGGGATTTTCAAGAAACTGCTATTCTTTGATTTCCTGAGCAGAAAACCGTTTTTCATGAAAAGACTTGAATTGCCCTGGTTTCCTTTCATGGTAACGCACAAGTTAGAGTTGAAATGGAATTTGATTATGCAACGGCCTTTTGTAAGTATAATTAGGTAAATCACGATGACTAAAAGTGAACCAACAAAAATAAAACAGTTCTTGGAAAAAGAGCAGAACATCTTTGTAGTGGTACTAGCAATAGACACTGCGGGCCATATTACATAGTTGGCGCTAACTTAACCAGAGCTGTTGTAAACTTAAGAGCTCCATAGGCTATAATGGCTCTGGTAAGTTAACAACAGCT
This sequence comes from Leptobrachium leishanense, assembly GCA_009667805.1. Lineage (NCBI taxonomy): Eukaryota > Metazoa > Chordata > Amphibia > Anura > Megophryidae > Leptobrachium > Leptobrachium leishanense. The sequence goes on along the minus strand of CM019063.1, from coordinate 351,375,926 downwards.
CTGGTTACGTTAGCACCAACTTTGTAATATAGCCCTGCAAGTGTAATATCAGAGTTAATACAGTATGTATGTAAAAGTTCATCAAAAAATTGACAGTTTGTGTAAATAAGAAGAAAAAAGGTACCACGCCATCAGGGCAAATTGGATAGTTAATAGGCATAAAATAAATTGGGGGAAAAAACTATTCTTTGGCTGGGAAACCAGCCAACAGTTTAGCAAGGGCTTACAACTGCTGAGGCCCACACTCCAGATTCTTCAGCGGTATGCCGTCACAGGAGGAGGTTACCAGCTGGGGTTGGATGCAGCACCCATACAGATGCAGGTTGCCCTCCAGGGTCCTGTGGTCAGCTAGAAGTAGGAGCCAGCAATTAAACATCCAATTCCACACCTGGAGTTGAGGTCACAGGTGGATCAAGAATGAAGGAGGATCTAAGGGTAAGTAGTCAATGTAATAGAGCAGCAGGAAATGCTAGCAGAATGCTTGGTTGTGTAGGGAGAGGTATTAGCAGTAGGAAAAGGGAAGTGCTCATGCCACTGTACAGAGCACTGGTGAGACCTCACTTGGAGTACTGTGTGCAGTACTGGAGACCGTATCTCCAGAAGGATATAGACATCTTAGAGAGAGTTCAGAGAAGGGCTACTAAAATGGTGTACGGCTTGAAGGAGAAAAGTTACCAGGAAAGGCTTAATGATCTTAACATGTACAGCTTGGAAAAAAGACGAGACAGAGGAGATATGATAGAAACATTTAAATACGTAAAGGGAATCCACAAGGTAGAGGAAGGGAGTATATTTAAATGGATACAAAGTAGCAAAACAAGAGGACATAGTCTTAGATTAGAGGGGCAAAGGTTTAATAGTAACATCAGAAAGCATTATTTTACTGAGAGGGTGGTGGATACATGGAACAGTCTTCCAGTTGAAGTGGTAGAGGTCAAAACAGTAATTGAATTTAAGCAAGCATGGGATAGGCATAAGGCTATCCTAAACAAAAGATAAATCCAGGTAAAGTATCCATGTAATTGGGCAGACTAGATGGGCCGAAAGGTTCTTATCTGCCGACATTTTTCTATGTTTTCTATGTTTCTAAGTCATCAGGGATGAATGGGGCCTTCTTTATCCTTGATGCATGGATCCAGGAAGGTGATTCATCGGTCAGCACGGCCGTTCTGGTTACAGCGAGGACTGTAGTCGGTTCTCCATGTGGTGGATCAATGGTTTTGTGACGTGCAGGGCCTTCACGAGCACTCGATCTCGTGGGACAAAATGGTGAGTAGACTCTGTGGAGAGAGGCGGAATAGAGCAGGAGACCGTTCTATGGAAATTATGCAATGTTTTAAGCAACTGAGTAACATATGCTTCCCTAAATTCATCCAGATCACCTGGTAAGATGACCAGGGGACCTTGCTTAGGGACCCATGGGGTAGGAAAGGGTCTTCCCATGAGAACTTCAATGGGGGAGAGGCCAGTGACAGAATGGGGGGTCATTCTTATTTCTGCAAGAATGGCTGGAAGATAATCTGGCCAATTCTTGAAGGTACCCTCCGTGGCCTTTCTGAGCTTTTCTTTCACCGTGTGGTTTAAGCGCTTTACTACTCCAGAGCTTTCTGGGTGGTAGGGAATTTGAAACTTCCATTGAATGGCCATTCATTTTACCAATTCCTGTGTGACCTTGGAGGTGAAGGCAGGGCCATTATCTGAATCAATAGATATGGGGCAACCATATCTGGGTATTAATTCTATACAAATAATTTTGGCAACAGTACAGGCATTTTCTCTTGCTGTAGGGAAGGCTTCAGGCCATCTAGAAAACTTGTCAACTATTACCATAAGGTAGTTCAAGCTACCTTTTTCAGTGGGCATGTGTAAAAATCAATCTGAAGTTCCTGGAATGGGCCATTAGGGGGCGGTAGGTGTTCAGTTTTAGCTTTTGGGCCCTGTGTATTATTTCGGGTGCATAAAAGGCAACAAGATAGTTGGGATTTAATTATAGCCTTAAGATTACAAACAGAAAAATGTTTAGCCATTTTGCTGTCTATGAGTTTGGGAGATTTGTGAAAAGAACCATGAAAAGAAAAAATAAAGAGGAGGGCTGCTGTGGCTGGTAGGCCCACTCTCCTTCCTTTCTCATAAATTCTGACATCAGACGGAATTTATTGAGATTTTTCAAGGCCTTCTGAAACCCATTGAGAAACATCAGCTTCAGTAGCACCTGCCTGAAGTTCTTTGAGCAACCATTTCTGGGGTAGCAGAAAGGGAGAAAGGTAGCAGGTGGCAATTGGAAGGGGAGGAACAAGGGAAATGGAAGGGGATGAAAGAGCAGCAGCTTTAGACATAGCATCAGCAAAGTGATTGCCACGAGAAACAAGAGTCAACCGGGTCATGACCTTTGCATTTGACAACAGCAAGACGAGAAGGCAATAGAATAGCAGACAGAAGATCAGAAATCAGATCAGAATGAGAAATAGGATGACCATCAGCAGTAGTAAAACCACGGCGGTGCCAGAGAGCTCCAAAGTCATGCACAACACCAAATGCATGAGAGTCAGTATAAATGGTGACAGGAAGATCTTTAAAAAGCTTACATGCGGCTGTTAAGGCAAAAAGTTCAGCAGCTTGAGCAGAGTTTGCAGTGATAGCAGCAGATTCATGCACAATGTCAGGCAATTTAACCACAGCATAACCAGTCAGATACTGGGAATCAGAGGGATGGAACAGGAGCCATCAACAAAGATATGACGAACATCAGGACCTTCCAGATGAGTGTCAGAAAGATCAGATCGAGGAGAGGTTGTTAGTTGAATAAGAGGAGGGCAGTCATGTAATTCACAAGGCTCCTCATGGCCTTCGCGTAGGTGCAGAAGGGCGCCAAGGAGAGCAGAGGGACCAGAAGTAACAGAAGAGTATTTGACAGGCAAATTGGAGGTAGAAGTAAGTATAGTTTCATAACCAGATAGACATTGGGAAGAAGTGTGCTGGGTGGAGAGGTTGTGAAGTACATACAGGGGCATTGTGTTGGGTATGGAGAATAGTGTCAGTACCTAGGGTTTAGGACTGGACCGTTTCCACAGCCATAGCACAGGCAGCCAGGGAGCGGAGACCATTGGGCATTCCCTGGACAACAGGGGGTAGAACTTTTGACAAAAATGCAGTTGGATGCAGGGCCCTCCCCCCCCCATGGACCTGTGCAAGAACAGCCGCCATTGTGCACCATCCTCCTTACAGTAGAGGTGGAAAGGCAGTTTATAATTTGATAGCCCCAGTGCCGGTGCAGTGGCCAAAGTTCCATTAAGGTATAAAAAGCAGACACCATGTCCGGAGACCCAACAATTTGGTCCGGAACTGTGCGAGCAGCAGACGCACGAAGAACAGAATCATAATAGGAACACTCAAACACAAAGCTATGCGGACGTTGCGGACATGGCGCACTCCGCACAGCCGTTCTAGCGGTATTACTTTCTTGCCTAACCTGTGTCCGTTTGCCGCGTCCATCATGCGTCCGCACTTCCGTGCGGACGTACTTCATGTGTGCAGAATGCTATGCTGCCATGGACATACAAATGTGCGGCAAGACAGACGGGAACACTGCGCACGTCTGACACGGGCCTTAAATGTCCATAAAATAGTGTGCAAATATGAAGAATGAGAAATGGTTGTGATCCCAGCTGATCGTCTCTTATACTGGTGTTGTTAGGCTTTACTTCCTGGTTCTACACAGGATTTTTGTTTTCTTCTTCCAGGGTTCTGGTCATGTGGCAACTCCCAGGGGTGCTTTAAAAATTGCTATGATGTATTTGGATGCCCAGCTTCCGGATATGTGATGCCGCCTATGCCATAGTGGTGCATGGACATCGCGGGCCGGTGCGCACGTTGCAAATTCATAATAAACTGCGAGTAAAATAAATGTATTTTGTATTAAACAGTGCAACATTGCAGGGCATTGTGCTATACTCGTATTAACTCCTAAGTAAGGGCATATTGTGTAGCATAAATTGGAACATCAAACAGTACAAATGTAACCACTATCTGAAGGAGGGGGGGCAATTTAAAATGAGTAATTTTTTTGTGTGAATAATGAATTGGGGGACTATATAGTGGCCCTATTTTAAAAGGCATTTTTTAAGTCTGGAGTTTAGTGCTATGGAGGTGAGAAGTATTGGGAGGTCAGGTACAATTTGGGAAATAGGAATTATGATTTCATTGAGAGGTCGGAATTCCTGGGTAAAGCAATATCCATCTCCTTTAGGCACAGGATTTATGGGAGTGTTGTAGGAATTTACAATGGGATGAAGAATGCCAGCAGCGAGGAAGCGGGGTAATGAATTCACATATTCCTATAATTTTAGAAGATGACAAATTGTACTGCTTGTGATAGACAGGAGAAGCACATGCTTTCAGGTTATCAGAGTAAGGAGTGCAAGAGATAGAACCAACATCATAGTCATCAGTGGTCTATACATCAAAGGGAACAAAGGATTTAGGATTAGCAGGAATGGAAGGGAATGCAGGGGGTGTGGCCTGACTGAGCTCCAAGATGGATGCCTGAAGTGAGAGCTCCAGCGTGATTGCCTTATAATTGCTTGCTTACAGCGGATCCACAAGCAATGACGAGGGGAAAAGCGAAAAGGACGACCACTACAGACCCTGGAACCCCCAGACCTGCCTTGCAGGGCTCTATGGACGCTTTCCTGCCAGCCCCGATGGTGTCGCAGTTAGGGCCTGGTCCTGCTGGAACGGCCTCGCTGTCCGAGGCCTCATGTAGTGAGGATCACCCGCGCTTGCGGTGGATGGAGGAAATGATGGCGTCTCTGCCCTCAAAGCAGGACGCTAAGTGAAACACTCCGGGGTGAGGTGTCCGCGGTTAAGACGGGCTTGGTGGAATTAGAGATGCGGGTGCTCCAACTTGAGACCGCTGTCCAACACACAGGAATAGACTCCCAAGGAGGCCCCAGTTCCCCGGTAGTATCTGTGTTATTACATGGACGATCCGCATGGACGATCTGGAGAATAGGTCCAGGCGCCAGAATTTGCGTATCAGAGGGGTGAGAAAGACTGTGGTCGAGTTACGGGAGTACCTGGCGAGACTTTTCACGTCCATCTTGGCTGTACCCTTTCCCCCTCACTTATGGACATAGCACATAGAGTGTACCGAGCACCGGGGATGACGGACACGCAGTCGGGACCCTGAGACATCCTGTGTCACAGCCCTGATTTTCGAGAGAAGGAACGGATAAAAAAGGCGGCAAGGGCCCATCACTGGTATTTGGAACGGGACAAAGTAGAAATATTTAATGATTTATCCCGTTTTACTTTAACGGCTCGCAGGGCTCTGCGGCCGGTGACCCTGGTGCTTCAGGACAAGGGTATCCCATATCGGTGGGGCTTGCCCTTCTTGTTACATGCCTCCCGGAATGGCGCGAATGTGGTTATTAAGACACCGATTGGAATGGCTAATTTCCTTTGGGAGATGCAACTACCGGAGGTTCAGGTTACGGATTGGGAGTCGGTTCTAACGGAGGAGTCCACACGCACCACATTTGTCCCCACGCAAGGACTCCGAGGCAACAGCGACCTCAGGATCGGGGCTGCACTCCAGTAGATGGGACCGAAGATTTGCTGACCCTGGAAGGGGACCAGCGAGGCCAGAGGCACTTATATTTTGAAAACAAAGAAGGTGATATGCAATGGAGGCACTAGTGATTGGTTAATAGATACGTTTGTGTTAAGCAGCCAACTGGGATTTAAACACAAAACCTCGACAGAAATGTGTGAATGTACAGCAGAAAAAAGGGGGAGGATCCTAGTGGCGCAATCTCTTTTTAGAGTGGATTATAATCGGTATAAATTCCTATAAATCTTAAAGAAGCATACAGTACATCGATATGCCTAAAATTGGTAAATTATATACGGTAATTCCCAATATTCCAGGATAAGTGCACGATCAAAACGACCAGTTAAATGCAACCGTGAATAGTCTATGTGCAATGATGCCACTGTGCAATTAAGCAGAAAAAGTGCGTATATTGCAGAAAAACAACTAAAGTGCAAATGCAAATATACTTCTACTTTTAGGTATTTAAACTCCTGGTTATTAAGTATACCTAATGAGTGACCTTCTTCAAGATATTGTGCAAACCGCAGGGACTAAATGCAGATTTTGAGCTGTGCCACTTCCTCAACTGAACATCACCGGACCATTCATCACCAACAACAGGTCCCTTGAATGCCATCAGACTTATCTGACCATTCCTTTATAGTCCCATCAGTATGCCCCTTCCATATATCGCTAGACCTTATCGAGACTCCAGCAGGCCAAGCAGATCACCCCCTATCCCATTTTCAACCCAGTTAGGGATGATTGTACCTGTTACCATCAGGATATTATGCATGATTCCAAATTGTGATTTTAATACCTTTTAATATCTTTTTAATATCAACAAAACGAGGCCATTCCACCTAAATCTAGTTATGATTAAGGACATATAAACTATGGCCCCTACCTCCATGCCCCTATGACAGATGGGTATCTTCTCTTTTTTTCAATGTGAGATACGACATAGCGACTTAACTATGTTATTCCACGTTTTCAAGGGCATTGAAATCATTGTTATCATTATCATTCTTATTGCCCCTTAGTGAAGTTGGGACACATTTTTGTCGGGTATATTAGAGACAAAGGATTTTAAAATGGACGCTTGTAGCCATTTTGTTTTAAAGACAGGTTTTTTTTCAAAATATTCTCTAGGTTTAGAAATGAACGAGATTTTTTTTTTTTACAAAGTTCATTCCTGGGTGAAGTCTTTCCAGACATGAAGGAACCTAGAATGAATGAATGTGAGATAATGTTAAGACGTGTCATAATTAAATTTATTGGTCTGTCTTAAGTTTCTAAAACAAAAGAGATTTTGTTTTTTGTTTATAGGAAAAAGAGTTAAAATTTCTGTAATATAAATTTATATTCACAAAATATATGTTTATAATCAAGGTATATTTTATTATATTTACAGTAGGATATATACTCCAATAAATATTGTAGAAAGTATATAATTGGTAAATAATAGAAATTACTAAAGAATAGATTCTGTGAGTTAACCAGGAAAGAATTTCGCTGATAGGACTCTATAGTAATTTCAAAAGGGAGTAGGAATATAAATCAGGTATGACAGATGGAGACAGAGACAGTCTAGTTAGAAGACAAGGCTCTTTGTAAGTCAGTCTGACCTTTTGACCCAAGATAAGATATTAAAAAGAAATGGTGGAATTAATTGGAATTAATAAAAGAAGTGCAATACTGCCCTCTAGAGGATAGTGAAAATAGTGATTCATATTGTTATTAATTAACCATGACGTCAAATTGGCTATAATAAGCGGCAAAGGTTTTTGTAAGTCAGTCGGGAGATTCCAGCAGTCAGGCTCACATCGCCATGCACTCAGACGTTCATTATACATGACACTCTGAGAAGTTGGGAGATTCCAGCAGACAGACTCACATCACGATGCAGGCAGGTCCCAAGACATGAGGCAATCAATATTCTCACCAACTCTCTAACTCACATGCATTGATTATCTGATATCGATAATTTTCACACATTCCAAAAATTACTACATCAGGAATTCCAAGGCAGACTTATCAACATCCAAATTGGACAGGTAATGTATGAAATAAGGAATTAATGTAAAAATATATTTGTAGAGATTTTTGCAACGTAGACTGAGACTTCTCGGATACGGTTAAAATCCAAATTCTAAGTATTTCTAATCTGCAGATGGAAATATGAAGAGGTGGAGATAAGGATTTATTCCTAAAGAAATGTTGTAAGATTGATACCAATATATATATTGAATTTGGAAATTACTGTGATTAAAATTAATGATCAAGGAATTATATAACTACAAAATAAAAAGCAAAAGATTAGAAGTTTAATTCTCGAGATTAGGGGAGGATTCACTAAATAAGTTTTTATTACTTATCATTAAATTAACTCATCTTTTGTTGATCCATGTAGCATAGAGATATATATATATATCTATAAGAGCTGGCTGGTTAAACATTGTTTGCTGGGAAATGCATGTTGTATTAAGCAGAAATGTTTATTAACCATTTGTGTATTAGTTACTAACTGATAAGGTAAATTATATTAATCATATATGCAGTTACTAACCGGAGATACATATATTGTGAAGCTAGTTTTTATATGCTGACGGATTGTGGTTTATAAATTTTTGTTTATGATATGAGATTTGAAACTTTTTTGTATACGTAATAAATATATATATATTTTTATCCTATTATTGATTATTGTATTTTTTAAAGCAAAACACAGACAATTAAAAGAATTCAGGATAATTTCTAAGAGATATAGACGATTGATATTTGTGTCTTGTATAAGTTTCTTATGAAATAATAATCCCTGATATATTGGAGGCTTGGCTGATAAATCCAATATATATAAACGTGTTGTATTCACGTGCAGAGATTATATCCGACAAATTGGAGGCAACTGCTGAGATTGTAGTATTTGTTTGGAATATAATTGTCAGTATTGTCTGATTAGACAGAGATAAATATATATATATATATTTTGACTCCTTGTTGTATTCTGACTTGTGGTTTACGATTGTTTACTAAACAGTGTAAAAATGTCAGAGTCAGAATCTGAGACTCAGGAAGATGTAGAGATACATACTAATCAAATAATATTGATAGATGTTATGTCTTATCTAAAGGACAAGTTACACGTCACAGACGATTTATTTGAATGGATAAAAGAATTGCAATCAAATATATCGAATTATGTTGATTCAATCTGGTCAGATCAATCAAATTTTCTTGAGTGTTTGCGAAAGATAAGTGCAGCCACAAATAAAAAGGACAAAGAAATGTTTGCTTTAAAAATTGTGCCTGAATGCATATACTTGATCGCAGAAATGAACAAGAGATTGAATGATGACAAAGAAACCAGAGACAGATTAGAAAATAAAAATTGTGACTTGCATGAAACCGTAAATAAATTAAAAGATGAGTCAGAACGAATGATAATGGAAGTGAAAGTGTGTGCAAAAGAAAAAGATCAATTGCAAGATGAGATTGCTCAATTATCCAAATTAAATAAGGGGCTAAACAAACAATTATCGAGAATGAAACGGGAACATGAGAAATTCGCTGATGAGTTACGTCAGGTTGAAACTGATGTTCGAAGGGTTAAAGATTCTTCGTTACAGAAGTTCCCTTTGAAAGCTTTAAGCCATACATCACTGATAAGACCTGATGACGGCTCTGTTTATCTGAAAAGCCAGAGTGAGCAGAGTGAAAATGAAAATGAAAGTAAATCTCATGATGAGAAAAAAGCAAAGCTTCTTACACAGGAGTATTCCAAATCACATCACTCTAGCCAGCCACAGCCTATTAAGAAATATCATAAAGTTAATGATTTAACGAAAATTATTAATTTCCTGAAAACCTCAGATATTTTTGATGTTAAAGCATCGTCACAAATAATTGGTCATTTGAATATGTTTGAAGAAGCTGTGGGAATAATGGGAATAAATTCAGATGCTCAGAAAATTGAGTTGATTCCATGGGTCTTTGAAAGCAAACATAGGTATTTTTTCCAGTCTTTGAAAGAATCTGGTATAAGGAAATGGAGTAAAGTAGTTTCTGAGGTCAAATCTGAATTTGGGCCTCACCGTACCAGTCTAGCTGCGAAAAGAGCAATTTTAACTCTAAAATGCAGACCTAATCAAAGCCCCCGTGAATTTCTTTCAGTCCTTAAAAATGCGTACAGCTTGGCTGAAAGAAACCCAGATTTTGAAAACCCTGAATTTATCCAATTATTTTATGACGCATTGCCAAATAAAATAAAGGTTATTTTGGCAAGAGATTATGACCCGAGAAATGGTTTGGATTGAGTACTAAAAGAAAGTATGACCCTATTTACTGTATTTGAATATAGTGAAGAAACTCAGGGGAAAAGAGTGAAAAACTCACCTGAGGAAATAGCGGAAATTCACGTTAAAAAGGGTGATATTAAATTTGAGTCCCACAAAAAGAGTTATGCGGAAATATTGCGTGACTCCATACCGCAAAGGGAAAAATCCAAGCCAGATCAGGAAAGAGGGTTTGCCAGAGAAAACTCAGGAAGTAAATTTCAATCTAGGAAGCAATGGGTACCTAGAAGTCAATGGGTTAAATCAAGGGAAAATGTACCTAGACAGGAAGCAACCAGAGGTAAGACTGAATCTGAGGAGTCTGATAATGAGCAAGCTTCGTCCCCAAGGACGAATAGAAAGCGGAGATATAATGTACGCCAGCGTATTGGTCAAATGCAGGAAGATTTCCGTGTGCTGACAGAAAAACTGGATCAGATCACTCAGTTAATGACTGGAAATAAACCTGGTCAGGTTGTAAGCGATGCAACACCTGCAGCCCCACCCAACCAGTGACTAGATGATGTTTCTGATGAAGTAACCAGCATCCATGAAAATTTACCAGAAAGTGATGATGAAATGATTAATACAAATGTTTGTATGGTTGACGATTTAAACCCTTCCCTGCAAAGAGAAGGAAAATGTATTTTATCTCCCCAGACTAAGTGCGAGCAAGCTGAGAAGACTGGATCAGAAATGGACAGCACAGCTGCCAAAAGCACGTTTGAGGGAGCAAAATCAGTTGGTAAAATCTGTCCAAAACCTAATTTCATATCTCACTCTAAATTTCTCTGTAAATTGCATAGCATTGAAGACCGATATTATGTGAATGTAGAATTACAAGATAATTTACCACATATTCCGTCCTTGCTAGACACTGGAAGCCAAGTTACGTTAATATCAGCTCATTATTTTGAACAGGTCCAAGAACTGTCCTCCAGGAAGCCTAGATTAGATAAATCTAATGCTAATCTAGTGAGTGTGAGTGGCACATCTCTGAAAGTTCTGGGCACAGCTAAATTGGATTTTAAATTGGGGAATAAAGTAATTCGGCATCCAACACTTGTTGTGGATCTGCCCCAAAATCGCCTAATCATTGGAATGGACCTTCTCAAAAGGTTAAATCCAATCATTGATTTTATCAATGAGGTTATTTGGTCCCAAGTAAATGTTCCAATCAGCTATGATAGATCCCAATCCCATCACACTCAGCGTAACTGCCACGTGATTGAGGAAAGGCCGGATTCTATTGAAGTCCACTTCAGAAATAGCCAGACACCTGATATCTCTTTCTTAAGGCCAAAGCCCCTGACTCCAGGAGAGCAGGAGGATAACACCATATGTGTTCCCCCTGAGAGAATTCGAGATATATGTCTGGAAAATGACGTGCTAATTATTCACCTCCACAAAAGGGAAACAGAACCAAATGGACATAGTGACCCTGAAGTGATCAGATACCCAAATCCTCAAGATGAGTGGATAACAGATCTAGATAATGATGGAGACAGTCCTAATGTTATTGGAAGAAGTTATGTTATATATTTCTAGAAGAAATAAAACTGTCAAGCTCAATTGCATGATTTTCATCCTAGATCACCTCAGAATGTGAAGATGGAACAACAGAAGACACTTAACTGGTATCATGTGAAGTGATGTTTTAATTAACATGTGATTCTTCTTCCCAGCATTCAGATGTTTAACTCAAGCTAGTAGATAGACTAGATCCGTACGGTTAATTAAAATTTAATCAGAGATCAGAAAATCTATAGGGAATTTGAGTGAAATCGCTAGTCTATGAATGGTTATTTATACTCTTTCTTTCAACAGAAATTGAGAAAAGTGGTTAATCCGAACTGCGACGCTAATCCGCAAAGATGAGTCGGACCACCAAGGAGATTGCGATTATTTGGACAATCCTATTGTTTTCCGCACAATTCCGAGCAGAACCAATATTTGAGCCAGGACCGTCTTCTGGTATTATAATCCAAGACGCGCCCGGATTTCTTTTGACGGAAAGGAGATTTTTAAATCAAAAGATTTTTGTGAGTCTAGATCCAGCATTGTCTCTTGAAAGAAAATACAATGTTTCTGATTTCAAACTTACGGAATTCCGAATGTGGTATCAAGCTCATGTAAATCAAGCACAAGCAAGTGTGAGAGACATGCTGGAGAATGCTAGGAAACCGTTTATTAAACATTCTATGTATAAGACTGACAGGCAGAAAAGATTTGTCGGGTTTTTTATAGCAGCTGTTGTTTTTACAGTGCTGGGAGTGGTCGTAGCCACAACCTCATCCGCAGTGAATTCTGTTTCTATACAGACTTTAAAACAGGAATTGAACGATTTAAAAGAGAATATTGAATTTCTGTACCAGGCAGTCGAAGACCAAAAGGCCGATCTGGAGAAAATGGTAACCGTGGTTAATAAGATTGTTGTTACGACAAATTTGCATACCGAACAGATTACACATTCATCTAAATTACATGAGACCCACGAGAGATTTAAGCAAGAACTGTTGTTTCTCAAAGAACCGATGTTGTTCCATACGTTCATGTTTTTAAATGAGGTACAAAGTGGTATAAATGATTTACTACAAGGACGAGTACCTTTGTATTTTGTGTCTCGAGAAGTGATAAAAAAAATGTTAATGGAAGTAGGAGAGACTACTACAGACATTCAACCTATTAGTTTGTCTTTCGAGATGGGAAGCGCTATACCTTTGTATATTGATACGGATCGTATGGAGGTCTGTTTTCTTTTAGCTATTCCTTTTGTGGCTAAAAAGAATGTTTTCCAAATCAAACATGTCCATAATGTCGGAACTTTTCAAGATGGATTTCATGTAAAGATACAAACTCCAGAGATAGTTACTTATCAGCCCTGGGAACCTGAAGTATACTCGATTCCAATTCTAACAGAATGTGTCAAGTTCAAGGACCATAATTACCAATGTGAAGGTAAACCTTTTGTCTACGACGTAACTCAAGCTTTGTGTGGAATGAAATATCTTAAACATGGGTCTGAGACATGTCAGGTTACTTTTAAGAAGACTCCGTACAATTCTAGTGTTAATGCTATATTGATCGGAGATAGATGGCTGGTAAGCACTACAGAAAAAGAAATGAATGTTTTCCGGAAGGATCTGGTACAAAAGAAAGTGTTGATACCAACCCCAGTGATCCTCGTAAAAGTTCCTAAAGAATCAAGAGTTATTGGAGATGTTACTCTTTATCCGGTTGGGAATGAAGTCTGGTATGACGAGATAAAAATTGTTGACGCATTCCAAGGACGAGAGATACCTATGAATCCGGATTTGAAATTTCTACTAGAGAATAAGCCCGATCATACTATTGAACTTCTTATAAAAAAAATAATCTGACAATTTATGCTCCAAGGTATTCACAGATTGATCATCAATTGCTATTGTAACAGGGTCCTGGGCCCTGCTTATTCTAACCATGTCCTGGACCATGTTTTTGTGAGCCAGAGGCTCCAGAGGGCAGTATATCCCTGGTAGGAAGGGTTAACACCCTTCCAGCTAGCACACCTGTAGGCGTTTCCTCTTGGGTCTTCTTAGCAGGACTGAGAGGGGAGGATCTCTCTCTCAGTAGCAATCCACCCTGGGAGAGAGAGGTGGTAACTTCGCTGTACTCTGCAGGAAAGAGACTGGTGAGAATCTCTCATGCGTGATTTACTTTGTTTGTTTTGTACTGGGCCCGGGTAGCTGGCCCAGTAACCGGTAGTAAGGGCACTACGGAAAAGAGGTAGGCTCCTGACAGGAGTAGGCCGATTGTTTTGTTTAGTTTTGTTTGTGCATAAAAGGGGAAGCCTCCCCAACTGCTGAAAAAGACTGTGTTCTGCTTTATAATAAAAGTACACCTGAGCCGCAATCCTGCTGTCCGGGCCATATTTTGAGCAACCTACCACAAGTGGTGGCAGCGGTGGGATCCTCTCATTCGTACCGGCTCCGCTGTTACAATAGCCTTAAAGGTACAGGACCCGCAGAAAATGGAGGACGTTGTGAAGGCCCTGGTCCAAGCCACGGCGGTACAGCAGGAAACAAGCAGGCAAGCTTTAGCAGCACAGCAGGAGTGCAATAGACTGTTGGCCCAGCAAATTGGGGCCCTGGCGGAGACACAAAAAATGGAGCATGCCCTGCTTAAGAATGTCCTGGAAAACGTTACTTCCCAGACAGTTCCTGCACTAGAAAAAGGTAATGGCACGATCCGGGCAAGCAACTGTCTGCAGAAGATGACTGCAGAGGATGATGTGGAAAGCTATCTACTGGCGTTTGAGAGAACTGCTACTCGTGAAGCCTGGCCTCCAACACAGTGGGCAGGGATCATCGCTCCTTTCCTCGTGGGGGAAGCACAAAAAGCCTACTACGACCTGGAAGAGGAAGCGGCTGCCGACTACCCACAACTAAAGGCAGAAATTTTGGCCAGGTTGGGAGTGACGGCGACTGTGAGAGCCCAACGCTTCTATAAATGGCGATTTAAAGAAGGTCTGGCCCCCAGGTCCCAGATGTTTGACTTGATTCATCTGGCCCGGAAATGGCTCAAACCAGAGAACCAAAGCCCTGCAAAAATGCTGGAAACTCTGGTGCTTGACCGGTACCTGAGGGAACTTCCCCGTGGCGTGAATGGGTCAGTCAGGGAAACCCCACTACCTATGATGGCATGATAGCCCACGTCGAACGTTATCTGTCTGCAAAAGACTTGGAGAAATGTTCAATGCCGTACAGCTTGCTCCCGAGACAAGAAACCGCCGGAATGAGCCTGAAGCAGAGTCTGGAGGGGGAGTGCGCCGACAGAAAATGGACTCTAGGGACCAAGTGTCTGTGAGAGAGGATCGCTTTGGGGGAAATTCCATAGTTTGCTTCGAGTGTGGCGGGAAAGGACATGTCAGGGCAATCTGCCCTAACCGCGCAGAACCAATGCAATGTGGACTGGGGGAAAATCCCCTAAACTTTTGTGGACTGATATCGGGCATGGTGGAAGGCTCAAACGCCTTTAGAATGAAGGTGCAACTGAACAGCCAAGATACAGGGGCATTAGTCGACTCAGGCAGTGCCTTAACCTTGGTCGCAGGTGGTTTGGTCAAACCCAATCATGTACAAAACCATAAAACCATGGGGGTACTTTGTGTTCATGGGTGCACGGTACGGTACCCTACTGCCCCTATAGAGGTTGTTGTGCAGGGCAGACTGATTAAAATGTCAGCGGTAGTGGTAAAGCGGTTACCCTATCCCCTAATTATAGGCAGGAACTTTCCTGGCTTCCACACCCTGTTACAGTCACTGGGAACACCGGAAAAAGCCGACCCTGAAGTTGAACAAGGGGATGGTGATATCCTTAAGATGTTTCCCTTTACTGATCCCGATCTGTATGTGGACAACCCGAAAATAGGTAAAACCAGACGAGCATGCCGGGAGAGCAAACAGCGGTTTAATAGGGCTGTAAAAGAGGTATTCTTGAATGAACGTGGAAAGCGAAACAGTAAAGGTGTAGCCACCCAATGTACCGAAGACGATATAGAGGTTGGACAAAGGGTGCATGACCTCGAGTCAGACGTTGAGACGGAGGTGGAGGACCCAATACCCTTGGATCTTTCCAGTAGTAGCTTTGGGAGAGACCAAGCAAACGATCCACTGTTGCAGGTCGCTAGAAGCAGGGTAGTAGAGGTGAATGGGGTGACTGTGCAGGGTAGCACCAAAGGTACCTACCCATATTTCCTCCTTAAGAATGATCTCCTTTATAGGGTAACTTCAGATGAAGGCCAAGAGATTGAGCAGCTGGTTGTTCCTTCCTCGTATACTCGGAAGGTGCTTAATTTTTCCCACTCTCACCTCCTGGGGGGACACTTGGGGTAGACAAGACTCAGGAAAGGGTGCTCAGAAGGTTCTTTTGGCCAGGAGTATATGAGGAGATTAAAAGGTACTGCGCTTCTTGCCCGGAATGTCAATTGTCATCCCCGAAACCCAGGTTAAGGGCCCCACTCATACCTCTCCCTGTTATCGATGTGCCCTTTGAGAGGATTGGCATGGACCTGGTAGGTCCGCTGGACAAAACTTCTCGGGGGCACCAATATATTCTGGTACTCCTGGATTACGCCACCAGATATCCTGAGGCCATTCCCTTGCGCAAGGCAACGCCAAAACCATAGCGAAGGAGTTGATTCAGGTATTCTCGCGAGTTGGCATACCCAAGGAAATCCTGACCGATCAAGGGACGCCGTTTATCTCCCGGGTGATGAAAGAGTTGTGTCAGTTGCTTAACATTCACCCTTTGCGAACCTCAGTCTACCACCCACAGACAGACGGGCTGGTGGAGCGATTCAATCGTACCCTGAAGGGGATGTTAAAAAAGGTAGTCAGTCGAGATGGGAAAGACTGGGACCTGCTGCTTCCGTATTTGCTATTTGCGGTCCGTGAAATTCCCCAAAGTTCAACGGGCTTCTCCCCGTTTGAACTTTTGTATGGGAGGCACCCGAGGCATACTAGATGTGCTGAAAGAGACTTGGGAGGAACAAGGTGTCCCGGGGTCAGTACTGTACAGCACGTGGAACAAATCCAGGAGCGTATATCCCGGATTGTTCCCCTCGTTCGCCACACACATGGAACTGGCTCAGAGTACTCAGAAGCTCCACTATGACCAGAGGGCCGTGGTGAGAGAATTCAAAGCTGGTGACAGGATAATGGTTCTAGTCCCCACTGCCGAAAGTAAGCTTCTAGCACGTTGGCAGGGACCCTATGAAGTGTTGGATAAGATAAGCCCAGTGAATTATAGGGTCAGTCAACCTGAACGCCGTAAGAAGGAGGCTGTGTTTCATATCAACCTCCTTAAACCCTGGCAGGATAGAGAGGCCTGTACTGTCGCTGTGGGCGATGCGGATTCCCTGTCCACTGGACAGTCTGTTCCAATTTCCCCTGAGTTAACACCCAAGCAAACAGAGGAGGCTATACAGCTGGTCGAGAGGAATGAAGATGTCTTCTCAGCAACACCGGGTAGGACCCAAGAAATTGCCCATGATATCGTTACAGAACATGGGGTCACTGTAAGGGTAAAACCGTACCGGATACCTGAGGCAAAAAGGGACGCTGTGAGGGCGGAAGTAAGAAAAATGCTTGAATTAGGGGTATAGAAGAATCCCAGAGCAACTGGTCTAGCCCGATCGTCCTAGTACCTAAGCCTGATGGGTCTATCAGGTTCTGTAATGATTTCAGAAAGCTGAACGAGGTATCTAAATTTGATGCATACCCCATGCCTCGGGTGGACGAGTTGGTGGAGAGGCTAGCGAAAGCCAGATACCTCTCTCTCCTAGACCTGACGAAGGGTATTGGCAGATACCTTTATCCAAGGAAGCGAGAGAGAAAACTGCATTTGCGACACCTGATGGGCTGTTTCATTATAGGATAATGCCTTTTGGCCTCCATGGAGCCCCAGCAACCTTTCAGAGGTTGATGGATAAGCTGCTTAGACCTCATGCCACATATGCCGCCGCGTATCTGGATGACGTCATCATCCACAGTTCCGACTGGGAAACGCATCTGATGAAATTGCAGGCAGTTTTGGATACATTTAGAAGAGCTGGGCTGACAGCAAATCCCCTAAATGCACTATTGGTATGACTGAAGCCAGGTATTTAGGTTATGTGTTGGTAGGGGAGTGGTAAAGCCCCAACTTAACAAAATAGGTGCCATACAACACTGGCCCAGGCCTCTGAGAAAGAAGCAGGTGAGAGCCTTTTTAGGGATCGTGGGCTATTACCGAAGGTTTATCCCCCATTTTGCCACAAGGGCTGCTCCCTCACTGATCTTACGCGAGCGAAGAGTCCAGACATGGTACGCTGGGACAGCAAGGCGGAGGAATCTTTTGTTGACCTAAGGGAGGCTCTATGTACTCAGCCTGTGCTCATAGCGCCAGACTTTACCAAAGAGTTTTTCCTCCAGACTGATGCCTCTGCGGTTGGGTTGGGTGCTGTGCTGTCCCAGTTTGTTGACGATGAGGAGCACCCCGTTCTTTATCTGAGCAGGAAGCTGTTGCCCAGGGAGCAGCGCTATGCCACGATAGAAAAGGAGCGCTTAGCGATAAAGTGGGCTGTGGAAGCCTTACGGTATCATTTGTTGGGCAGGCGTTTCACCCTTGTCACTTGACCATGCCCCGTTAAAATGGATGCATACCAACCGGGACCGGAACTCGAGAATCACAAGGTGGTTTTTATCCTTGCAGCCGTTTAGTTTTGTGGTGAGACACCGTGCAGGTCTCCTTCATGGCAATGCCGATGCTTTGTCTAGGGCTCACGGCCTTGCGGCGGAGGCCGCTTCCCACTCCTGTGTTAAGCTGGGGGGTGGGATGTGTAACAGGGTCCTGGGCCTGCTTATTCTAACCATGTCCTGGACCATGTTTTTGTGAGCCAGAGGCTCCAGAGGGCAGTATATCCCTGGTAGGAAGGGTTAACACCCTTCCAGCTAGCACACCTGTAGGCGTTTCCTCTTGGGTCTTCTTAGCAGGACTGAGAGGGGAGGATCTCTCTCTCAGTAGCAATCCACCCTGGGAGAGAGAGGTGGTAACTTCGCTGTACTCTGCAGGAAAGAGACTGGTGAGAATCTCTCATGCGTGATTTACTTTGTTTGTTTTGTACTGGGCCCGGGTAGCTGGCCCAGTAACCGGTAGTAAGGGCACTACGGAAAAGAGGTAGGCTCCTGACAGGAGTAGGCCGATTGTTTTGTTTAGTTTTGTTTGTGCATAAAAGGGGAAGCCTCCCCAACTGCTGAAAAAGACTGTGTTCTGCTTTATAATAAAAGTACACCTGAGCCGCAATCCTGCTGTCCGGGCCATATTTTGAGCAACCTACCACACTATCTACTTATAACGGGCCAAAGATTACAGAGATTGTGGTTTGTATAGTAATTATGTTTCTAACTGTCTGGATGATTGTACTAACAAAGAAAGTACGTACATTGAAGTTTAAAAACACTGCATCTTCAATTATTAAATGGATGAAAGAAGAAAAACGTGTTGCGAAAGGTGGAAACCTAGCCTAATTGGTAAAGGGGGGAGAGATTGTATGTTTTCCTCAAATTTATTTGGTCAATAAATAAATAGAAAAAACCAAAGGGGGGTTATGTCGGGTATATTAGAGACAAAGGATTTTAAAATGGACGCTTGTAGCCATTTTGTTTTAAAGACAGTTTTTTTTCAAAATATTCTCTAGGTTTAAAAATGAACGATATTTTTTTTTTACAAAGTTCATTCCTGGGTGAAGTTTTTCCAGACATTTTAGGCATATCGATGTACTGTATGCTTCTTTAGGATTTATAGGAATTTATACCGATTATAATCCACTCTTAAAAGAGATTGCGCCACTAGGATCCTCCCTCATTTTTCTGCTGCACTTATATTTTGGTCCACTGCGGTCTTTTCCCACTGTTTGTATGGAGAAGGAGCCCCCTAGATGGCTTGATGCATATTGGTGAGAAGGATCTATGTGCCGATCTGCTTCCACCCTAGGGTTGGGGGTTAAAAAGTTGTTTTTTTTCTTAAAGACCCCAGGCGTGGCTGTGACAACGAAGATCTGAAGGCACGCGTTTCTGCGGTGTGTCTGCTGACGATCCCTAACCTCCTTTGTTGGCAGGATTTTGGTTGCTACAAGACTGATGGGACACAGTTTATGGGAGCAGCACAAGACAGATCGCAAGGGTGGAGAAGGTGCGACGTTGAAGGGTGTATTTTTCGTTAGGTATGTGGGTCCCCCGACGGTTTCCGAAAGGAATGATATCCATAGTTGTAGAATGTAAGGATGGGACTGCATAGAGGGGGGGTTTATTTTTGTAAGGGGTGAGGGTTATGCATACTTTTTACTTATTTAGCGGGGAAGAAATATATATATAAAAAAAAAGAAAGGAAAAAAAAAGGTATGATTATTTTATAGATTGACAGGTATGTTGGGGGAGGGAAAAAGACGGAAAAACGAAAATAAAAAGACATAAAAGAACTGTGATTATTGTATAGATTGACAGGAATGTTGGGGGAGGGGGTAAAACGATGGAAAAAGAAAAAAGAGACAAAAAAGAAATGTGATTATTGTATAGATTGACGGTCATGTGGGGAGTCCTGCTTAACTTCATTGAGTCGGTCTACCACATTATTATGTGCAGTGTTATGTGGGTCCAGTAGATGGATGACATTGGGGTTGGGGGGGAGGGGGGCTAGGTCTAACTGGGTAGGGGGTAAGAGGGTTTTTCTTTGAAACCAGAATAAACCATTAATCTGGATTTCTGCTATGTTTTTTCCGAATTTGAGCTGTTATTTCTTCTTCTATTGGTTAATTATCGGGTCTTTCGATCCTATCTGCTGTGGTGTGGTTACCGGGTGTGGGGTCTGATTGTTAATGGAGGGATGGTGAACTAAGCTGTATCCCATTTGAGTAGTATGTACTGTCTCGCCTGAAGGTCGCTTCTTGCCTACACATGTTTTTTCCATATATTGTATATTGAATATTTATTGCGCATGTATTGCTTTCTATCGCTGATCTGCCGATGCTTATTCATTACATTGGCCTCTGCCTTGTTTTTTCTTCTCTCTTATTCTGTTCTTCTTTCTTCTCTCTGTTCTTTCTGTCAGGCATTCGGCTGATTGCCTCTCCTTTCTTTTTCTTCCTTTTCTCGTTTCTTCTTTGCCTACCCGGAGGCATTGGCGTCAATTTTTCTCGGGAGACCTGTTCGGGTTGATGATTATCCCCTTGGACAGGTAACCTGACGGACACCTGCGCCTCATCGAACACTTACAGGGTTATTCAGAGAGCGTGAAAAGCAGGAGAATGACTGGAGAATGAAAAATTCTAGGTAAAATTGCCGATTTGGAAAGTGAGATGATAGGGAGAATTTTTCTGATTTGGCTATTTTGACCTAGAATTTTTCATTCTCCAGCCATTCTCCAGTCATTCTCCAGTCATTCTCCTGCTTTTCACGCTCTCTGAATAACCCTGTTAGTGTTCTTTGTTTTGTGAGTGTTCTTTGTTTTGTGTGTGTTGTGAGTTCTCATCCTTTCACTCTTCTCCCCCCTCCTATTTTTTTTCTTTCTTTCTTCTCTGACCAATCCTTCCTCTTCTTCTCTCTCATTACCTGAGGTTTGAGGACATGTCGGACGGAGATGTAGTAGTGGGGGCGGCACTGGCGCTCCCAGTACTGGAGATAAGACGGCTTTCGTGCCGATGTCATTACGTTTCCTGACTTATAATGTAAAGGGACTTAACATTCTGGAGAAACGCGGACGACTTCTTCGTGAACTTCAGGCTTTACGAGATTCGGTGGTCTTCTTACAGGAGACACATTTCGTGTGGATGCACCTCCCCAACTTCTCACTCGAGCATTTCCCATGGGATTTTTCAGCAATTATACTCTTGGCAAATCGCGTGGTACAGCGATCTTATGTGCAAAAGATGTCCCTTTTGTGGTTCAGGACACGTTATGCGATGACGATGGTAGATATCTCTTTGTTAAGGGTACAATCTCGGGGGTTGCCTATACTTTTGCTACCATATATTTGCCGAATGTTAATCAGCATAGGTGCCTTGCACGAATCGTGAAGAACCTAGATAAGTTCCACACGGACATTTTGATCTTGGCGGGGGACTTAAACATTCCTTTAGACCCCCGGGCGGACACTTCCCGCCATCAGTTGAATATCCCACCGTGCTCTATTAGACATCTTAAACGTACGATGGACTCATTGCGTTTGGTGGATGTTTGGCGAGCTCTGAATTCAGGGTACCATGATTTCACATACTACTCGTCAGTACATGCTTCTTTCTCAAGAATTGATTATCTCTTCATGCAACAACATAAATTGCATTTATTACTCGAGTCAGATATTGGCACCCGTACATGGTCGGACCACTCGCCAATTTGGATGTCTCCGCTTTTCCGTCCGTGTGAAAAATCCTGGAGACTGAATGCGCACCTGCTTGATGATCCAGGTTTTTCAGCGGAATTATCTTGTGCCATGAAGCACTATTGTGAGGAAAATGCAGGGGTGGGTGAGGTCTCGGAAGTTACGGTTTGGGAGGCACATAAGGCGGTGGTGCGGGGCTGCTTATCAGCAAAGCTGTTGCGCTGAAAAAGGCCAAATCCACAGAGACGGTGGATCTTTTGGAAAGCATCAGATGCCTGGAACAGTCACATCTTTATTCGTCAGATGACGCAGACTTTAAGAAGGCTACGTTACTAAGGCGACGCCTAAATGATATTGTTAACGAGAATTTGTGACAGGATGCGGCGGGCGCTAAATGCCATTTTGCTTTACAGGAGAATAAGCCTGGGAAGTTACTGGTGGACTTGCTCCGTCAACGATGGGAAATTAATTATGTTTCCAAGAATAAAACGGGGACTGGACGACTGTCACCTCGACCTGATGTGATTGTTAAGGAATTTGAGTCATATTACCGTAGCCTGTATGATATGGAATGTTCGACGGGACGAATAGTTGCCCAACCGGACATCTCCAGTTACTTATAATATTCATGCCACGCTGTCGTCCGAAGATAGGGAGACGCTCTCTGCCCCATTTACGTCTGTAGAACTCTCAGCAGTAATGAAACTTATGAAGAAGGTTAAAAGTCCTGGCCCGGATGGGCTGCCGGTTGAATATTATAAACATTTTGCACTGGACTTATACCCGAGAATGCTTTCAGCCTTTCAATCAGTAGGACCAGATACTCCTTTTCACCCTCACACAGTGGCAACTACGATAGCGGTCATTCCGAAACCGGGAAAAGATGATTCGGAATGTAAAAACTATAGACCCATATCCTTGCTGAATACAGACGCAAAAATATTTGCTAAACTTCTGGCCGAGCGTTTGAAACCTTTTCTGTCTAAACTGGTCCGACCGGATTAGGTGGGATTTATTCCAGGACAGGAAGCCAGGGATGCCACCTCTAGAGCTCTTGGAGCAGTTGCTTATGCAAAAAGTCAGGGGAGGGGTGGTTCTTTTATCAATGGATGCCGAAAAGGCGTTTGATAAAGTGAGTTGGCCCTTCCTGTTTTCGGTGTTACGGCGGATGGGGCTCCCGGATGCTTTCTTAGTTCAGGTGCAAGCTTTATATACGAATCCATTGGCTCATATTCATGTGAATGGAGCACTTTCTGCACCCATTCCGATTTGTAATGGAACTAGACAGGGCTGCCCATTGTCGCCGTTACTATTTGCAGTGTACCTGGAGCCGCTTCTGGAAGCTGTTCGTTCTACCGATTCCATCACGGGGATTTGAAGTGCCTCTACCCATCACGTGGTCTCTGCTTATGCGGATGACCTGCTTTTGTGTTGACGAATGCTGAAACCTCTTTACCGGCGGTAACGAAGGTACTGTCGGATTTTGGGGAGGTCTCCGGAATTGGGTAAACATGGACAAGTCAGAAATACTCTCGCAGGGATGTGTAGCTAGACTAAGGCGGTCGGTTCCATTTACATGGTGTGCAGACCGATTGAAATACCTGGGCATCTGGATCTCTCCACCCCCTGCACAGCTTTATGCTCTTAATTATCAACCACTGTTAGATGTTTTTGTCTCGGAGCTATCTGGCTGGTCGAAAAAGTTTATTTCTTGGTCGGGACGGATTAATACCTTGAAGATGAACGATGTACCCAGACTTTTGTATGTTCTTCAAACGGTTCCTATTTCTTTGCCTGCCAACTTCTTCAAAAGGTTTCGAACAGCGGCCCTACGTTTCATTTGGCCTCATGGAGGCCCGCGTGTAAGTTATGCAACGCTTTGTCACCCTAAGTCGGAAGGGGATTTGGCATTACCAGACGCTAAACTTTATTATTCGGTCCACCTTACTCGACTTTTGGAATGGTCCCTTCAAAAGTCAGAGAAGTTGTGGCTGGACCTGGAGGAAAAGCTGTTGGGAGCACCTCTGTGGACACTGCGGTGGATCCGTTGCAGGGGTCCGTGGGAACAACAAAGGATTTGGTGCCTTACAACAGAAATGCTGGGCATCTGGAGACGACTGCTTATGCAATTTGGGTTGACATCCTCGATTTCGCTGCTCTTCCCCCTACGGGACAATCACGATTTCTCACCGGGGGTGTGCGCAGCTCTATTGCGCGGTTTGACCTACCGGACAGAATCACGGTGGCTGCTTATTTGAAAGATGGATGTCCTCCCCCGTTACAGAACTTGGACGGAACACCTATGATCCGTCTTCAGGAACGGTTCAACTATCATCAGATCCAATTGTATCTGCGCTCCTTGAAGGCTGGCTTCAGCCTTGGCCTCTTACTCCCTTTGAGCAGTACTTTTAGCTTGGTACTCAGTTGGCTGGAAGTGTTTCCACTTTATATCGCATGCTTCTTGGGCGTTATGCAGAGACACCGGCCTTTAGGGACAGGTGGAATACAGTGATAGGGAGAACTATTGCAGATGAGGAGTGGACCAAAACCTTTACACTCATTCACAAGGGAACCGGTTCTTTTCATTGTGCAGAAAATGCATATAAAATTCTTACTTTTTGGTATCGGACTCCGGACCGACTGCAGAAAATGTTTCCCCTCCATGATCCGCAGTGTTGGTGGTGTAAGGCGGCTTTTGGTGATTTCCTGCATATCTGGTGGGACTGTCTCAGGTGTTCTGGAACATGGTTCACACCGCACAGTTCTGTGTTAACAGTGAGTTATTCTCTATACTCTGTGTTCAACCTTTGTATATTCATCTTTAATCTTATGATTATACTTGTGGCAATATATATGTACCTGTGGCTGCATACCAGTTTCTCTTCCCTTTTTTTGTGTTTCTGAGCTGTTCCTTAAATAAAATTAATTATTTTTTCAGTGGTGTGCACTTGATTTCTTTTGTTATTATATGTTGTTTGGCTATTAGGGGTGGCTGTTTCTTTCAGGTAGCACCCTTGGTACATTGTTGATCATCTGACTGAGTGCAACACAGTTGTTCTTTTCTGCTTATACATATTTTCCCTGAGATTGTGTTTATTTTGCACCTGTGATGTCATTTCAGGATATTGGAGCACTTTGTGATAGACGCGCTGAGACCAGGGTTTTTTCACAGGCAGAGGATGATGATATTATTTCTAAGTATGCTTCTAAGGAGACTCACTTGACAGTGGATAATACATCATTGTACAAAAGAGTGGAATATTTGGAAAATAAATTGATTAATTATCAGTTACATTCAGATACTCTGATTGAATATCTTAAGGTTAAACGTATTCCAAGGGGTCTGCGTGTGGGTTTACGTCCCTCATTCTGTAAGGAAAACAAGGAATTTTGTCAGAATTGGTATAGGGTGCTGAACAAATGTAGTCTGGATCTGATTACATTGTCGGTTGAGGCCCTACAACAGGAGTTGGACAAACTTAGAGACTCCATCGGTACTATTAGAAGTAAATTGCTTGTGGTTGAGACCTCTATACAGATTGAAGAAAAAGTGACGATTATTAGACAATCTTTGGATAAACATAAAGAAGTTATATCTAGAAAATTGAGTAAATTCAGGAGGAACACCTTGGCCTATCTCGAGGATCGGGTCTATGAGTGGAGAAACCTTAATAGAAACAGATCGTATCAAAAACCGATACGTGAATATTCTGACACTGAATTTTCATCGGACTCCTCTAGTACCAACAAGGCTTTTTTAGATACCCGTCCAAGAGACGCACGAGGAAGGGGCGTGGTAGGAAAAGGAAGAAGCAGGTCAATCAGGCCTCAGATACAACAGCAGGAGAGCACGGACCTACCAGGCCAGCCTCAGAGATATCCGAACAGGGTCAGGCAACGACCGAAACATTGGTAATTAACATTTCAAGTAAGTCGTTCACATCCGCACAGATCACCCTATTATCTAAAGGCTTGAATTTTGTTCCTTATTACTGTGGTGATAAATTACAATTTGACACTGAATTGTCTGCATTTTTTAGAACTTTACGATTAAAAGCGTTCTTCCATTTACAGGAATCTATACCTATGAATATGGATCCGGAACAATGGAGTCTGCCCAGATTGGGCTTACTAAATGCAAACCTAAAAGCAGATTTACTCCAGTAGTTTTATTACCACTGTTGAGACCTTCATTCGCACGGTGGAATTGGACACGGAACGTTTACAATGGACAGGTGGGTCCTCTAAGAAAAGTAATCTCACATATAAACAACGACTAGCTTTGCGTGAACTAAGGTTGGATGCTTCAGTGACTATACGTTCGGCAGATAAGGGTGGGGCCATAGTTGTTATGGACACCTCCCTTTTATCTAAAGGAAGCTTTTATGCAATTAAGTGTGGAATCACACTATTGTAAATTGGATACTGATCCCTGTGGTGATATACAAAAGGAGACTAGAAATTTAACACAAGCTGCTGTAAATTCTAGATTGATTTCTAAACGTGAATTCGAGTTTTTGAATTGTGTCTATCCAAAGACTCCATATCTTTATTTACTTCCCAAAATTCACAAAAATTTGAACAATCCACCAGGTAGACCGATTGTCTCGGGCTGTGACTCGGTGTTACAACCCTTATCTGTATTTTTGGATTTACATCTCCAACCATTGGTGATGCGGACCAGATCTTTCTTATGGGATACTCCTGACTTTATCAATAAGGTGAGAACTCAGGATATTGCTCCAGGTTCTTTTTTGTGCACTATGGATGTGGGTAGCTTGTACACCTCTATTCTGCACAATAAAGGGAGATAGGCCATCTTTGGAGCCCTTCAGGATTTAACTGTATCGCAGCAATATAGGTTGTTTCTTATGGATTTATTGATGGTTGTTCTAAATCAGAATTATTTTTATTTCGAGGGAGAATATTATCTCCAGGTACAGGGTAACTCTATGGGATCTATTGTGGCACCCTCATATGCTAACTTGTTTATGTCATCCTTTGAAGAAGCGTTTGTATATACAGATGTACTATTTCAACAGTATGCAACATGTTGGTTCAGATATATTGATGACATTTTCTTTATCTGGACGGGTGATTTAGGATCTTTACTGCTTTTTGCCAACCGTATTAATGGACATCTGCCCACCATTGATTTCACGATGGAACATAGCATTGATCGGTTACATTTTCTTGATGTGGATCTTCGGGTGAGTGGCAATACTCTTATATTTGATTTGTTTGTAAAACCTACGGATAGGCCTACTTACCTCCCATGCAAAATCGTTTCACCCAGAGTATCTTATTATAAATTTGCCCTATGGACAATTCCTATGGGCTAAACGTAACATGAGTCGCTTAGAGGATTATGATGTTAGGAGTGATCAACTGGTCCACAATTTTTCACTACGTGGATACCCAGAGGATTTACTACTGGGATACAAACAGAAAGTGAGGGATATACCACAACTTGATCTCTTGGCTCCCAGGAAATGTGATGCATTGACAAGACTTCCATGTATTACGACCTTTAGTTCGGTTTCACCAAGGGTTAAGCGTATAATTTGGAAGCATTGGCATATCCTACAAGCTGACAGAAAATTACGTGATCTATTTCAGGACAAAACCTTGATGAGCCATAGACGCTCATAGAATTTGGGAGACCGTTTAACGAAGAATCATGATCTTACCCCGAGACAGGAGCTACTCTCAGAACATTCTTTGTTACAACCACAAAAAGGTATGTACAAGTGTGGTCGGTGTACACACTGCAGTGGAGTCTTGACGGGTCCTTGTTTTACCCATCCTCGATTGGGAAAGCCGTTTGACATTAAAACACGAGTGGATTGTCAATCTGACTTTGTAGTGTACCTCTTGAAATGCCCATGTGGACTGGGCTATGTGGGTCAAACACAGAGACCGTTCATAGTGCGAATTAGGGAACATAAAAGCAGTATACGTACACTTAAATTGCAGTATCCGGTGGCAAGGCATTTCTCAGAGGCTGGACATTCTGTTGCTCAGCTTCGTTATACTATCATAGAGAGGATTCCACGCCCTAGATTTGGAGGGAACCGGGAAAATTTATTGATGAAACGTGATTTACCGGATTTACCAATTACAGACTTTGGCCCCCTTGGGATTGAATGAAGATCGTGACCTTACTCCCTTGTTGTTTTGCTAAAGAAGACCCTGCCTGTTGGGGGTACCTGGTTTCGGATTCTGCGTCTGTGTGCTGTCTATCAGAATGTTTATGCTTTAATAAGAAGAATCAGTGATAGATTTGTGTAAAGTTGTAATGTATGGTACATTAGTTATAGTGGAGTGTAGCACCATCTAGTGTCCTTTTGTGGTATTACGGCTGTTAAACCATTTCATATATATTAGTGAAAGTATAGGAAGGAAGTTATCATTATCAGAGAATGCTGGGTAGAATCTTGACAGGAAGTGAAGCATTCACCATTTTGTGTCTGAAAGTTATTACTGAAGCGAGGCATGTGTTTCTCATCCATCGCCATCTACCCCTAGAGAGCTAAAAAGTAATTTACTGTATCATCTGGTAATGAAAATGCTGTTATGCATGTAATGTGATGTTTATGAAGTTTGTTTTTACTGTATTACAGTTTCACTGGCTTGTCTTAATAAATCTGTGATCAAAATAAATATGGTATCCAAGTTTGTGAGACAAGAAGGTTTAACTCGATGTCTTCGGACAGAACAGTCTGTCCATAGTGACTCCATGTATGTTCATTTTGTTCTACTCTTAGGAGTGTGAGGTATTATTTATTTATTTTTTTGTCTTAGGTTGCTGGTTGTGCCTTTTAAGCTTTTGGTTATTGATTGCCAGGTGGTGCTTTTCTGTGTTAACAGTGAGTTATTCTCTATACTGTGTTCAACCTTTGTATATTCATCTTTAATCTTATGATTATACTTGTGGCTATATATATGTACCTGTGGCTGCATACTAGTTTCTCTTCCCTTTTTTTGTGTTTCTGAACTGTTCCTTAAATAAAATTAATTATTTTTTCAGTGGTGTGCACTTTATTTCTTTTGTTATTATATGTTGTTTGGCTATTAGGGGTGACTGTTTCTTTCAGGTAGCACCCTTGGTACATTGTTGATCATCTGACTGAGTGCAACGCAGTTGTTCTTTTCTGCTCACACCGCAGTTCGTGCCATCTCCGATTCGGATGTTGAGTTCGTTCCTTCTAACTATTTTCTGTTGCAGTTCCCTGCTCCCATAAAAGTCATGAAACGGTCAGTAGTATTGAGATTGGTGACTGCAGCCAAGTTGTTGATAGCGCTACATTGTGGCAAATCGTCGTTACCCTCCTGGCATGACTGGGTGGCTAAGGTTGAATTCCTGCGCAGGTTGGACAACCTAGTAGCGATGGAACTAGACCGAGTTGAACAATTTGTAATGACTTGGTTCCACTGGGATAGCTATGTGAGCTCGGCGCCTGGAAGAGGCGCGGCCTGACCCGTGAGTGTGACGGCTGATTGATGGAATCTGACTCGCAGCGATGGGTGTGCTGCATTGTAGTTATAACGGAGACCTCGATGGAGACTAGGGGGGCCAGGAGCTGCACTTGTCCCGGTGTGTTGTCCGCCAGTAGGTATGTCGTATCCTCCCCCTCAGGAATGTCTCACCCCCTTTTTTTTTTCTCTTTCTTCTCTTCTTTTCTTTTTCTCTCCTTATCTTCCCCTCCTCCTTTCTTTCAACTTTTTCTCCCTCTGGATTTTTCCCAGTCGCTGATTTTGTCTCCCAGTCTCTTTTTGTATTGTCTATCATGTTTGTATGTCTGTTTGTAGTTCGGTTATGTTTGTGCTAGTTTGCTTGTAATCCCACAGCATGGAAGACGTAATTAAAGGCCTTGGAATTTTTTCCCAGAGGCTGGTCAGCTTTGGTACAGCATATTTCGCAGTTGTTTCACATAGCACTCCGATATTGGTCGGGACTGGTTTTTGCTTTATACCATCTGCACATCTGTAAAGAGCTAAACTTTCCCTGTTGTGATACCTATTGTATATGTTGAAGTGACTGTGTTACCATGTTATACATGCTGATGTGGTTTATGTTTATATATATGTCTATTCTTGTCAATAAAAAAAATTGATTACAAAGAAAGGGAATGCAGTGGGAGGGGTAGAGGGGGAGGACAGTGCTAGGAGCAGGTTCAAGTGCAAAAAATGGAGAATCAACATGTATAGCTCCAGACTGCATGCAGGAGATAGACACAGCAAGCAAAGAAAGCAAATCTCTACCTATTACCAAATTAACAGGACAGGGAGAACATGAAAAGAATGGGACACAGAGGCAGGGGAAGCAACAGAAGAAATAGCAATGGGTGAGGTGACAAAGGTTTCTGTTAGTACTCCACTAATTCCCAAAGATGGCGTCTCACTGGGTTTCAAGGACCATAAGCACCACTCTAATGTTAATGTAGAATTGGTGACACCAGTATCTACAAGAAAGGGTATTTCATGGCCCTCCAAAGTAAGGATCACTAGAGGCAAATGGTCAACTGTTTCTGAAACCTTAACACAGGAGATGGAGCATGCCTCTGGGCCGCATCATGCATTCATCATGTTTTCGATCCCAAAGTGGATTATGTTTCTGGGGAAGCATAAATAAAGGATTTTTTTCTTTGTTTTACACATGTTGTTGGGCTGGATGCATTTGGTGGTTGCAGCCGCCCCATCGGGGAATAGGTGCGACCCCACCCCTCATGTACTATGTTTCAATGTACTTCCAGCCAGGACATCCCTGCAGCAAGATCCCACTCCGTGTCTTTGTTTTCGGTCCCAAAGTGGATTTTGTTTCTGGGGAGCATAAATAAAGGCCACCAGTCTACCTCATGTCTGACAAGCAGCATGAGCAGGTATGGTTTGCTATGCAGCAGCCTGTGGTTTCAATTTTGGATAGGACTCACCCTCATTAGAGGTGCCTTGACGTTTGGTGGGCGAGCTTAGTCTTATAATGGCCATTGATAAGAAACCAAACCTCCTAATTGTGTTTAGTTTCACGCGGTATAATGGGAATAAGCACAGATGACATTTTTTTCTTTGTTACGCATCATGCATTTGACTGATTTTTCCAGTCAATGTTATGACGAGGTGGATTAAAGGAAATGTTAGGGGAGGTAATAGAATTGCTTGTCTGAGGACGTGGCTGGGGGGTCATAGCAGTATTGCCAATTTTCCTCGGATTTTGAGGGCATTCGTTACACCAGTGAGTTGGATCACCATAAATCCTGGGGTATGAGTGGGGTGTTGAGGACGATAAAAAGTCAGTTTAGGGCGAGGACCATTATTACCTGGGGGACCTATGGGACCTGGGGGACCGTTTAAGGCAGCTAGCATATATTTATAATGCTGCAGGTCAAAGCAACCAGCAGAATATTTCACAAGGAGCCTATTATTAAGATCATTAGGAATAACAGTTGGCCAGTTATCAATAACCTGTTTAGCAATTCTCTGGTTATCATCTCTGAGATTACCCATGAGAGTCTGGGTGTAAAGGAGACCCATATCTCCATCTGTTGTCATGCTGGCATCCTCCTTCCAGTTCTTAATGAACCGGTGGACGAATTTGGTGACAGATTCTTTGGCAAGTTGTTTGCAGGCTACGGCTGCAGCCATGGAACAACGAGCTCCATAATTACGAGTCCATTCATCACAAACCTCTGTCCACATATCATCAACCTAGGCCGAAGTTTGTAAAGGCAAATTTTGGGGTGTAACAGGGGCAACCATTAGAGAAACATGGGGGGTTGGTGTGAGAGAACACGAGTCCAATCAAAACAAGTGTCATCAGCATATCCCATGACACGGTTAACGATCAGCTTGTAATCTTCCTGAGTTAATTGCATCCCTCGTGTCGCCCATTTAAGATACTGTGTTGTAGTCGTCGGGAAACACTGGGACTAGGGGAACCCTTAATTATGGAATTTAGGGTTCCTATATCAGGGGGCATAATAACGACATTATTTCCTGTAAATAAATAGGGCATCTGAAATCTTTCAGGGGGCTTAATAGTTTTACCAGCTTGGGTCCTATTAACTACGCTCTGAAGTTGGGGATCAAATTGGCCAATAAAGGATTGCATTTGGGGAGAAAATCCTGCAAGGGTGGGGTTGGGAGTGGATAAACCTGAGGATATACTGAGTTTGGATATAGGGGTTTGACACTCAATTAGGTGATTATCAGTATTGGAACGATTTAACCCCAGATCAATCAGGCTTTCGTCCAAATCATTCAACTACAGCTGCCGTTTTAAAAGTTTGTACTGATATCCAAGATGGCATGGAACAAGGAAACCTAACTCTGAGCCCCGCGGTAAGAAAGCTACCACCCTACCTGAATAGGCTGCTTCCCCCAGCACTTTCCTCATCCTATAACCTCCGATCCAAGACCTGCAACTTACTTGCAATACCACAATACAAAAAGACAGTGGCTCGATCCTCATTTTCCTACCGAGCACCACAATTCTGGAATAACCTCCCAGACGCCATCAAATCTTCCCCCAGTCTAAAGTCCCTTAAGAGCTCCCTATTAACATACCTCAATACAGAATGCACCTGTAAACATGTAACATAGTGAATAAATTTTTCTGTTAATCTGTATATTTGTGCATTTTTTTTATATTTTGAATTTTATTACTTTGTATTTCTGTAACACTGTAACAATTTAATGTTGCTGAACCCAGGACATACTTAAAAAAAGAGAGAAATCTCAATGTATCTGTAGCGCTCACTCCCGGAGGAGGCGCTGAATAAACCTCGGGTTAGTCTCACCGCACTAGGAAATAACTATACACCAGCACTGTTGTGGATTTTTTCTACATTATATTCTTTACTGATCCCAATAAAGCAGCATATAATACGCATATACGGTATTTGAGTAACAAGGATTTGTAACGCGGGAAAAACACGTTGCGGTAAAAGAAACGGTTAACCCCCTCAGTTCTGGAGTGTATGTCCCGTGAATAATAGCTCAAAAATATATATGTGTGTTGTCTAGGGTACCCGGGTACTGTATTCAACTGGCCAGTGAATGAAACAAAAACAATCTTTGACTAGTCACTGTTGGGGCCCTGTGAATTTAAACAATATTGCAGCGTGCGTTTCTGTTTTGGAACTGTGGCCTGGGAGGCCTCTCACCTATCCGATGAACGAAATTGTCCAGCTCCCGATGCCTCAATCAAAGGATCTTCTCCGCTGTGCACTGGGACTCCGTGCCACTGAATCTGCTCCCTGCTTGCCAAATCTCTGCAATTGGAACAACGATCCACCGCCTGCACTCCCAATCGATCAGCGCGGTCTCCTAACTCAGTCCTGCCGGATCTAGCTTTTCCTCCAGACTTCTCAGCGCTGCGCAGGTAGGTCTCAACACGGTCACTGTCCCGATCTCCAGCACCAGTAAGACAGTGTCTGTACTCCGGCCTGGTTGCGATCCCTGACAGCTCCAACGTGCATCCTCCACCTTTCACTGCTCCCCTCACTCTGCTCTCCCTTGCACGAGGCTGCTGATCTCTTTCCTCTTCCTGTACCACCTCCTTCCTGTCCTCACGCAAAGGTAGTTCAGTTTTGTCCAGCATATTCCACAATGTCTCGTCTCCCTCTGGTGGCAGCAATAGTTCAATGCACCAGAATACAAAGCAGCGCTACATATCCTTCCTGGGAAAATCCTTTATAAATAAAAATTAATTTTGCTGGATTCAAGGGTTTCCTCTTGTTCTGTGTCAGACTCTGTTGTATCATGTGGGAGACCCACCATGGCACCTAAAGTGCCTAGGTTCTGTGTTATGGCTTCAGGGGAAGGAAGGGGATTAGCAGCGGTTTCAATAGTTGTAACCAGAGCTGCTTAGGGAAGGGGGTTTGGGAATAGGTTGTGAAAGAGCAGGAGGAGGGAAATTATAAGGTGGGGACTATCTATGGACCAAGGTACATCTTTAGGGGTTTGGGAAAGGGGGTTGTAGTAAGTGGACAAATGAATCCACACTTTACACATTCTTTCATATATTTCTTATCCTAATTTGGGTCAGGTCAGAAATATGGGAAGACTTTTTGGTCCCCAAGGCATAAGCCTGTTATCATTGACATGTGATAGGAAGAGAAGCTTCCTGTATTTGGAAATGGGTCAAAAGAATGCATGGCTGTAGCCCAACCAGCAAGACAATCTACAAATGGTGTGGTGAAATAGCTGCCGGCAACACGTTGCACGAAATGGGCGGGTGTTTCAGCAGGGCTATTTGGGGCACTAACTTCTTATTGAAGTGTTTATCTAGTTTGGCTGTTGTTTTTGGGTCTACATGGGAGCACCCATATCGCAAAAAAAAAGGCGCGGTGGAGAAGGGGGGAGGAGAAGGGCAGGCGCAATTGAAAGGGTAAAGTGGAAGGGTTCTCAAAAATGCGCAGTTTCTTTTATTCTCACTGGGCCAAACTCAAAAACAAGAATCTCCACTCTATTTAAAAATCTATTTAACTACACTAGCGGGGAAAACACACACAAATAGGAAATAACAAGTGGCCAGGTAAATAGGGACCCAATTCCCGTGGGCACAATATCTTAACTCAGGCGACTCGCTCAACAGGCAGGGACTCAAGTGCTTTAAGATAGGGACATTAGTCTTTACAAAACAGGGACAATCTCACATAAAGAAACATCAGACTTTAGCAAAGGGAAAGGATTACTATACAATACTCAGACCAATTGCAAAACCTATTATCACCCACATTCATACTCTCATTCAAACACCAAAAGACTCCTTGCAATCGACCAGAATGGAGCACCTTTTAAAAGGCTAGTCCATAAGATCAGGGCGACTAGTCAGATGGCTTATTAGAAAGTGATCTTTTCGCGTGAAGCTTCCAGATCACTCACACAGATGTCACAGTTTTTGCCCTATCAAATTAGATAACGAAAGTTCAAAAATTTGAACAAGCAACTTATCTAAAAAGATGAATAATAGGTTCTAGATATTTAAACCAGTAGTCGACTACAAAAGAAGAAAAGCCTGGGGACAGGTCTCTATATGACCTGAAATAACATTGTAAACAAGGTAATGCTGCAGCTGAAAAGGTTAATCCCCTTAAGGCATCCAACCTAGGGTAACAAGATCGATACAATGAAATAAAAAAGACAGACCTCCAGCGCTGCTATGAAGGTGCACTTGTGCCACCAAATTTACTTGTAAAAAGAACACAATGATCAAAAGTTTCGGGGATGCAGCCCCTTGCTCAGTGTGCAGTGCCCTCTAGGGCACAATACGCAAGTCATAAAAACATAAATGATTCCAAATAGAAAATTCTTATGTAATTTTATTTATTTAATCTGAAATAGTATGACATAGAAAAAAGGTAACCCTATTTATCAAAGCGCACCCCCGTGTCCCCCTCGCTCTATATGAAGAGGGGAGTGTCACAATTATATATATATATATATATATATATATATATATGTTCGTATATATATATTGTTAGCTGGGAAACAGGTAGCGGGTGCAATTGCTCTCTGGGGTGAGCACTCTTGAAAGGTTCAGAGACCAGACCAGTGACTTTCCTTCAAACGGTGGTACATTTATTGCAGCAACACACAGGTTATACACCACACTGTATATTGCTCAAAATTAAACACTTCAAAAGCAAAGAAAATTCCTAGCCGTGTCCCGGCACTAACTAAACCTACAATAGTCCTGACTATCATCAACCTGTGCAAACCTAGTGTTTGTCAGGCTTCAAAAAACAAGCATAACCAACCTTGTGCTCCAGCAGATAGAGACTGTCTGCTCCCCAGGTTCCAGAGCGATGTCTGTTTGCCTCACCTGCACTAAATTGCCACTGAGGCAAATTGCAAAACCAGGGGCTTAGAGGTTCCGGAAGGTGTAAGAGAGAAATCTGGGTGACACATAAACCCCGGACAGGACCTTTCCTTGCTCTCTACATGACGCCCTGTTACATACCCTCCCCCCTTGTTTCAACCCCCTGGGTGGAACACTGACAGCTACACAAGCGTAGACTCTGAACAGAGCATCTAGATTGGCCATTTTTTTACCCGGTCGATGCTTCACAGTGAAGCTGTAGTCCTGCAATGCCAGAAACCAACGGTTCACATGTCTATTTGTCTCCTTTTTCAGTGCCATCCATTTAAGGGGAGCGTGGTCAGTCACCAGATCAAACTGGCGCCCTAATAAATAATATCTTAAGGCATCCAATGCCCATTTCATAGCCAAACCCTCCTTCTCAATCACTGCATATTTCTGTTCGTGATCGTTTAGTTTTCTGCTTAAGTACACTACAGGGTGTTCCTCACCATTATGTACCTATGACAAAACTGCCCCTAGACCAACATCAGATGCATTAGTTTAGACTACAAAGTCCTTGGAAAAATCAGGGGAATAGAGGATTGGCTGTGCACAAAGAGCCCTCTTCAGGACCTGGAAGGATTCCTCTGCTTCTGGGGACCATTTGACCATTAAATTCTTCCCTTTGGTAAGGTCTGTCAACGGGGCTGCAAGAGTTGCAAAGTTTGGGATAAACCTCCTGTAGCACCCCGTTATCCCAAGGAAATCTGACTTGTTTTTTACTGGTGGGATGTGGCCAGCCACTCCTGAATGGCTTCTACTTTGTTTAGATGGGGTTTTATGACTCCACGCCCAATCGTGTAACCTAAATATTTGGCTTCCTCTAACCCCAGGGCACATTTTTTTTGGATTAGCAGTGATACCTGCTCTATGAAGAGTTTCAAAGACAGCTTGGACTCGAGGCAAATGAGATTCCCAGTCAGTGCTATGTACTACTATGTCATCCAAGTATGCTGCAGCATACTGTTGGTGGGGTCTCAAACGTTTGTCCATAGCTCTCTGAAATGTAGCAGGTGCATTTTGTAACCCAAAAGGCATCTTTTTATATTGAAACGAACCCTCAGGGGTTACAAAGGCGGTCTTCTCCTTGGCACCTTCTGTCAGTGGAATCTGCCAATATCCTTTGGTCAAGTCCAAAGTTGTCAAATAACGAGCTGTGCCCAGTCGGTCTATAAGTTCGTCTACCCGGGGCATAGGATAAGTGTCAAACTTGGTCACTGAATTAAGCTTCCTAAAATCATTGCAAAACCTCCAACTCCCATCTGACTTTGGGACTAGGACAATGGGACTGAACCAGTCACTACTGGACTCTTCAATGATGTCTAGCTCAAGCATTTTCTTCACCTCCCCACTGATGTCTTTCCTCCTTGCCTCAGGAATACGGTAAGGCTTAAGTTTAACCCGGGCACCTGGTTCAGTAACAATGTCATGTTGTGTTACCAACGTCTGACCAGGCAGCTCTGAAAAATGTTCTCGTTTTTTTATTAAAAACTCTCTGACTTCCTGCTTTTGTGACTTACACAGCGACTCAGCAATTTTTACTTCAGGGACCTGAGGGTGTTCAGTATCCAGCTGGTGGGTTATTGGGATGGACCCAGCAGCTAGCGATACTCTATCTTTCCAGGGCTTTAGCAAGTTCACATAGTATATTTGCTCTGGTTTTCTTTTCCCAGGTTGGTGAATTTTATAATTTACTTCCCCGACTCTTTCTATCACTTCAAAGGGATCCTGCCCTGTTATATATTCTCTGCTGAGCTGCCTGCGATTGAGCTAAATGCTCTTTTACAATTGGCATTACTACTGTAATTCTGTCCTGCATCTGCGAAATATGCTCAATAATGCTTTTGTGGGGTGTCTTCACCCCCTCCCAGGTCTCTTTGCCTATGTCCAGAAGTCCACGAGGGTGTCTCCCATAGAGAAATTCAAATGGAGAGTACCCTGTAGAGGACTGAGGAACTTCTTTGATGGCAAACATCAGGTATGGAAGCAAATAGTCCCAGTTTTTCCCATCCTTGTCAACAACCTTTTTCGGCATGCTTTTTAAGGTTTTATTAAAACGCTCTACTAGGCCATCAGTTTGAGGATGGTATACCGAGGTTCGCAAATGCGTCACCTTAAACAACTTGCACAATTCTTTTGTCACTCGTGACATAAATGAGGTACCTTGGTCCGTCAGAAGGTCCTTAGGGATCCTGACCCAGCTAAACACCTGTAATAACTCCTTGGCTATATTCTTGGCTGATGTCTGGCGTAGGGGAATTGCTTCAGGGTAATGGGTAGCGTAATCCATAATGACCAGGATATACTGATGCCCTCGGGCAGACTTCGGAAGCGGGCCCACAAGGTCCATAGCAATTCTCTCAAATGGCACCTCGATTATTGGCAAGGGTTCTAAGGGACTCCGAAAATGAGGTAGGGGTGCAGACATTTGACAAACCGGACAAGATTTGCAACAGTTTTCAATATCTTTTTGTACCCCAGGCCAGTAAAACCTCTGTAAAACCCTTTCAGTGGTTTTCTCGGCACCTACATGACCCCCCAATAAGTGTCCATGGGCAAGCTCCAATACCACCTTTTTGTACGGTTTGGGGACCACTAATTGCTCAATAATTTCATTGTTCTTTTTATACACACACGATATAGCATTTCATCATTACTAATGAAATAAGGAAAAGAGAGCCTATTCCCTGGTTCAACAGGTTCCCCGTTGATCATCATAACATTTTCCCAGGCCCTCACAAGAGTAGGATCTTTCCTCTGCTCACTACCAAAGTTCTCTCTATGAGTGTTAAGATCTGCAAACTCTAGAGTAGCCTCAGTTTCAGCAGAGGGCGGTCTATCCTCATTGGCTAAAGGGCCTTCAGACTTTTCCAATTCTCCTGCCAAAACAGAGAAGGGAAAGTCTGGATACAACTGCTCTGCAGCATCCATGTATTCTGATTCAGTCTCTGGTTTAGAAACTGTAGCACAGTCTGGGTGTTCCCAGAGTTCCCAGAATTCAGGGAAGTCTCTCCCTATAATTACATCATGCACCAAGTGAGGCACAACCCCAACCAAGTGCCTCAGATCACCCTGTGCGGTTCCAAACTTCACAGTTACTGTAGGATACTCCCGAGTATCACCATGCACACACACTACAGCAACCTTTTTAGCCTGGAAGTTCACAGAGCCTATCAATTCAGCCTTAATAAGGGTTACTAAACTTCCAGAGTCCAGCAAAGCAGTAACATGCTTATCATTCACAGTTATTGCACACATGTGTTTTCCCTTCACTGGCACTGCGGTGCATGAAACAGTGGAAAAGAAAGACTGCCGTCTTTCCTTGAAAGACAGGTCACACTGCATAGGCTCATCAGCTAATGGACAGTTCGCAGCTAAATGCCCAAGTTCCTGGCACCGAAAACATCTAACATTCCTCAGGTTAGGTCTGCTGACAGGCACCAGTGTTCCCGCTTTGGAATGCCAACCTCCCTGGTTTAAATCAGCAGTTTTTCCCTCTGCCTCCTTGCCACGCTCACCACCCACTTTCCCTGGAACAGTCTTACCAATTGCCGAGGGAGGCCTTGGTTTTGGGCGGAAAGTCCATGGGCTCACCGGGGAGGCGTTCAAGTCCTCACCTGCAAAGTACCTCTCAACAATCTCCACAAGCTGATCCACCGACTTGGGGTCCCCTTGGGTTACCCTCTTTTGCAAGACAATTGGTAAGGATCTTAGGAAGCGATCCATGACTACCCGCTCAATGATCTGTGGCCCCGATAGGGACTCCGGTTGCAGCCATTTTCAGACCAGGTGGATTAGGTCAAACATCTGTGACCGCGGTGACTTCCCAGCTTGGTAACACCAGTTGTTAACACGCTGTGCTCGCACTGCCAAAGTAACACATCGCCGTGCTAGTATCTCCAGCTTGACCTTGTCATAATCCATGGCATCCACAGACTCCAAATCATAATTTGCTTTCTGTGATTCACCAGTTAGGAAGGGCAACACCAGTCCTGCCCACCGTGTCTTAGGCCATGCTTCCCTCTCAGCAGTTCTTTCAAATGTTAACAGGAAGGCCTCTGGATCATCCTCTGCTGTCATCTTGGAAAGGAAGAGACTAACATGGATGGGTGAGGAGTTGTCTTAAGAATCTGCAGCTTGCAGGGAAGACCTCTGTGCCAGCGTCTGTATCACCTCTTAGGAGTCTTACGTCACCTCTCCAGGAATTGCCTGCTCTATGGATAGCCGAATGGCCAGGAAAGGTAACCGAACACTGAATTTCAGCATTCGGTTACCTTTCTCCAGCAATTCGGAGCTCTTTGAATAACCCTGTTAATATTCTGAGACAAGCATGGGCTCCTTTGCTTATTTCTTGGAGGTCAATCGAAAAATTTAAGAAATATTGCCATCTCCTACTAGAACCTCCCTAGTGGCCGATCCTCCAGCGTATATTGTAAGTAACTAGGATCTGCTGTTTATTTCCTTTTATTTCTCTGCTTGTGTGTGTGTAATTGTTAATTATCATATCTATTTTTTCTGTAAAGAAAAGCACTGTGACCTAATTTTCTGTCATAATAAAAGTTATTAAGATCTGCTTCTGCCTGATATTCGATCCACGCTAATTGAAGGACTGAATTATAGAGATTTGCCTCTGTTTAAGCTCAAGTCAAACAGTGAGTTGGGGTGAAGTCAGTCGTTCGGACTGTTTCCTATTTTGGGGTGCATAATCAGAGTCTCAGGCCAGCTCTGGTTCAGGTATTAGGCATCCTTGGTAAAAAGTCTTGGTCTGTGGTGGTAGCGTTGAAAATTACAAGGAAAGTGGGTACAGGGATTGTGGGCAACGTAGTCATTATTCTGGGTCTGGTGTAGACTGATAGTGAGTTGCAACCTTGTGGCCACTTCATCATGTTGCGTGCCCTTCTGGAGTGAAGGTGTTGCCGTGACAGTTAGGCAAGCGCGTGCGGGGGATTGTGGGCCACATAGTCATTATTCCAGGTCTAGTAGATAGTGATTTTTAACACTGCGCTTCCTTTGCAGCGTCGCACGGGAGTGACAGGGAGCACTATGTATATTGAGAGAGACTGAGTAGGGAATGATGCACCATCCATTACCTTACCACACACAGACCGCAGATAATATTTATGTATAAATATTAGTTATATCAAACGATTGGGCACTAGTCCCAGTGTGAGCGCACACTTCCAATCCCAATAATGTGTATCACACTTAAATTTTATAGCCACTTATCTGGCATCAAATAAATCCTTTCAAGAATTTCTCCACTTCTTCTTCGCAATTAAACCTATTGGTTAAAAAAAGAGACTACTTGGTGCAATATCGTTTTATAATTTGTCAAGCCAAAGTCATTAGTTATTAATTAATATAGATATTGACTCACAAAGGAGGAGCCCCCATTGGCTCAAAACACGTGCCTTCTGACTAGGGATGAGCTGTTCGGTTCGGAGTTCACATCAAACATAGCCTGTTCGCGTACTACGAACATTTCCGCAGTGTTCAACCACAATGGACCACAATGCACTTTTCCACTGGCCTGAAGCTTGTAATTGGCTACAGCCTTGCACCTGACCACAGGTCAGGTGCAAGACAGGTTCAAGACTATGCCAATCACGGCTCAGAGTCCTGATTGGCCTGCCACGCAGAATTTTGGGGGCTCAGTAATTTCTACAAAATATTTGTGAATTGAGGTAATCTGTGTCTTGTCACTGCCAGCCAGAATTTTGGGGGTCAGTAATTTCTACAAAATATTTGTGAATTGAGGTAATCTGAGGTAATCTGTGTCTTGTCACTGCCACGCAGAATTTTGGGGGCTCAGTAATTTCTACAAAATATTTGGGAATTGAGGTGATCTGTATCTTGTCACTGCCACCAGCAACTATTTTGGGGGGTCAGTAATTTCTACAATATATTTGGGAATTGAGGTAATCTGTGTCTTGTCACTGCCACCCAGTATTTTGGTGGTCAGTAATTTCTACAAAATA
The DNA here is from genome assembly GCA_009667805.1 of Leptobrachium leishanense. Classification (NCBI taxonomy): domain Eukaryota; kingdom Metazoa; phylum Chordata; class Amphibia; order Anura; family Megophryidae; genus Leptobrachium; species Leptobrachium leishanense. The sequence continues at coordinate 351,334,262 of CM019063.1, read as the reverse complement.
TTTGGGAATTGTTATAATCCGTGTGTTCTAGCTGGCTGCCACCCATCAGGGGGTCTCACTGATTTATAGGAGGTTTCTGAGACTTGTAATCTGTGTCTTCTCACTGCCAGCTATCAGAGGGTCCCACATACTTCTAGCAGATTTTTGCGAATTGTAATCTGTGTCTTTTCACTGTTGCCAGCTATCAGGGGGTCCTATCAGGGGGTCTCACTGACTTGTAGCAGATTTCTGCCAATTGTAATCTGTGTCTTTTCACTGTTGCCAGCTATCAGGGGGTCCTATCAGGGGGTCTCACTGACTTGTAGCAGATGTCTGCGAATTGTAATTTGTATCTTTTCACTGCCACCCATCAGGGGGTCTCACTGATTTATAGGAGGTTTCTGGGAATTGTAATCTGTGTCTTGTCACTGGCTGCCAGCTATCAGGGTGTCTCACTGAGTTATAGAGTTCTGGAAATCTTTAATCTGTGTACCAGAGTTGAACAAGAGTTCTGTATATATTTAATCTATATATCACTCACCATGTCAGAAAGACCAAAAAGGACAGGCAGATGCTCCCAGACACAGATAAGAGGGCAAGCAGCCGCTGTGTCGGGAGGCTGTGCCTCTGGTCGTGGTGGACGTGGTGCATCCTCTGCAGGGGCACGCTTGTCCTTTCTAACTGGTGCTGGCCGTCTTAAGCAGCAGCAACATACAGAGGATTTGGTGGATTGGCTAACCAGGCCATCCTCATCCTCAGAGTCCTCTTCCAGCCAGGCTTGTAGTGCTTTACAGTCCACCTCAGCTGCCAAAACATCTAATGCAGCCTCCATGTCCACAGCTACTCCTGCCGTAGCCTCACTATCACACACGGAGGAGTCAGCTGAATTGTTTGACTACAATGACAGTGACATGCTGCTTGAGGATGCGCAGCAAGTACAGTGCTCTGATTCAATCTCTGAGGTTGAGGAAGGGAGTATAATCAACCTAGAGAAAGGAGGTGCCAGTGATGACACACAAATAACTGGCACTCATGTTGCCCCAGCAGCTGCACAATACTGCCAAGTTTGCTCCAGTGATGAGGAGATAGGGGGTGATGATGACAATGATGATGAGGTCACTGACTCCACCTGGGTGCTTGATCGAACAGAGGAGTCAAGTTAGGTGGAGGAGGAGGAGGCACAACAAACACGAGGCACAACATACTCTATTACCAACCGTAGCACTAGCCAGTCCAAGGCATCAGATGTCAGAGCTGCACAGGTGCAGAGCGCTGTTGTCTCAAAGCACACATCCAGGAACTCTGCTGTCTGGGAGTTCTTTAAGAAATGTGCAGCAGACCCCACCATTGCTATTTGTAATCTATGTCAGATGAGGCTCAAGCGTGGGAAAGACACCAGACGCTTGGGTACCACATGCTTGAGGCGACATATGACCACCTGCCACACATCCCGTTGGCGCAAAACTTTGCGTTGGTCCTCCTCCTCATCTGTCTCTACCCCCACTGTATGTCCTGCCATGTCATTGCCTACAACCTCCACTGATAGGATGCTGCTACAGTAATGGATGTACCAGGTCCTTCTGCACAATGTGACAGCATCCCATCAGCTGAAGATTTACGCAGTCAGATTACGTTGCCCCAGCTGCTGCAGCGTAAGAAAAAATATAGTCCCAACCATCCCCAAGTACAGCGTCTAAATGCCAGTTTAGCAAAATTACTCGCATTGCAGCTGCTGCCTTTCCAGCTGGTGGACTCTGCTCCCTTCCGTGAATTTGCTGAATGTGCTGTACCACAGTGGCATGTTCCAAAACGCCATTACTTTTCACGGAAGGCCATTCCAGCACAATACCAGCACGTGGAAGACAATAGTGCAGGAGGGGTGGGGTCGCTCCTATTCCCCGATGGGGCGGCTGCAACCACCAAATGCATGCAGCCCAACAACATGTGTAAAACATAACTAAGAAAAAAATGTCATCTGCGCTTACTCCAATTATACCGTGTGAAACTAAACACAATTAGAGGTTTGGTTTCTTATCAATGGCCATTATAAGACTAGCTCGCCCGCCAGCGTCAAGTCACCTCTATAAGGGCGAGTCCTAACCAAAATGAAACCACAGGCTGCTGCATAGCAAACCATACCTGCTCATGCTGCTTGTGGAAGACAATGTTATCGAGTCATTGGGAAAGGCAAGGTGCAGCAAGGTGCATGTGACTTTAGACACGTGGTCCAGCAAGCATGGACAGGGTCGTTACATTTCCTTCACGGCACACTGGGTAACTCTGATTGCAGCTGGGAGGGATTCAAGACGGGGGTCTCTGTGCTGGAGCTTGTTCATCCACCACGCCTCCAGAAAGCTGCTTGTATGAGGTCTGTCTGCTCCACCACCACCTCTCCCTCTTCCTCCTCCACCTCCTCCTCCTTCTGTGTCTCTGGCGAAGTGGCAGTTAAACCGACGCCTGACAGGGTCTATGCAATGGCTCAAGCAAAAAGATGCCATACTGTGCTTGAGCTGGTTTGTTTAGGGGACAGGAGCCACACTGGGCCAGAAATTCTGTCAGCTCTGCAGGGGCAGGTGCAGAGTTTGTTAACACCACGCCAGCTTCAGCTGGGAATGGTCTTCTGTGATAATGGCAGCAACCTTCTCTCCACCCTACGCAAGGGTAAATTGACGCATGTACCATGCCTAGCACACGTCCTAAATCTAGTGGTACAGCATTTCCTAACCAAGTACCCAGGGCTGGCAGAGCTTCTCAGCCAGGCCAGAAAAGTCTGCAGCCACTTCAGACGGTCATTCCCAACAAGCGTTCGCCTGGCAGAAATTCAAAGAGAATTCCACCTTCCCACAAACCGTCTGATCTGTGACATGCCCACCAGGTGGAACTCGACATTAGCAATGCTGCAGCGTCTGCACAAGCAGCAGAGGGCCATCAACGAGTACCTGTGTGAGTATGGCACAAGGACAGGTTCAGGTCCACTTGGTTCCCCCCCCGCAGTGGCTGATGATCAAGGATGCATGCACTGTACTGTCACCATTTGAGGAGGCAACAAGAATGGTGAGCAGGGACAGTGCATGCATCAGTGACACAATTCCTTTAGTGCTGGAGCACACTCTGCGGGGAATTATAGATGTGACTCTAGAGGCAGAGCAGCGGGAGGAAGAGGAGGCCTTCCCTAGCTCTGAAGGCCCCAGTCTTTCCGCAGACAGCATTCCAGCGGGTCCTCCTCAGATCAGACAGGAGGAGGATGATGATGAATATTTAAGTAGTGGGGGCATTGAAGGTGGGAATTCCTCAAGGGAGGGTTTTGTGTGCCCAGAAACACAAGAACTAGTACGTGGCTGTGAGGAGGAAGTGCACGATACGGTCATCCTCATTGACCAGGAAGATTCGGAAGGTAATGCCACCACCAACCTACGCTGCATGGGCTCCCTTATTATGCAAAGCCTGCTAAAGGACCCCAGGATTCGTGCTATCAAGGAGAGGGATCATTACTGGTTGGCAACCCTTCTTGATCCACGATACAAGGGTAAAGTTGCAGAGCTCATCCTGCCCGCACAGAGGGAGACAGGATGAAAAAACTTGAGAATGCTCTAAAGCGACACTTGTGTAACACCTTTCCAGGCACTGGTAGGTTACCAAGTGATGACACAGGTGTTTCTGAGGCTGCGGATGATCAGAGGAATAGTGGTGAAGGCCGGGGCCGCTTGACTGATGCCTTTTAAAAAAATTTTAGTCCACGACGCCCAGGGACGTCAAATGTAGGCACCCATTGCCAGTGTCTTCACTGTATGGTGCAGGACTACCTAGGGGCAAGGGCAGACCTGGATACCCCGCCGCTCTGTCTCTGCCGCTCCCCTCTGCGAGTCCCTTCACTGGCTCCCCATCCACTGCAGAATTAAGTTCAAAATCCTTATCCTTACCTACAAAACCCTCACTAACTCAGCGCCCTACTACCTGTCCTCACTAATCACCAGATACACCCCAGCCCGCTCCCTAAGGTCAAACAGTGACCTGCGCCTAGCTTCTCCCCGCATCACCTCTTCCCATGATAGACTGCAGGATTTCTCACGCGCAGCCCCCACTCTCTGGAACGCTCTCCCTCGTACTGTCAGACTTTCCCCTAACTTCTCTTCCTTCAAACGCTCCCTTAAAACATTCCTATTTAGGGAAGCCTACCACCCAACTCACTGACACAACCATCAATCACTCTCACCTTACAGTCCTCTCCTCCTGTTTCCAACCCCAACCCTCCTAGATTGTGAGTTCCTACGGGAATAGGGCCCTCATCTCCTCCTGTACTGTTTGTCAAATGTTGTTCAATGTCTTGTAACCCTGTCTATACTGTGCTTATTGTACAGCGCTGCGGAATATGCTGGCGCTTTATAAATAAAGAATAATAATAATAATACCTTTCCAGCAGATGATCCACTGGCTTACTGGCTGTTGAGATTGGATCACTGGCCAGAACTTAGCCAATATGCTATGCAGCTACTAGGTTGCCTTTCATCTAGCGTGATTTCTGAAAGGACGTTCAGTGCCGCTGGAGGTTTTGTCACAGACAAAAGAGTGCGTCTGTCCACAGACTCTGTAGACCGCCTGACGTTTATATAAATGAATCAGTCCTGGATCAGCAGCTATCAATCCCCTGATGCTGACGTAACGGAATAGATCGGGGATGTCTTCTGCATTCACAAAACCTCCAGCACTGAACTCTTCCACAATACCACAAAAGGGTTACGCTGTGAAGGCACTTGCTGCCATGAAAGGCACAATATTTGGCTGCACTGACGCCTGTGCCACATTTATATCAATTTAATTTTTTGAACCGCAGGGTCCAACCCTACACTCTTCCACAATACCACAGAAGGGTTACTGTATGATGGCACTTGCAGGCCTGGCACCAAAAGCACAATATCTGGGTGCACTGACGCCTTTACCAGATGCATATCTTTTTAATATAGGACCGCATGGTCCACCCCTGCACTCTTCCACAATACCACAGAGGGGTTACTGTATGAATGCACTTGCTGGCCTGGCACCAAAGGCACAATATTTGGGTGCACTGCCACTGACGCCTGTACCAGATTCATATCCTCAGAGGGGTTACTGTGTGACGGCACTGTTGCCGACGCTAAAGGCCCAATTTTAAAGCACCTATTGTTACTTTCATCCAAAGCCTGCATAAGTTTCACCATAATTTGGCCAAAAAATATCACTAAACTTTTTCTGCGCGTCTTAGAATGTCTTTTCATACAGGCTGCCGCCCCAAGCAGTTGTTTATGAATAGATTAAAGGAAAAGCATTTACCGTCATTTGAAACGTCATTTTTTTGTTTTTAAATGTTTCTATACATCCTAGAAATCCGCCACCTCACGGGCAGGTTATGGGGACCTCCTAGGCATGATATTTGAAGGAATTTTTCGTTTTTATTTTTAACCCTTATTTCATGGAAAACTCACTGTCCCTTTAAAAACATTTTTTTTTAAAACTTTTTGTCCTGGTTTCCTGTCCCCCAGTGCACTACCCGGACCCCCATTCACCTTTTATGGCAAATATCTAGCATATATGCCGTCTTGGAGGGCACTCTAAAAATCGAATTTTGAGTCCCATTGACTTGTATTGAGTTCGAGTTCTAACATTTGAAAAGTTCGAATTCTAACATTTGAAAAGTTCGAGTTTCAATTCTAACATTTGAAAAGTTCGAATCGAACATTTGAAAAGTCCGAATTCGAACATCTGAAAAGTTCGAATTTGAACATTTGAAAAGTTCGAACATTTGAAAAGTTCGAATTCGAACATTTGAAAAGTTCGAGTTCGAACATTTGGAAAGTTCGAGGGCGAACATTTGAAAAGTTCGAGGGCGAACATTTGAAAAGTTCGAGTTCGAACATTTGAAAAGTTTGAGTTCGAATTCGAACATTTGAAAAGTTCGCGTTCGAATGCGAACCGAACTCGGGGGTATTCGGCTCATCCCTACTTCTGACCACTATGGGGGGTCACACCTACACTGCAAAAACCTTCAATTGGGGTCCCGGTATATTCCAGCGAGCCTTTTACTTCAAGAAAAATAAATCTCCATTGTGCAGGTATTCAGAACTAATTATAGCGTGGAGGCTTTTTATCTCACTTTTTGTCCTCCACCACAACCCTTGTAAGCACTGATTTACCCTACGGGTCCAAGCATCCACTGCAACTGGTCATGCCTAGCTCCTAGCTGATGAGGGTCCAACAAACCCGAAACAGCGCTGTCCTAGGAGTGGTTTTGACCAGTTGCATAGAAACATAGAAAAATGTCGGCAGATAAGAACCTTTCGGCCCATCTAGTCTGCCCAATTACATGGATACTACCTGGATTTATCTTTTGTTTAGGATAGCCTTATGCCTATCCCATGCCTGCTTAAATTCAATTACTGTTTTGGCCTCTACCACTTCAACTGGAAGGCTGTTCCATGTATCCACCACCCTCTCAGTAAAATAATGCTTCCTGATGTTACTTTTAAACCTTTGCCCCTCTATTCTAAGACTATGTCCTCTTGTTTTGCTACTTTGTTTCCTTTGTAAATATTCTCCCTTCCTCTACCTTGTGGATTCCCTTTACGTATTTAAATGTTTCTATCATATCTCCTCTGTCTCGTCTTTTTTCCAAGCTGTACATGTTAAGATCATTAAGCCTTTCCTGGTAACTTATCTCCTTCAAGCCGTACACCATTTTAGTAGCCCTTCTCTGAACTCTCTCTAAGATGTCTATATCCTTCTGGAGATATGGTCTCCAGTACTGCACACGGTACTCCAAGTGAGGTCTCACCAGTGCTCATAGACCTTATCTCTGCTAGAAAGCCATAGAATGACATATGGTTTTCTGATATACCAATGTCCCCTCCTATGTGTTGACTTTCCTCCAAGTATATGTATACATACATAGTCTTTCTTTCATCCACCTGATGGTTTTTTTTTTTAAAAGAGGTGTGTTCTTCTGTTCCATGTGTGATTATTTGTGGTTATTAACGACGAGTATTTGGTATCTTTAATTATTTAATGTTTGTCAATTCAGGTTTAGGGTTCACATCCAGTGTTTTTAATGTATTGTTCATTGTTTATTATTGTTTTTGTGTATATATGTGCTTCCAAGCATTGGGGGTGCGTCTGTTTGGACGTGCTTCCTGGCTAGGGCGTGTGCCTCGAGCCTCGTTGTGGGTTAATTGTTTTTTCAGTATATATGTGTTGCTTGTGTTAGTGTATGATATCTTGAGAAAAGTGCCGGCTGGGAATGAAACGTCGATCCATGTAAATAAAGAAAATATTTTTCATCTTTCTACAAATCTTCGTGTGCATCTGAATTTTTTTTGTATATATTGTAGGGGATCAGTCTCAATATAGAGGAAAACTCGCAGTTGCTTCAGAAATTGCCAGCTTTAATTTTAGACAGCAATCCAGTCACAAAAATAGAAACAAAAAGGTTGCAGGCATCCAGCCAATATCAGTTCATAGAAACAAATAAAAGTCCGCTCCACTGAGCCTTACTTGGGTATTTAGAGACAGTCCTCCAAGCTGAGATGGTTTCCTCCAAGGAAACAGTGAAAGTTCATCCATGGAATCTTGTCCCACTGACAGGCTTTTCTCCCAACACAGGAGTTGCTGCATTCAACACACCGTCTCTCCATGCACTGACACACACACACTCCTAGGTACAGCTGCACATTAAATGAATCCTTGTCCCACCCAGAGCTAATTAAACTCCTGGTAACACCAGCTCCAGAATCTGTTTTACCCATACAAGTTAAAGAGCTATTGGTCTTTATACTAGCAGTACCTTAGATGATGAATCTAAGCATTCGTGGAGGAATGTATCTGCCATCTATCACTTTTCCTGCCACCCTGGCAGGTTCTACTGGCACTCTGTTACAATATATATATATTTATGTGTGTGTATATATATATATACACAGTGGCAGGAAAAAGTATGTGAACCCTTTGGGATTACGTGGAGTTTTGCATGAATTGGTCATAAAATGTGCTCTGATCTTCATCTAAGTCACAACAATTTGAAAAACACAGTCTGCTTAAAATAATACAACACAAACATTATATGTTTTCATGTTTTTATTGAACTGAACATGTAAACATTCACAGTGCAGGGTGGAAAAAGTATGTGAACCTTTGGACTTAATAACCCTCCTTTGGCAGCAATAACCTCAACCAAACGTTTCCTGTGGTTGCAGATCAGACCTGCACAACGATCTGGAGTAATTTTGGACCACTCCTCTTCACAAAACTGTTTCAGTGTAGCAATATTCTTGGGATGTCTGGTGCGAATCACTCTCTTAAGGTCATGCCACAGCATTTCAATCGGGTTGCGGTCAGGACTCTGACTGGGCCACTCCAGAAGGCGTATTTTGCTTTGTTGAAGCCATTCTTTTGTTGAATTCTTGTATGCTTTGGGTCATTGTCCTGTTGCATCACCCATCCTCTGCGGAGCTTCAGTTGGCGGACAGATGGTCTTACGTTTTCCTGCAAAATGTCTTGATAAACTCTGGAATTAATTTTTCCATCAATGACAACAATCCGTCCAGGCCCTGAGGCAGCAAAGCAGCCCCAAACCATGATGCTCCCTCCGCCATGTTTTACAGTGGGGATGAGGTTTTGATGTTGGTGTGCTGTCCACACATAGTGTTGTGTGTTTTTTCAAAACAACTCAATTTTGGTTTTATCTGTCCACAGAATATTTTGCCAGTAGTGCTGTGGAACATCCAGGTGCTCTTTTGCAAACTTCAAATGTGCTGCAATATTCTTTTTGGACAGCAATGGCTTCCTCCGTGGTGTCCTCCCATGTACTCCATTCTTGTTTAATGTTTTCCTTATTGTAGATGTGTCAACAAAAATGTTAGCATGTGCCAGAGATTTCTGTAAGTCTTTAGCTGACACTCTAGGATTCTTCTTTACCTCATTAAGCATTCTGCGCTGTGCTTGCAGTCATCTTTACAGGACGACCACGCCTAGGGAGTGTAGCAACAGTGCTGAACTTTCTCCATTTGTAGACCGTCTGTCTTACCGTGGACACATGAACAACAAGGCTTTTGGAGTTACTTTTGTAACCCTTTCCAGCTTCATGCAAGTCAACAATTCTTGATCGTAGGTCTTCTGAGAGCTCTTTTCTGGGAGGCATGGTTCACATCAGGCAGTGTTTCTTGAAAACAGTAAACCCAAAACTGGTGTGTGTTTTTAAAGGGCAGGACAGCTTTCAGCAACACATCCAATAATATCACACTGATTGGACTCAAGGTTGTCTCACTCCTGGCTCCAATTAGCTCTTGGAGAAGTCATTAGGCTAGGGGTTCACATACTTTTTCTTGCCACTGTATGTGCTTCCAAGCATTAGGGGTGCATCTGTTTGGACGTGCTTCCTGGCTAGGGAGTGTGCCTCGGGCCTTGTTTTGGGTTAATTGTTTAATTGTTCTTTCAGTATATATGTGTTGCTTGTGTTAGTGTATGATATCTTGAGAAAAGTCCTGGCTGAGACTGAAAGAGTGTGGGGTACCTTGGATTTTGTATACTCATTGGGTTGTACTGCCAACCTATTTACTCCGGCACCTTCAAATTTTAGCCCGATTTTCTCGAGATATCGAGGACTTTCTCACACGGGCAGGAGCCTATATTGACCAAGCAGAGACTTTACAGTTTTCGGAAGAACAAACCAGAGACATTCTGTGGCCTCAAGGAGATTCGGATTTACCGGCCACTATTAATCAACAAGAAGTGGAAAGGGATCTGGAGAAACTCCAGCAGAAGGCTAATGATCTGGAATGACACGCCATCTACCTGTCTGATTATCACAGAGCAAAGAACATCTCGAGAGGCTTTCGAATAAGGAATATCCCTACTATTGGCCGCAATAATCCTGAATTATGCAGAAGGTGGGTGACTGTCTTGAATAAAAGCTCAATGGCCTTAATGTTCTTAGTCATTGAGGAAGAACTGGGGAGGGAGTTGAAGATCGTTACAATCAAAACGTCTGACCTAGAACAGAAATATTGACTGACTAATCTCTCCTGTGAAGAATTGATTAATAAACTTAACACGGACCTTCAAAATTACCGCAAGGACCTGATTCGCTTTAAAAGAGAAAAATTAGACAAAGTGAATGCCAACTACTCGGCACATCGAGTGTACAGATGGTTGACGGGGGAACCCCGCAGGAACTTTGGCCCTAAACAACGGATTAAGAGACCTACTGCCATGACGATTGATGTCACATATTGACAATTGGCGTCTGAGAATGAGGCTACAGCCAGTGGATTATCATCATCCACTAATACCGGGCCTTTTTTAGACCGAGGTCTACATCAGGAGCCAGTCAGTGGCAGCCCACATACCGATGTCCACATCGCAGGATGAGACGGGGGAAAGGAAGCAGCAAGAGGAAATCCTGGGGGTCGACCAACGAGAAAGCGGAGGTAATCCCCATCTACAATCTTTCATCACGTGCACTTACTCAGACAGAGAATCAATTGCTGTCTAAAGGTCTGTCATTTGTCCCCACTAATGGCCCTGATCGTTTTCAGTGGGAACTTGAGCAATTTAGGTTGGGGAGACAATTGCGTTTGATGGATTTTTTTGCTGGAAAAACAGACCAAGGTCCTTGGGAGGAATTCAAACTTAAGTCTACATTTGACCCTCCCCCGACCAATGCTACAATTTGAAAGTTCCTTCAATGTGTTAAAATTGATTCTATGTCAGTTCTATCTAAAAAACATCTAAGAGGTTTTCCAAATATCTCAGCGGTTGAACGCAAGGCGCTTCAGGACCTTGCTAACGATGAGTCTATCTCTATCCGCCCCGCTGATAAAGGGGGTGGAATTGTCCTTATGGACTACAGTGACTACCGTGCTGAAATATTTACACAATTATGCAATGGTGAAGTACAGTTGTGTTCAAAGATATTCAACCCCCACTGAAATTGAGTGTTTTGGCCAGTTTGACATTGATTTTGATCAAAGAGGCACGTGTAGGTCAGACAAATATAACATAACATTTATAATGAAATAACCACAAATGTCTTTTCTGTGCTCACATCATTATCAGTTTTATTCAACCCCCAAGTGACATTCAATCTTAGTACTTAGTACAACATCCTTTTACAGTTATAACAGCTTTTAAACGTGAAGCATAGCTTGACACAAGTGTCTTGCAGCGATCTACGGGTATCTTTGCCCATTCGTCATGGGCAAGAGCCTCCAGTTCAGTCACATTCTTAGGCTTGCGCACTGCAACTGCTTTCTTTAAGTCCCACCAGAGGTTCTCAATCGGATTTAAGTCAGGTGACTGCGATGGCCACTCCAAAATGTTCCAGCCTTTAATCTGCAACCATGCTCTAGTGGACTTGGAGGTATGCTTGGGATCATTGTCCTGTTGAAAGGTCCAACGTCTCCCAAGCCTCAGGTTTGTGACGGACTGCATCACATTTTCATCCAATATCTCCTGGTACTGAAGAGAATTCATGGTACCTTGCACACGCTGAAGCTTCCCTGTACCTGCAGAAGCAAAACAGCCCCAAAGCATGATTGACCCCCCGCCATGCTTCACAGTAGGCAAGGTGTTCTTTTCTTCATAGGCCTTGTTCTTCCTCCTCCAAACATAGCATTGATCCATGGGCCCAAACAGTTCTAATTTTGTTTCATCAGTCCACAGAACACTATCCCAAAACTTCTGTGGTTTGTCCACATGACTTTTGGCATACTGCAGTCGACTCTTCTTATTCTTTGGAGACAGCAAGGGGGTGCGCCTGGGAGTTCTGGCATGGATGCCTTCATTACGCAGTGTGCGCCGTATTGTCTGAGCTGAAACTTCAGTACCCACATCTGACAAATCTTTTCTCAGTTCCTCAGCAGTCACACGGGGACTTTTCTCCACTCTACGCTTCAGGTAGCGCACAGCAGTCAAAGTCAGCATCTTCTTTCTGCCACGACCAGGTAGCGTTTCAACAGTGCCCTTTGCCTTGAATTTGCGAATGATGCTTCCTATGGTCTCTCTTGGTATTTTTAACATCTTTGCAATCTTCTTATAGCCATTGCCCTTCCTGTGAAGAGTAATCACCTCTTCTCTTGTCTTCCTGGACCATTCTCTTGACTTCACCATGTTTGTAACCACACCTGTAAATGTCTAGAAGGAGCTGAGTATCAGTCATTTTAAAACTGCCTAATTGGTGCTTATTATGCTTTATTGCTGCTCCGTGACATCCACAGGTGTTTTCAATACCTGATTGAAAACACTTGAATGAACCTCTGTTCTTCAGAGTGGTAGTCTTTAAGGGGTTGAATAATTGTGTCAATGAAGAATTCACAAAAGTGAATGTCATTTTAGTTGCATATGGTTCTTTAAAAAGTCCTTGTAGGATTTCATTTTGAATACAATTACAAATGTACACTAAATTCCCTAAAACCCTTTACAGCATTGGGGGTTGAATAATTTTGAACACAACTGTATATCAAAGGCTCCCCAATGATCCAGGTGTGGCCTTTGGTATACATATTAAACAATTCTTTCAACAGGCTGTTGATATGAGGGTGATTTCATTGCAATTACATGATTTTTTATGTGTCAGTCACCCTAGATGTCCGATCATATACACACTCCCGAAGATCCATAAAAATGCATGCTCCCCCAGGGAGACCGATAGTTTCAGCAATGTCTTTTGGCCCCTCTAGGAATTTGGCTACACAGCATCTTTAAGGCTCCAGTTATGGCACTGCATACATGTGTTAAAGTTACTCCTGATGTTATTCCACACCTTAAAAATCTTAATGCAGTGCCTTCTGGTTCCTTATTGATTACCATCGATGTCAGTAGCCTATATACAGTCATCCCCCTTGAAGGAGGTATTGAGGCTATGCGACGGATACTATCTAATTCAGCCAGTGTGATCCCTTATCCAATTGATTTCCTTTTGTCAGTACTCCGTCTCACAATAACCATGAATTACTTTAGTTTTGAAGACCGTATTTATTTGCTGCGCACTGGGACATCCATGGGGGGCTCCTATGGCCCCAATGTATGCGAATGCTTTCATGTAGTACTATGAGATGCAATACATCTTACCGGCTTTCGGTGATAATTTACAGTTCTAGCTTCGATTTATTGACGATATTTTTCTAATTTGGCATGGCACCCCCACGGATCTCATCAACATCATGGCACAATTAAATGCTCTCCCTACTACCATACGCTTTTCATATGAATGGAGTTTTTCAATGATTAATTTCTTCGATTTGTCGATTGCCATTGACGATGAGAAACTGACATATTCTCTATTCCGGAAAAGCACATACCGCAATACATTGTTGCACGCTACTAGTTTTCACCCTAGGCACGCAACAATTCTAGTGAGTCCATCTCTGAACATCAATTGTCACAGATGTATTCACGTTTTGTTCATCGTGGGTACAATACAGACCTCTTGGATAAGTCGTTGATTTAGACTCGGGAACGGATGTTGACTCCGATTGATATATGTACACAGGGTTCTCTAGTAATGTTTGTTCAAATATTTAATACGTTATCTAACACCTTTGCACAGATTACTAAGAGACATCGGGGTATCCTTCAGAGAGATCCCAAACTTACAGAAGGGATACGACTACTTCCCAGGATGTCGTATAAGCGGGGTAAGAACCTGAGAGACCTTTTGGTCCATACGGACCAATATCCTTCCTCTTTTACAGTAAAATTGAATCCAGGTGTGTCCGACCCTTGGGATGTACGACCTGTAATTCCTTAATTACTGGTAGGACATTTTGTCACCCACATACCGGTGTGAAATTCACTTTGAAACATAGGATAATTTGCACCACTGAGTATGTGGTTTATAAAATCACTTGCCCTTGCGGGCTAATGTAAGTGGGTAAATCTATTAATGGATTTCGCACATGGATGGCCAATCACCGTTCGGCCATCCGTGCAGCACTGGCAGGCAATGAGAATCTCCAACCGGTTGCTCGGCATTTTCAAGTAGCAGGTCACTCCCTACTCTCTCTGAGTGATGGGGATTGACCATGTACCAAAGATGCAGAGGGGGGGAGACCGTGCTAATGAATTATTGAAACGTGAAGCTTTTTGGATCTTCACTTTAAACGCCATATCTCTGATGGGATTAAATGAAAAAAAATCATATATACCGTTCCTACTGACTAGGTGAATTATCTGCTCGATTATTTATTTATATTATCTATAGTTATCTGATATACCAATGTCTCCTCCTATGTGTTGACTTTCCTCCAAGTATACATACATAGTCTTTCTTTCATCCATCTGATGTTTTTTTTAAAAAAAGAGGTGTGTTCTTCTGTTCCATGTGAGATTATTTGTGGTTATTAACTACGAGTATTTTGTATCTTTAATTATTTAATGTTTGTCATGCAGGTTTAGGGTTCACATCCAGTGTTTTTAATGTATTGTTCATTGTTTATTATTGTTTTTGTATATATATACTGTATGTGCTTCCAAGCATTGGGGGTGCGTCTGTTTGGACGTGCTTCCTGGCTAGGGTGTGTGCCTCGAGTCTCGTTGTGGGTTAATTGTTTTTTCAGTATATATGTGTTGCTTGTGTTAGTGTATGACATCTTGAGAAAAGTCCCGGCTGGGACTGAAACGTCGATCCATTTAAATAAAGAAAATATTGTTCATCTTTCTACAAATCTTTCTACAAATTTTTTTGTACAATTATATACATATATATATATATATATATATATATATATATATATATATATAGTGAGAAACAAGGGGGGTGTTTGTGAGGGTCCTGAGAACGAGCAACAGCACAAATGGCCTGCTCTACGGTGGGTGCCCGCTCAGGTCTCACAAACAAGGTTTTAGCTTGATTGTGCCATTACAGGGATGAATTTTCCATATGCAAATCAGCCTGCTCTCACCCAGAAAGGGTGGCCAGTGCTGATTGCCAAGGACGTCATCCCTGCACGAGAGGTGCAGCAACCCCCGACGATCGTTTCGCCCTTATTGGGCCTCGTCGGGGGTCGGAGGTTGCTGCACCTCTCGTGCAGGATGACGTCCTTGGCAATCAGCACTGGCCACCCTTTCTGGTGAGAGCAGGCTGATTTGCATATGGAAAATTCATCCCTGTAATGGCACAATCAAGCTAAAACCTTGTTTGAGAGACCAGAGCGGGCACCCACCGTAGAGCAGGCCATTTGTGCTGTTGCTCGTTCTCAGGACCCTCACAAACACCCCCCCTTGTTTCTCACTGCAATTATAAAGGGTCATCCAGACGTGGACCCCTTGCTTGGTGTGCCTAGAGGGGTGTCAGCTATACCCTCCTGACGAGGCCCAATAAGGCCGAAACGATCGTCGGAGGTTGCTGCACCTCTCGTGCAGGGATGACGTCCTTGGCAATCAGCACTGGCCACCCTTTCTGGGTGAGAGCAGGCTGATTTGCATATGGAAAATTCATCCCTGTAATGGCACAATCAAGCTAAAACCTTGTTTGTGAGACCTGAGCGGGCACCCACCGTAGAGCAGGCCATTTGTGCTGTTGCTCGTTCTCAGGACCCTCACAAACACCCCCCTTGTTTCTCACTATATAGTCCCAAGCATCCACTGCAACTGGTCATCATGCCTAGCTCCTAGCTGATGAGGGTCCAACAAACCTGAAACAGCGCTGTCCTAGGAGTGGCTTTGACCAGTTGCATAAACCTTATCTCTGCTAGAAAGCCACAGTGGGGCATAGCATTGATTTTAGGGTTCTGTGTAATAACAGACCCAGGATGCATAAAAGTGAGACAGATGTCATTTGCATATCCTACCCAGAATTCCTTGCTGCATATGGGAAATGTGGCACAGGAGCTCAGGGATGAAATTCATTGCATTGCTGCGATGTGCAAGTGGCTTCTGCAATAATAAATATATATATATACAGAAAATCCAGCACTCACGGGTTCAGGTACACATGCCCAGTGCATCGCCTACCATAATAGATCCAATATGCAAATAGCAGCACTCTGGGTCTTTTAAGCAAATAATCTTTAATTGTAGAAGGTCAACATTTCAGCTTGCTCCCCGCAAGCTTTCCTCAGGACAAGCTGTCCTGAGGAAAGCTTGCGGGGAGCAAGCTGAAACGTTGACCTTCTACAATTAAAGATTATTTGCTTTAAAGACCCAGAGAGCCGCTATTTGCATATTGGATCTAATATATATAGTATATACTATATAGTAAGATAGGACCTGTCAACGATGAGGTACATTGGCGACTGTGACCGGCTTACGCAAACTATGATCATACTTTAACTGAATCCCCATCATTTTACCTCAGTCAGGTTTTTTGAATTTTTTTTGTATTTTTTTAAATGTGTTTTTTTCTTGCAGAAAATGGTGGATGAAGGTGGTCATTGGTATGGTGTACTCTATTTTGGTGTTTTGTATTTGAAGTCTTAGATGCACCCGCTTTTGTTGCAAGTTTAGGTTGAGTGCAACCCACCCTGTGGTTTGTTTATATATATATATATATATATATATATACACAGTATATATATACTAGCTTTTGCCTGCGGCTTCGCATGGATTTTGGGATTTGTTAATTTTTTTTAAAAAGAAACATGAGTTTTTTTGTTCAAACTGTACAAAATATAATTTACAGGTTGTAAAAGTAATAAGTAATGTTTATGGCGGACTTTAGTCAGGGCATACTGGCAACAAAACAAAGTTGTTTCATTCATATGCATCCATGATTTGTTTTGAGTCCTAGCAGTAATAATCAGCACGTACAAGGTTAAACATAGTTAAATATTGAGCAGAGTTGAGCAGCAGACCGTTCATTCAATAGTTCAGCAGGTTCAATGATATTCAGCATGTATGAGGTTAAATATTTCGCAGAGTTGAGCAGCAGAACGTTTATTCAATAGTTCGGCAGGTTCAATAATATTCAGCATATATGAGGTTTAATATTTAGCAGAGTTGAGCAGCAGAACGTTCATTCAATATCTCAGCAGGTTCAATGATATTCAGCATGTATGAAGTTAAATATTCAGTCAATACTTAGCAAGTTCAGCAACAAGTTGCAACAGAGATTTCAGGAAACAAGGGGTAGATTGTAGGGATGGGCGTTCGGTTCGATTCGAACGTGAGTTCGAATCGAACATCGGCCGTTCGGGTGTTCGGCGAACGCCAAACATTATGGGATGTTCGTGATTTGTTCGACCACGGACATTCCATAATAAAAAATGCGTCCACAGGTCTCCTGTGGCGGCTGCCGGTACATTTAGGAGACCTGTGGCTGTGGCCCCCGTCCCCCGTAACTCACCTGTCCTGCAGCTGTCCTGACCTCCTGTTCCCCGGTCCATCAGCTCCTCCGGTCCGTCTGGCCGCGGTTCCTCTGCCCCACATCTTCATGCTGAATGATCTGATTGGGCAAAGTCCTGCACCTGACCTGGACTTTGCCCAATCAGGGCTCTAATTCAATATTGAGCCATGATTGGGCAAAGTCCAGGTCAGGTGCAGGACTTTGCCCAATCAGAGCTCAGCATGAAGATGAGCTTTAACCAACCTCTGATTGGTTAAAGTCTTGTGCCGACTTTAACCAATCAGAGCTTGGTTAAAGCTCTGCCCCACACCTCATCTTCATGTTGAGCTCTGATTGGGCAAAGTCCTGAACCTGACCTGGACTTTGCCCAATCAAAGTCCAGGTCAGGCGCAGGACTTTGCCCTATCAGATCATTCAGCATGAAGACATGGGGCAGAGGAGCCGCGGCCAGACGGACCGGAGCAGCTGATGGACCGGGGAACAGGAGGGCGGGACAGCTGCAGGACAGTTGAGTTACAGGGGCCAGGACCCGCAGCCACAGGTCTCCTAAATGTACTGGCAGCCGCCGGTACATTTAGGAGAACTGTGAACACATTTTGCGTGTTCGGCCCCCATTGAGTAACATTGTGTTCGAGTTCGTATTCGAACATTTCGGCTGTTCGGATACGAACCGAACACAGGGGTGTTCGGCTCATCACTAGTAGACAGCTCGAGTATGGAGAACAATAAACAAGCACTGACTCACAGGACTTCTGTGGATTTATGCCGGGACTCCTCAATCAAGTCAGATTCTCATCAGCTGGGTGCCGGGCAGGAGTGCAGGATGATGATGTCATTAATAGCAATGATGTGGTCACACGCGCATAGCCAGTAAATGCCCGGCATGATTACCATGAGGCGAGACCTGTGGCTGAAGACCCTGCACTATTCTGCAATTTTTGAGGACTGCACAGCATGTTATGAAGACATGGTGGACCAGACAGCAAGTTCATCATGCGAACGAAGCAAGGTAGTACCGTGACAGGTGTGAAATTTGGTATTTACAATCTTCGTGCAAAAAACCAAACATGTGTTTTACCATTATCCAAAAAAAATCCAGTTAAGGGGGGTCGGGGAAAGGGGTGTGAATACTTTAACCAGTATACCTATATTTTAAAAACCAAAGATGTTACAGGTGTGAAGTTTGGTATTTACAATCATCTTGAAAAATAAAAACATGTGTTTTACTATTTTTCAAAAATCCCAAGTGGGGGTGAAAAAAGGGGGATGAATACTATTAAACAGGATACCAATATCTAAAAAACAGAAGATGTTACAGATGCAAAAATTGGTATTTAGAATCTTCTTGAAAAATAAAAAAAAATCAAATTTTGCCATTTTCCAAAAATCCAGTTGACACACTGGTTGAGTAGATCAGAGGGATGCTATTACTTCACACAGACCGGAGTCTCTATGCAGCTCCTTTCACAGCCAGGCCTCACACACACCCTCACTGCTCCAGCATGTCTGCTCCCTTCTCACAGACAGGGCTCGCACACTTCCTCACTGCTCCAACATGTCTGCTTCCTTTTCACAGCCAGGCCTAACCAGGGGCGGATCCCGACACAGGTTTCAGGGGGGGCACTCTACCAGTTTTGGTTAAGAACTGGTGTTGGGTTCATAATGACAGGCAGAGACATGCCTAATCGCAAGCTGTGCTCGTTACACTCACTCTCCCCAGAACATTGCATAGGATCTGGCCTCATGTGGCTCATGAGCCCTGCGAACCCTTTCCATATGAGGGGCCCAGGGTACCCCCCAGCTCACATGTAATATGTGAGCCCCCAGCTCACACATGGATATATTTGCCCGCAGCCCACATGGATATATTTCCCCCAGCTCACATGGATATATTTGCCCCAACTCACATGGATATATTTGCCCCAGCTCACATGGATATATTTGCCCACAGCTCACACATGGATATATTGCCCCCAGCTCACATGGATATATTTGCCCCGGCTCACATGGATATATTTGTCCCCAGCTCACATGGATATATTTGCCCCAGCACATGTCCTCATGTGGCTCATGAGCCCTGCGAACCCTTTCCATATGAGGGGCCCAGGGTACCCCCCCAGCTCACATGTAATATATTGCCCCCAGCTCAAATGAATATATTTGCCCCTAGCTCACATGGATATATATTTGCCCTCAGCTCACATGGATATATATTTTCCCCCAGCTCACATGGATATATTTGCCCCCAGCTCACATGGATATATTTGCCCCCAGCTCTCACCTCCTCTGCTAGGCTCTGAGTACCCGCCGGCTGCTTTTCTCCCTATGAGCGGCTGCCGGCATGCAGCTTGACTGCTCGCCTGGGAACCACCTGACAGCGCTGCCGCGTTCTAGCAAGATCCCGAAGTTCAGGTGAACTCAATCTTGCGAGATCGCGGCTGCGCTGATCAGATGGTTCCCAGGCGAGCAGCCAAGCTGCATGCCAGTGGCCGCTCATAGGGAGAAAAACGGCCAGCGGCGGCGGGTCGGTATCCCACGGGGGGGGGCCAATTGCCCCGTTGACCCCCCTGGATCCGCCCCTGGGCCTAACACACCCTCAATGCTGCAGCGAGGGAGAACCTGTGATTTTATTGAAGAACCTCAACCCGTCTAAGCTCTGTAATGGCACCAAATTGCAAGTAAAAGCACTTCATAGAAATGTGATCGAGGCTATGGTGCTAACCAGTTCTGGTCGGGGGAGTTGGTGTTTATACAACGAATACCTCTTATACCTTCAGAATATCCGTTTCAATTCAAAAGGCGTTCACCCTAAAGGTTTGTTTTGCGATGGCCATCAACAAGTCTCTGTGGCAGACTTTGAAGGTAGCAGGGATTGACCTACGAGAAGTCTGCTTCTCACATGGGCACTTTTACTTTGCCCCTTCCAGAGTGAGCTCACCTAACTGTCTGGTGATCATAGCACCTGAAAGAAGAACCACCAAAGTAGTTTATAAAGAAGTACTCAAATAGTTTCATTTTCTATGTTCCAGATGCCAAAAAACTAAATAAATAAAAAAAATTGTCTCTCATTGTCGATCTGTATTTTCAAACAAAATTAATGTACGCATATGAATGAAACAACTTTGTTTTGTAGCCAATACGTCCCAACTAACGTCTGCAATAAACATTACTTATTACTTTAAGACAACTTGTATATTATATTTTGTACAGTTTGAACAAAAGAACTCAAGTTTCTTTTAAAATCAATTTTAACAAATCCCAAAATTCATGCGAGCGAATCCGCGGGCAAAAGCTAGTGAGTATCTAAACAGATAGACATGGTTCCAACATCACCCTCAGTGGTGACTATCATGTAAAGATTCCAAGAGGAGATACTATGGCAGGGTTGTCAGTATGGTGTAAGCAGACTCCTTGTGTAATTATTCCAACGTACACAGAACAATTCAAAAACTCATACAGGGTAATTCAAAGAGATTCGAAAAGTCACCGCACGTTCGTCCTGTGGGGAAATCCCCTTAATGACCGCGTATGTACTATGTACGCCACGGTCTCCTAACCCTCTTCCCTCCCTATACTCGCCTCTGTCTGGGCTCCCGCAGTGGACTAATGACAACAACTGCCAATATAGGCAAAAAGTGAAACAACGGCACTGATCAGCAATTCACAAATCTCTTAAATTTTTATGCAGCTCTAACACCCAACACTCAGCGCTGCGGAATATGCTGGCGCTTTATAAATAAAGAATAATAATAATAATAATAACACCCATGTGTACCTCAAACATAAATAAACATGCAGAAAAAAATTGGACATCAGTCCCAGTGTGAGCGCAAATTTCAATCTCGGTGATAGTGTACACACTTAAAGATCTAAAATTACTTATCTGGCATATAACATTCCGCTGTATGTCCAGTTGACATATAATGATTCCTATATTCCATAAAAACATGAAATGGAGAACATAAAGTGCAATATTGTCTGTATACAGTATATAAAATATCTTTACGAAAAATTGTTTCGGGTTTCAACTCACAAGGAAGGAGCCCTAATTGGCTCTAATTTCTGGCTTCTTGACCTCTTTTAGGGGGGTCACACCCAACACATCGAAATAACCGGTTGCAGATGCTGTGTCTTTAAGCAGTATGGTGCTTCAAAAATAGAGAAAAAGGCTTCATTGCGCAGATATATTATTTTTTTGTGAGTATAGTAATTAAATAAATTATACTCACAAGTTCCTGAGCCTCTATTTTCCAAGTGGCTCAATATAAGTGCATCACAGAATCAAGGCACACTCATGAATCACCATATGGTGTTCGCCATCAACAGGTAGCTTTTTCTCCAGTTGAAATTGCAGGTGAAGTGTTCCAATAAAGGAGGTAAATCCACTTTACATTAAAACAATTTATTAAAATACACTAAATAAAAATAAACATCCTCAGATACGCGTTTCACCCGTCTCTACTGTGGGTTTCCTCAGTCTGAAATTTGGGTTTCTTTCAGCCAAGCTGTATGCATTTTTAAAGGACTGAAAGAAATTCACGGGGGCTTTGATTGGGTCTGCATAGAGTTAAAATAGCCCTTTTCGCAACTTGTGCGGTGAGGTCCAAATTCACATTTAACCTCAGACACAACTTTGCTCCAAGTATTTATGCCAGACTCATTCAAAAACTGAAAGAAATACCTGTGTTTGCTGTCAAAATCCAGGGTAAAAACTCAAATTTCTCAGCATCTGATTTAATGCCAAAACAGATAAAGCTTCTTCAAACGTTTCCAAATGACTGACAATAGCCGGGGAATTTTTCTTACTAAAAATGCCCACTGACTCTGAGAATTTTCACTACTTTGGTTGAATCACATATTACATGAGATTTTCGACTATGCTGAATAGGCTGTGACTGGCTAGAGTAATGCGATTGGAAATACTCATGTGTACGAGGGTTTTCCCTTCCAGCTTGAGAATTATTTTCACTTTCAATTTGCAGTGGAACATGCCTGTCAGTCTTAAATTTCACTGCTGATTCATCGGGACAGCTGAGAGCTTCCAGGGAATTTCTTCTCTCTGGAGAAGGAGATTTAACCCTTCGGGCATCAACTTCTACCTGACGTAACTCATCAGCGAATCTCTCATGTTCACGTTTCATTCTTGTCAGTTGTTGAATCAATTCTTTATTTGATTGAGACAACTGATCAATTTCTCTTTGCATTTGATCTTTCTCATTTGTATACACATTTAACTCTTTTATCATTCATTCTGACTCACGAGTTATTCAGGTTACGGTTTCACGCAATTCGTGATTTCTCTTTTCTGACCTGTTAGCGATTTCTTTAGTACATGAGCTTGTGAACCCTTCTAAATGCAATCCTTCCAAGTGAGGCACTTAGAAATATTCTGGAGATACTCTGGAGGTAGTCTGAGGTTAGACAGGAGGTAGAAAACCTACAGAAAGGTAAGATTTGCTTGTCTTAAACCCATTCTTTCAGTTTATAATGGCAGGCTTGGTCCAGTGTAATAGCTGTCATGCATTTGTTTTTAGATCCAATTTTTGGAGGTTTGGAGTGTGCCTGATATGAAGGCAGTTCTCTTTATTGCAGCAGGAAATTGCCTGTTTGAAGTCTGAGATTTGTAAATTATCTGTTAGACAAACTCAGGCTATGACTGTTACAAAGCCACTGCCACAGAGGCCTCCTAGGAGCAGCAGATGGACTACTGTAGGATCTGGTAGACTTAGAGTTGTGGATAGAAGGCATGTCCCACAGTCTGTGGCTCTTCTTAATTCTTTTGAGGCACTTTCAGAGTATAGTGGTAAGATGGAAGTAGGCTCAGACACCGAAGTTGAGGAACCACCATTCCCTATGCCTAAAAGGTATGCAAAAATGCAACCAAGGACAAAAAGGAAAAGGTGGGACTTGATAGAAGGCAATTGTTGCTGGGTGATTCTATCATAAGAGGTGTTGAGCTGGAGAGTAGTGGTTTGGTGAGATGTCTTCCTGGGGCTACTGCTCATAGAGATAGGAGACGTATTCTCAATATTGTCAAACAAGAAAAGCAAGAAGGGGAAGTGGATGTTCTAGTCCATCTAGGGACAAATGACTTGGCTAGCAATGAGGTTTCTGAGATTAAGGAAGATTTTTGTGTTCTTGGAGGTGAAATACAGCAGATCACGTCCACTGTGTCATTCTCTGAAGTTCTGACTGTGCATAACATTCAGGATAGGCAGATGCGCACTAGGGAATTTAATTTGTGGCTTCAGGAATGGTGTCGGGAGCAAGGATTTGGCTTTGTGTCCCATGATAACTCTAATTGGAGCAGAAAGGAACTGTATAAAAAAGATGGTTTGCATTTTACTCATAGGGGAACATATGTTCTCAGTGAGAAGTTCAAAGGTTTCACAAAGGAATATTTAAACTAGGAGGGGGGGACAAAAGGATAAAAAACAATCTGCCCGATTGTCCCCCAAAACTAAATCGGAGGGTGCAAGCAACATGCAGGGTAATAATTGACAAGCTCAGAGTCGTGTCTATAAATGCTCGCAGTTTAGTCAATAAAATCAATGAACTGGAGGCAATGATGACAGCTGAAAAAGTAGATTTAATGGCGGTTATTGAGACATGGTTCAGTGAGAAAAATAACTGGGACATAACAATACCGGGATACTCTTTATATAGAAAAGACAGAGAAGGTAGGAAAGGAGGAGGAGTTGTCCCTGTATGTGAAAAACAACATAAAAACAAACCAAATAAAAGTGAGAGAGGTGAACATAGAGTCAGTTTGGGTTACGCTAACATTTGGCAATCATACAGTAGCTCGTGTAGGTGTGATCTATAGACCCCCTGGACAAGTAGAAGAGCTAGATAATCTGCTGTTTGAGGGAATAGCCAAAATGACAATGAAGGGGAAGTTATTATCATGGGGGACTTTAATCTTCCTGATGTGAACTGGAAAACCAAAATAGCTGGGTGCACCAGGAGTACAAATATTCTAAACTCTCTACTGGGATTATTTCTAACACAAGTAGTTGAGGAGCCGACCCGTAAAGAGGCCATATTGGATTTAGTACTCATAAATGGAAGTTTGGTATCAGACGTTGTTGTAGGTGAATATTTGGGATCTAGTGATCACCAGTCAGTGTGGTTTGGAGCCGCACCACACAAAAACAAAAAGTTTTAGACTTTAAAAAAACTGATTTTTCTAAAATGAGATTTTGTGTGAATGAGTCATTATCAGACTGGAGGAGTTTAAAGGGAGTCCGGGAGAAATGGGATTATTTAAAGGAGGCATTAATAAAGGCCACAGGCAATTGTATTCGGCTTGTTAGCAAAAACAAAAAAGGGAAGAAACCACTGTGGTACTCTACAGAAGTGGCCAAAATAGTGAAGAACAAAAAGATAGCATTCAATAATTATAAAAAAACTCAGGCAAATCTATAAGATTAGTCAGAAAGAGGCAAAGCAATTTATAAGACCTTCCAAAGCACACGCAGAAGAGAAAATAGCTCAGTCAGTAGAAAAGGGAGACAAAACATTTTTTAGATACATAAACGAGAAAAGAAAAGTAAAACAAGGATTAGTTAGATTAAAAACAAAGGAAGGAAGGTATGTAGAAGAGGATAAAAGTCTCGCTGACTGCCTCAATTAATATTTTTGTTCAGTCTTTGCGGAAGGAAAGGGACCTCAGTTAGGAGGAAACACTAAAGAGACATTTACATATGAGTTTACAGAGGAGGAGGTTCTACAGCAGCTGTCTAAAGTACAGACAAATAAGTCAATGGGGCCTGATGGGATCCACCCTAAGTTGTTAAAAGAGCTCAGTGGTGTAATAGCAAAACCGTTAACAAGGATTGGTTAAATAAATCTGTTAATGGGAGTCGTCCCAGAAGACTGGAAATTAGCAAATGTTGTGCCCATTTACAAGAAGGGTAGTAGGAGGAATCGGGGAACTATAGGCCAGTTAGTCTTACGTCAGTAGTGGGGAAATTAATGGAAACCATGTTACACGAAAGGATTGTTGAACATCTAAAAACACATAGATTACAGGATCAGAAACAACATGGGTTTACCTCAGGGAGATCATGCCAAACTAATCTTGATTTTTTTGATTGGGTAACAAAAATAATAGACACAGGTGGTGCAGTAGACATTGCTTATTTAGATTTCAGTAAGGCTTTTGATACTGTTCCGCATAGAAGGCTTATCAATAAATTGCAATCTTTGAGCTTGGATTCCAATATTGTTGAATGGATTAGGCAGTGGCTGAGTGACAGGCAACAGAGGGTTGTGGTAAATGGAGTTTATTCGGCGCAAGGTCTTGTTACCAGTGGGGTACCTCAGGGGTCAGTACTTGGACCCATTCTCTTTAATATTTTTATTAGTGATATTGCAGAAGGTATTAATGGTAAAGTATGTCTTTTTGCTGATGACACAAAGATTTGCAACAGGGTTGGCGTTCCTGGAGGGATCAGCCAAATGACAAATGATTTAGGTAAACTAAAAAAATGGTCGGAGCTGTGGCAATTGAGTTTTAATGTGGATAAGTGCAAGATAATGCACCTGGGGCGTAAAAACCCAAGGGTGAATATAGAATTTTGATACAGTCCTAACCTCAACATCTGAGGAAAGGGATTTAGGGGTTATTATTGCAGAGGATCTAAGGCTAAGTAGTCAATGTAATAGAGCAGCAGGAAATGCTAGCAGAATGCTTGGTTGTGTAGGGAGAGGTATTAGCAGTAGGAAAAGGGAAGTGCTGATGCCACTGTACAGAGCACTGGTGAGACCTCACTTGGAGTACTGTGTGCAGTACTGGAGACCGTATCTCCAGAAGGATATAGACATCTTAGTGAGAGTTCAGAGAAGGGCTACTAAAATGGTGTACGGCTTGAAGGAGAAAAGTTACCAGGAAAGGCTTAATGATCTTAACATGTATAGCTTGGAAAAAAGACGAGACAGAGGAGATATGATAGAAACATTTAAATACGTAAAGGGAATCCACAAGGTAGAGGAAGGGAGTATATTTTAAAGGAAACAAAGTAGCAAAACAAGGGGACATAGTCTTAGATTAGAGGGGCAAAGGTTTAAAAGTAACATCAGGAAGCATTATTTTACTGAGAGGGTGGTGGATACATGGAACAGCCTTCCAGTAGAAGTGGTAGAGGCCAAAACAGTGATTGAATTTAAGCAGGCATGGGATAGGCATAAGGCTATCCTAAACAAAAGATAAATCCAGGTAAAGTATCCATGTAACTGGGCAGACTAGATGGGCCGAAAGATTCTTATCTGCAGACATTTTCTATGTTTCTAATTCAACATTTTATCTAATTCGACGATCAAATATATGCACTCAGGCATTAGCTGCCACAAAAGAAATTATTTTTCTTTCTTGGTCTTGGCTGCACTTATTTGCCACAAATAAATCAATAAAAGTTGAATGATCTGACCAAATTGATCTAGCATAATCAGAAACATTTGGTTTTAATTCCTTTATCCAATCAAATAAGTTGTCTATAATGTGCAACGTTTCCTTTGGATAAAACACAACATCTACCAACACTAATTGGTCAGCATGCATATTTACGTCCACATTAGCGCTATCGCAAGCCTCAAGTTCTGACATTTTTACGCTGTTTAGTAGACCAACCGTAAAACCACAAGTCAAAATATGACAACAAAGGGTTAATATATATATATATATATATATATATGCACCTCTATCTATACAGATCGTACTGGGCAGCAATATTTCAAACAAAAACGACAATCTCAGCTAGTGCCTCCATTATGTCAGTGTCACATTCAGGCAGGTAGGTGAGGGTGCAAGCCAAGAGGTGCAGTGACACAAGGAGGCAATGGATTTCAACAATAAAAGGGGTTTTATTGAGAAGTATCACAGAACATGGAGGGATAACATAGGAAAAGGGATGCCTAACATATGAACAAGAGAAATCAAAGGACAGGAAGGGGTTAACCATATGCTATTGAATATGCGGGATTCTAGGCAGAGAGGATGAGAGAGAAGTAAACCGAATGAACAGGCTGGATGGGGCTGGAACAACTAGATAAATATACAGGGGGGTCTGAGAATGGTCAGGAAGGGGTTAACCATAAAATACACAGGTTCAGGTAGAGGGAAAGCAGAGTGAACTAAACATATGAGCAGGATGGCAAAATATATACAGGAATACTTACGACACAGGAGAGGGAAGAGATTAACTTACAGACGGACGGACAACACAGGTACGGTTCTTAGAGCAGGGTAAACCTATGTAAGGGAAGAGTCCAGTAAGCAGGGAGTCTGTGATACACAGGTAAGTCCTTTAAGCAATGCAGGGGTTCACTTGGATGAAAGCGAGGGGTCCACTTGGATGAAAGCGAGGGGTCCACTTGGATGAAAGCGAGGGGGTCACTTGGATGAAAGCGAGGGGGTCACTTGGATGAAGCAAGGGGTTACTTGCATGAAGCAGTGGGTCACTTGGACGAAGCCCAACAGGTCCAGGGGTATGGAAGGCGGTTGTCTGGTAGGTAAGCAAACCGTCAGATATTCAGGTAAGTCCTGGACACAGGTTTGTCAGAGTAACAGACTCCTGGCTGCATGCGTTCCACTTAGAAGTGAAAGTTTGATGCTGAAGCATCTAGGTAAGGGTGTGGTTCTATTAAATAGAGGTAGCAGGCCGAATGATGAGATGCACCTGATACTCAGTGCAGAGCTGGATAAAGCAACAGTTTATTCTGTGGCAGCAACTGAAGGGTGCTGACCCTGCAGTATGGTTAATGTAACAGCGTATTTTATTATCTGCGCCGCCGCCGCTGGCGAGGAGCGTGACAGTCAAGAATGTTTATTCAAATAAGAAATTAATCTGAGATATAAACAATAATAAAACTATCTTGCCCACAATTTCTCAGAAACCGATTTCCTGAGTTTGTTTTCACTTGTACGTTTGTTTAAAAATACCACCGCAACCAAACTAGGTAAAAATATATATATATTTATTATGTATGCAAAAATGACTTATTCTCATATTAAGAAATCAAAGATTTATAAAAAAACAACCATTAGCACATAGATTTCTAACTTTTAATTAGAATATATTAGTAATATCATACAATTTACTTAGATCAAGTTAGTAACTAAACATAAACGATTAGTACAACTTAATAAATGTTTCTGGAAAGAAAACATGTATTTCCCAGCAAACGAATATTCAAAACAAAGCTAGTATCCTGTATATATATATATATATATATATATGTATACACACATGTATATCTCTGTGCTACCTGGATCAACAAAAAGATGAAGCTATCACTTATTCTATTTAGAATAATAAGTAAGAAAAACTTATTTAGTGAATCCTCCCCTAATAACAAGAATTAAGCTTCTAATTTTATGCTTTTTAAATTGTAGATTATAAAATCCCTGCTTAATAATTCAATCACAATAGCTCTTCCATTTTCAATATATATATGTATACATTGCAACAAATAATTAGGATAAATGAATATCCTTTTATCAAACACTTATCATATTTCTATACTGCAGGTTAGAAATACATCAAAGATCTGATCTATCAATATCCGAGATAAATCTCAGTCTATATCTATTGCAATATATGACACATATATATATCTACATTAGATCAACTTCAATTGCTTTCATACTTTACCTATTCCAACTGGATTCAACCCTTTCTGCGATTGAAGTGGTATTAGTGGATGTAATAAGTTAAATGGAGAGTTACATACAGTGGCAAGAAAAAGTATGTGAACCCTTTGGGATTACGTGGAGTTTTGCATGAATTGGTCATAAAATGTGCTCTGATCTTCATCTAAATCACAACAATTTGAAAAACACAGTCTGCTTAACATAATACAACACAAACATTATATGTTTTCATGTTTTTATTGAACAGAACATGTAAGCATTCACAGTGCAGGGTGGAAGAAGTATGTGAACCTTTGGACTTAATAACTGGTTGACCCTCCTTTGGCAGCAATAACCTCAACCAAACGTTTCCTGTAGTTGCAGATCAGACCTGCACAACGATCTGGAGTAATTTTGGACCACTCCTCTTCACAAAACTGTTTCAGTGTAGCAATATTCTTGGGATGTCTGGTGTGAATCGCTCTCTTAAGGTCATGCCACAGCATTTCAATCGGTTTGAGGTCAGGACTCTGGGCCACTCCAGAAGGCGTATTTTGTTTTGTTGAAGCCATTCTTTTGTTGAATTACTTGTATGCTTTGGGTCATTGTCCTGTTGCATCACCCATCCTCTGCGGAGCTTCAGTTGGCGGACAGATGGTCTTACGTTTTCCTGCAAAATGTCTTGATAAACTCTGGAATTCATTTTTCCATCAATGACAACAATCCGTCCAGGCCCTGAGGCAGCAAAGCAGCCCAAAACCATGATGCTCTCTCCGCCATGTTTTACAGTGGGGATGAGGTTTTGATGTTGGTGTGCTGTGCCTTTTTTTCTCCACACATAGTGTTGTGTGTTTTTTCCAAACAACTCAATTTTGGTTTCATCTGCCCACAGAATATTTTTCCAGTAGTGCTGTGGAACATCCAGGCGCTCTTTTGCCAACTTCAAACGTTCTGCAATATTCTTTTTGGACAGCATTGGCTTCCTCCGTGGTGTCCTCCCATGTACTCCATTCTTGTTTAATGTTTTCCTTATTGTAGATGTGTCAACAAAAATGTTAGCATGTGCCAGAGATTTCTGTAAATCTTTAGCTGACACTCTAGGATTCTTCTTTACCTCATTAAGCATTCTGCGCTATGCTTGCAGTCATCTTTACAGGACGACCACGCCTAGGAAGAGTAGCAACAGTGCTGAACTCTCTCCATTTGTAGACCGTCTGTCTTACCGTGGACACATGAACATCAAGGCTTTTGGAGATACTTTTGTAACCCTTTCCAGCTTCATGCAAATCAACAATTCTTGATCGTAGGTCTTCTGAGAGCTCTTTTCTGCGAGGCATGGTTCACATCTGTCACGGTTCGTGCCGCAGACGCCGGAAAAAAGGCAAATAAGAAGCTGTCTTTAAAGAATCAGATCCGTTCCTGCTTTTTCTACTGTCTGGACTGATGTCCATACACTCTGTAATCCGCCCCAGACTTTCCCAACACCTCTCCAGCCTCATGTGTGGGCTGGGCCTGCATACCCATAAAAACAGGCCTCACCCTTCATGCAATGCTTCTGCATTACCCTTCTATCCCTAGAAGCTTCATGGCGTGCCTGTCTTGCCTGCTCTGCACAAAGCCCTTCATGGTATCCTGTGGAAACCACCTACCTGCAGTATCCTGTGGAGCCAACGCTCATCCCTCATTGCATCCTGTGGAATCCTTCTACCTGCAAGTAACCTGTGGAGACCACCCTAATCCCTCATTGCATCCTGTGGAATCCATCTACCTGCAGTAACCTGTGGAGACCACCCTCATCTATTGACCTCCTGTGTATGACCTTTTGCTATGGACTTGACCACTCTCTGCCCGCTGAATGCCAAGACCTCTGCTTGATATGACCACCCTACTGCTACAGCCCTCCTGATACCTTGCTTGTTATTATTATTCATTCCTTCTACCCTCTGTGTCTTCTGATCTGCCCCCTGTTTATCCAGTAAGCACCTGTTCTGTTAACCCCTGTGTTACCCTGTGTTCAGTGTCTCTGCCATTCAGTGTCCTGTCCCATCCGTTCAGTGTACCCTGCCCGCTGTTTATATTATACTTTCCACCAGTTTCCATTGTGTTTTATTTCTTATTCATTGTCCCCTTACCTGATTTACTTCTGTTCCTTTTAGTAATAAACCTTTTTACTTTGCAACCCCAATTATCTGGCTGTTTTGTGTAACCACACCTTGGGCTTGTCAACCCCCTGGCTACACCGTGACAACATCAGGCAGTGCTTCTTGAAACCAGTAAACCCAAAACTGGTGTGTGTTTTTAAAGGACAGGACAGCTTTCAGCAACACATCCAATAATATCACACTGATTGGACTCAAGGTTGGCTCACTCCTGGCTCCAATTAGCTCTTGGAGAAGTCATTAGGCTATGGGTTCACATACTTTTCCCACCCTTCACTGTGAATGTTTACATGTTCTGTTCAATAAAAACATGAAAACATATAATGTTTGTGTTGTATTATTTTAAGCAGACTGTGTTTTTCAAATTGTTGTGACTTAGATGAAGATCAGAGCACATTTTATGACAAACTCATGCAAAACTCCACATAATCCCAAAGGGTTCACATACTTTTTCGTGCCACTGTAGTTACATAGGCTGAAAAAAAACATGCGTCCATCGGGTTCAGCCTCTCATACAACACCTGCTGCTGTTGATCCAAAAGTAGGCAAAAAACCCAGTCTGAAATGTTCGCCAATATGCAACAAACTGGGGAAAAATTCCTTCTTGACCCCAGAATGGCAGTCAGATTTCTAAAGAGTGTGAGAATTTGTGAGAATATTATAAAAAGGTTTCTAAGATTTTATGAATATATGTCCATCTTAGTTTCTTTGTCTCTCTTTAGAATCTCTCCTTGAGCATGACTCATTTCTACATGTTCTTTGTTCATGATATGAGTGAGTGAGAGGAAGAGTGAGAATTCCTTGAGGAAGAAATTAATGTGAAAATGAGTCTGAATCTGAATGCCTCAATACGCTCTGTGGTTAGACAGATATAGGGTGTTTGACATCACTTATCACATAACTTCTAATTAGCATACCTATATGTTCCTATATATTCAATGGTACCTGCCAACTCATAATATAACACTAGAGGGCAGTGTTGATTTAAAAATAAAATTACACTATTTATTTGACATAGGTCGTAAGTCTCATTCTTATCTTATGGACCCTGTATTCACACAAAGAACGTTTCACTGTTTCCTCAGACTTTTGTCTGTGTCAATTTTAAATTTAATATCACAGATTCTAAGTAGTCAATGTAATAGAGCAGCAGGAAATGCTAGCAGAATGCTTGGTTGTGTAGGGAGAGGTATTAGCAGTAGGAAAAGGGAAGTGCTGATGCCACTGTACAGAGCACTGATGAGACCTCACTTGGAGTACTGTGTGCAGTACTGGAGACCGTATCTCCAGAAGGATATAGACATCTTAGTGAGAGTTCAGAGAAGGGCTACTAAAATGGTGTACGGCTTGAAGGAGAAAAGTTACCAGGAAAGGCTTAATGATCTTAACATGTATAGCTTGGAAAAAAGACAAGACAGAGGAGATATGATAGAAACATTTAAATACGTAAAGGGAATCCACAAGGTAGAGGAAGGGAGTATATTTAAAAGGAAACAAAGTAGCAAAACAAGAGGACATAGTCTTAGATTAGAGGGGAAAAGGTTTAAAAGTAACATCAGGAAGCATTATTTTACTGAGAGGGTGGTGGATACATGGAACAGCCTTCCAGTAGAAGTGGTAGAGGCCAAAACAGTAATTGAATTTAAGCAGGCATGGGATAGGCATAAGGCTATCCTAAACAAAAGATAAATCCAGCTAAAGTATCCATGTAATTGGGCAGACTAGATGGGCCGAAAGGTTCTTATCTGCCGACATTTTTCTATGTTTCTACTCTACTCCCTTATTTCAAAACAATTTAATCTTCTCGGTTGAAATAGAAATATTTCTACTTTTAAACTACTTATATTTCTAAATCTTCAACATATATACATCATAGTTATACACTATAAGATTTTTGAAGCATCTATTCTTATACTACTAAATATATATTGGATTCATATAATATATATGAATTTAATATTTGTGCATAGATATATTTTAGAAACCTTAAAGAAAATATATTTTACACAAAGACTTCTTGATAAAAGCAGACAACTATAAATTGCCCTTGACATGTCTAGCACTTACAAATCAAATGGGAGCAAACTATAGCATCTTGATATCTACCATAATAATATTCATTTAAACTCTGTATGACTCCAGTCTTGAAAAGTAGGTGAAAGGTAATTCAAGAAAAAAAATGTTTTCGAAGAAAGAATATGGATTAGAATGAATATACACAAAATGGCTACAGGCATCCATTTTGTTTTCCTATGAAAATACCCAGCAATCCCTAGGGTAACACAGTGGGTTAATGGACCGACTATAGCAAGTATGATCGATCAACCGTGAGCCATCATATGCATACCCAGCCATTGGCCATAATATGTTGACAATCTTGGCAAATGAGTTGTAGATAATGGGAAGCCCCAACAGAAATATATATCATTGAGTACTATGGGCAAAATGAAATGTAATCAGTATACATGTTGAAAAATAATGAAAATATGGACTATATCAGAATCCAAACTACACGATAACCGAAAAATTGTGAGATTGTAAACATATGTAAAGTAGTATAAAAACTTTGGCCTTAAAGGGATAGTTAGAATAAAGTGCCAGGCATTTCAATCCCATAGATCTCAAAAGGTACTATACCATAATAATGATGTAGCAGGACTACAGAAACCTTTCCAAGAGGTATCGCCAATTGATAACTAATTAATGCATGGTATTTAATGGATATTCTCGAATGATATACATGCATATGCCATGCCAGTTTTTATGGTATTAATTGCTATTATAAAATGTATTTGATCCAAATAAAACTATAATGCATTAAAAACCAGCAATTATTAAAAGGGGGTATAAGAAAAACTTTAATTTAAACCAGATGGGGCTAATGTATGAAGCTTGTAAATCCATCGGCATTCAATCTGCTGTAGTTTGCGGTCAAAGTCGCATTTCCTTGGTGATGAAGTGACCTGGTCCAATCCACAAAATTTAAGGACCATGATATTGTTTCCATTTCCAGCAATACCAAATATAACCAGTTAGGATTTATGTAAAAATAAAATAATATTTTTCTTTTTTTGTAACGCAGCACTATTATTGTCAGGGTATGACACGTGCATCAGGTGTAGGGATGAGCGTTCGGTTCGGATCAGTTCGGAGTTCGATTCGAACATCGATCGTTCGGCTGTTCGTCGAACTCCGAACATTTCCGCGTGTTTGCCGCATGTTCACCCACAATGGACCACAATGCACTTTCCACTGGCCTGAAGCTTGTAATTGGTTACAGCCTTGCACCTGACCACAGGTCAGGTGCAAGACAGGTGCAAGACTATGCCAATCACGGCTCAGAGTCCTGATTGGGCAAATTTTGCCCAATCATGGGCTCACAGAGCTAAGTCCCGCAGCACACTATATAAGGCTTCCCTGCCTGCAGCCCCAGCGTGTGTGTTTGCAGGAGTGAATCAGAGAGGAGAGGAGATTGTTCTGTCAGGGTGTATCAGTGACATTGTCCGAGATTTCTGGGAATTAGAATCTGTGTTGGTACTGCCAGGCTATCAGGGACAGTGTGTATCAGTGAGTTGTAGGAGATTTCTGGGAATTTGAATCTGTCTTGGCACTGCCAGGCTATCAGGGACAGTGTGTATCAGTGAGTTCTACCAGAGTTCAGCAAATTTGAATCTGTCTTGGCACAGCCTGTTATCAGTGTGTATCAGTGAGTCACCAAAGGCACAATATTTAGGTGCGCTGCCACTGACCCCTATACCAGATTCATATCATTTTAATATTGGACCGCAGGGTCCACCACTGCACTCTTCCACAATACCACAGAGGGGTTACGGTGTGAAGGCACTTGCTGCCACCAAAGGTAAAATATTTGGGTGCACTGCCACTGACAACCAGTGGCGTACTGGGGCGGGGGGCGGTACCAGGTGTGACAGTGTTGGGGGTGCCACACAGCCTCCGCTCCGCACCCTGGAATGTGGGGAGTCAGACACCCGCTGCCACAACGCAAACAGCCGCTAGACGTCGGGCAGCCTCACTGCAGGGCACACACACACTCAGTGTAAGGCCGAGGCAGGTGCTGGATCCGGACAAGGCAGCCAACTGCCGCCAAATCTGGCCCCCCTGTCTGGCCTTGTGTGTGAGGCTGGCTGTGCCATTCGGCCACGGTCATGTGATAGGCCTCCCATCCGCCGCCTGGCAAGTCACGCGCCCTGCCTACACGTGCTGGGCCACCGCGCGTGAATGAACGCAGAGTGTACTGCGCAGGCGTGCAGATGAATCCGCTCAGTCTTCGCTGCACTGCGGCACCTGTTTGTCTGCCAAGCTGGCCCCGCCCAGTATATCGGCCGCGGCACAACAATAGCAGGGCGAGGGGGTGAGCAGCCAGAGTGAGAGCCAGGCTGTGCCACGCCACGAAGAGCAGGCAGCAGCCGCAGGGGGGTGCCAGCCAAGACCAGTGCCACATCTACTACCAACCAACCTGATCCAGGCAACCAACCGACCGCAAATTCGGGTCACACACTGCCTGCAGCTGGTAAATATGTTTATGGGGGTAGGGTATATATGTATATCAATATGCTGCATGAGGTCTGTCTGCTCTGCTGGTCTTTGTTTATATTTTTGTTGCATGAGGTCTGCTGGTCTTTAATGGGGTATATATATCAATATGCTGCATGCGGTCTGCTGGTCTTTAATGGGGTATATATCAATATGCTGCATGCGGTCTGCTGGTCTTTAATGGGGTATATATCAATATGCTGCATGCGGTCTGCTGGTCTTTAATGGGGGTATATATCAATATGCTGCATGCGATCTGGTCTTTAATGGGGGTATATATCAATATGCTGCATGAGTTCTGCTGGTCTTTAATGGAGGTATATATCAATATGCTGCATGAGGTCTGCTGGTCTTTAATGGGGTTATATATCAATATGCTGCGTGAGGTCTGCGGTCTTTAATGGAGGTATATATCAATATGCTGCATGCGGTCTGCTGGTCTTTAATGGGGTGCCAAATATAAGATCTGCCCCGGGTGCCAAATGTTCTAGGTACGCCCCTGCTGACGCCTATACCAGATTCATATCATTTTAATATTTGACCGTAGGGTCCAACCCTGCACTCTTTCACAATACCACAGAGGGGTTACTTATGGTGTGAAGGCACTTGCTGCCACCAAAGGCACAATATTTGGGTGCACTGCCACTGACGCCTATACCAGATTCATATAATTTTAATATTGGACTGCAGGGTCCACCCAGGGCCGGCCCAAGCCACTGTGCTGCCTGGAGCGATAGATGAAATGCTACCCCCCACCCCAAAAAAAACCATGTGACATGTATGATCATATTACTGAGCTCCACAGCAATAAAACTCACAGTAATATGCGGTGTGTGTGTATAAGCGTATCACAGAGCTGCACATATCCTACATCCATACAGATATACATTTCAGCTGACCTCTGAGATCACCTTTAGAGGCTGGCCTAAGCCCTGAGCCATAGGAGGGGGGGTGGGCTTGCCTGAGCTATAGGGGTGCTGACCTGAGCCATAGGGGGTGCTGACCTGAGCCATAGGGGGTGCTGGCCTGAGCCATAGGGGGTGCTGGCCTGAGCCATAGGGGGTGCTGGCCTGAGCCATAGGGGGTGCTGGCCTGAGCCATAAGGGTGCTGTCCTGAGCCATAGGGAGTGCTGGCCTGAGCCATAGGGGGTGCTGTCCTGAGCCATAGGATGTGCTGGCCTGAGCCATAGGGGGCTGTCCTGAGCCATAGGGGGTGCTGTCCTGAGCCATAGGGGGTGCTGGCCTGAGCCATGGGGGTGCTGGCCTGAGCCATAGGGGTGCTGTCCTGAGCCATAGGGGTGCTGGCCTGAGCCATAGGGTTGCTGGCCTGAGCCATAAGGGGGCTGGCCTGAGCCATAGGGGTGCTGTCCTGAGCCATAGGGGTGCTGGCCTGAGCCATAGGGGTGCTGTCCTGAGCCATAGGGGTGCTGGCCTGAGCCATAGGGGGGGGGGCTGGCCTGAGCCATAGGGGGGGCTGGTCTGAGCCACAGGGAAGGCTGGCCTGAGCCCTTGGTGGGGCAGCCCATGGGCCCTTGATGGAGCTGTCCCTAAGGCCCAAACCACTCGCACTGCAGGCATACCTCGTCCTGGTGGCTGCCCTGGTGCAGACTCGGACAAGAGACATGCAATCTCTCAGCTCAGCTGCCGCAGCTAGGGGTTCCTCCGGGGTTCAGAGTACACGTAGTGGTGTGCCCCGGGGCGCTGGCAGGACTCTGGACCTGGGAGGAGAGAATTCCAAGTGCCAGCTGCAGCCAGAGGTGGATCCGCCCACACACGCGCCAGCCGCGCTCTTACACTGGCTCGACTGGCCTCATGACACGTGTGTGGGCGCAGTCGGCAAACATTCACTTCCGGCATACAAGGGCTCCTGCTTCTGGCGCACGAGAGATTCCGCCTGCGGCGCACAAAGGATCCCGCCGCCGGAAGCGATAAAAAAATAGTGCGCTGCTGGTGTCAGGGGGCAAAATATGCCGCTCTATCGGATTTACCGCCTGGAGTGGCTGATCCACACTGCACCATGAGCGGGCTGGCCCTGGGTCCACCACTGCACTCTTCCACAATAACACAGAGGGGTTGCGGTGTGAAGGCACTTGATGCCACCAAAGGTAAATTATTTGGGTGCCCTGCCACTGACGCCTATACCAGATTCATATCATTTTAATATTTGACCGCAGGGTCCAACCCTGCACTCTTCCACAATACCACAGAGGGATTACGGTGTGACGGCAATTTTAAAGCACCTATTGTTACTTTCATCCAAAGCCTGCATAAATTTCACCATAATCTAGCCCAAAAAAATCACTAAACTTGTTCTGCATGTCCTAAAATGTCTCTTTTCATACAGGCTGCCGCCCCAAGCAGTTGTTTATGAATAGATTAAAGGAAAACCATTTACCGTCAGTTGAAATGTCATTTTTTTTGTTTTTAAATGTTTCTATACATCCTACAAATCCGCCACTTCACAGGCAGGTTATGGGGACCTCCTAGGCATGATATTTGAAAGAATTTTTCGTTTTTATTCTTAACCTTTATTTAATGGAATACTCACTGTTTCTTTAAAAACGTTTTTTAAAACGTTTTGTCCTTGTTTCCTGTCCCCCAGGGCACTACCCGGACCCCCATACACCTTTTATGGCAAATATCTAGCATATATGCCCTCTTGGAGGGCACTCTAAAAATCAAACGTTCGGGTCCCATTGACTTACATTGAATTCGGATCGCGTTCGAGCTCGTACTCAGACTTTTGAAATTGTTCGAAGTCGAACCGAACACAGGTTCTCTTCCACCTGTCCTGACTCTCCAGACACCCCTTCGTTGCGGTCAGCCCGGCTACTGGGAGCGCTGTCCTCAGCGCCTCGAGCAGCTTGACCCGCCTGCTTCTGTTTCTCTCCCCTGGAGCCGTTAGGAATTTCCAGAAGGCCGCTCTATACCTTCTGAGGTTGAGTGTGTAGTGTAGTGTAGTTTGAAGGAGACACCAGACGCGGCTGTATGTTCCAACATGATTCTCTC
This sequence comes from Leptobrachium leishanense, assembly GCA_009667805.1. Taxonomy (NCBI): domain Eukaryota; kingdom Metazoa; phylum Chordata; class Amphibia; order Anura; family Megophryidae; genus Leptobrachium; species Leptobrachium leishanense. Next base: position 351,295,624 of record CM019063.1, on the reverse strand, counting down.
TCTCTGTCTGTCTCACTCTGAGCTTTAATGAACAAAAACGCCACTACTTATGCTGAAATCCAACAGCCATAATTTGCAGAAATGACGCACATCGTCCTACTAAAATGCTAATTACATTATGTCAGATATTTACAATAAACATTCTTTAGCCTTTAGCTCACACAACATTTACATAATCTATTGTTCTAACACATCAGATTAAAGACAAACACTATCCCAGACTTCTTGAATCAAATATGCAGCCAGATAAGGGGAAAAGCCCTGTTGCATAAATTACACAGCAGTAAAGCTTGTTTACTGGCTATACAAAAACACATTTACCTACAGGAATATAAGTATATTTAAAACTAATTTAAACTAAAACCAAACGATGTAAAATATATTTAAAATCACACGATACAAATGAACATAAAGTCTCTTGGGGTTCGAAGCATGGAGCGCCACGTCAGCTCCATGACATTCGGCTCATCCCTAATCAGGTGTTGGTGTGAGCCCAAGGATGCAGTGATGATAGCAGGGTTGCAGTGCACAACAGGGTTTATTTAGATAGGGCAATACAGAATACAAGTAAATGTAGGTAGCTGGGCGAGACAGGAAAGCAGGTAGACACCGGCTATGAATGAACTCAGATGAGGCAAGGCCAGGGAATAGGACTAATAACAGAATAAACTGAACAGAAGTTAGGCAGAGCAGAAATGGAGCTTAATGAAAAAAGGCAACACTGCAGCAAACAGAGGAGGAAGAGGAGATACAGAAAAAGGGGTGAGGCAATAGATGAAGATAGCTGAGAGTAGTGGGAGTGGAGGTTGGGAGGACTGAATGCTAAGAGCAACTAGGCGACAGGAGAAACAAGGTACAGCAGAATGAGAACTAAACAATAATAATGGGGCGAGACAAGGGATAAGGCACAGGGAGAAACTAACAGTATATGAAAAGCGATGACACAGAAGAAACAATAACTAGGGTAACATATATAAATCCATGGCAGAGGTATCAGGCAAGGAACAAGCGTTAAACGTAGTCAAAGTCCAGAGCAGGGGGTCTTGTCAGGTGGCAGGCAATTAGAATTGTAAAGTCCAAGCAACGGGGTCTGGTACACGGGAAATCCAAGGTATTGAAGGGCACAAGGAACAGGGGAAGGTACCGGTGGTTTTCTCAGAGGAATATTCAGATAGGATTCTTTGGAGGCAGGAAATCAGGAAGCTTCAGGCAAGGACGTCTGGTCAGGAGCACTGCCAGGCATGTAATGAGGAATTGTGGAGTAGAGGGCGTAGCTTTCTTTTAAGGAGGCCTCATTAGACAGAGTGGAGTTCACCTGAGACTCCAGAGCAAGACTTCCAGGCAGGGAGTTCAGGAATCTCTTTAACGCAAGCTGGAGTATAACATCTGCAGGGTTTAAGGCTCTGCCAGGGGTCAGAGCGTACAGGTCCTGACAATTATTCAGTTCACATTTATAAAGTGAACAATGATACTGTGCTAACTCATCTTCTCATTCCCACACTGCCAGCAAGTGTGGAGCTAATGATGCAACACATTGTTTCATTGACAACCTAGACCGTGGTGCTGCAGTGAGGAGAGACAGAGGGACTTTGGAACCCTGCATTTCTAAATTGTATACCACACAAGGTTAAGTGAGGTGTCATTGGAAAGGTCAGAGTCTGGTCTTTACAATAATACCAAACATGACCATGTAGGTAGGGAGTGGTTGGCTGCGAAAGGGAGAGGACACGTTTTGCTTGAACTCCATATGTGGATTTTATAATTGCTTTTTTTTGGCTAACTATCTCTGGTATTTTCCCTCCCTGGTGGTCCCCGAAAAGCTGATCATAAGGTGTGCATCCTCTGGAGCCTGTTCCCCCCCCCCTTTGGAGTTGAGACACGGGTTTCGGCCTTTGCTCCTCGACTGAATCGCTCTACCGGTGGCCATTAACAGGGCTATTTCCCAGTCCCTGACGTGACTTAGCCTTCATGCTCCTTCTTCTCCTCGGGGAGATTTCTATCTGGTGGATGCTTGTTGCGAGCCAGGGTGATGGGAAAGACAGCACGGTGGAGGCGGATGCAGAGAGTGAGGGCTGGCGACGGGACTTTCTCCCTCCCTCCTACTGCTGAGAAGATGGTCATACTATCAGGCCTTGAAGCCTGCATGGAGTTACTGGAGGAGTGGAGTCTACCCACGAGAGTGAGTCTGCAGAGACCTTCCTTACCGGCTGTGCGGATGGTTGTTTGGAGGCGGAGACAGATCTGGTGTGCTATGCTGGGCCTGGAGGTCAGGATGGCGTACAGCTGCTGGTCCCTCTTCTCTCGAGAGCGACTCCTGGCCCGTGCAGTGGGGATGTGCTGGTCGTCAAGTTTTTTTTAGAAAGGATTTTACCAGGAAGGATACATTGAGATTTCTCTCATTTTCAAGTATGTCCTGGGTGGCGAGTATGTACCGTTAGGTGTCTTGCCCAAGGACACTTGCCCAAGTGGCTCGTTGGTCTAGGGGTATGATTTTCGCTTAGGGTGCGAGAGGTTCCGGGTTCAAATCCCAGACGAGCCCAGTATTCCAAGGAAGTTATTGTGATTCATCTGGTATCTTTATCCCAAACAAAAGATATATCCAGGTAAAGTATCCATGCAATTGGGCAGACTAGATGGCCGAAAGGTTCTTATCTGCCGACATTTTCTATAGAGAGGTTGCTCGCTGGGATCGAAACCATGACTCCACAGGCTCTCTCTATTCAGAGCAGTGATGTTACCTCTACTCCACCCACCCAGTTTGCTGCTGGAGTGGTGGTTGTTCTAGACGGCTGGCGCATTTTCCCCCGATATGTCTGTGGTGGTGGAGCTGCTAGGCTGTGGTGGGCTGTTCCCCCGGAGCGTTGCAGTGTAGCTCTCGGTCCTACGGTGTGGCTCATGCTGCGGGTGGCATTACGTGGGGCTTGTACGTCCAATGGGCCCTTTGTGAGGTCGTTGAGCCCTGTGGGGAAGCCCATCCTGCTCTCTAGCTGGATGTGGGCTGCCCTTTTGTCTTTATCGTTTCCTGACCCATTCCGATTTGAAGTGCTCCCCCCCAAGATGTCTCTTTCCAAACATGACCATGTAGTATGTAAAAATAAAAAAATTAAAGAAAGTAAATGCAAAATGTATTTTTCCTCTGGTCTACGGCAGAGGCAATATATGCTTTTGCATATAAGTGCATATACAGTTGTGTTCAAAATTATTCAACCCCAATGCTGTAAAGGGTTTTAGGGAATTTAGTGTACATTTGTAATTGTATTCAGAATGAAATCCTACAAGGACTTTTTAAAGAACCATATGCAACTAAAATGACATTCACTTTTGTGAATTCTTCATTGACACAATTATTCAACCCCTTAAAGACTACCACTCTGAAGAACAGAGGTTCATTCAAGTGTTTTCAATCAGGTATTGAAAACACCTGTGGATGTCACGGAGCAGCAATAAAGCATAATAAGCACCAATTAGGCAGCTTTAAAATGACTGTGATACTCAGCTCCTTCTAGACATTTACTGGTGTGGTTACAAACATGGTGAAGTCAAGAGAATGGTCCAGGAAGACAAGAGAAGAGGTGATTACTCTTCACAGGAAGGGCAATGGCTATAAGAAGATTGCAAAGATGTTAAACATACCAAGAGAGACCATAGGAAGCATCATTCGCAAATTCAAGGCAAAGGGCACTGTTGAAACGCTACCTGGTCGTGGCAGAAAGAAGATGCTCACTTCGTCTGCTGTGCGCTACCTTAAGCGTAGAGTGGAGAAAAGTCCCATGTGACTGCTGAGGAACTGAGAAAAGATTTGTCAGATGTGGGTACTGAAGTTTCAGCTCAGACAATACGGCGCACACTGCGTAATGAAGGCCTCCATGCCAGAACTCCCAGGCGCACCCCCTTGCTGTCTCCAAAGAATAAGAAGAGTCGACTGCAGTATGCCAAAAGTCATGTGGACAAACCACAGAAGTTTTGGGATAGTTTTCTGTGGACTGATGAAACAAAATTAGAACTGTTTGGGCCCATGGATCAACGCTATGTTTGGAGGAGGAAGAACAAGGTCTATGAAGAAAAGAACACCTTGCCTACTGTGAAGCATGGCGGGGGGTCAATCATGCTTTGGGGCTGTTTTGCTTCTGCAGGTACAGGGAAGCTTCAGCGTGTGCAAGGTACCATGAATTCTCTTCAGTACCAGGAGATATTGGATGACAATGTGATGCAGTCCGTCACAAACCTGAGGCTTGGGAGACGTTGGACCTTTCAACAGGACAATGATCCCAAGCATACCTCCAAGTCCACTAGAGCATGGTTGCAGATTAAAGGCTGGAACATTTTGGAGTGGCCATCGCAGTCACCTGACTTAAATCCGATTGAGAACCTCTGGTGGGACTTAAAGAAAGCAGTTGCAGTGCGCAAGCCTAAGAATGTGACTGAACTGGAGGCTTTTGCCCATGACGAATGGGCGAAGATACCCATAGATCGCTGCAAGACACTTGTGTCAAGCTATGCTTCACGTTTTAAAGCTGTTATAACTGTAAAAGGATGTTGTACTAAGTACTAAGATTGAATGTCACTTGGGGGTTGAATAAAACTGATAATGATGTGAGCACAGAAAAGACATTTGTGGTTATTTCATTATAAATGTTATGTTATATTTGTCTGACCTACACGTGCCTCTTTGATTTAATTGTAAGCAAGATGACTGAATGATCAAAATCAATGTCAAACTGGCCAAAACACTCAATTTCAATGGGGGTTGAATAATTTTGAATACAACTGTATATATGTGCCTGTTCGAGGGCAGTGAAACCCCATAGTGAAGCAATGCTTTGTCTATTCAGAGAACAAAAACCAGCAGTGAAAAGTTGTCGAATTGTCCTGCTGTTCAGTGGTTTCATGGGGCAGATTTATTCAGGCGAATCCCATAGGCATCAATGTTAAGAATATTCCCGTTTTAATTCAATATCTAATAAACCGTTGATTATAATATTCTGCACTAAAAAGTCTCTTTATTTATAGATTTTTTTAGGATCTTTTAGGCATTTTTCAGGATTTTTTAGCGAAAAATTCTTTGACTTTTCTTTTTAAAAAAAATGTTTGTTCTTTTTCTGTAACAGCTCTTTTTATTATCATTCATTGGACCTTATATGTAAATTTCTAAAACTTTCGTTCTGTAGTTTCTTTCCAAACAGCGTTTCACTTTTCATACATTCAAGTGTACTTTTTTTTTTTTTTTTGGTTCACTCCATTCGTCTCTGGTGTCGGCTTTTTCCGGCGGCTGCTCTGCACTGTGATCGGCGGCTGCTTGGGTTTCCCCGGTGTGTTTGGCGGGGTTAATCTAGATGTTTTTGCAGGTTTCAGTGTGCGTTCGCCTGGTTTTGCCTTCAGTGTTCGTCGGGTTTGCGGCGGTGCTGAATACACTGCAGGGTAGCCTAAATGGGATCGCCAAATCGCACCGAATTGAAGAGAACGAAAAGTCACCGAACTGTTCGATTCTCTTTGAATAACCCTGTATGTGTCTGTAACGAAGTATATGAATTTAATGAAAAAGGGTTTTTAAATAAAGTGAGTAATGTATCCTATTTCTCCTTATCATTGTGTAGAGTAGTGCTTCAGCATGGCTATTTATTAGTGTCATCGCCAATAATAAACCTACAATAAAAAGGTGATAGGTAATAAACTCTTTTATATATCTAAAGTATCCCTAGTGACTCTTTTTGGTATATTCTCTATTAAATACATCTCAATATCTATTATATTTCTAAATATATTATTAAAAATATTATGCACAATTTTATTACTATTAAGTTTATCATTTTATAAATATATATTTAAAAATATTTCCAAAAAAGCCCCTTCTTACCCTAAAAAGGGGGCTTTGGTGAATAATAAAAAAATAAAAATAATAAAGAATACTTATTAACGTTAAGATCAATAATATTTTCGAATACTGGGTTTAAAATAAAAATCACATTTTGTTGGTGGATTCCTTGTTTTAGCTACATTGTTACAGAAGCAGATACTCTACTTACAGTTTTAGGGAACTATGTTAGCCTACGTTATTTTTGATTGTTGTGGTTCTCACATTACATAAAAATGTTTGGTATCACTGCAGGCATGTACTGGCCATAGAGACTACAGGGAGATTCCCGGTGGGCCTATGGCTCAGTGGGCCAGTGTGAATGCTGGTTCACCTGACGATTTTCTCGAGTGTGGCTCGGGGTTAACTCTTTGTACCGAAAGCGGTATCCCCGAGCCACACTTGGACTGGATACTTACATGTCCTGCGCTCCATCGCTGATCCCCGCAGTCTCCTCCAGCCGCTCGCATTGTCACACTGCCTGGTTTCCTTCTCGCGGGGAGGGAACCAGGCAGTGTGACATCGCGATCAGCTGCAGTGTGACTGCGGGGACAGCGAGGGAGCGCTGGGACATGTAAGTATCAGCCCGAGTGTGGCTTTCAGTATTGAAAGTTAACCTCCGAGCCACACTTATACCGCTAGGGGGCCAGAATAAATTGGACTGATTCTGACATATAAAATACACTATATTGCCAAAAATATTCGCTCACCCATCCAAATATTCAGAATCAGGTATTCCAATCACTTCCATGGCCACAGGTGTATAAAATAAAGTACCTAGGCATGCAGACTGTTTTTACAAACATTTGTGAAAGAATGGGTCGCTCTCAGGAGCTCAGTGAATTCCAGAGTGGAACTGTGATAGGATGCCACCTGTGCAACAAATCCAGTTGTTAAATTTCCTCGCTCCTAAATATTCCACAGTCATCTGTCAGCTGTATTATAAGAACGTGGAAGTGTTTGGGAATGACAGCAACTCAGCCACGAAGTAGTAGGCCACGTAAACTGACGGAGCGGGGTCAGTGGATGCCGAGGCGCATAGTGAGAAGAGGTCGCCAACTTTCTGCAGAGTCAATCGCTACAGACCTCCAAACTTCATGTGGCCTTCAGATTAGCTCAAGAACACTGCGCAGAGAGCTTCATGGAATGGTTTTCCATGGCCGAGCAGCTGCATCCAAGCCATACATCACCAAGTGCAATGCAAAGCGTCGGATGCAGTGGTGTAAAGCACACTGCCACTGGACTCTAGAGCAGTGGAGACGCGTTCTCTGGGGTGACGAATTGTTCTTCTCCATCTGGCAATCTGATGGATGAGTCTGGGTTTGGCGGTTGCCAAGAGAACGGTACTTGTCTGACTGCATTGTGCCAAGTGTAAAGTTTGGTGGAGGGGGGATTATGGTGTGGGGTTGTTTTTCAGGAGCTGGGCTTGGCCCCTTAGTTCCAGTGAAAGGAACTCTGAATGCTTCAGCATACCAAGACATTTTGGACAATTCCATGCTCCCAACTTTGTGGGAACAGTTTGGAGCTGGCCCCTTCCTCTTCCAACATGACTGTGCACCAGTGCACAAAGCAAGGTCCATAAAGACATAGATGACAGAGTCTGGTGTGGATTGTTGTGGAAATTTTATTATGTGAACATTATAGTCTAGGATGTGTGTGTTTTTATATAAATTGTCATCTGTCTCCCTGTGTTGGATTTGAATGTGGTTTTAAATCCAAGCCACACCTCAGGGGGCCGGTCCATCATTCTAGTCCACACCTCTGTCCTTTTAATATGTAAATGTAATTACTGGACAAACAGGTTTTCTGTTTGTCCAATCAGTGGCCACTGGGCGTTGTTCTATTTGTGTAATAAATGAATCTGACCAGAGGCCAGGGGGGGCTTGCTCTTGAGACTTTGGACTTGGCTCTTGGCCGAGATGGTCAGATGAACTCCAGGTAGAAACAACGTGATGGTGTTTGTGTCTCTTTTCTGCGCGCATGCAGGTACGTATATCAGGGATGGCAGAGCTGCTTATAAGTGCAGCAAGTCAAACTACACTAGGGAATTGATAGTAGATTAATTTCCAAAACAGATGGCGAGTCAGCTAAACAAGGAATCAACAGATTTTTCCTCTGCACAGAAGAAAAAAGGAGAGAAAGTAAGGTGTAATTTTGTCTTTTGCGTTGAGGAAATGTCTGCTTGATAAAAGAACGCGAAGTAATTTTCTGGTAGTTTTTGGTGAATCTGAGCTGATTGTACAGAGACTGTATGGTGAGATTGTGACGTGTGTGCTGACCAGTACACAGTACAGGATATCGTTTTTGTTGTAACTTCTATTTGTGTAACTTTTATGTTTGTAAGAGGTGATTTTGGTTTGTAAAGGCAGAATTTTGTTTTAATGGTTGTACAGGAGAAACGGCATTTAGAGGATTTTTTATACTGTTAGCCTTTAAATCAGAGGAGGTTTTTACTCTGGTTTCGGGGGTGGGGCACAGGGAATAGAGAAACTGTTTTGTTTAATTTGGTTTCTCTATTGCTGGATTTTGGAGACACCATCTTTGATTTCCTTTGTGGAAAAAAACCGATGCTGCTTGGCAGCCATCTTTGATTTCCTTTGTGTAAAAAAAACCATGCGGCCTGGCAGCCATCTTACCTTTGTGTGAAAGACATGTGCTTTGGCAGCCATCTTGGTTAGTTTGGTGCTGCAGGTTTTTTTAACAAGGAATTCAGTTTTAGATGGAGCTGATTCACTTTTAGTTTTGGTGTCTATGGAAAGCGATTAGTTTGTTTTTCCCTCAAATGTTAGTTTTTGTCCTGAAGTTATTTGTCTCTTTTGTAACTTTTCTATGTACAGCTTGATTTCGTTGTAAGTTTTGTGCTGGATATCGGTTGAGTGTTCGGTTATGTTATAGCCCAGTGACCAGCCTGATAGGGGAATCATTGTGTGATGGTTAATGATTCTGCTTAATGTTTTGTATATCTGTGGCTGTTATACTGAATTGTAGAATTGTTTGATAATAGTTAATTACAGGTACTACAGTGTAGGAGGGTGGTGCTTTGTAGTTCTGTGCCAAAAGTATTGGGACAACTCATAGAAATTGATAGCAGTGTCTTTTTCGTAGTAAGCATTGTAGTGTTTGTATTTTCTGTACAATGGAAAGCATTTTTAAGGAAGTGGCTAAGATAGAACACACGGCGGCCATTGTTCAAGCTATGCAGGGATCTATTGACCCTTGGTGGGAGGCCAAGAACTGTGTCGCAAACCTGATAGGTAACGGAAAGTTCCGCAAACGGAAAGGAAAGTATGCTCTGATTTTTGCTGCTGGTTGGATAGCTGATAAATTTCAGGAGTCTTGTAGGCTGAAGCTGAGTTTGGAAGGAGAGATGGAAGATTTAAAAGTAGAAATGGATAAATTGAAAGCTCTTGTCCAGCAGGCAGCTGAAGCTAGCACAGATTATGAATGTACTGTGAGGTCTAATACTGAGCTGTGCAAGGAGAATGAATGTTTGTCTGAAAGCTCGACGCATGCACAGAAGGCTGTAAGGGAATTGTCTGGTCCCTGCAGGAGGACAGAAGCTGAACATTGTGCAGTAAGTATGGAGAAGTCTGAGGACTTTGGGTCAGATACTGAAACCGACTCAGGGATGGAGATGGACAATTTGTCTGACCCTGGAGTTGGGAATGTTGGTGCAATGGTGGAGGATACTTCTGTGGTAAAGGTATTCCATTCAGATAGTGGTGTGGGATCTAGTCATGCTATGATGCCTAGTGTTGGGCAGCAAGGCCGATCACCATGTGCCCAGAGAAGGTTTCGTGCAGGGAGACAAGCGATTCGTTGCTTTGCATGCAGGGGATTTTCACATATTGCCAGGCATTGTGTGGTAACTAATGGCAACAGACACAGAGATTCTAAGTATCCCAGAACCACAGCTAGAAGTAAAGCGGTTTATTCAGCAAGGTGGGGTAATGGTCCCAGACATGGATCTTTGCAAAGGCATAGAAGCCAGGGACAGCCAAGGTCATGGATCCAGGAAAAAGATTTAAAATCCCAATATGAACGGCTGAAATGTGAAAATGTGAAGCTTAGAGAGGAAAGAGATCGCCTCTGGGAATTCAGCAGAGTTCCTAATTTTGGGTTCCAGAAAAGGGGAAATGAAGAAATGTTATTGAGGTCTTTCTAAACTAATTTTACTGTTTGTATTTTTGCAAAAAAAAAAAAAAGGAAAAAAAAGGAAAAAACTGACTTTAAACTTAATTCAAATGTGACTTTTTCATTTCGCAGGAAACCTGTTTGGGGACCTTATTGTAATGTTAAAGGTGGCCGGGGACTGGACTGTTTCAGGCATTGATGTGTTAATTCAGTCCTATACAATTGCTAAGGGTTTTTTTGTTTTGTTCTTGGTGTTTGCATTAAGGTTTGGTTTTAAGTTAAAAGTTACTTTTTACTGAATCTCAATGTATATAGCAAGACGTCCTGTAACTGAAGTTTTTGGTAGAGAGTGTACTTCAGTTGTGTTTTTTTCATGTTATTGTTTTGAGTTTTAGAACTTTGCTGCGTTTTGCATAGTATCGCATTACGGTTGGTTTTGCGGTAGAAAAAGAAAGGATTTGGTTTTAAAACTTTCTTTTTATATTTACTACGTCAAAGCGGATTGTGCAAGCGAGAATAACACGCTTTTATTGGTTTAGAGTTGCTTTGCGCAGCAAGTAGGTCATTTCGGTTTTAAGTTCAGACTGTTAGGTTTTTTTGAGAAGTTTTTTCATTTGGTGACAGTGATTCATGTGTTGTAATGAGACATCGTACAACTAGGAAATAGACAGCAGAAGGCTATCCCCATTTAACAAATGTATACTGAGAGAAGCCACATTGTTCTGTAGAGAAAGGATAGTCATTGAGCTGTGCGGTTTAGTCTGGCGACGCAGTGTACGGGCGAACAGCGTATACGCTGGTGTAGGCATACACTGTGAGGGGTAGAGACATAATTCGGGAAGGGGGTAATCTGTGGTTGTTGACTAATCGTTTGGGGCATAGTTCTGTACCCAACCTGTTGGGACAACAAGCCATAGATACACGTCGCCTCGGTTAGGGTCTCTAGTTGGGAGACTATAGTGGATATAGTCTGACAATCTACCGTGAAAGAGGACACCAGACGGTACTCTCCTAAATTGGTGCAGGGTTTCCCTGGACGCAGGGGTAAGACGATAAGCCGATTCGAATCGCCATGGGCAATGTGCCGTCCATGCAAGGGAAGGAAAGCGAGGCTTCCCACAGTCAGACGGCTGCGCAGCACACGAAAATCCTAGGTTTGGGGCGAAGGGCATGAAACCCCATTTAAAGAATGGCATAGATGGTCCAAGGGTACCGCTTGGGGTATCCCTCTGGAGGGGACATTTGACGCCTGGAGATGGGAGAAATTCATAACTGAGTTTAAACCCAGACTCTGGACGGCAAAGACCTTAGGTGTAGCTCAGATGTAGCTTCAGAAGTCTTTTAAGGTAAACTGACAGGGTATACAGAAGGCGGTTTCAATCCGGAAGAACCGCATTATGTACACCTGGCCAGAGGGGATAGCCGCGATTGGTAATCCAATGATGGAAGCAGAAGAGGCTCTTTCTGGGCTAACTCTGCTAAGGCAGGCTGGATCCACTAACACTGGATCTGTTGTAGTTTCCTCTGATGTTTCTGTTGTCACCAATGTAACTAACTCTGCTCTCTCCAGTTTTTTTTTGTGTTTTTACATTCCAAGGTTAACACCTAACATGGACACGTCTTCATCAGGGGTCGGTGACTAGTCCCTCGGAATACAGTTGCAAGGTGAAGATCGTGTTAGATTAGTGGGCCCCAATCGATCCAGGGGTGGTATGTGGATGACTTGGTACTTTGATGTCCCACACGGGAGGTTTGTTATCGGCATACTGTATCATTTCTTAACCATCTGGTGCCCACAGGTAATAAGGCTAACAAGGAGAAAGTACAGTTTTGCAAGGAAAAGGTTATCTTTTTAGGACATTGTATCTCTCAGGGTACCTGACATTAATCACCCAGAGAGTTAAGACATTAAGTGGCTCTAACACCCACTAAACTGACTCTGAGATGATGCACCATTTTTGAACACAGCGTCTCTTCTTCCTGTTATGAAGGAGGAAGAGAAGGGGGGAGATAAAGGTGTGAAAAAAGAGAATTTTCCAACTTTTACTAACTATTCTAACCTCTCAACCTCTAAATCAATGTTCCAACCTAGTAGGGAAACACTTTGAGGACCATCATGATTGCTTTTCCTTGATGAGCTCCAAAAAAAGTCCACCAGGTCCGGGAGTCTCTCCCAGACCCAAACTCAATAACCAGTGTTCATTCTAGTCAACCAGGTGATTGGATCATGCTAAAGAAACATCCGAGGACGGGACTAGAGGCGAGATATCGTGGGCCATTCCAGGTGCTGCAGACGACGCCAACCTCCCTGAAGTTCGAGGGACAAGGCAACTGGATCCACGCCGGTCACTGCAAGAAGTTTCTCAACTACGTCAAAGAGTGAAGAGTATCATTTTCTTTATTTGTTTAGTTTAGGTTTTAGCGAGGGAAATGTACCTAAGACTAGCAAGGGCCACAAGGAGACATTTGTAATAGTAACTCTGGCTCCTGTCGTTCGCTTGTTTAAATTCTTGTGCGGTGTTGTAGTGAGGGAGATCACCAAGAAACAACGACAGTAGAGTGTCCAAAGGGGGGGATTTACAAGGGTCAGGTCCATACTGATGGGAGCAGGGCAGAAGAGGGTTGGAATATTTTTTAAAGCTTTGGGAAGCTTCGGGGGATTTCTTGTTTTCCATTGGATCCTGGCTAAAGGTAATGGGAGTATAAATACTTATGGTGTTTCTGTCTCTATTCCTTCTATATGCCAGAGTGAGATGTTCCTGATGTCTAATCGACTGAGTTACCGAAGCCCGAACAGATGAGATGCCCAGAGGACCAACCCATGGACCGGATACAGAGGATTTCAGACCGACCGAGTTACCAGAGCCTGAACAGATGAGATGCCCAGAGGACCAACCCATGGACCGGATACAGAGGATTTCAGACCGACCGAGTTACCAGAGCCCGAACAGATGAGATGCCCAGAGGACCAACCCATGGACCGGATACAGAGGATTTCAGACCGACCGAGTTACCAGAGCCCGAACAGATGAGATGCCCAGAGGACCAACCCATGGACCGGATACAGAGGATTTCAGACCGACCAACGATCGACGCAACCCACCACCTCATGTCCTCCCTCTGAGTCACCTCCCCTAAAGGAGATTCTACGTGTCAAGTTCTACGTGTCAAGATTTGCCAAAAAAAATCGGCGTGTCAAGATTTGTTTTTGCTTTATGATCCACGTGTCAAGATTTGTTTTAACACTTGCTTTAAGATTCGGCGTGTCAAGATGGACTGTCTGTTGTTTTCTATCATGTGTTTGGCTTTTTTGCATTCAGAACTTTACAAGAGGAACTGTTTCTTTCCAAGGAAGATCGAGATTCATCGAGGGACACTGGGGAGCAAATGACAAAGAGGAGGGACTGTTGTGGAAATTTTATTATGTGAACATTATAGTCTAGGATGTGTGTGTTTTTTTATAAATTGTCATCTGTCTCCCTGTGTTGGATTTGTATGTGGTTTTAAATCCAAGCCACACCTCAGGGGGCCGGTCCATCATTCTAGTCCACACCTCTGTCCTTTTAATATGTAAATGTAATTATTGGACAAACAGGTTTTCTGTTTGTCCAATCAGTGGCCACTGGGCGTTGTTCTATTTGTGTAATAAATGAAACTGACCAGAGGCCAGGTGGGGCTTGCTCTTGAGACTTTGGACTTGGCTCTTGGCCGAGATGGTCAGATGAACTCCAGGTAGAAACAACGTGATGGTGTTTGTGTCTCTTTTCTGCGCGCGTGCAGGTACGTATATCAGGGATGGCAGAGCTGCTTATAAGTGCAGCAAGTCAAACTACACTAGGGAATTGATAGTAGATTAATTTCCAAAACAGGATGAACTTGACTGGTCTGCACAGAGTCCTGACCTCAACCCGATAGAACACCTTTAGGATGAATTAGAGCGGAGACTGAGAGCCAGGCCTTCTCGTCCAACATCAGTGTGTGACCTCACAAATGCGCTTCTGGAAGAATGGCCAAAAATTCCCATAAACACACTCCTTAACCTTATGGACAGCCTTCCCAGAAGAGTTTAAGCTGTTATAGCTGCAAAGGGTGGACCGACGTCATATTGACCCCTATGGATTAGGAATGGGATGTCACTTACATTCATATGCGAGTTAAGGCAGGTGAGCAAATACTTTTGGCACTATAGTGTATGTCAGAATCGGTCCGCCAGGGAGGTTAATGGGTGAGGTGAGAGCTTCCTCACCATCAGTAAAACAGAGCAGTCTGTCACAGTCTCATATTGGGGCCACCGTGCCAGTAAGACCCACTATGCATCCGCCTCACCTTAAGACATGGTGGGCACTTAACCTCATTGCCCCTGCGTTGGTTTGCCCAATCGCTCTGCAGAAACTCCGGTAACTATAGAGTGATTGGTTGAGTGATCCGGTTGGTTTATATACTATTTTTGTGTGTGTTTGCATAATTAAAGTGGGCCGGTCTGGATGAAGTCCAGGGCTGAATTTTTGTTTCAGTCCAGCCTTGTATCACTAGAAAGGCCAGAATCTGGCCTTTCTAAAGACACCACACTTGATCTTGTGGGGTGTAAAGAATTTAGATCCAGGGATACAAAGATCCTCCACTCCTCCTCCCATCAGTGTACCAGCTTATGTTTTTGATGACCAGTGTTAAATGACCCACTGTGTCATCTATTCTGCACTACACTTGCATCCAGAGCAGGATATCAGAAGGTGAGTTACTGCAGTGGCATTGTTTGCTTTATAAATAAAAATCAAACAATACTGCTGCTTTAAAACAAAATAGAAAATGACAAAAACTTTATTTATTTTCTAACACGTTACATAAGATATCACTAGAAAGGTCAGACTCTGACGTTTCCAACAATAACTCAATTAGGGCTGTAGCTCTTACTAATAAAGGAGCTAAAGGAGTCCAAATGAGCTCCATCTCCACTAAGGGCATTTTTGTTAATAAGTCTGACCTGACCTTCTTTCTGATGTTACCAAGCCTGGGAAACTTCGATTTTCATGATATGCAAAGACCAAAATTTTAATAGTAAGGGTTTTGCTAGTGATTGGATGAGAAATAGAAATGGATCATTCGTACATTATACATGGTCAGTATAAGTTTTATAAACTATAACAGTTTGGGTAATGGAAAGTTATTTTCCATGAAACCACTGTCAGTGGTATAATTGAACATGACTTGCTAGTGAAGGGTATAATAAAGCAGCATTCCATATGCTTTGAATCAAGGCTCGAGTCGAGCGGGAACGCGTGGGAACGGCGTTCCCGCACTTCTCCCACAGCGGGAACGCTGCGGGAACACAGCGTTCCTGCTGTGGCCTGAGCCCGAAACGCTGGAGCAGGCCGCCGCCGCACATTGCCGGCGGCCACGTGCTTCCTGATAGAAGTGCAGCCGCTCGCCTGGCTGTTTCATCGATCCCAGGTGAGCGGCTGCACTTCCTGTCAGCAGCCGTTCTATCAGGAAGCGCGCGGCCGCCGGCAATGTGCGGCGGCGGCAGAGGCAGAGGCAGAGGTGAGCTGAGCTGGCGGAAATAATATCCATGAGACCTGGGGGGCAATATCCATGAGACCCTGGGGGCATATCCATGAGACCTGGGGGCATTATCCATGAGACCTGGGGGCATTATCCATGAGATCTGGGGGCAATATCCATGAGACTTGGGGGCAATATCCATGAGACCTGGGGGCAATATCCATGAGACCTGGGGGCAATATCCATGAGACTTGGGGGCAATATCCATGAGACCTGGGGGCAATATCCATGAGACCTGGGGCATTATCCATGAGACCTGGGGGGCAATATCCATGAGACCTGAGGGCAATAATATCCATGAAACCTGGGGACAATAATATCCATGAGACCTGAGGGCAATAATATCCATGAAACCTGGGGGCAATATCCATGAGACCTGGGGGCATTATCCATGAGACCTGAGGGCAATATCCATGAGACCTGGGGGCATTATCCATGAGACCTGGGGGCAATATCAATGAGACCTGGGGGCAATAATATCCATGAGACCTGGGGGCAATATCCATGAGACCTTGGGGGCATTATCCATGAGACCTGGGGGCAATATCCATGAGACCTGGGGGCATTATCCATGAGAGCTGGGGGCATATCCATGAGACCTGGGGCATTATCCATGAGACCCTGGGGCATTATCCATGAGACCTGGGGGCAATATCCATGAGACCTGGGGGCAATAATATCCATGAGACCTGGGGGCAATAATATCCATGAGACCCTGGGGCATTATCCATGAGACCTGGGGGCAATATCCATGATACCTACCCCCAGGACCTGGGGGCACTATCCATGAGACCTGGGGCAATATCCATGAGACCTGGGGGGCACTATCCATGAGACCTGGGGGCATTATCCATGAGACCTGGGGTACTATCCATGAGACGTGGGGGCAATATCCATGAGACCTGGGGGCATTATCCATGAGACCTGGGGGCATTATCCATGAGACCCTGGGGGCATTATCCATGAGACCCTGGGGGCATTATCCATGAGACCTGGTGGCATTATCCATGAGACCTGGGGGCATTATCCATGAGACCCTGGGGGGCAATATCCATGAGACCCTGGGGGGCAATATCCATGAGACCTGGGGGCATTATCCATGAGACCTGGGGGCATTATCCATGATACCTGGGGGCAATATCCATGAGACTTGGGGGCAATATCCATGAGACCCGGGGCATTATCCATGAGACCTGGGGGGCAATATCCATGAGACCTGGGGGCAATATCCATGAGACCTGGGGGCATTATCCATGAGACCTGGGGGGCAATATCCATGAGACCTGAGGGCAATAATATCCATGAGACCTGGGGGCAATAATATCCATGAGACCTGGAGGCAATAATATCCATGAGACCTGGGGGCAATATCCATGAGACCTGGGGGCATTATCCATGAGACCTGGGGGCATTATCCATGAGACCTGGGGGCAATATCCATGAGACCTGAGGGCAATAATATCCATGAGACCTGGGGGCAATATCCATGAGACCTGGGGCATTATCCATGAGACCTGAGGGCAATATCCATGAGACCTGGGGGCATTATCCATGAGACCTGGGGGCATTATCCATGAGACCTGGGGGGCAATAATATCCATGAGACCTGGGGGCAATAATATCCATGAGACCCTGGGGCATTATCCATGAGACCTGGGGGCAATATCCATGAGACCTGCTCCCAGGACCTGGGGGCACTATCCATGAGACCTGGGGGGCACTATCCATGAGACCTGGGGGCATATCCATGAGACCTGGGGGCAATATCCATGAGACCTGGGGTGTACTATCCATGAGACCTGGGGGGCATTATCCATGAGACCTGGGGGGCATTATCCATGAGACCCTGGGGCCTTATCCATGAGACCTGGGGGGCATTATCCAGGAGACCCTAGGGCCTGGGGCACTATCCATGAGACCCTGGGGCATTATCCATGAGAGCTGGGGGGCATATCCATGAGAGCTGGGGGGCATATCCATGAGAGCTGGGGCATTATCCATGAGAGCTGGGGCAATATATACCCATATGAGCTGGGGGCAATTATATCCATGTGAACTGGGGAAAATATACCCATATAACCAGTGCTGTGCATATTATTCTTGGAGTTCAGTGCTGTGTGTATTATTCTGGGGGCTCAGTGCTGTGCATGTTATTATGTTACTAGTTGTAAAGCCTGCCCAGAGGGCAGTCTATTGTGGATATACTGCCCCTGCTCATGGATACTGCCCCAGCTCGTGGATACTGCCCCAGCACGTGGATATTGCCCCAGCTCGTGGATACTGCCCCAGCTCGTGGATACTGCCCCAGCTCGTGGATACTGCCCCAGCACGTGGATATTGCCCCAGCTCGTGGATACTGCCCCAGCTCGTGGATACTGCCCCAGCTCCTGGATATTGCCCCAGCACGTGGATACTGCCCCAGCACGTGGATACTGCCCCAGCACGTGGATATTGCCCCAGCACGTGGATATTGCCCCAGCTCGTGGATACTGCCCCAGCTCGTGGATACTGCCCCAGGTCGTGGATATTGCCCCAGCACGTGGATATTGCCCCAGCACGTGGATGGATACTGCCCCAGCACGTGGATACTGCCCCAGCACGTGGATGGATACTGCCCCAGAACGTGGATACTGCCCCAGCACGTGGATACTGCCCCAGCACGTGGATACTGCCCAAGCACGTGGATACTGCCCCAGCTCGTGGATACTGCCCCAGCACGTGGATACTGCCCAAGCACGTGGATACTGCCCCAGCTCGTGGATACTGCCCCAGCACGTGGATATTGCCCCAGCATGTGGATATTGCCCCAGCACGTGGATATTGCCCCAGCTCGTGGATATTGCCCCAGCTCGTGGATACTGCCCCAGCACGTGGATATCGCCCCAGCACGTGGATATCGCCCCAGCTCGTGGATACTGCCCCAGCTCGTGGATACTGCCCCAGCTCGTGGATATCGCCCCAGCATGTGGATACTGCCCCAGCACGTGGATATTGCCCCAGCACGTGGATATTGCCCCAGCTCGTGGATACTGCCCCAGCTCGTGGATACTGCCCCAGCTTGTGGATATCGCCCCAGCATGTGGATACTGCCCCAGCTCGTGGATACTGCCCCAGCTCGTGGATACTGCCCCAGCTCGTGGATATCGCCCCAGCATGTGGATACTGCCCCAGCACGTGGATATTGCCCCAGCTCGTGGATATTGCCCCAGCACGTGGATATACTGCCCCAGCATGTGGATATTGCCCCAACTCGTGGATATTGGCCCCCCAGCTCGTGGATATTGGCCCCCCCGCTCGTGGATATGGCCCCCCGCTCGTGGATATGGCCCCCCCTGCTCATGGATATGGCCCCCCCGCTCGTGGATATGGCCCCCCGCTCGTGGATATACTCACCTACATCGGCCCTCCAGCGATGGCGGTCCCGCTTCCAGCGTCCTCTCTCTCTCTCCGTTGGTCGCCGGGATGACGTCACGGAAGCCTTTGACCCCGGGGTCAAAGGCTTTCGTGACGTCATTCCGGCGACCAACGGAGAGAGAGAGGATGCTGCAAGCGGGACCGCCGATGTCGGTGAGTATGTTTTGGGAACCTCGGCCCTGATCCCCAGCGGTGACCTCCTCCGGTTGCCGCTGGCAGCTCGGCGGGCCTCTAGGCTTAGGCGAGTCCCCGGCTCGGCTGGGCCTGTAGGCCCAAACCGAGCCGGGGGCTCGCCTAAGCCTAGAGGCCCGCCGAGCAGCCAGCGGCAGCCGGAGAAGGTCACCGCTGGAGGATCGGGGCCGAAGTTCCCAAAAAAATACACCCCAAAATCGGCCCTGAGCTCCAGCGGAGACCTCCTCCGGCTGCCGCTGGCTGCTCGGCGGGCCTCCAGGCTCAGGCGAGCCCCCGGCTCGGTTTGGGCCTACAGGCCCAGCCGAGCCGGGGACTCGCCTAAGCCTAGAGGCCCGCCGAGCACCCAGCGGCAGCCGGAGGAGGTCAACGCAGGAGGATCGGAGGCGAGGTTCCCAAAACATACTCCCCTAAATCGGCCCCGAGCTCCAGCGGTGACCTCCTCCGGCTGCTCGGCGGGCCTGTAGGCCCAAACCGAGCCGGGGGCTCGCCTGAGCTTGGAGGCCCGCCTAGCAGCCTGCGACAGCCCCAGCTGGAGTTCCGGGCCAATGTAGGGTGGATGTTGCCAAAACATACTCACCCACATCGGTCCCTAACTCCTCCAGCGATGGCGGTCTCAGCTCGCAGCGTCCTCTCTCTCTCTCAGTTGGTCGCCGGCATGATGTCACGAAAGCCTTTGACCCGGGGTCAAAGGCTTTCGTGACATCATGCCGGCGAGCAACGGAGAGTGGACGCTGCGAGCTGAGACCGCCATCGCTGGAGGATTTAAGGGCAGATGTGGGTGAGTATGTTGTGAACTGGCGCAGGACTCGAGGCCGATGTAGGTGAGTATATGCTCTCAACACCTATCCTTTCTAGCTCGCCCGGTATCCAAGATTAAGGCAAGCCCCCGGCTTGGCGTGGGCCTAGAGGCCCAGTCGAGTCCCCGGCTTGGCTGGACCTCTAGGCCCACGCCAAGCCGGGGGCTTGCCTTAAGCTTGGATTCATGGGCGAGCTAGAAAGGATGGGTGTTGAGAGCATATACTCACCTACATTAACCAGAGCTCCAGCGGTGACTGTCGTCCGACTGTCACAGGCTGTTCGGGCGGCCTCCAAGCTCAGGCGAGCCCCCTGGCTTGCCTTTGGCCTACAGGCCCAGCTGAGCCGGGGGCTCGCCTGAGCTAGGAGGCCGGCCGAACAGCCTGTGACAGCCATTGCTGGAGCCCCGAGCCAATGTAGGGGGGTGTAGGTTACACATACTCACCGACATCGGCCCTTCTCCAGCGATGGCGGTCCCGCTTCCAGCGTCCTCTCTTTCTCCGCCGGTCGCCGGCATGATGTCACGAAACCCTTTGACCCTGGCATGTTGACCCGGGGTCAAAGGCTTTCGTGACGTCATGCCGGCGACCAACGGAGAGAGAAGACGTTGGAAGCGGGACCGCCATCGCTGGAGAAGGGCCGATGTCGGTGAGTATGTGTATGGCAACACCCTCTTACATTGGCCCGGAGCTCCAGCGGTGACCTCCTCCGCCGAGCAGGCTGCTAGGCGGGCCTCCAAGCTCAGGCGAGCCCCCGGCTCGGTTTGGGCCTACAGGCCCACCGAGCAGCCGGAGGAGGTCACCGCTGGAGCTCGGGGCCGATTTAGGGGAGTATGTTTTGGGAACCTCGCCTCCGATCCTCCTGCGGTGACCTCCTCCGGCTGCCGCTGGGTGCTCGGCGGGCCTCTAGGCTTAGGCGAGTCCCCGGCTCGGCTGGGCCTGTAGGCCCAAACCGAGCCGGGGGCTCGCCTAAGCCTGGGGGCCCGCCGAGCAGCCAGCGGCAGCCGGAGGAGGTCTCCGCTGGAGCTCAGGGCCGATTTTGGGGTGTATTTTTTGGGAACTTCGGCCCGATCCCCAGCGGTGACCTTCTCCGGCTGCCGCTGGCTGCTCGGCGGCCTCTAGGCTTAGGCGAGTCCCCGGCTCGGCTGGGCCTGTAGGCCCAAATCGAGCCGGGGGCTCGCCTAAGCCTAGAGGCCCGCCGAGCAGCCAGCGGCAGCCGGAGGAGGTCTCCGCTGGAGCTCAGGGCCGATTTTGGGGTGTATTTTTTGGGAACTTCGGCCCCGATCCTCCAGCGGTGACCTTCTCCGGCTGCCGCTGGGTGCTCGGCGGGCCTCTAGGCTTAGGCGAGTCCCCGGCTCGGCTGGGCCTGTAGGCCCAAACCGAGCCGGGGGCTCGCCTAAGCCTAGAGGCCTGCCGAGCAGCCAGCGGCAGCCGGAGGAGGTCTCCGCTGGAGCTCGGGGCCGATTTAGGGGAGTATGTTTTGGGAACCTCGCCTCCGATCCTCCTGCGGTGACCTCCTCGGCTGCCGCTGGGTGCTCGGCGGGCCTCTAGGCTTAGGCGAGTCCCCGGCTCGGCTGGGCCTGTAGCCCAAACCGAGCCGGGGGCTCGCCTGAGCCTGGGGGCCCGCCGAGCAGCCAGCGGCAGCCGGAGGAGGTCTCCGCTGGAGCTCAGGGCCGACTTATGGGGTTATGTATGTTTTGGGAACTTCGGCCCCGATCCTCCAGCGGTGACCGGCTGCCGGCGGCCTGCTCGGCGGGCCTCTAGGCTTAGGCGAGTCCCCGGCTCGGCTGGGCCTGTAGGCCCAAACCGAGCCGGGGGCTCGCCTGAGCCTGGAGGCCCGCCGGAGGACGGTCACCGCTGGAGGATCGGGGCATCTGGCCGTGTAAACACACGGGTAGCTGCGCGCGGCTCGTGCCGTTTTTTTTTTTTTTTTTCACGCGGCCGGCACGCGCAGCTACCTGTGTGTTTTAACGGCCGCTTTCAAATGTCCGTCGCGCATGCGCAGTAGGGTTTTGGCGACGGACAGTTTTTAGCTTACTCTTTTATAGTATAGATTCTTGGAGCTCAGTGCTGTGTATATTATTCTGGGGGCTCAGTGCTGTGTATATTATTCTGGGGGCTCAGTGCTGTGTATATTATTCTTGGGGCTCAGTGCTGTGTATATTATTCTGGCGGCTCAGTGCTGTGCATATTATTCTGGGGGTCCAGTGCTGTGTATATTATTCTGGGGGCTCAGTGCTGTGTATATTATTCTGGGGGTCCAGTGCCGTGTATATTATTCTGGGGGCTCAGTGCTGTGTATATTATTCTGGGGGTTCAGTGTTGTGTATATTATTCTGGGGGTTCAGTGTTGTGTTTATTATTGTGGGGGCTCAGCGCTGTGTATATTATTCTGGGGACTCAGTGCTGTGTATATTATTATGGGGGTTCAGTGCTGTGTATTTTATTCTGGGGGCTCAGTGCTGTGTATATTATTCTGGGGGTTCAGTGTTGTGTATGTTATTCTGGGGGTCCAGTGCCTGTGTGTATAATTCTGGGGTGTCTGTGCCTGGATATATATATATATATATATATTATATATGAAACGCGTTAGTCCAGTTGCCAAAATCACGAGTATACCTGTACGTAGTGATACCTTTCACTGATCAGTATAGTTTCCAGTTTACACTCTTGAAAGCTTGTCTTTTAAATGTAAAGTTAACCCAATAAAAATGGTATCACCACACACTGCTATACTCGGGATATATATTTTTTTTCTTCAGGTAATAGGGGTTGTGGAATTCGTGGGTGAGTTCCCTCACTTTTTTTCCCAGGACTTGACCCCAGCTTTGAATCTACATTTCTCATGAGAACCAGCTGCTTTTTAGGCTAAGTATTGTGGGAATTGTCATTCCAACAAATTTGGGGTGTTACCAGGTTTTCTGAAACCTGGTTATATGTATATATTTTTTGTTTTAATACCATGTGGCAGTATTGCAAAAAAAAATAAAGAATCTAGAATATAAATATATCCAAGCAGTAACATTTTTGTTGGATGAGTTTGCTGGGTGAGTTTTTACCTTCGTCATTCAATTCAATAACGTCAAATCCATTGTCTTGATGGAGGGTGGGAACGTGTCATCTCACTATGTCATAACAGTCTCATTATGAGGTTGAGTCAATATCATGGCTGAACAGAATTTGTGTATATACAGTATATATATATATATGTATACAACGATATAACGGAAGTAAAACTTCCAAAGAAAACTCCGTCAAAGAGAGGCATACTGGATCTATAAACTAGGAACAAAAAATCACGGTGGTCTAAATGAAGGATTTACCTTCACCCCATTCATTGATAGCACTACTTAATTTTTAACTTCATCTGCCATTTCCTATATGTATGTGTGTGTATCTCATATACATACCTCGTGTTTTTCTTCAATTTTATTTTTCTAATTGTGTATAATAAACTTTTCACATACTGTATCCCTTCATGTTAGGACATCGATATAATTTTGTATTTTGATCTTTAATCTGATCCATGTTGAATTTCCTCTTTAATGATCATAAGGTGGCCCTCTGGATATTTATTGTATATAGTGGGGGCTAGATAGGTTTGTGACTATAAGTTTCTAATTCGATGAATTTATCCCCTTATGATCTAATAGAGAATTCTCCTTTTTTCTGTGGCATGTATTATGCTCTATTTAGATTGATCGGTTGGATACTTTTGACGGCCTCCGTCGCTTACCGACAAAGATACATCTCTATACCCGAAGGGGGTGTCAAGAAAACCTATTCCAACGGAATACACATCGCTGTGCGCTCTCACACACATCTTCAACCTATCTCTCTCCACTGGCTCCTTTCCATCCGCCTTCAAACACGCGCTAGTTACCCCTTTACTAAAGAAACCATCCCTAGATCCCAACTCTCCATCCAACTACCGCCCTGTATCCCTGCTTCCCTTCACATCAAAGCTCTTAGAAAAACTAGTCTTCAACCGCCTCTCCCTCTTCCTGTCCTCCAATTCCCTACTTGACCCCCTGCAATCTGGCTTCCGTCCCCTACACTCAACTGAAACTGCCCTCACCAAAGTCACCAACGACCTCCTAACTGCTAAAAAACACGGCCACTATTCTATTCTCATCCTGCTTGACCTCTCGGCTGCTTTTGACACTGTTGATCACCCCCTCCTTCTACAGACCCTCAACTCTCTGGGTCTCGGTGACACTGCACTCGCTTGGGTCGAATCCTATTTATCCAACAGGTCCTTCTGTGTGTCCTTTGCTGGTAACTCCTCCTCCTCATTGCCTCTATCTGTTGGTGTACCTCAAGGCTCTGTCCTTGGTCCTCTGCTCTTTTCCATCTACACCTCCTCCCTGGGCAAAATCATCAACAGCTTTGGCTTCAATTACCACCTCTACGCTGATGACACTCAGATCTACCTCTCTACCCCTGATCTCTCTCCCCCTGTCCTTTCAAAAGTCAGTGACTGTTTATCTGGCATCTCCTCCTGGATGGCCTCCCACCACCTAAAGATCAACATGTCGAAGACTGAACTCCTACTTATTCCTCCCTCCAATGCCTCCCCACCTCCTGACTTCTCTATCACGGTGGAGGGTATCACCATTTCCGCATCAAACCAAGTTCGCTGTCTTGGAGTTACACTTGACTCTGCTCTTTCCTTCATCCCCCACATCAAGTCTCTTCCTCCTCCTGCCGATACCAACTGCGTAATATTTCCAGAATTCGGCCATTTCTTACCGCTGTCGCCACAAAACAACTCATACACGCCCTGGTAATCTCCCGACTCGACTATTGCAATAATCTCTTATCTGGCCTCCCTCTGTCCCGCCTCTCCCCCCTACAATCCATCCTGAACGCCTCCGCCAGACTAATTCACCTCACCCGCCGCTCTGTCTCTGCCGCTCCCCTCTGCGAGTCCCTTCACTGGCTCCCCATCCACTGCAGAATTAAGTTCAAAATCCTTATCCTTACCTACAAAACCCTCACTAACTCAGCTCCCCACTACCTGTCCTCACTAATCACCAAATACACCCCAGCCCGCTCCCTAAGGTCAAACAGTGACCTGCGCCTAGCTTCTCACCGCATCACCTCTTCCCATGATAGACTGCAGGATTTCTCACGCGCAGTCCCCACTCTCTGGAACGCTCTCCCTCGTACTGTCAGACTTCCCCTAACTTCTCTTCCTTCAAACGCTCCCTTAAAACGTTCCTATTTAGGGAAGCCTACCACCCAACTCACTGACGCAATCATCAATCACTCTCACCTTACAGTCCTCTCCTCCTGTTTCCAACCCCAACCCTCCCAGATTGTGAGTTCCTACGGGAATAGGGCCCTCATCTCCTCCTGTACTGTTTGTCAAATGTTGTTCAATGTATTGTAACCCTGTCTATACTGTGCTTATTGTACAGCGCTGCAGAATATGCTGGCGCTTTATAAATAAAGAATAATAATAATAATAAAATGATGTTACTCGAGAGGTCACATGTCTAACTCACGTGTCTAATTTGCATACTAATTACCTTGCTCTCCCAACATGCATCATTCATCAATTACAAAATAGTATATATTGACGTTCCTGTTAGAGTAATACCACTCTTGATGAAGCCGTGATTGGAAACGGCGAAACGCGTTGAGTCTTTACTCTGAGTATTATACTCTAATTTTAACAGACACTATGACCATTCCATATTCTATACAGTTTTGGTAATCTGGTAAAACTTTTCGGCGGTCATGTGGCGTGGCCGCTGTGTATATGCACCTATGCCGTAAATCAGTTACAATTGTCTTAGTTGTGATATTCTTGCAGCAATTATTGTTCAACATTATCATCTGGAAAACGTTGGTTGGCTGGGCCATAATGTTATATGACTAATCTAACGTCTTGATGTTCTTTTGGTGGGGCGTCTTCCCTATATGCTTAAGTGCAAAGCATTTTTGTATGTCTGAATCAACACGGCTATACACGCATTGACGAGATCAGCAGCGTTCTACCTATACAAATGATTTTTGCGTTGGGCTGCCTGTAGACACGCATGATAAAAGCGTTTGCCAGAAACAAATTAAGTTTCTCCTGCTGGGACATTAAGTTGCTATATTGATGAATAATTGGAGCCTCGTTTTCATATGTTTAAATGCCGACTATCTACGTATGATTTGATCTAACACGGCCATATACGTATTGAATAAACCAACAGCGTACTATCCAACAAATATATATTTTTTCAGTTAGGCTGCTTGTTGCTATGCATGACTAAAAGCGTACCATCTATATAAATGATTCTCTGGCTGGGTTGCTTATAGATATGTAAGATCAAAACGTATTCCTGAGTTAATTAAATGAGGTTTTCAGCTGGGGCATTATGTCGTCATATTAGTGAATAGGTGAGGTCTCGTTCTATATGTTCAAGTGTGGACCATCTTTGTATGATCTGGACAAATTAGCTATATGACCAAAACTAATGTTTTGAAGTCGCCTTGGTGGGGTCTTTTATATGTTCAAGTGCAAATTATCTGTGTATGTCTGAACCCACACGGCTATATACGTACTGACGAGACCAACAGCGTGCCATCTATATAAATGATTTTTTTGCTGGGCCGCATGTAGACACGCATAATAAAGCGTTTCTCAAAATTAAATCAAAAGAAAACATTTTTTTCGTTGGCACTTAGCTGCTATATGAATTCAAATTGGTATTCCACTTTTGGGAATCATCACGGCTATATACGTACTGACGAGATCAGCAGCGTGCCATTTATACAAATGATTTTTTTGTCGGGCTGCATGTAGATACGCATGAATAAAGCGTTCCTAAGAAATAATTCCAAAATAATGTTTTTTTCGATGGGGCACAAGTTGCTATACGTATACAAATTGGTATTCCACTTCGGGAATTCCCGTTGGGCTCCCTTATGTGGGTGTACATTATCATTCAATTGCTAATCAAGTGGACACTTCCTCCACCTTGATTACCTTGATCATCCAATATACGTACCTTTGTGGCTACAGGCCGAGTCCTCCCTTTTCGTGACACCTCATCCGCATGTACCATCACTAATTTGTTTCATTAACCTAAATCATTGTATTAGTGGTGCATGTTGTAGTCCTACCGGACATGCTTCTTTATAAGCCTATCCCAGATATACCATAACGTATACCTCACCATTCTATTTGTGTATTTTAACATTGTTTTGTATTGTTGTGTGAATTGTTTACATTATTGTTTAACCATTTCGATGCGGAGGACGCGCTCAGCGCGTCCTCCGCATGGCTCCTGCTGTGCTGAGGACGCGCTGAGCGCGTCCTCACTTTGGGGTCAGCGTTCGGCCGGGTTCCGGCCGATCGCTGGCCCCCCGTGCGGGCTGACATCCTCGATGTCAGCCCAGCATCCGGAACCGCCGCCGGTGAAATTAGGTGTCATCGCGGCAGCGCGATGACACCTAATTCAGGCGCCCCCCCCGCATGTGCGGAGGAGGCGCCTGAAAGGGAGGGGGGAGGTCCTTCGGACCTCTCTCCCTCCCGATCGGCGGCGTTACAGGGGTTAACCCAGGCACCATTTGAAGGGCACAGCCTGCCCTTCCAAATGGTACCTGGCATTAACCCCTGGGGAGCTGGATCACGAATCGGCGCTGAAAAGCGCCGGTTCGTGATCCTTTCCCGGAGCTGGCCGACATCTTGGATGTCGGCCAAGCCTCCGGGAACTCCCCCTGAGGACTGGCGTCATCGTGCATAGCACGATGACGCCAGTCCTGGAGTTAACCCCTAACTGCCACCAACGGTGGAGATAGGGAGTTCCAATGAACTCCCTATCTCCCGATCCGTGGCAGCTAGGGGTTAACGTTTGGTATTGTTGGATCGGCCAGAGCATGGCCGTTCCAACGATAACAAACTCGAATGTGAAAAAGTTTGTAAGTAAAAAAAAAAATATTAAAAAAAAATTATAAAAAAAAAAATAAACTCTTTTTTTTCTTTTTTTTGGTTTGTTAATGCAGCAATATTGTTCCCATTTCAATTATAATGTGAACAATGATGCTGCACTAACGTTTTTTGTATGCGGTGCGTTTGTTAAAAATCGCGTAATTTTCCCCAAAAAAAAATGTAACGAGACCCCATCTCTAATTTTTTTAACAAGCGCACCCCATACAAAATATAACCGCAATTGCTCGCATGTTAAAATGTGGAAAAAAAACCACTTTACACGCTGTAAATTATTGAAAATTCATATTTTATTGCATTTTTTGTTATAATATACAGACAGGTCATGACGTATACATATAATAATGACATATTATTAATCTGCCGAGTCTGACGGAAAGAACGATATATAATATGTCTGGGTCATATACTAAAATAAGCCTTAAAAACACGTTTAAACATGATGAGCAAAACCGGTAAAAATGACCTCAGCACAGAGGCGGGAAAAGCCTCAGCAGCAAAAGGGTTAAAATAAAGTTGTTTTTTTCGTTTTTTCTATATATATATATATATGTATGTGTGTATGTATGTAAATGTATGTATGTGTGTATCTATGGTGTTTTAGTGCTTTTCTGGGAAGCTACCACCCTACTTGAATAGACTGCTTCCCCCAGCAGTTCCCTCATCCTATAACCTCAGATCCAGGACCTGCAACTTACTTGCAATACCACAATACAAAAAGACAGCGGCTCGATCCTCCTTTTCCTACTGAGCACTAGGGATGAGCTGTTAGGTTCGGAGTTCGATTCGAACATTGGCCGTTCAAAAGTTTGCGAACTTCGAACTTTTTGGGACATTCGCCAAAAGTTCAATTTTTTTTATTTTTTTTAAAAAAAAAAGTAGAAAAAAGTGCTTAAAAAAATCTAGAAATAAAGAGACTCTTTACTGCAGAATATTATAAGCAATGGTTTATTAGATATTGCATTAAAACAGGAATATTTTTAACATTGAAGCCTGTGGGATAAAACATTCTTGTTACTAAAACATCAGGCAGACATGGCCCTCTAATCAGGCACTGTAGAGGGCAGCCTGCAAGGGCCTCCCAAGGATCCCCTTGAGGAGCATGCGGCCGCCAGATGACAGAGCTGTGACTGTGCGGGCTAGCCAACTGGGTGCATGTGGCAGAGACAGGCGATGCAGTGAGGGAGCCACTGCACCTGCGGCCACGGCAGACCCCCCCACAACCAGGATCCAGGGAGCCCCCACTGACCACAGGCTAAGGTAAGGTGACACATTTCTAAAAAAAAAAAATCCAAGGACATTTCTAAATGTCCCCGGGGAACATAAAATAAAGCTTTTTTTTTTTCTTTCTCTACCTGGCTGAATGTATTTAATAATATATATTAGATACATTCAGCCAGGTAGAGGGGGGTGGCATGTGGGCTGTGCAGGGTCTCAGGCAGTGGGTTTTTTGTGCAGGTATGATATATATATATATATATATATATAAAACACAAAACAAAAACATGGAGAGAGCACTCCAGACAAACACATTCAAAAACCTGCAACAACAGCTCCATGCATGGATACATAATACCAGCTTTTACCACATGGTGAAAATTTCATATCTCTGAGCTTTGCAGAATAAAATTTGCTGAATAAAATTATTTTTTTGTGTATATATATATATATATATAAGATATATATCTATATTCTTTTAAATATATATATCCAGACTTGTATTACACACACATTTTGGCAACTAATTGCCCCCCCCCCCCATTTGGCTGATCCCTCCAGAAGAAATGTTGAACCCGATAGAGTAGAGAATAATATATATATTCTCTGCTCTGTCGGGTTCAACATTTCTTCTGGAGGGATCAGCCAAATGGGGGGGGCGCATTTAGTTGAGATTGTCGACATGCCACCCCCCCATGTGCATATGTGTATATATGGTCTGAGGTCTGTGGATGGGTGTATATATATATATATGTATCTGCGTGTTGATATATACGTATATATAGGTCTGCGTGTTGATATATACGTATATGTCTGTGTGTGTTATCAATGCATCCCTACTCTATACACAGCGCTCTGTGTCCCTATAATATATATGATCGGGGATACCTTTTTTTAATATTTTTATACTATTCCTATTAAATTAACAGTGATTTTTGATGTATTTTATTCAGTAGAAACTTTTTTTTGCATATATAACATGTGCTTTGTGAAAATAAAACGGTTTTGTGTATACATTTTAATTTAGTTAGTGGATTCCTGTCCAGTGCGGTGAGAAGTAAACGTAATGCAGTGTAGACACGCTGCGAGGCGGAGCGGAGTGAAGTCAAGCCTGCAAAATGTTTGCTTCTCTTCGCTATGCTGTGCGTCGCTACACACTCAGTGTGTCTCAGCCTTTATTCCCGCATAGCTAGCTTACTGAATCAGTTTGTATACTTGTTACTGACCCTGCTTGTTCTGAGGACACGATCTGTTGCCGACTTTGCCTGCCATTTGACTATTCTCTCTGTGTATTCCCTGCCTGTTCTGTTTGCTTCCTGTTGCTACTGGTGTGCGCCGATTCTCACCATATACAGTAGCGCAGTACAAGTACCTAAACATTGCTAACCCAGTTTTGTTATGGCTGCTGATGTAACTGAATAGATCGGGGATCTCTTCTGCATTACCAAAACCTCCACCACTGCACTCTTCCACAATACCTCAGAGGGGTTACGGTGTGAAGGCACTTGCTGCCACCAAAGGCAAAATATATGGGTGCACTGACACCTGTACCAGATTCATATCATTTTACTATTTGACTGCAGGGTCCAAACCTGCAGTCTTCCACAATACCACAGAGGGGTTACGGTGTGACGGCACAGTTGCCGACACTAAAAGCCCAATTTTAAAGCACCTATTGTTACTTTGTCAGGTATATTATAATGGAAAAACAAAATGGATGCCTCTAGCCATCTTGTCTAAACATATATCTATATTCTTATATGAAACAAGTTTTCGTCTTTCTCAATTTTCGCCTAGTTTAGAAATGGACAGAGATTTTTTTCAAATAGTTCATGGCTAGGTGAACCATAAGAGTTATGGGTGTTTTTATAATCGCTATAGATGATAAAATGTCTCTATTTGATATAATGCTCAGCTAAGTGCCAGACATGTCATATTTAAATTTATTGGTTTGTTTTAACAAGTCCTTGACTTAAAGATATTTTTCTTTTTGGGTATAGAAACATATTTAAAATATCTATGCAGGGGTATAAATATATTCACGAACTATATTTTTATAATCAATATATTCTATATATTCACAGTAAATAATAGATGCTCCAAATATTTGTAGAGTATAGCTGGCAAACAATATAACTAGTTGAAGAATAGAAATAAGTTGTTTTAAATGTAAGTTGCTGATCTAACTAGAAAGGAATCTAAGTGATAAGAGTATTTAGTATAAGTTTTGAAATGTCTATGAGAGGAGAGATATTAATTCAAATTTGACAACCCGAAACGCACTGTCTGGAATAACTATAGTTGTTCTTTGTTCAAAATAAGATAGTGGAAATGACCTCTGACCCAAGAAGAGGGATTTAAAATTAATTTGTGAATTTGTGTTTGAGGGGCAACACTGCCATCTTGAGGCATAGTAAATATTACATTTTAAGAATAAATAATGGAAAATAATAGAGAAAGCAATATTTAAATGAAGGGGTAGATTTTCAGTGACGTCAAATTTACTATAACTGGATATGTACTGTTCGTTGAATGCATTCAGATCATTCCAGGACAAGCCACACAATGCATTCAGGATATTACATCTCACTTAATTAGGACCACACCTAAAATTTTCCCTCATGGGAATGCACAATTCTAACTCTCATGCATTGAAGATCTGACATTGATAATTCTCACATATTCCAAAACAATACATTATATTCAAAGAATATTGCTGCTGTAACTACAGAAATATTGAATCCAGATCTTGGACAGGTAATGTATGAGAAAGCAAAATTAAGGGATTAATGTAAGAAATATATACAGTGGCAAGAAAAAGTATGTGAACCCTTTGGGATTACGTGGAGTTTTGCATGAATTGGTCATAAAATGTGCTCTGATCTTCATTTAAGTCACAACAATTGGAAAAGCACAGTCTGCTTAAAATAATATAACACAAACATATGTTTTCATGTGTTTATTGAACAGAACATGTAAACATTCACAGTGCAGGGTGGAAAAAGTATGTGAACCCCTAGCCTAATGACTTCTCCAAGAGCTAATTGGAGCCAGGAGTGAGCCAACCTGGAGTCCAATCAGTGTGATATTATTGGATGTGTTGCTGAAAGCTGTCCTGCCCTTTAAAAACACACACCAGTTTTGGGTTTACTGGTTTCAAGAAGCACTGCTTGATGTGAACCATGCCTCGCAGAAAAGAGCTCTCAGAAGACCTACGATCAAGAATTGTTGACTTGCATGAAGCTGGAAAGGGTTACAAAAGTATCTCCAAAAGCCTTGATGTTCATGTGTCCACGGTAAGACAGACTGTCTACAAATGGAGAAAGTTCAGCACTGTTGCTACTCTCCCTAGGCGTGGTTGTCCTGTAAAGATGACTGCAAGCACAGCGCAGAATGCTTAATGAGGTAAAGAAGAATCCTAAAGTGTCAGCTAAAGACTTACAGAAATCTCTGGCACATGCTAACATTTTTGTTGACACATCTACAATAAGGAAAACATTAAACAAGAATGGAGTACATGGGAGGACACCACGGAGGAAGCCATTGCTGTCCAAAATGAATATTGCAGCACGTTTGAAGTTTGCAAAAGAGTGCCTGGATGTTCCACAGCACTACTGGCAAAATATTCTGTGGACAGATGAAACCAAAATTGAATTGTTTGGAAAAAACACACAACACTATGTGTGGAGAAAAAAAGGCACAGCACACCAACATCAAAACCTCATCCCCACTGTAAAACATGGCGGAGGGAGCATCATGGTTTTGGGCTGCTTTGCTGCCTCAGGGTCTGGACGGATTGTTGTCATTGATGGAAAAATGAATTCCAGAGTTTATCAAGACATTTTGCAGGAAAACGTAAGACCATCTGTCCGCCAACTGAAGCTCCGCAGAGGATGGGTGATGCAGCAGGACAATGACCCAAAGCATACAAGTAATTCAACAAAAGAATGGCTTCAACAAACCAAAATACGCCTTCTGGAGTGGCCCAGTCAGCGTCCTTACCTCAACCCGATTGACATGCTGTGGCATGACCTTAAGAGAGCGATTCACACCAGACATCCCAAGAATATTGCTACAATGAAACAGTTTTGTGAAGAGCAGTGGTCCAAAATTACTCCAGATCGTTGTGCAGGTCTGATCTGCAACTACAGGAAACGTTTGGTTGAGGTTATTGCTGCCAAAGGAGGGTCAACCAGTTATTAAGTCCAAAGGTTCACATACGTTTTCCACCCTGCACTGTGAATGTTTACATGTTCTGTTCAATAAAAACAATAGGTTTGTGTTGAATAATTTTAGGCGGCCTGTTTTTTTCAAATTGTTTGACTTAGGCTAGGGTCAGACGAGCGCAGTGCGAACGCGCGTGCAGGCGCACTTAATCACGGCCGCACTAGCAGCAAGTGCCAGGCAATGACGGCCAATATACGAAGTACGGTCGCACAAAAGTCCGGCTGCGCAACGCAAGTGGAAAATGAACGCATTTTTTTGAGAACGTTAAACTGCTAGTACTGACGTACAGAGTGCGCTGCGTCCGCTAGAGGCGTGTGTGCGTGAATTGGAGATGTCAGACACTGCTAATGTCCGGCCAACATAACGTCCAGATGCACAAAGTGTTTTATTGATGATCCGTACAAAATCACGGATGCAAATGCGCATCGTATGACCGCTATCGCGTATTCCGTGAAAAAATACGTCCATTCGTTCGAACGCACTTTTTCACAGACAACGCAGAAAAAGCGTTCGTCTGACCCTAGCCTTAGATGAAGATCAGAGCACATTTTATGACCAATTCCTACAAAACTCTACGTAATCCCAAAGGGTTCACATACTTTTTCTTGCCACTGTATATATGAGTGTGTACTTTGCAATGAAATAGATTGTACTGTTAAATCCAGAGTCTTCAAAATATTTCTAAATTCTGCAGATAGAGATATGAAGAAGAATCGGATATAAGTATTTTATCCTAAAGTAATTGTTGCAATGATATACAGATATGTATATATTGAATTTGGAAGTTACTGTGATTAAATTAATAGGCAAGGAAATTATAATCTACAATATAAAAAGCAGAAGATTAGAAGCTTAATTCTTGTTATTAGGGGAGGATTCACTAAATAAGTTTTTATTACTTATCATTCTAGAAATCGAATAAGTGATTGCTCATCTTTGTTGATCCACGTAGCATAGAGAGATACATATATCTCTACAAGATCTAGCTTGTTAAACATTGGTTTGCTGGGAAATACATGTTAATTGTTTTCGTTAAGCAGAAATGTTTATTAACTATCTGTGTATAGTTACTAACTGATAAAGTAAATGATATTAATCCTATATGCAGTTACTAACAGGAAATACATATATTGGGAAGCTAGTAGTCTATGTGCTGATGGATGGATGTTGTTGTTTATAAATCTTTGTTTATGATATGAGATTTGAAACTTTTTTGTATACGTAATAAATATATATATGTTTTTATCCGGTTATTGATTATTATATTTTTTAAAGCAAAACACATTCAATTAAAAGAATTTAGGAGAATTTCTAGGAAATATAGACGATTGATATTTATATCTCGTATAAGTTTCTTAATTGATATATCTTCGACAACTTTCATCCAAAGCCTGCATAA
This sequence comes from Leptobrachium leishanense, assembly GCA_009667805.1. Taxonomy (NCBI): domain Eukaryota; kingdom Metazoa; phylum Chordata; class Amphibia; order Anura; family Megophryidae; genus Leptobrachium; species Leptobrachium leishanense. The sequence goes on along the minus strand of CM019063.1, from coordinate 351,260,888 downwards.
GTTTAACCATAATTTAGCCCAAAAAATCACTAAACTTGTTCTGCGTGTCCTAAAACGTCTCTTTTCATACAGGCTGCTGCCCCAAGTAGTTGTTTATGAATAGATTAAAGGAAAACCATTTACCGTCATTTGAAATGTCATTTTTTGTTTATAAATGTTTCTATACCTCCTACAAATCCGCCACTTCACGGGCAGGTTATGGGGACCTCCTAGGCAAGATATTTGAAGGAATTGTTCGTTTTTATTCGCAACCTTTATTTCATGGAAAACTCACTGTTCCTTTAAAAAACGTTTTTTTTAAAACTTTTTGTCCTTGTTTCCTGTCCCCCAGGGCACTACCCGGACCCCCATACACCTTTTATGGCAAATATCTTGCATATATACCCTCTTGGAGGGCACTCTCAAAATCGAACTTTCGAGTCCCATTGACTTGCATTGAGTTCGGCTCGTGTTCGAACTCGAACTTTTGAAATTGTTCGAGTTTGTATGCGAACCGAACACGGGGGTGTTCGGCTCATCACTACTGAGCACCACAATTATGGAATAACCTCCCAGACGCCATCAAATCTTCCCACAGTCTAAAGTCCCTTAAAGCTCCCTATTAACATACCTCAGTACCGAATGCACTTGTCTATACTATAAAAGGATAAGCTAAAAACTGTCCGTCGCCAAAACCCTACTGCGCATGCGCGACGGACATTTGAAAGCGGCCGTTAGAACACACAGGTAGCTGCGCGTGCCGGCCGCGTGAAAAAAAAAAAAAAAAACGGCACGAGCCGCGCGCAGCTACCCGTGTGTTTACACGGCCAGATGCCCCGATCCTCCAGCGGTGACCGTCCTCCGGCTGCCGGCGGGCCTCCAGGCTCAGGCGAGCCCCCGGCTCGTTTGGGCCTACAGGCCCAGCCGAGCCGGGGACTCGCCTAAGCCTAGAGGTCCGCCGAGCAGGCCGCCGGCAGCCGGTCACCGCTGGAGGATCGGGGCCGAAGTTCCAAAACACACATAACCCCATAAGTCGGCCCTGAGCTCCAGCGGACACCTCCTCCGGCTGCCGCTGGGTGCTCGGCGGGCCTCTAGGCTTAGGCGAGCCCCCGGCTCGGTTTGGGCCTACAGGCCCAGCCGAGCCGGGGACTCGCCTAAGCCTAGAGGCCCGCCAAGCAGCCAGCGGCAGCCGGAGAAGGTCACCGCTGGAGGATCGGGGCCGAAGTTCCCAAACAAATACACCCCAAAATCGGCCCTGAGCTCCAGCGGAGACCTCCTCCGGCTGCCGCTGGCTGCTCGGCGGCCCTCTAGGCTTAGGCGAGCCCCCGGCTCGGTTTGGGCCTACAGGCCCAGCCGAGCCGGGGACTCGCCTAAGCCTAGAGGCCCGCCGAGCAGCCAGCAGCAGCCGGAGAAGGTCACCGCTGGAGGATCGGGGCCGAAGTTCCCAAACAAATACACCCCAAAATCGGCCCTGAGCTCCAGCGGAGACCTCCTCCGGCTGCCGCTTGCTGCTCGGCGGGCCTCTAGGCTTAGGCGAGCCCCCGGCTCGGTTTGGCCTACAGGCCCAGCCGAGCCGGGGACTCGCCTAAGCCTAGAGGCCCGCCGAGCAGCCAGCGGCAGCCGGAGAAGGTCACCGCTGGAGGATCGGGGCCGAAGTTCCCAAAAAATACACCCCAAAATCGGCCCTGAGCTCCAGCGGAGACCTCCTCCAGCTGCCGCTGGCTGCTCGGCGGGCCTCTAGGCTTAGGCGAGCCCCCGGCTTGGCTTGGGCCTACAGGCCCAGCCGAGCCGGGGACTCGCCTAAGCATAGAGGCCGGCCGAGCAGCCTGCTCGGCCGGAGGAGGTCACCGCTGGAGCTCAGGGCCGATGTTGCCTAACACATACTCACTGACATCGGCCCTTAGCTCCTCCAGCGATGGCGGTCCCGCTTGCAGCATCCTCTCTCCGTTGCTCGCCGGAATGACGTCACGAAAGCCTTTGACCCCGGGGGTCAAAGGCTTTCGTGACGTCATCCTGGCGAGCAACGGAGAGAGAGAGGATGCTGCAAGCGGGACCGCCATCGCTGGAGGAGCTAAGGGCCGATGTCGGTGAGTATGTGTGGAACCGGTGGAGGACTCGAGCCGATGTAGGTGAGTATGTGCTCTACACACACACACACACCCTGCTTGCTCGGCCGGTATCCAAGCTTAGGCGAGCCCCCGGCTTGGCTTGGGCCTAGAGGCCCTGCCGAGCCGGGGACTCGCCTGAGCATGGAGGCCGGTCGACTTGCATGCTCGGGCGTCCTCCAGGCTCAGGCGAGTCCCCGGCTCGGCTGGGCCTCTAGGCCCACGCCAAGCCGGGGGCTCGCCTAAGCTTGGTCGGCATCCAGGCTCAGGCGAGCCCCCGGCTTGGCTTGGGCCTAGAGGCCCAGCCGAGCCAGGGACTCACCTGAGCCTGGAGGACGGCCGAGCATGCAACTCGACCGGCCTCCATGCTCAGGCGAGTCCCCGGCTCTGCTGGGCCTCTAGGCCCAAGCCGGGGGCTCGCCTAAGCTTGGATACCGGCCGAGTAAGCAGGGTGGGTGTGGAGAGCACATACTCACCTACATTAGCCCTGAGCTCCAGCGGTGACTGTCCTCTGGCTGTCGCAGGCTGCTCGGCCGGCCTCCAGGCTCAGGCGAGCCCCCGGCTTGGCTTGGGCCTACAGGCCCAGCCGAGCCGGGGGCTCGCCTAAGCCTGGAGGCCGGCCGAGCAGCCTACGACAGCCACCGCTGAGGCTCCGGGCCAATGTAGGGGGATGTTGCCTACACATACTCACCTACATCGGCCCTTAGCTCCTCCAGCGATGGCGGTCCCGCTTCCAGCGTCCTCTCTCGCTCCGTTGTTCGCCGGAATGACGTCACGAAAGCCTTTGACCCCGGGGGTCAAAGGCTTTCGTGACGTCATCCCGGCGACCAACGGAGCGAGAGAGGACACTGGAAGCGGGACGCGGGACCGCCATCGCTGGAGGGCCGATGTAGGTGAGTATATCCACGAGCAGGGGGGGCATATCCAAGAGCGGGGGGGCCATATCCACGAGCGGGGGGGCCATATCCACGTGCTGGGGCGATATCCACGAGCTGGGGCAGTATCCACGAGCTGGGGGCAGTATCCACGAGCTGGGGGCAGTATCCACGTGCTGGGGCAGTATCCACGTGCTGGGGCAGTATCCACGTGCTGGGGCAGTATCCACGTGCTGGGGCAATATCCACGTGCTTGGGGCAGTATCCACGTGCTTGGGCAGTATCCACGTGCTGGGGCAATATCCACGAGCTGGGGGCAGTATCCACGTGCTGGGGCAGTATCCACAAGCTGGGGCAATATCCACGTGCTGGGGCAGTATCCACGTGCTGGGGCAGTATCCACGTGCTGGGGCAGTATCCACGAGCTGGGGCAGTATCCACGTGCTGGGGCAATATCCACGTGCTTGGGCAGTATCCACGTGCTGGGTCAATATCCACGTGCTGGGGCAATATCCACGTGCTGGGGCAATATCCACGTGCTTGGGCAGTATCCACGTGCTGGGGCAGTATCCACGTGCTGGGGCAATATCCACGTGCATGGGCAGTATCCACGTGCTTGGGCAGTATCCACGTGCTGGGGCAATATCCACGAGCTTGGGGCAGTATCCACGTGCTGGGGCAATATCCACGAGCTGGGGCAATATCCACGTGCTGGGGCAGTATCCACGTGCTGGGGCAGTATCCACGTGCTGGGGCAGTATCCACGAGCTGGGGCAGTATCCACGTGCTGGGGCAATATCCACGTGCTTGGGCAGTATCCACGTGCTGGGGCAATATCCACGAGCTGGGGCAATATCCACGTGCTGGGGCAGTATCCACGTGCTGGGGCAGTATCCACGTGCTTGGGCAGTATCCACGAGCTGGGGCAGTATCCACGTGCTGGGGCAGTATCCACGTGCTGGGGCAGTATCCATCCACGTGCTGGGGCAGTATCCACGTGCTGGGGCAGTATCCACGTGCTGGGGCAGTATCAATCCACGTGCTGGGGCAATATCCATGTGCTGGGGCAGTATCCACGTGCTGGGGCAGTATCCACGAGCTGGGGCAATATCCACGTGCTGGGGCAGTATCCACGTGCTGGGGCAGTATCCACGTGCTGGGGCAATATCCACGTGCTGGGGCAATATCCACGTGCTGGGTCAATGTCCACGTGCTGGGGCAGTATCCACGTGCTGGGGCAATATCCAGGAGCTGGGGCAGTATCCACGAGCTGGGGCAATATCCACGTGCTGGGGCAGTATCCATCCACGTGCTGGGGCAATATCCACATGCTAGGGCAGTATCCACGAGCTGGGGCAGTATCCACGAGCTGGGGCAGTATCCACGAGCTGGGGCAATATCCACGTGCTGGGGCAATATCCACGTGCTAGGGCAGTATCCACGAGCTGGGGCAGTATCCACGTGCTGCGCCAATATCCACGTGCTGGGGCAATATCCACGTGCTGGGGCAGTATCCACGTGCTGGGGCAGTATCCACGTTCTGGGGCAGTATCCACGTGCTGGGGCAGTATCCACGTGCTGGGGCAATATCCACGAGCTGGGGCAATATCCACGTGCTGGGGCAATATCCACGTGCTGGGGCAGTATCCACGTGCTGGGGCAATATCCACGAGCTGGGGCAGTATCCACGAGCTGGGGCAGTATACATGAGCAGGGGCAGTATATCCACAATAGACTGCCCTCTGGGCAGGCTTTACAACTAGTAAACATATAACATGTTAATCTGTATGTTTTTGCAATTTCTTTTTAATATTTTGCATTTTATTACTTTGTATTTCTCTAACACTGTAACAATTCATTATTCTTGAACCCAGGACATACTTGAAAACGAGAGAAAACTCAATGTATCCTTCCTGGTAAAATCCTTTATATATAAATAAATAAATATATCAACCATCAATCACTCTCACCTTGAAGTCCTCTCCTCCTGTTTCCAACCCCAACCCTTCTAGATTGTGAGTTCCTACGGGAATAGGGCCCTCATCTCCTTCTGTACTGTTTGTCAAATGCTGTTCAATGTATTGTAACCCTGTCTATACTGTGCCTATTGTACAGCGCTGCGGAATATGCCAGCGCTTTATAAATAAAGAATAATAATAATAATATACAGTATATATGAAGTATAGATTAGCCCTGCTTAATAGTTTTAATTAAATTCACATATCCTCGACATAACACAAATAAATATTAAAAACAACAACACTAGATTTCATAAAGGCCTCAATAAGTATTGAATGTGAATGTCTGTTAATGAAAGCAAACCACAATTATTAAAGCTCAAAAGATGAAAAAAAATTATACTTTACTAAATATTAATTAATCACAAAATTGAATACTAAAGAAAGAAAAAACATCAGTTCTATTCAATCTCTAAACACAAATCTAAAATACAACACACCCAACACATGTCTATTAATAACAAAAAATGTATGTGGTATTAGATGGGAACATCTGGCCAAATAGTAATATGAATTGAGAGTATATAGCAGTGGTTCCCAACCGCGGTCCTCAAGTACCCCTAACAGGCCAGGTTTTAAGGATTGCCTTTGGGAAATGCAGACTCCCTCAATCCTGAAATCACTGAGCAGCAAATCATATCACCTGTGCTGTGTTTAAGCTATCTGGAAAAACTGACCTGTTGGGGATACTTGAGGAATGCGGTTGGGAACACCTGGTATATAGTTCCAACGATTACAGATAGTAAAGAAATATTAAGTGCTTGTACGCTTTTGGAGTGAGAGAATTCAGTAAGGATATCTTAACTCCTTCAATACCGAGATCGCAATATCTCATTCTTTAAAGGCACCATGCGGTGCCCCGATATCGAGATATCTCATTCTCTATCTGCTGATCTGCACCCCAAAAGCAAATTAAATAATTTTTAGCCCTGTGGGCATTGTTCTGCCCTTTCGATGTGTCTGAGGTACAAGGCTTGGCAGACAGCTATTATTATTATTATTATTCTTTATTTATAAAGCGCCAGCATATTCCGCAGCGCTGTACAATAAGCACAGTATAGATAGGGTTACAATACATTGAACAACATTTGACAAACAGTACAGGAGGAGATGAGGGCCCTATTCCCGTAGGAACTCACAATCTGGTAGGCTTGTGCACCGATTTTTTTTTCGGTTCGATTCGATTTTTCGGATTTTCAAACTTTTCGATTCGGCTCGTTTCGACCGATTTCTGTTTCGATTCGGTTCGGCTAGACTCGTTTTTCGTGTACATTTTTTTTTCGGAATATCGACCATTTTTCGTATTTTCGTGTCACTTAGCTCGTTTTTTGTATCGACTTTTCGTGATTTCGGAAATTTTAGTTTTTTTGGAACATCTGTTCTCCTTGTTTCAAAGCAATAAATTTCGATTTGACACATTTCAAGTCCATTCGAAAATTCCGAAAATATTTCGTTTCGGCTCGGAAAACTTTTCGAATCTGCCATTTTCGGATCTAAACATTTTCGGAAAATCGGCCGAATCGGAAAACACGAATCGGGAAATTTCGTGGTAATTCCGAAACCCGAAACGCACATCCCTACAATCTGGGAGGGTTGGGGTTGGAAACAGGAGGAGAGGACTGTAAGGTGAGAGTGATTCATGGTTGCGTCAGTGAGTTGGGTGGTAGGCTTCCCTAAATAGGAATGTTTTAACCCTTTCGCTGCTGAGGCTTTTCCCGCCTCTGTGCTGAGGTCATTTTTACCGGTTTTGCTCATCATGTTTAAACGTGTTTTGAAGGCTTATTTTAGTATATTACCCAGACATATTATATATCGTTCTTTCCGTCAGACTCGGTAGATTCATAATATGTCATTATTATATGTATACGTTATGTCATGTCTGTATATTATAACAAAAAATGCAATAAAATATGTATTTTCAATAATTTACAACGTGTAAAGTGTTTTTTTTCACATTTTAACATGCGAGCAATTGCGGTTATATTTTGTATGGGGTGCGCTTGTTAAAAAAATTAGAGATGGGGACTCGTTACATTTTTTTGGGGGAAAATTATGCGATTTTTAACAAACGCACCGCATACAAAAATCGTTAGTGCAGCATCATTGTTCACATTATAATTGAAATGGGAACAATATTGCTACACTAACAAACCAAAAAAAAGAAAAAAAATGTTTATTTTTTTTTTTATAATTTTTTTTTAAAACATATTTTTATTTTTAATTTTAATTTTAATTTTTTTTAAAAAACTTTTTTCACATTCGTGCTTGGTATCGTTGGAACGGCCATGCTCTGGCCGATCCAACCATACCAAACATTAACCCCTAGCTGCCACGGATCGGGAGATAGGGAGTTCATTGGAACTCCCTATCTCCACCGTTGGTGGCAGTTAGGGGTTAACTCTAGGACTGGCGTCATCGTGCTACGCATGATGACGCCAGTCCTCAGGGGGAGTTCCCGGAGGCTTGGTCGACATCCAAGATGTCGGCCAGCTCCGGGAAAGGATCGCGAACCGGCGCTTTTCAGCGCCAATTCGCGATCCAGCTCCCCAGGGGTTAATGCCAGGCACCATTTGGAAGGGCAGGCTGTGCCCTTCCAAATGGTGCCTGGGTTAACCCCCGCAACGCCGCCACCTAATTCCAGCGGCTGCGGTTCCGGATGCCGGGCTGACATCGAGGATGTCAGCCCGCACCGGGGGGGCCAGCGATCGGCCAGCAGCGGTCCTCCGCATTGAAGTGGTTAAGGGAGCGTTTGAAGGAAGAGAAGTTAGGGGAAAGTCTGACAGTACGAGGGAGAGCGTTCCAGAGAGTGGGGGCTGCACGTGAGAAATCCTGCAGTCTATCATGGGAAGAGGTGATGCGGGGAGAAGCTAGGCGCAGGTCACTGTTTGACCTTAGGGAGCGGGCTGGGGTGTATTTGGTGATTAGTGAGGACAGGTAGTGGGGAGCTGAGTTAGTGAGGGTTTTGTAGGTAAGGATAAGGATTTTAAACTTAATTCTGCAGTGGATGGGGAGCCAGTGAAGGGACTCGCAGAGGGGAGCGGCAGAGACAGAGCTAACAAATTGTTTATAAAAATTCAGTAGCAGAATTGCACGAGGTCTTTCCTTTACATTTATCTTTAAGTTTTAGATTCTTATTTACATTAATCTTTTTTGTAAAACTGCAAAAGATACAGATTTATGAAAATATATTGACTAGGAAAGAACCTCCTGGACCTTTCAGGAAGGGGGACATGACTGATGGCCTGGGCCTGTCAGTTAAGGAAGGATCTGGAAAGCTGTAGAATCCCTTGGGCCTCTCGGGGGGGGGGCTTGACTGATAGTCTGGGCCTGTCAGTCAAGAAGAAATCTAGGGTGTTATTGGTGGTGTGTTTGCAACAATGTTGCTTACCTGGGCTATATACAGTGGGGCAAAAAAGTATTTAGTCAGCCACCAATTGTGCAGGTTCTCCCACTTAAAAAGATGAGCGAAGCCTGTAATTGTCATCATAGGTACACTTTAACTATGAGAGACAAAATGAGAAAAAAAAATCCAGAAAATCACATTGTCTGATTTTTAAAGAATTTATTTGCAAATTATTGTGGAAAATAAGTGTAGCGCTCACTCCCGAAGGAGCCGCTGAAAATGAACCACGGGTCAGTCTCCCCGCACTAGGGAATAAATATACTCCAACACAGTTGTGAGTTTTTATATTTATATAGTTTACTAAAATATTTGAGCAGATGTTGAAAAACGGTATTCACAAGTATTATTACAGTATTTTCGTATCCCGGTAAAACGCGTAGCGGAAAAGAAACGAAACACGAGGCTTCGTATTTCGGAAAATAAAATATTCGCAACCGAACATAAAAGCAATGCAATTTCCCGATAGTTCAGAAAAAGAAAACACGTAGCAAAACCCCGAACATACAATCCCTTCGTATTACGGCAAACGCGCAACGGAAAAAGAGGAAAAATATATATTCGGAACGTATCTTTATTTTCAACCCCTATTCCGATTCCTAAAAAAAAATTAGTCCTGCACAAGTTAAGTCCCAGGAGGTGAAGGGTGTATATGTGTGTGTGGTACCCGGGTACTGTTCAACTGGCCAGTGAGTTTATTTAAAGAAAGTCTTCGACTAGTCAGTTGGGGCCCTGTGGACTTTAAACAGAAACAGCAGCTTGACCTTTAATCACAAACAGCCTTGGAGGCCTCTCACCCATCCGACGCAGGCTTTAGGCTCCGCTGACCCAGGACGTCTCTCCTCCGGATCTTGACTGGGGATACTAGCGGCCGGATCCGTTGTCTCACTTTATGCCGCTTGTCCAGCTCACCGCCTGCTCTCCGTTCGATTCCGCCGGTCTGCAGCAGTGTCTGGGCTCTGGCGAGTCTCCTTCTCCTCAGGCTAGGTGACCCAAACCGGAACAACAGGTCTCCCTCAGGCTTTGGGCCTAGATTCTCCCGCGATCTCCTCGGTGCGTCTGCTTTCTCTGCTTCCCCGGCGCGCTCTGGAACTTTCTCCACGAGGCAGAGGATGTAAGTGTCCAGTCCCCACCCACTTCCTGTCTTCTTGCAAAGCATGCCGGGCGTTGTAGTCCCAATGTCCAGTATCTGATCGCGATAGTCTCCATCTTGTGGCCAAAGATAGGTACTGCCACAGCAAGATGATTTTTAACACAGCGCTACACTCTCCCCCTCCTAGAACTCTTGGGTCTCTCCAAGGAGGTACAACAATTACATTACATTTCCAACATTTGAATGCAGTTTATATAACATGTACAGGTTCAGCAGCATACATATAGTGAGTTAATAACACTTCCTCAAGTTGACTCATATTTTGGGCTACCTCAGCTAGCATAGCAGACACTTCGGGCAACCTCCGCACCGTGGTGATGGCCTCTTCAGTGCTATGTCCTGGTGAGTCGTAGGTGAGTCGTTGGGGCGGTCGAACAGAGCGTTTTGGTTCTGGCTCAATCAGTTCCTCTTCAGGTGGAAGTACTATAGGCGTTGGCTCAATTTCTCTTTCTATCACTGGAGCAGACGTTTCTTCAGAGTATGATCCCTCCAGTGAAGGCATAGAACTGTAATCACCTGAATAAGCTTCGGAGCTACCGGGATCCCCACAGCCTCAGGGACTTCCAACAAGAATTCTGGAGCTTCAGGCCTCAAGTTACTCTCCCACCGCTCAGGGACAACGACAACCTCTTCAGGCTCCGGCGAGCGCATCCAACCTAGACAATAACTCTCTTCTTCACTGTCTCTTTCGCTCTCTTTGGCAACCCGGGTCTGTTGAGATCGAGTAACAGGAGGCAAACATGGAACAGGCGGATTTGGCCGAGGCAATTCGTCCCCAACCGGCATCCTTACAGCCTCTCTCAAAGGTAACAAGTGGTTTCGGTGCCAGTTCTTAAGAGGCCCAGCCTTTCCATCCGGGCGAATCTGATACACTGGTAACCCGGCAGTTGTTTGCAGACAATGTAAACCTGGGAACTCCACCTATCCGCCAACTTGTGTCTCGCAGCCGCACCCAAGTTCTTCTCAATAAGACCCTATCACCGGGTTGTAGATCTTGTATTCGAACTTTCAGGTCATAGTTCCTTTTGTTTCTTTGCTCCCTGTTTCCCGAGGTCAAACGGGCCTGTTCAAACGCAGAAGCCAGATTCTTTCGAAGTCTATCCACATAGTTTCTATGGGAAGCTACTGAGGTCTGGTCTAGGGATAACCCAAATGCCAAATCAACCGGCAGTCGAGCCTCCCTTCCAAACATAAGACGGTACGGTGAATATCCAGTTGCATCGCTCTCCGTACTGTTATATGCATGCACCAGAGTAGCTATGTGACGACTCCAACTCTGCTTCTCCACATTCGACAAGGTCCCCAGCATGTTTAGCAGTGTGCGATTAAACCTTTCAGGCTGAGCATCACCTTGAGGGTGATATGGTGTGGTTCGGGTCTTTTGGATTCCCAACAGCTCTAACAACTGCCCCACCAGTCTGCTTTCAAAGTCTCTACCCTGATCAGAGTGCACTCTCCTTGGCAGTCCGTAGTGAACAAAGAACTTTTCCATCAACACCTTGGCTACAGTCGGAGCGCGTTGATCTTTCGTGGAAAAAGCTTGGGCGTAACGAGTGAAATGATCAGTCACTATTAGAATGTTCCCTTGCCCACTAGCATCCGGCTCTAAGCACAAGAAGTCAATGCACACCAAATCCATGGGTCCCTGGCTCTGCAGATGGCTCATTGGAGCAGTTCGGGTCGGTAGAGTCTTTCTCTGAATACACCTCAGACAGGAATGACAATAGCTTTCTACTTCAGCCCTCATACAAGGCCAATAGAACCTATCTCGCACCAGCTTAAAAGTTCTCTCTGCACCCAAATGTCCATGCTCATCATGTAGTGATCGCAGCACACTCTCCCTATGTTTAGTAGGGAGGAATAACTGTTGAATCTCTTCAGAGTTGGTTGAGGGGCCCCTTCGGTAGACCACCCCATCCAACATCTTTAACCGCTCCCACTCTTTGTAGACCAATCTGGCTCCACTCGGGGAGTTGGTTAACAAAATTCTTGCTGATTTGCAGACAGGGCCTTTATGGTCAAGGCAATTAAAGGGTCTCTGGCCTGATCTGCTTTCAGGTCCTGTCTCGAAAAGGTAGGTAAACTTTCATCCCTTAACTGCGTAGGGTTACAGTAGAACTCAGGAACAGCCGCAGCCATAACTCCTATGGCCTCTGCTTCAATCCCTCCTTTGACCCGGCGCTCTGTTCCTTGACACAAAGCTTGCACCCCGTCTGGAGTCAACTGAGTCCATTCTGTAGTGTAGGGTCTTCTCGATAACGCATCAGCATCTCGATTATTCACCCCAGGGCGATACTTCAGGCTGAACCGAAACCCTGACAGAGCGGCCAACCACCGATGTCCCGTTGCGTCCACTTTTGCGGTAGTAAGGATGTAAGTAAGAGGATTGTTATCCGTCTTGATCACGAACTCAGCTCCATACAGATAGTCTTTCAACTTGTCCACCACTGCCCACTTCAAGGCTAGGAACTCCAGCTTGTGAGTAGGATAGTTCTTCTCCGAAGGCGCAAGGCTCCGGCTCACGTACGCCACAGGCCTCAGCAACCCACCATACTCCTGATATAGGACTCCTCCCAGACCTTCTCGGCTGGCATCCACATGTAGTTCATACGGCTTGTGAGGGTCCGCATAGGCCAAAACAGGAGCTCGGGTCAGGCTCTCTTTCAGCTTTACGAAAGCTCCTTCACATTGACTGGTCCATTCACCTTGTATAGACTCTCGAGCTTTCCTTGGCCCCGGAGCTGACGGGTTTTTGTCAGAGACCTTACAGCCTTCTTCTGTGGTTTCCTTCTGCAGGAGTTTGTTCAGTGGTTGGGCTATTTTCGCGAATCCTCCACAAATCTTCGATAGTATATGAACAGAATCCCAAGAAAGATCTAAGCTCAGTGACGTTTCGGGGTCTAGGCCAAGAAGCTACGGCCTCCAACTTCCGAGGGTCTGTTGAAACACCTTCCGCTGAGACCACATGTCCCAGATACGTAACAGATGGTAGACAGAATTGGCATTTCTCCAGAGACAGTTTCAGCCCCTCTTCATGGAGCCTCTTCAAGACCTTCTCCAAACGTTGCTCATGTTCTTCCAGAGTCTTCCCAAACACAATTATGTCATCCAGGTACACTAATACTTCGATTAGATTCATATCCCCGACTGTCTTCTCCATCAACCGTTGGAACGTAGCTGGAGCCCCCGTAAGGCCTTGAGGCATCCTGTTGAATTCAAAGAACCCCAGTGGACAGATTGAACGCAGTTTTCTCCTTGTCTTCAGGATGCATTGGTATCTGGTGATACCCACTTCGCAGGTCTAGTACACTAAACCACTTTGCTCCAGACAAACACTGTAGGGCATCTTCAATCCGAGGAGTGGCATACTGATCGGGGATGGTTCTCCGGTTCAATGTGCGATAGTCTATGCATAAGCGGACAGAACCATTTTTCTTCCGGACCAACACTATAGGAGATGCATACGGGCTCCTGGACTCTTGAATCACCTTGGTTCTCTGTAACTCGTTCAGCTGCTCTCTCAGATCATCTAAGTCTCCTAGCGGAACTCGCCTTGATCTTTCGCGAAACGGCTTGTCTTCTTGTAATCGAATGCGGTGCTCAGTACTTTAGCTAGGCCCACATCGAACTCATCTTTTGAAAACAATTCCTTCCACTTTAGAACTTGAGACTGAAGACGTTTCTTCCATTCAGGTTAAATAGGAGCGTCCTTGGGGTAGAATCTTTCATCTGGAATCTCTTTACCCTCTCCCCCTCCTGAATCGGTAGAGAGGGGTGTAGCAGACTCTACTTGCCCAATAGGCATTCGTGCTTTAAGGACTACTGGAAAATCCGTCACGTTGCACACACTGACCGAGACTCTTTCTCGTGTTCTCTTCAGAGCTTTGGTGGAGATTATTTCAGGAATTACTTCGACTCCGGTTTCACTCCCATGATCAAAATCGGTTCCCAGCACCACATAGGGGCCTGGTTGCGATCCATTCAACTTGACTGAAGCCCGGAAACTCGCTACTTCTCCTGCTTGCAGAACCTTCTCTGTTCCACCCAGTCTCCACAGTCTTCCCACCTCGGCAGGTGCCTTTCGTTCTTCGACCATCCTCTGATAGACCGGACGTAACATTGGGTGTACTCCTTGAGTTGAACCTTCTTCCAACACGATAGGCGTCAGGAGACGCCGCACTAGGTCAGTATTCGTCCCCACTATCAGGGAGCTTCTGTTCGCACCCGAGGGTCGAGGACACACAATAGCCAATGCATCACAACCCCCAGACTGCCCGATGACTTCAGATCCGATCTCCAACTTCACTTGCAGGTACCCGTCATAAGGGAGTTTCTCAGTGCCGATACCCCAGATTTCCAAATCCTTCAATTCTTGCAAAGGAATGTGCTTTAAGTGTTTCTCGTAGAAGTCTCTGTAGATCAATGTTACTTGAGCCCCTGAATCCAACAGGGCTTTGGTGTAGACTCCTTCCACTTGGATTGGCACAATAGGAGAAGGACCTATCAGTTGGTCGGGAAACTTGGTGGCGGTATCCGGACACTTAGACCCAGTTTGTTGTACCCTGGCCTTTTTCTTGGCCCGTGCAGGTTTTGGGTGTGCATTGCTTCCCCATGACGTAGACCCGGATGCTAAGGGAATGACTCTTTCAGTCCTGGCAGGCTCTACAGTCGGCTCGGCTTTGGGCCTTTTCGCCCTCTTACCCTTGGCTTGATTTCTGGAGCGAGGTTCAACCCTCGGGTACTCAGGTTGCTCCTTCACTGGTGCCCTCTGGCGTTTCCCGCCAGTGAGGTAGATAACAGTCCCTCCAGAGCTTCCAACAGTCCCTTGACTCTATCCTTCTCAGGCTTTCGGCCTTTGCACTGTGCGCGGAAATGGCCCATTTCTCCACACCCGAAACATCTCTTCTTAGAGAGCGGAGACGTAGTTGCTTGTTGAGATTTGGTTAAAGGATTTGGACCAGACGCCACAGCAACTCCCGTCGTCTGCATACCTGTGAGGAATTTCTGCATTTCTGCCTGCATCTCTGTCACCTTCATCAATACCTGGCACAGTTCCGCATGCGCTTGCTGCAATTCAACTTGAGCTTCCTGAACCTTCTTGACGGTCTTGGACAATTCACCCCGTTCAGGGAGGTTCGACTCTTTGGCAGCCTTCTCTGTAGATTTAAAAACAACTAAATGTTCTTGTTCGTCCTCATCAGATCCATAGGTATCTAGAGAGTCGCTTTCAGGTTGCAGGCCGTCGTTATGTCTCACAGGTTGTGCATAAGCTCTTTCCCCCCGCCTGAAAGATTTCTCTTCTAGTAAAGCCTCTTCCTCTCGTACAACTCGGATCAGTTCCAGGTACTTTAACTCTTGGTTACCTGCTCTGCTTCTCAGCTGCATCATCACTGGATCTAGAGGTTGAGAGCCCCTCAGGATCTGTTTTATTCGGATCTTATCTACTTCGGCCGGTTCGGCCCCTTTCTTCAGGAGTATCTGGTGTAGAATCTTATCCAGGCGCCTCATGTACTCGGTCATCCTTTCACCTCTTCTCTGATAGGTGTGTTCGTACTGATATACCAATTCGGCCGCCTTTACAGTTCGCCCAAAAACTTCTTCAAGAACGTTTAAATAATCCAAAGCAGTACAATCTTTTCTACTCAGTTTTAGGTTTCTCACCGCTTCTGACGCAGGTCCCTTTAAGCTCTCGGTGATCCTTTGCTTTTTCTGGGCCTCAGGGACATCCCACTCATCCAGAGCCTGCATCGCCTGTTCCACCCATTCTTCAAAGGTTTCTTCTCCCGCCGGAGTTGGTACGTTTCCTGTAAAATTTCTTAACCGTCGATAACCGAAGTTAGTGTGAGGAGGGCTTGTTTTCTGACATTTAGCCAGTAGATCTCCAATAGCCACGATAAATTCAGGCCCTATCATGGCCAACGGACTAGACGCGGAAACACTTGCGGATTCGCCACGTGGCGTACTTGGCTTAATTAGTTGGACTTCCACCTCTTCGGCCAGTTTCACGCTCGTGCCCTGAAAACATGGCGGAACACCCTTTCTCCATTCGAGAAGAACATACATGTGAGAAGTATCTGGGTTTTTTTTAATGTCCAGTATTAACCCCCGATGATCTGGTGCTAGCGTGGCCACGGCCTGGCGAATCTGATCTTCAGCCCAAGTGTCTGCTGGAATATCCATAACTATACAACATTCTGACTGGCTACTGTGCTCCCCACACCACTCGGCAACAGTGTCTGGATCCATATTTAACCCTTTAGATGCGGTTTTTCCAGAGACTGGATCCCGGAACGAGCCCCCACGTGTAGCGCTCACTCCCGAAGGAGCCGCTGAAAATGAACCACGGGTCAGTCTCCCCGCACTAGGGAATAAATATACTCCAACACAGTTGTGAGTTTTTATATTTATATAGTTTACTAAAATATTTGAGCAGATGTTGAAACACGGTATTCACAAGTATTATTACAGTATTTTCGTATCCCGGTAAAACGCGTAGCGGAAAAGAAACGAAACACGAGGCTTCGTATTTCGGAAAATAAAATATTCGCAACCGAACATAAAAGCAATGCACTTTCCCGATAGTTCAGAAAAAGAAAACACGTAGCAAAACCCCGAACATACAATCCCTTCGTATTATGGCAAACGCGCAACGGAAAAAGAGGAAAAATATATATTCGGAACGTATCTTTATTTTCAACCCCTATTCCGATTCCTAAAATAAAATGAGTCCTGCACAAGTTAAGTCCAAGGAGGTGAAGGGTGTATATGTGTGTGTGGTACCCGGGTACTGTTCAACTGGCCAGTGAGTTTATTTAAAGAAAGTCTTCGACTAGTCAGTTGGGGCCCTGTGGACTTTAAACAGAAACAGCAGCTTGACCTTTAATCACAAACAGCCTTGGAGGCCTCTCACCCATCCGACGCAGGCTTTAGGCTCCGCTGACCCAGGACGTCTCTCCTCCGGATCTTGACTGGGGATACTAGCGGCCAGATCCGTTGTCTCACTTTATGCCGCTTGTCCAGCTCACCGCCTGCTCTCCGTTCGATTCCGCCGGTCTGCAGCAGTGTCTGGGCTCTGGCGAGTCTCCTTCTCCTCAGGCTAGGTGACCCAAACCGGAACAACAGGTCTCCCTCAGGCTTTGGGCCTAGATTCTCCTGCGATCTCCTCGGTGCGTCTGCTTTCTCTGCTTCCCCGGCGCGCTCTGGAACTTTCTCCATGAGGCAGAGGATGTAAGTGTCCAGTCCCCACCCACTTCCTGTCTTCTTGCAAAGCATGCCGGGCGTTGTAGTCCCAATGTCCAGTATCTGATCGTGATAGTCTCCATCTTGTGGCCAAAAATAGGTACTGCCACAGCAAGATGATTTTTAACACAGCGCTACATAAGTATGTGGTCAATATCAAAAGTCCATCTCAATACTTTGTTATATATCCTTTGTTGGCAATGACAGAGGTCAAACGTTTTCTGTAAGTCTAAACAAGGTTTTCACACACTGTTGCTGGTATTTTTGCCCATTCCTCCATGCAGATCTCTTCTAGAGCAGTGATGTTTTGGGGCTGTCGCTGGGCAACACGGACCTTCATCTCCCTCCAAAGGTTTTCTATGGTATTGAGATCTGGAGACTGGCTAGGCCACTCCAGGACCTTGATATGCTTCTTACGAAGCCACTCCTTCTTTGCCCTGGCGGTGTCCTGCTGAAAGACCCAGCCACGTTTCATCTTCAATGCCCTTGCTGATGGAAGGAGGTTTTCACTCAAAATCTCACGATACATGGCCCCATTAATTCTTCCCTTTACACGGATCAGCCGTCCTGGTCCCTTTGCAGAAAAACAGCCCCAAAGCATGATGTTTCCGCCACCATGCTTCACAGTAGGTATGGTGTTCTTTGGATGCAACACAGCATTCTCTCTCCTCCAAACACGACGAGTTGAGTTTTCACCAAAAAGTTCTACTTTGGTTTTATCTGACCATATGACATTCTCCCTATCCTCTTCTGGATCATCCAAATGCTCTCTAGTAAACGTTAGACAGGCCCGGACAAGTACTGGCTTAAGTAGGGGGACACGTCTGGCACTGCAGGATTGAGTCCCTGGCGGCGTAGTGTGTTACTGATGGTAGCCTTTGTTACTTTGGTCCCAGCTCTTTGCAGGTCATTCACTAGGTCCCCCCGTGTGGTTCTGGGATTTTTGCTCACCGTTCTTGTGATCATTTTGACCCCACGGGGTGAGATCTTGCGTGGAGCACCAGATCGATGGAGATTATCAGTGGTCTTGTATGTCTTCCATTTTCTAATGATTGCTCCCACAGTTGATTTCTTCACACCAAGCTGCTTGCCTATTGCAGATTCAGTCTTCCCAGCCTGGTGCAGGTCTACAACTTTGTTTCTGGTGTCCTTCAACAGCTCTTTGGTCTTGACCATAGTGGAGTTTGGAGTGCGTCTGTTTGAGGTTGTGGACAGGTGTCTTTTATACTGATAACAAGTTCAAACAGGTGCCATCCATACAGGTAACGAGTGGAGGACAGAGGAGCCTCTTAAAGAAGACGTTACTAGACATGTGCACAGCACAAAATTTCGTTTTGAACTAATGGATTAGTCCTAAAATGCAATTTATTTAGTTACTGAAGAAATTCGTTTTCAGTTCTTTAGTATGAAAACTAAATTCATTCATCCGAAAACCAATGGATACAATTACTATTGTAGTGGCTCCTCAGAGGGCTGAGATCGCTGCTTGTTACAGTATCTCTCACTCTCAGCACAATGTGGGCCATATTACATAGTTGGTGCTAACATAACCAGAGTTGTTGTAAACTTCCCAGAGCCATTATAGCCAATGGAGGTTTTCAGTTTACAACAGCTCTGGTTAAGTTAACACCAACATTGGAATACTGCCCCGTGTCAGGCAAAGCTGTTACAGTAACTGACTGCTGCTCATCACAGCGCTCAGAGTTTCAGTAAAACTAGTAAATAATATTTTCATATATAAGAGGTTAGAACAATATTATTTCCTTGTTTTAATGAAACTCTGAGCACTGTTACAGTCAGTTACTGTAACAACTGAGCCTGATACATTGTACGGAGAGATAATGTAACAAGCAGCCGATCTCAGCGCTCACAGCCACTGGATTTAAAGGGCTGAAAAAAAAGGATCCTCTCTGTTTAATGTTTAGAACATCCTCCTGCAGTAATTAATACCCCTCTCTGTATAATGTATACAACATCCACCTGCATTATTAATACCCCTCTCTGTATAATATATAGAGCATCCTCCTGAATTAATTAATGTCCCTCTCTGTATAGAACATCCTCCTCAATTTATACCTTTCTCTGTATAATGTATATAACACCCTCCTGCATTAATACCCCTCTCTGTATAATGTATAGAACATCCTCCTGCATTAATTAATGCCCCTCTCTGTATAGAACATCGTACTGCATTGGCATGTGGAGGGTGCAGATCTTCGGATGTTGCGATGTTGCGTTCTTCATTGCTGGTCTCCTTCACTCAATGTAATATCACAAAAAGGACTGAAACTAAAATGTAGTGCATTTTATTTTAGTTTCTTTCGTTTTTTGTACTGAGCAGTTTCGTTTCTCTTGAGTCATACTAAAACTAAATTATCCCAAAATTCTGACTAAATCGTTTTAGTACTAAAACGAATGCACATGTCTAGACGTTACAGGTCTGTGAGACAGAAATCTTGCTTGTTTGTACTGTAGGTGACTAAATACTTATTTTCCACCATAATTTGCAAATAAATTCTTTAAAAATCAGACAATGTGACTTTCTGGATTTTTTTTTCTCATTTTGTCTCTCATAGTTGAAGTGTACCTATGACGACAATTACAGGCCTCTCTCATCTTTTTAAGTGGGAGAACCTGCACAATTGGTGGCTGACTAAATACTTTTTTGCCCCACTGTATGCTGGTGATGGGGGCAGTGTTCTTCCTCTTGTTCCTGCCAGCGTGAGAAGTACATCAAGGTGAGGCTCACCCACCCACCCCTTTGGATTACATTCCCGTCGTATCACAGCTGAAGATTGGCGGTTTTCCCTGGACAGCAGCGCTTAAAGGACGGATAAGCCGCCTTTGGGCGAGGCTATGGGGAGACTAACCTCGCTTGCGGGGGGACGAGCTCTTGGTTTTGGTACAATGGAACTGCCTATTGCATGGGGGCGATAGGGCAGAATTGTGATTAAGCACTGCGCGTTATTGTATATAGTTAAATAAAGCTGTGGCCCATGCACATTCCATTTTATATATAAGTGTTTGTGTCTTTATTCATATTCGGGTAATTGGGGCATGGGCCAGGAAGGTCTCAGGCCTAATCAGTCATGTAAATCTTGTAAATCTACACATACAAGTGACAAGCATGCTGCCTAGCTGCTAACAGAAATAGCAGTTTAGTAACTTAATGCTAAGACAATCAAATACTATTAAACTGATATGGAGCAGTATTTGAGTTGCTGAAATCATGTACTTTAACTTAAAAATATTGATGCTCTACTTACAGACTTATAATTTCAAGGCCTGTGTAAAAGAAATGTGGAGTTGACTCTCTGTTTGCTCTCTGAACACCAAATGTCCTCTAACCAGGAAGTAACTGCAATGTATTACTAAGTAATGGCTGCCAAATTAAAGCAACAGTCCCCTAATACATTAAATGCATGGAAATCTGTGATTGCCAGAACACTCCCCACCTGGGATAATACCATTATACAACTATGTATCCTTTTTGAGAAGAAAGACAACTTCAGAAACAGGTCTAAAATACACCTTTGGAGTACCTTTAGCATTTAATTAGACTTTAATTTCTACCTTTCTAACTTTGTTGTCACTATTAGGTACAACCTTGACAATAAGACCAACAGGCCATTCTTTTCTATGAACCTGTCAGGCGGACTTTGCGTGGGTCGCATGTGTGAGCCCAGTGTGCAGTGAGCAGTGATGAACTATGCAAGTTGAGGGGTCAAAAACAAAAATATTTATTAATATACAAAACAGCAAAAAACAAATGAATCTGCTTCGCTGAGCACAAAATGGAGGAATAATACTGAACAGAAAAGATAAAGTCCAAGGCAAGGTATCCGTTAAGGATGAGGCAAACTCGTGGTCAGGGTGGCAAGCAGATATCGAGGGGTACAGAAATCAGGACAGTCAAAAGTCCATAGCCAGGGGGTCATACACGGAAATCCAAAAAAGGGGGTACTTGAGACAATAGGAGAGAGTTACCGGTATGCAGAGGGAGGAAGGTTCACAGATGGGTTCCAGATGGGTATTCAGAGGCTATGGTCAGCACAAGGAGTATCCAAAACATAGATCAGCAAAGTCCAAACTTCAATGAGGAAGTGAAGCTACAGGGGAGAGGCCTCCTTATATACACAAGGAGGCTGGGCAGGATGATCTGCAGGTGACGATCATTTGAATGCCAGTAATCAAGGTTTCGAGCTGAACGTGAGAGAAAAAAAGAAACCAAAACAAAGTCCTGGCATCTACATAGGACATGCAGGTAACGGCAAAAGGGGTGACCAAGGGAGGCGTCAGAGGATCCAGACCGAGACAGCACCCCAGGTGGATCATGACATCACCCCCTCCTGACGGGTGCACTCCGGGCACCGAAGCTAGAACAGGGGAAGCGGAATCCGGATTGGTCATGGAAGCACGTAGCCTGCTCAAGGTGTCCAGGTAGGTATAGCGGACCAACGTGCCGTTAGAGGCCCAGAAAAAGTACCAAAGCAGTCAACTGGAGTCAGACGAAACATCAAGGTTCCTCCATAGTTCAGGGTAGCGCCTGACCACCATCAAGAACTCCTTTCGGACCAATACACCAGAGGGCGTCCTGGAGTAGCCCGCAGGTGCAGGTCCTGAGGCAGGGTATTTCGTGCCAGTTTTACTATTTGGATCTTGGAAGTCCTCGTAGAGAGCCGCGAGTACAGCCCTTTCCGAGCCAGCATCGGGCACAGAGTCATGGACACAACTCGGTGGTGAGTCTATAGTAGCAGTGCTCGGAGGAGTAGTGCCCTCAGTATGGCTTTGCTGAGTACTGGGAGTCTTGGCTCGACGGCGGCGGCTACGACCCTTTGGCGGTGACGACTTGGGGACCACTGCTGGGCTCTGCGAAGACACTGTGGAAGCGACAGCTGGGCTCTGCGAAGACACTGTGGAAGCGACAGCTGGGCTCTGCGAAGACACTGTGGAAGCGACAGCTGGGCTCTGCGAAGACACTGTGGAAGCGACAGCTGGGCTCTGCGAAGACACTGTGGAAGCGACAGCTGGGCTCTGCGAAGACACTGTGGAAGCGACAGCTGGGCTCTGCGAAGACACTGTGGAAGCGACAGCTGGGCTCTGCGAAGACACTGTGGAAGCGACAGCTGGGCTCTGCGAAGACACTGTGGAAGCGACAGCTGGGCTCTGCGAAGACACTGTGGAAGCGACAGCTGGGCTCTGCGAAGACACTGTGGAAGCGACAGCTGGGCTCTGCGACGACAGCGTGGAAGCGACAGCTGGGCTCTGCGACGACAGCGTGGAAGCGACAGCTGGGCTCTGCGACGACAGCGTGGAAGCGACAGCTGGGCTCTGCGACGACTCGGTACCAGGGGCCTGTGAAGGCTTAGAGATGGAGGCCTCGGAAGGCATAGGGACAGAAGCCTGAGATGGCTCACGGACAGAAGCCTGAGATGGCTCACGGACAGAAGCCTGAGATGGCTCACGGACAGAAGCCTGAGATGGCTCACGGACAGAAGCCTGAGATGGCTCACGGACAGAAGCCTGAGATGGCTCACGGACAGAAGCCTGAGATGGCTCACGGACAGAAGCCTGAGATGGCTCACGGACAGAAGCCTGAGACGGCTCACGGACAGAAGCCTGAGACGGCTCACGGACAGAAGCCTGAGACGGCTCACGGACAGAAGCCTGAGACGGCTCACGGACAGAAGCCTGAGAAGGCTCACAGACAGGGGCCTGAGAAGGCTCACAGACAGGGGCCTGAGAAGGCTCACAGACAGGGGGCTGAGAAGGCTCACAGACAGGGGGCTGAGAAGGCTTACAGACAGAGGCCTGGGAAGGCTCAGAAACATAGGCCGAAGTAGTGAACGTGGTTCCTATATAGGTGGTCCTCATGCACCCAATGAACCTGCCAGGTTGCCCTCGAGGGTGACGTGCAGTCTCTTTAGGGAATTCCTCTTCTGAATCCACAGAATCCCACTCGTTTGATGAGTAGTTCTCAGAAGCCGATGAGTAACATGAGATACACCGACTGGAAGGCACTGGAGCGGTAACACAGTTAGCCGTGAGGTGCCGGCTTGGAGAGGTGGGTGTCATACCGGAGGGTAGGACAGACGCTATCTCCATGGGCACCACGGGGTCAGGCTCTGTAGGCACGCTGGGCTCTTCCTCCATCGGTACGGCTGGAACATGTTCTGTGGGCAGGGTGGATTGGGAATCCATAGGTTCAGTTTGGTAGGAATCTTGCTGCACGGTTTCAGGATTTGCGTCCAATGATTCAGCGATGGACCTCTCGGGCAAGGACTTGGCAGGCAAAGCCTTTCTAGGCTTTGGGGGCAAGGAATTGGCAGACAAATTTTCTTTCCTTGATTTCAAGGATGTCTTGTCTCTGACAGGCCATGTCTTCTTCGGCTTGATGGGCAGTGCTTCAGGAGGACTCAAGGGCACTGCTTTGACGGAAGCTGACTTTTTCGACTTAGTGGGGGAAGACCTGGCAACCAAAGTCCTTTTGGTTGACGCTGACTCAGGTGGGGTACTGGATGGCTTGGGGGGGGCGCAGAGGGCAGGCTGATAATTTGTGCTGGTCACTCCCACAGTAGAAGCACAAGTTGTTTGACCTTCTCCTCGCACGCTCCTCCAGGGTTAGGGGTTCTCTGGGCCCCTTTTCAGACACTGGAACTCGCACCTTAGCTGAGATGCCCCTTAAGCCTTTATGCAGGTCAACAAATAACAGATCTACTTGCTGCAAGATTTCCTCCATTAACCCCGTCACATACTCTTTTACTGCTTGGCTCACTGCGGGCTCACGGTTTAAAGACTTCCCCATTCTGTCAGGCGGACTTTGCGTGGGTCGCATGTGTGAGCCCAGTGTGCAGTGAGCAGTGATGAAATATGCAAGTTGAGGGGTCAAAAACAAAAATATTTATTAATATACAAAACAGCAAAAAACAAATGAATCTGCTTCGCTGAGCACAAAATGGAGGAATAATGCTGAACAGAAAAGATAAAGTCCAAGGCAAGGTATCCGTTAAGGATGAGGCAAACTCGTGGTCAGGGTGGCAAGCAGATATCGAGGGGTACAGAAATCAGGATAGTCAAAAGTCCATAGCCAGGGGGTCATACACGGAAATCCAAAAAAGGGGGTACTTGAGACAATAGGAGAGAGTTACCGGTATGCAGAGGGAGGAAGGTTCACAGATGGGTTCCAGATGGGTATTCAGAGGCTATGGTCAGTACAAGGAGTATCCAAAACATAGATCAGCAAAGTCCAAACTTCAATGAGGAAGTGAAGCTACAGGGGAGAGGCCTCCTTATATACACAAGGAGGCTGGGCAGGATGATCTGCAGGTGACGATCATTTGAATGCCAGTAATCAAGGTTTCGAGCTGAACGTGAGAGAAAAAAAGAAAAACCAAAACAAAGTCCTGGCATCTACATAGGACATGCAGGTAACGGCAAAAGGGGTGACCAAGGGAGGCGTCAGAGGATCCAGACCGAGACAGCGCCCCAGGTGGATCATGACAGAACCTGAGTGTCTTTCAGTAAGACGATGTCTCCGACTTGTAAGTAAAGCTTGTCAGCTTGCCATTTCCTGCGTGGCTGGAGTGGCACTAGGTATTCCTGTCTCCATCGTCTCCAGAATGTATCCGCAAGACTCTACTTGCTTCCATTGCTTGATATGAAGATCTTTCAGTTTGAAGTCCCCAGGGGGTGCTGTTTAGGGATGAGCTGTTCAGTTCAGATGGTTTGGAGTTCGGCCCGAACTTTGGTTGTTCGAAAGTTTGCGAACTTCAAACTTTTTGGGTGTGTTTGGTTCGAGTTCAAAAAAAAAAAAGAAATTTTGAAAAAAGTATAGAAAATGCTTAAAAAAATACTAAACAAATCTAGAAATAAAGAGATTCTTTACTGCAGAATATTATAAGCAATGGTTTATTAGATATTAAATTAAAAACTAATGTGTACGTGCAAAGATTCTCAACTCTAAATGACCTGTGTTTTTCAAACGTCATAACAGGTGTTTTTAGTCTGGTCTAATCAATTTGATACATTGTATACTATACTGAGGGGGTGAGGTGGTGTCTGCTTCTGATTGAGATCTGAGAAGTGTTAATTTCCCTCCTAAAACTTCTAATATGCTGTATTTCACCGCTGTGTGCTCAGCTCATTTTTACCGCTTTCGCTCATCATGTTTAAACGCGATTTTGAAGCCACATTTTGTTAAATGACCGACATGTTAGATATCGTTCTTTAAGGCAGACTCTGCAGATTCATAATATATCATTTTTATATGTATACGTCCTGTCCTGCCTGTATATTATGAAAAAAATGCAATAAAAATTGAATTTTTAATCATCTGCAGTGTGTAAAGTGTTGTTTTTTTTCACATTTTAGCACATGAGCGTTTGCGGCTATGTTTTCTATGGGGTGCGCTTGTACAAAAATTAGAAATGGGGACTTGTTACATTTTGTGGGGGGAATTACGTGATTTATAGCAAACACACCCCATAGAAAAAAATCATTAGTGCATTATCGTTCACATTATAATTGCAATGTGAACAATATTGCTGCATTAATAAAAATAACACACAAAAAAATACATGTTTTTTTTTTTTTTTATTTTTTTTACTTTATACCTGGTCATGTTGAGTATCATTCGAAAGGCCATGCTCAGGCCTTTCGATTGACACCCTCCATGACCCACTAGATGCCTGGAGATATCGGGGTTCAAATGAACCCCCTATCACCACCAGGGGATTGGCCTTGGCAATATATATATATACGCATGATGAAAATTTGCAAAGGATAATGCACGCAAAGTGAAATTTTGATGTGTCTGAAATTGAAACTTACGTGACAACTCTTATTATTTTTTTTCGTTAATTTATATTTGTTCAATACAGTTAATTTTAATTTGTTTAATAGAGTTAATTTAAAATGGTTTAATACAGTTTATTTATATTTATTTTACTTTTACTATTGGTGCTTTTCAAACTTTATTCTTAAGTAAAAAGAAATTTAGCAGTTTCATGTTGTGTCGTTTTTTTGGGGTGGGGTGCAAGTAGCTGGTCTTGCCTAGGGCGCAAAATAGTCTAGCACCGGCCCTGACCACATGGTCCACCCCTGCACTCTTCCACAATACCACAGAGGGGTTACTGTATGATGGCACTTGCTGGCCTGGCACCAAAGGCACAATATTTGGCTGCACTGCCACTGACGCCTGTATCAGATTCATATCCTCAGAGGGGTGAGACTGTGTGACGGCACTGTTGCCAACGCTAAAGGCCCAATTTTAGGCTAGGGTCAAACGAACGCATTTTTTCGCAGCGAACACCAAAAAGTGCGTCCGAACGCATTGAGGTGTTTTTTCACAGAAAGCGCTTAAACGGTCATACGATGCGCATTTTTGTGCGTGATTTTTTACGGATCCAAACCAGGAAACTTTGGGTGTCTGTACGTTATGTTGGCCGGACATGAGCAGCGTCTGACGTCTCCTAATCACGCACACACGCCGCTATGCGGACGCAGCGCACTCTGTACGTCAGTACTAGCGGTTCAGCGTTCTCGAAAAAATGCGTTAATTTTCCACTTGCGTTGCGCGGCCGGACTTTCATGCGGCCGTAGTTCGTATATTGTCCGTCATTGCATGTCATTTGCTGCTAGTGTGGCCGTGATTAAGTGCGCCTAAACGCACGTTAAAAGTGCGCTAATCTGACCCCAGCCTTAAAGCCCCTATTGTTACTTTCATCCAAAGCCTGCATAAATTTCACAATAATTTAGCCAAAAAATCACTAAACTTTTTCTCCGTGTCTGAAAATGTCTCCTCTTATCATACAGACTGCCGCCCCAAGCAGTTGTTTATGGATAGATTAAAGGAAAAGGATTTACCGTCATTTGAAACATCATTTTTTTTGTTTTTAAGTGTTTCTATACATCCTAGAAATCCACCACTTCACGGGCAGGTTATGAGGACCTCCTAGGCACGATATTTGAAGGAATTTTTCATTTTTATTTTTAACCCTTATTTCATGGAAAACTCACTGTCCCTTTAAATTTTTATTTTTTTTAACTAAATGTCCTTGTTTCCTGTCCCCCAGGGCACTACCCAGACCCCCATACACCTTTTATGGCAAATATCTAGCATATATGCCCTCTTGGAGGGCACTCTAAAAACCGAATTTTCAGCCCCATTGACTTGTATTGAGTTCGGGTTCGGATTCGGATACTCGGATGTGTTCGGCTCATCCCTAGTGCTGTTGTTGTTTTTACCTTCCATGTCAGAAGCATCGCAGGTGTCAATATTTCTGGTGTTTCAGGGTCTGTGGACACCAGAACTAAAGGTCGAGCGTTCATGCCATGACTTTATCCAAGATAGGGTTCAGTTTTCTGAGTGAACTATGCTTGGAGAGCTCTTCTCCTTTAATAAGACACTTGATGTCTTCTTTGAAAACTTCTTGCTGAATACATCTGATGATGATTTAGCTTGTGCAAGATGATCATCATCACCCTTGTCAGTGTTTGTAGCTCTGCAGAAAGATTTAGCTAAATTAATAAGTTTTGCTACGGCTCGAGTAAGTGACTTCCAACTGGAGAATCTTTCAAACCTGTATGCTCCTAGATTACTTGCAGTAGTTTTAGTAATTAGTGCTGTGACTTGTGGTCGTATTTCTTTGTCTTTATCTGGTTCTATAAGTTCAAAAATCTCCAACCGAGCATCTCTTCTTTCGCTTTCCTATTTAGAAAGGGTGGACTTGAGAACCTGTTAGTGTGTTTAAGGACAGCTGCCATCACAGGTGTGTTTCATCTCGTTCCGAATTGATTTTAATTTTTTTTTGGATTTAATTATTTATTTTAAAGTTTTGTGATGACAAAGTATGGTATGCGTAAATGAAAATGGCCACGCAGGGCAATGATTAAAATAAAATAAAATAAAAATAATACAAACAAAAGTCCTCGGGAACAGCCTACTCGGGGGGGGGGAATAAAGTCATCTGAAAAACTGTCCTCAAAAAGTGGCACAAGGGTAAGCAAAGTCTCATAGAAGAAGAAAAAATAAAAGTCAACTGAATAAGAACTCAGGGCGGGGAAGCTGCCTCAGCCCGTGTCTCGGAACTGGGGGGACACCAAGGCACCCGGCAGGACGTGAGGGAGGCAGTGCGAACCGTCAAAGCTCGCTTCCTTGCAGGAGATACATAGGGACCACGCAGCGAGGTAACCTCCACCACAACCCCCCCAGTGGCTCTGCTGGACCAGGGGGGACGCAGCTGCTCATCGGTGGTCTGACCACAAGGCTCATCCTGCGCCACCATCAAGGCTGACCCGAGGGGAGCAACGCAGCCACCGCGACGATCTCCAAGCTGTCCTGGATCTCACCGCCATCCAGCACGACTCCATCAGGTGTAACAGGGGACACTCCTAAGCCTGGTTCCAGGACCAGCTCCTCCTCAAGGCCTCCCTCCACCGCACCGATGATCCACCGGTCGTCCAACACCTTGAGAGGTAAGTCGACATCAGATCCTCCATGCCATGGAGCCGCTGCTCCCCAGCAGGCCCGCAGTGCATCCAGCATGATCCACCAGTCTCCCCTCAGCAGCGGTCTGTCATCATCCCTGGAGAGGATTGCCAAACATGTGTCCAGGCCTGACAAGAAAGCCCCCCCTCCCCGACTGGGGGAGGGGATCTGCCCCATCGCCTGTCTCCACGATCTCCCATTGCCTCCACCCGGGGGGCACCCAGAATGGCTGAGAGATGTGGGCCCTCCACCTCCACATGCCGCTCCAAACACACCTCCGGGAGTGGGCCCGAAGGAACAGGAATCCGAGGAGCCATCAGATTCCAGGAATAGGCTTTAAAATGGCCACCAACTGCACAGGCCGCACAGCCAAAGTCTCTCTCGGGTCCGGAGGGGGGACTCTACGGGCTCCGGAATGCACTAATCCGATGGCCAGGCACAGAGGGACCTCCGAAGAGGAAATTAGCCACAAAAAACACCCAAATCATCCCGGTATCAGGGACACGGATCTGAGCTCTTGAAGTGGAATCAGGCTGGAAGATGGTCGCTATTATGAGCCAAGTGGCCATCTTGTTCAGAATATTGGTTCACTTACAAATAACTAGATAGATTTCACTAGACATTAGAATGAAGCTTACATAGAATCTTAGGAATGTGGTAGATTAGCAGAGAAGCAATAAAACTGAGAGAAATCCGGCCAACTCTTGGCACGGAAAGACAGGATGACAAATGAATACTACAAGGTCACTGAGACCTGCAGAGAGACAAAGGAAAGCGTAGAAACCAGAACATGCTTTATCTGTAGCAAAATAAACATAGCCTTTAGGGAGGTGGGCACGGCCCGGATTTAGTGCGACAGCAAATCACAGACTGTCAGACTAACATGAAGCTTCCCAATTTACGATCAATGTATGGAATTCCTTTGTACTAACAATGGGAGGTATTAACCCACGTGGGGTGGAATAAAGTGTCATCGGGAGGTGGGCTGATTGGGATGTACCTAATTATGTATTTGGGGTATAAAACCCCTTGTCGGGGGGGAGACGGGGCTCACTCTTTGCGATTCAATCTTGTGTGAGCATTTGTGTAACGACACAATAAAGTTTGCCTTTCCTGAAGAGACTCGTGTTCAGACAATCCTTGCTTGTGTCCGGTCCGGCGGCGTCCAGAAAGTGAACCTTGTGATTCCGGTTACATTCTTGGGGGCTCGATAGCCGGGATACACGCCCTTTCCGGCATAGGCAACGGCTGCTGAACACTGTAGCGGTTGACTGCAGGTGCAAGTGATCCCGTCGGTTGGGCGTCCGTTGAAGGTGAGCTGACATCTGCAGGCGCCAAGCAGGATTTCCTGTTCAGTGGACCTCGTCTCGTCCCAAACGGACTCCCCGCCCGGGAAGCTGGGACACCACCGAGTCTGAGGAAACAGCGAGCAGCGCGGCGATAGGTAAAGTGTCTTCTGTGTTTGTATGTGTATCAGAGATACCGGTATAAAGGGAAACGTCCGGCCATAGTCGGATAAGGAGACCCATGGCCATGGTCTCATTAGCATATTGAACCCGCCGCACATAGCACGGGGCCAGAAAGTGGCCAGCGCGTGTCTGGACCCGGGGGATCAAATGTTAACCAAAGTGTAGTTCTGTAAGAGAGGGAGAAAGTAGCCACGTGGAGTTGCATAGTCATAGTCAGTGTTTGTAAACAGAGCTTCTGCACCTGGACCAGGAGAGGAGGAGGGATTTCTGTGACTGGGCTGAGAGCCCTGAGTCAGTGCTAGTGTGTACGTCGTGTAGTGAAGAGGGCTCATTGGGGCCAGCGGTAGCTGCAGAGATAGTGGTGCCGGGTGGGTAGATTGCCCATAGGCAAATTGGAATTGCAGACGGGAGTGTTGTTATAGAACGGGGTGCACATAGTCACAAACAGGCAAGAGTTAGAGTTCAATTAACGGGGTATAAGGAGACAAAAGGAGGGACGACGTGCCCTCGGCTAGTAGAAAGAGTTGAATTGTTTATGTTTTGTTTTGTTTTGTGCTGAAAGTATCTGGTACAGTACGTGCTGTGAGTGATTTGAATGCTGTGATTGAACGAGCGCCTACTCGCCCTGCGAGAAAGCAAACTTGAGTGCGGACTCCCGAAGTAGGTTTCTGGCTCAGGCGACTGCAGTCTGGCTACTGACGGAGGAAGCGATTCAGACACGCTAGAATTGTTGGCTGACGTACCAGACCGTAGATTCTAAGTGCTTTTGCTAAAAAGTTGTATCTGCATTGTAAAAGAGCTTACTGGTTTTCTGAAAAGAGTAACAATGGGTAACGGGTCATCCAAACCCAGTAAGGTAAAGAAGGGTGAGACGCCCTTAGAGTATATGGTGCGGAATTTTGAAGCGTTATATACAACGCATGACTATGGTGTGGAGTTAACTAGGGAGAAGCTAACATTAATGTGTACAATTGTGTGGCCACTGTTAGTTTCTGAATGGCCAGAGCAGGGGTCAATGGACCCCGAGCTAATACAGAAAGTTCATTCCCAAGTCACCGGGAAATATGGACATCCTGAGCAGTACCCGTATATAGATATATGGAGATACTGTGTAAAAGATAAAAGTCATTTTATCATGTTGGCGGGACAACACAAGAAGCAGGTACCCCCAAATAATAAAGAGAAAGAGAGGTCAGTGTTGGTAGAACACCCAGAGGAAGGTGACTCCTTGCCCCCGCCATACCCGTCATGTTACGGGGCAGCTAGAGAAGCTTTGAGTGCCGCGATTGCGCGGGCAGAGAAGGGGGAGCAGGCAGCTGCTACTTCCCGGCCGGCTCCCTTCGCTCCGTCACGCGGGGTTGTGGAAGAAGAACAGGGGGCGGCGGGTGGAGGAGACAGAGAGGCCCCACCGGGAAAAATTGAGATGCCCGATGGGAGTGTATACAAATTAGTAGCCCGAGAGGATAGCGATAATGAGGGTGAAGATGAGAAACGAGGGGTTACCACTTGCGCAGCGAATAATATACATAAACCCCGTGAGCCATATCAGCATAATCCCTATCAAATGCCCCTACGAGAAGTGCCAGGTCCTTTACTGGCAAATGGAGCTCCTGGGCCAGTGCAATACACATATGTCCCATTCACGACAACAGATCTTTTCAACTGGAAAACACACACACCACTGTACTCCACTAATCCCGCAGCAGTGGTCAGTATGATAGAGTCAGTCATGCTTACACATAACCCCACATGGGCAGATTGTCAGCAATTAATGTTGACAATCTTCACCACAGAGGAAAGAGGCCGGATAAATAGTTGCGCGCAAAAGATTTTACTTGCCAAAGCTGTAGCAGATGCTAAGCCCCAGCCAGAAGCGTGGGCAGAGGAACACTACCCCAAAACAGATCCCAAGTGGCCATACAGCACCGCGGAGGGTATTGCCCACCTCCAGACGTACAGAACAGCAGTAATAGTGGGTGTTAAAGCGGGAGGGAAGAAACCCCCAAACATGGGAAAAATAGCAGATGTGGTACAAGAATCTAAATAGTCCCCAAGCGCATTTTTGGAAAGATTACTGGATGCATATAGGATGTATAGTCCTATTGATCCGGAGGCGGTGGAGAATCAGAGGTTAATTAATTCTTCTTTTGTGGGACAGTCACAGAGGGATATACGGAATAAAATACAGAGATTAGATGGGTTTTTGGGTAAAGGTATTAGCGAATTAGTAGAGATTGCTAATAAAGTGTATCATAACCGGGATTTAGAAGAAAAACGGGAGGAGATAAAGAGACAGAGAGGACACACAGGTGTTGTGGGTTATATGGGAAATGGTGGAGGATGAGGTGGCCCGGACAGAGGGAGAGCAAGGGATAGGGGGGCTAGAGGAAGAGGTAGGGGAGCCCCTAGGGAACCCCTGGGACCCAACCAGTGCGCCTGGTGCCGGGGTGAAGGTCACTGGAAAAACGACTGTCCTGCATTTTTGGCTAAATTTGGGGGACAAGGAGAGGTTGCTGAATCGGGAGGTCAAGGTCCTAATGGTCAGGTAACGGACGGCAGATATGAGAGAAATGAGGGTGCCGGAGCAGGGTTTGTGGGATTGGCGGGAACATCATTTGAGGGACAGGATGCATATTGACAAGGACCTGGGCCCATCCCGCTCGGTAACCACGAGCCCACGGTCACTATGAGAGTGGGAAATAAAGATGAAATTTTTATGGTTGACACCGGTGCCGAATATTCTGTTGTAACTAAGCAAATTGCTCCCCAATGGGAAATGAGGTTGATATTATGGGAGCAATGGGGGTGTCTGCTAAGTACCCCTTCCTTGCTTCTCGAAAATGTAGTGTGGGTGGGCATAATGTTGAACATGAATTTTTGTATATGCCCGAATGTCCCATCAAGCTCCTGGGGCGGGATATCCTTTGCAAATTGCAAGCCCAAATTACGTTTCTTCCCGAGGGAAACGCTCAATTAGACCTACCTGAGAGCGGCAGCTCTGCTCGGCAGTACAACCCAGCCATCCAGAACCCTCGATCTGTGAAAATTGCAGTAATTATGCCGAGAGAGGAAGAATGGCGTACAGCACCAACGCCGCCGGCAAGCCCGGACCCGTACACACTACTCCTTGAAATTCCTGGGGTGTGGGCGGAGGAAAATCCGCCCGGACTAGCAGTAAATATTCCCCCAGTATACGTCGATTTAAAACCTGGTGCAACGCCTGTGGCTTTAAGACAATATCATATCCCACAAAAAGCCAAGCAGAATATTCAAACACATTTACAGAGACTTAAAGATTACGGCATATTACAATTTTGCGTGTCACCATGGAACACACCCCTGTTACCAGTACTGAAAGAGGGCACACAAGAGTACCGCCCGGTCCAAGATTTACGAGCTGTCAACGAAGCCACAGTAACCCTACACCCTGTGGTTCCCAATCCATACAATTTGCTGGCGTTAATTCCCGGAAATACAAAATATTACACAGTGCTTGATTTAAAAGACGCTTTCTTTTGCATCCGACTGGCTCCAGCAAGCCAGCCCCTTTTTGCATTTCAGTGGGAAGAGTCCACCACGGGGGCGCGCCATCAAATGACCTGGACACGCCTCCCTCAAGGTTTCAAAAATTCGCCCACGATTTTCGGATGCACGCTCAGCCAAGATCTCCTCTCCTTCAACGCTCAGCCAGACAAAGTCGTCTTGTTACAATATGTGGATGATTTATTACTGGCTTCCCCCACAGAAAAAGACTGTTTATCTGCCACAAAAGCCCTGCTACATCTACTGTGCCAAGCAGGTTACAGAGTTTCTAGAAAGAAAGCACCAATATGCAAAGAAAGTGTAAAATACCTGGGATTCCAGTTAACAGGTACCAAACGTGCATTGGGGGCAGAAAAGAAAGAAGCAGTATGCCGAATACCCCAACCAAAGACCAGAAGACAAGTCCGTGAGTTTCTGGGAGCTGCAGGCTTCTGCCGCCTGTGGATCTCCAACTTCGCAGATATTGCCAAGCCCCTTCATCAAGCCACAAAGGGGGGAGAACAAGACCCCTTCCATTGGGGAGAAGAGCAAACAGCAGCGTTCCTGAAATGAAAGACTCTGCTAATGGAAGCTCCTGCACTGGGACTGCCAGATCACAGCAAGCCCTTCCAGCTGTACGTGCATGAACACAATCAAACAGCAACAGGAGTATTGATCCAAAGTTTCGGCTCTTGGCTAAGGCCTGTGGCCTACCTCTCCAAGCAACTCGACCCTGTGGCTTGCGGCCTACCCCCATGTCTGAAAGCAGTGGCAGCCACCGCAATGCTGATAGCAGAAGCAGACAAGCTGACCCTTGGACAAGTTCTTCATGTCAAGGTGCCCCATGCTGTCAAGGCCCTGCTGGATGTGAAAGGAAGCTACTGGTTCAGCAACAGCCGGATGACAAAGTACCAAGCTATGATGTGTGAAAATCCACGGGTTCATTTGGACCTCATTGCTACCTTGAACCCTGCTACTTTACTGCCTGACTGTAAAGAGGATCCAAATCATGAATGCCTCCAAGTCATGGAAGAAGTGTTCAGTAGCAGGCCAGATTTGAAAGACGTACCCCATGATAAATACCATCTACAGTTATTCACTGATGGTAGCAGCTACATGGATGATGGGAAGAAAGTCTCCGGCTATGCAGTAGTCTCAGCAGAAGAAATTATTGAAGCAAATCCACTACCAGGCCATACATCTGCACAACTGGCTGAAATAACGGCCTTAACCAGAGCTCTGGAAATCTCCGAAGGCAAAAGAGTAAACATCTACACTGATTCCAAGTATGCCTTCATGACAGTCCATGCACATGGTGCACTCTACAAAGAAAGAGGCCTACTTACTTCTTCAGGACAACAAATCAAATATGCAGCTGAAATCGCGGCCCTCCTAGAAGCTGTATGGAAACCAAGCGCTGTCAGTATCATGCACTGTCGTGGCCACCAAAAAGGTCATGATGAAATCCCAAAAGGCAACAGGCGCGCTGACCAGGCCGCAAAGGCAGCTGCAAAGCCACAGCTAACAATTGATCAAGCCAAAGTACTACTCTGCAAGCAAGAGCCTCAACCTCCCATGCCAAACTACGAATTCTACATGAATTGGAGAAGATTTGAACCCAAAGGCGAGTTCATTGAAATAATATTGCACAAATGGCAAGATGATTATGAACTATTAGAACTTAATCATGATTATATCCAATGGCTTTTCCCAACTCAGACTCAAGGCCGAAATTTTTATTCATCTCCTCTGAATCCGCAAGAGACACGCCTGATGATTAACACCTCAGAAGTTCAGCAAAGACTACGCAGAGCTTACCAAATGATGCTGAAATTCTTCGGCGTAAAAGTAATGGGGGAGGATGAAGAAGATAGAAAAGTAACCGAAGTTGAACGAGCAGAAAATTTCGCCTCACGCTTCGAAAATTTGACAGCTAACCCTCATAATAATCTACGGATTACACGAATACTGTTAAGTTTGGGAGAGTTGGGAGCAGAAGAATACCAAGCCCTGTTGGTAAGGTTCTTTCTCAAGGAGATCCTTATCAAGAACAGACTGCCAAGAATGAAGAAAAGTGCAATGAACTTTTTCATACCAGCAGTAAGAGATGCACAAGACAGACAAGATCTACTGTTCTTCGCATGGCGATACTATTTCCCGAAAGAAGAATTTGTCTGGGGAAACCATGGAGAATTGGCACGATACAAAGCAAAACCAGTGGTGGCTGCACTCCTACCGGCGCCACTGAGTGAATGGACACCTGTGTACTCAGAGAAGGAAAAGAAATGGATGTCGGGAGAGCAAGGCGAATATGGAGAAGACGGGTGGTTCCAGCTGAAGAATGGACAAATAGTCCTCCCAGCAACATTGGCCCCTGAAATTGTAAGAACACTCTACGCAAGTACCCATGGAGGGAGAGAAATGATGGAACAGCAACTAGAGCCACATTTCTATGTACCCGGACTGTCAGTAATCTGCAAAGCAATAGCCCAGCAGTGCGTGACATGTGCCAAGAACAACCCGAGAACAGGCCCATCTCAGCCTCCGGGGAAGCAGCCAATCGGGCTATCCCCAATGGCATCGCTACAAATAGACTTTACAGTGTTGCCGCCCTGCAAAGGATACAAATATCTACTGGTAATGGTGTGTACTCTGACAGGATGGGTGGAAGCTTTCCCAACAAGAACTGAAAAGACTGTGGAAGTAGTAAAGAGTCTGATGAAAGAAATAATACCACGTTATGGGTTACCTCTCGAGATAGGATCGGACAATGGCCCTGCATTCATACAGAACTGTTTACAACAGCTTGCCCGCCTGTTGGGCATCACCTGGAAGCTACATACTGCCTACAGGCCCCAAAGCTCGGGAAAAGTCGAGAGAATGAACCGTACCCTAAAGACTCTGATGTCCAAATTGTGCCAAGAGACGTCGCTAGGCTGGTTGGATGTGCTGCCGATAGTCCTCTTGCACATTAGGTGCAGGCCAACCCCCAATTAAAGCTAAGTCCGTACGAACTCATGTTTGGACAGCCAACCCCTCTGATTAATGGACTAAGGGGGGACCTTCGGGCATTGGGAGAAACTAAATTAAGTGATCAGGTTGTACTGTTGGGCAAATCAATGCAGAAATTGAATACTTGGGTGGGAGATAACATACCTCACTTTTTATATCCCCCACTGCATAAGTATTGTCCAGGTGATTCAGTATGGGTGAAAGAGTGGAAAAATGACCCACTAGGCCCAAAGTGGAGTGGTCCTTACCTTGTCCTGTTATCAACCCCTACAGCAGTAAAGGTTGCCGAGGTGGTCCCGTGAATACATCACTCCAGGTTGAAAGTAGCTGCAGCCAGTCCTGAACCAGCATGGAAGGTCGTCGCCAACGAGACCAATCCACTGAGGCTAAAGCTGACAAAGACCACAGCACCTAAATGACCCAACGGAAAACACCCAAATGATTCCACAAGTGGGTGTCTTGATGGACACAAGTCCTGACCACCCACCAACGGGGGATACCCCAAGGGTGCTTTTTAGGGGCCCAGCCCCCACCCTTGATCATCCAGAAATGTCCTTTGTTTTTGAAAATACCGGTGGGGAGGGATTGGGTTTATGTGACCGTGAAAAGAATTGCTCAAGGGATTTTGACATTCGGAGCATTTGTGGTACTGATTTTGTACCTTGCAAACTTGATTTATGGACTCTCGCATGGAGCCTGCCCCGGGTGCCCAAGCACTGCCGGGAAAGTGGATATTTCCCATATCTGGAATGGTACGCACCCAGTGATGGAGAATCGTACTATGTGGAGACAAAAACGAGAAGCGACATCTGAGATTTTGCCAAGAGGGCATTTACTTGTGCAGTTCAAATATGACTATGCTAAGAAGTCTGGACAAACTGCGTGCTGGGTGTGTAGTAGGATGCATCCAGAGACAATCCATATCCCATTTGCTTCTGTCCCAATGAATCTGAGTATGTTTGCATCAGGGAATGTCACAATACACTTTTTTGATGCACCAAGGGAAAAACCAGAATCATTCAGTCCCGGGTATCCCATAATAGGACCAGTATACCCACCAGAGTGGTGCTTCCAAATAGGACCAGATAAAGACACACATAAGGAGGATGGAGGGTGCTACTCAAGCAAGTTTAACTGGACATCATACATTTACACGATCGACACAAAAGAGCAGGCAAATTTTCTATACATACAATGTAGAAAGCTCACGAGTGAACAAGAGGCAGTGATTGAGGGGGTGTCTGATGGAAAGCAAGGTGTTCTGGATACGACGAGACGAATGAGACGACTGATGATAGAAGTGGCGAAGGGAACACTACATTTGTCTCCATTTATATTGAAAGGGGGATACCAGGTGTGTTGTGGAAAGGTGTGTTACACATGGGTGCCACCAACAATAACGGGAATGTGCTACCTGGCAAAATTGATTCCGATTCAGAGGGTAAGAGGAGAAGACACCAATACAGACACAGCACTCCACCCTAGGTACCCACTGATGTTTGAAAGGCAGAAGAGAGAGTTGTTTAAAAAGGTGGATCGGATATGGTCGTGGCTGCCAGCATGGACTGGATGGGGAAGAGAGTTGATGGTGAGACTGAACAGTTATGCCAGTCTGATGGATGAAATTCTGAATAAAACTAGTATGGATATTCAGTTGCTGAATCTGGAGGTGCGTGAGATATGGAAGATGCAGATGATACATGACACGGTGCTTGAACAAATCAGTGCGGCCCTGAATGGATTGTGTGAGATGACAATGCATTATGAATGTTGCACCTACATCAGAAACACCACACATGATGTCCCAGACTATTACCAGGTAATCCAGGATCACCAAGAGAAGGTAGCACAGTTGCAGAACACAGCAAGGAGAATCGCTGCTGAAGGCTGGAATCCACTCCGTTGGTTCGGAGCAATCGGAGAGTGGTTTAGATCCATCCTGAGATTCATCTCACAGATCGGATCCATGATTCTGATGATAGTGGTGATCTTGGTCGTAGGAACACTGACATACCGCATAGGGCTATGCCTATGGCCACTGTGCAAGAAAGTACTGACACCTACACAGACACAAAAGATACCACTGATGATCCCACAAGACATGTTCCCAACAAAAATCGGTCCCGTAAGGTATGAGGAGTTTAAGAATAGTGGGGTGTGATGGCTACAAGCATCAGGAAAAGAACCTGAGGCTTGAGCCAAGGGGGGAATGAAGTGGAATCAGGCTGGAAGATGGTCGCTATTATGAGCCAAGCGGCCATCTTGTTCAGAATATTGGTTCACTAATATCTAATAACTAGATAGATTTCACTAGACATTAGAATGAAGCTTACATAGAATTTTAGGAATGTGGTAGATTAGCAGAGAAGCAATAAAACTGAGAGAAATCCGGCCAACTCTTGGCATGGAAAGACAGGATGACAAATGGATACTACAAGGTCACTGAGACCTGCAGAGAGACAAAGGAAAGCGTAGAAACCAGAACATGATTTATCTGTAGCAAAATAAACATAGCCTTTAGGGAGGTGGGCACGGCCCGGATTTAGTGCGACAGCAAATCACAGACTGTCAGACTAACATGAAGCTTGCCAATTTACGATCAATGTATGGAATTCCTTTGTACTAACAATGGGAGGTATTAACCCACGTGGGGTGGAATAAAGTGTCATCGGGAGGTGGGCTGATTGGGATGTACCTAATTATGTATTTGGGGTATAAAACCCCTTGTCGGGGGGAGACGGGGGTCACTCTTTGCGATTCAATCCTGTGTGAGCATTTGTGTGACGACACAATAGTTTGCCTTTCCTGAAGAGACTCGTGTTCAGACAATCCTTGCTTGTGTCCGGTCCGGCGGCGTCCAGAAAGTGAACCTTGTGATTCCGGTTACATTCTGCCAAAGCATGTCTTCTCCCCTCCGTGGCCGGCCACACCCCCGAATTGATTTTTGTACGAATCAATCTCGATTCATTGTTTCAGATGCACCCGAAATCACAAATCAATCTGGTAACGAAATACACGCAGTCCAAAATAGATGCCAATACGATAACAAAACAATTTTTGTTGGTTTCATTTAGGCATACAAATTGGCAAGTTGGAAGTCATTTTCATTGTATTCGTTATTTCGGATCATTTTGAATCATTTCTGATTTATATTATATAACCGTTGAACGAGTCTTCGAATTATTTCGGGACACTGAATCGTTTTAGTTGTGTTTGTATGTTCTAGGGGGTTGGATCTTTGGGGTTGGATTACTGACGCAGAGTAAGTCATAGTCCAATCAGCTGCTTCCTTTCCTGCAGAAGGCTGGCACAGACACACACTGTCACTGCATTCCTTTCTTGGGTGTTGTAAGTATTTTTTTCTTTGTTACGTGACTAAACTTTTTGCTGAAGAGACCAGAGAGTGCACTGGAGACTGGAGAGAGAGACTGGAAGAAGAGAGACTGAGACAGGCGCGCTCACAGAGACCTAGTTTTGCAGCGACTGGAGAGTGGAGATAGAAGAGACATAGTAGAAGAGATATATCTCTTGTATTGGACTTTGAGAGTGAGTGAGTATTAAGTAATATATATTTTACATTTTTGGCAGTATTGTTTCAAATGTATTTCATATTTGTATTTTATTCATGATTTGTCTTTTTGTTTTGAGTGCCACAGCCTGGCATTGATATTTTGTTTCATTAGAGATGCTCCCGCGATGTGGAGCATGTTTGGAAGAAATCCCACTCTGAAGCTGACTTCATCAACTAAAAGTTCCTTCTCCACTCATACACAACTGCCCTTCACCTCGCCAAACAAACTTACTTCTCCTCTCTTATATCTTCACTTTCTTCCAACCCCAAAAGACTGTTCTCAACCTTCAACTTGCTCCTCTACCCTCCTGCGCCACCTCCCCATCCGACCTCAGCGCTCAAGATCTTGCTGACTACTTCATAACGAAAACACTCACAATCTGTAACAATATCCCAGCACAAGCATACAGCACTTCTCCTCCCCCAGCTGACCCCACATCGACTCTCAGCCTCTTTGCCCCAACCACAGAGGATGAGGTCCATTCTCTAATGTCTTCTTCACGTCTCACTACCTGCCCACTAGACCCTATACCTTCACACCTACTATCTACTCTGTCCACATCTATCCTCCTGCTCTTACACACCTTTTCAACCTCTCTCTTTCTTCTGGCTCATTCCCCTCTCCTTTCAAGCATGCCACTATCACACCCATTCTCAAGAAACCCTTCCTCGACCCACATTCTCCTGAAATCTACCGTCCAGTTTCACTACTTCCACTAGCATCAAAATTGCTAGAAAGACTAGTCTACAACCGCTTAACCCTTTTCCTATCCTGTAACTCCTTGCTTGACCCGCTGCAATTTGGCTTTCGCGCTCAACATTCAACAGAAACTGCTCTCACAAAGATTACTAATGACCTCCTCTCTGCTACATACATTGGCCACTACTCCATACTGATCCTACTTAACCTCTCAGCTGCCTTCGATACAGTCGACCATCCCCTCCTCATAGAGACCCTCTTCTCTCTTGGTCTCTGTGATACCACCCTCTCCTGGCTAATATCGTACCTCTCAAACAGATCCTTCTCAGTATCCCTTGCAATTCATCCTCTTCAATGCCTCAGTCAGTCAGTTTACCTCAAGGCTCAGTCCTAGGTCCTCTGCTCTTCTCCATCTATACCTCCTCACTGGGTAAACTCATCACCAGCTATGACTTAAAGTATCACCTATACGCTGATGACACTCAGATCTACCTCTCCACTCCCGATCTCTCCCCTCCTTTCTTTCTCAGGTCAGTGATTGTCTGTTTGGTATCTCTGCCTGGATGGCCGCTCACTACCTGAAGATCAATACTGTATGTCTAAGACCGAACTCCTTCATATTCCCCCCTTTAACTCTACTCCAATTTCTGACCTCTCCATAATTGTTGTCGGTATCACTATCCTTCCTTCTGCACAAGTCCGTTGCCTCGGAGTGACACTTAACTCAAGTCTTTCCTTCAGCCCCGACATCCAGTCACTCTCATCATCTTGCCGCAATCATCTCCGTAACATTGCCAAAATTCGGCCATTTCTGACTGCTAACTAGGGATGAGCTGTTCAGTTCGATGTGTTCGGAGTTCGATTCGAACATCGCCAGTTCGTATGTTCGTGAACTTCGAACATTTCTGCTTGTTCGCAGCATGTTCGCCCACAATGCACCACAATGGACCACAATGCACTTTTCCACTGGCCTGAAGCTTGTAATTGGCTACAGCCTGCACCTGACCACAGTTTAGGTGCAAGACAGGTGCAAGACTATGCCAATCACGGCTCAGAGTCCTGAATGGGCAAATTTTGCCCAATCATGGGCTCACAGAGCTAAGTCCCGCAGCACACTATATAAGGCGTCCCTTGCAGCCCCAGCACGTGTTTTTTGAGAGGAGATTGTTAGTGTGTGTTCTCACTGCCAGTCTGCCATCAGCTATTGGGGGGGTCTCATTTCTACAAAATATCTGGGACTTGTTCTAATCTTTGTGTTCTCACTGCAACCAACTATTTTGGGGATCAGTCATTTCTACAAAATATCTGAGAATTGTTGTAATATTTATGTTCTCACTGCCACCAGCAGTTTTGGGGGTCAGTCATTTATACAAAATATCTGGGAATTGTTCTAATCTTTGTGTTCTCACTGCCACCAACTATTTTGGGGGTCAGTCATTTATACAAAATATCTGGGAATTGTTGTAATCTTTGTGTTCTCACTGCCACCAGCAATTGTGGGGGTTTCATTACTACAAAATATCTGGGAATTGTTGTAATCTTTGTTTTCTCACTGTCACACATCGGGGGGTCTCACTGATTTATAGGAGGTTTCTGGGAATTGTAATCTGTGTCTTCTCACTGCCAGCTAGCAGGGGGTCCCACATACTTCTAACAGATTTCTGTGAATTGTAATCTGTGTCTTGTCACTGTTGCCAGCTATCAGGGGGTCCTATCAGGGGGTCTCATTGACTTGTATCAGATATCTGCGAATTGTAATTTGTGTCTTGTCACTGCCACCCATCAGGGGGTCTCACTTATTTATAGGAGGTGTCTGGGAATTGTAATCTGTGTCTTGTCACTGGCTGCCAGCTATCAGGGTGTCTCACTGAGTTATACCAGAAATCTTTAATCTTTATACCAGAGTTGAATCAGAGTTCTGAAGCATATCTCCAATTTTTATACCAGAGTTGGATCAGAGTTCTGTATATCTTTAATCTATATATCACTCACCATGACAGAAAGACCAAAAAGGACAGGCAGACGCTCCCAGACACAGATAAGAGGGCAAGCAGCCTCTGTGTCGGGAGGCTGTGCCTCTGGTTGTCGTGGACGTGGTGCATCCTCTGCAGGGGCACGCTTGTCCTTTCTAGCTGGTGCTGGCCGTCTTAAGCAGCAGCAACATACAGAGGATTTGGTGGATTGGCTAACCAGGCCATCCTCATCCTCCGAGTCCTTTGCCAGCCAGGCTTGTAGTGCTATACAGTCCACCTCAGCTGCCAAAGCATCTAATGCAGCCTCCATGTCCACAGCTACTCCTGCTGAAGCCTCACTATCAAACACAGAGGAGTCAGCTGAATTGTTTGACTACAATGACAGTGACATGCTGCTTGAGAATGTGCAGCAACTACAGTGCTCTGATTCAATCTCTGAGGTTGAGGAAGGGAGTATAATCAACCCAGAGGAAGGGGATGCCAGTGACACACAAATAACTGGCACTCATGTTGCCCCAGCAGCTGCAGCATACCTCCAAGTTGGCTCCAGTGATGAGGAGATAGGGGGTGATGACAATGATGATGAGGTCACTGA
Organism: Leptobrachium leishanense; assembly: GCA_009667805.1. NCBI lineage: Eukaryota > Metazoa > Chordata > Amphibia > Anura > Megophryidae > Leptobrachium > Leptobrachium leishanense. The sequence goes on along the minus strand of CM019063.1, from coordinate 351,217,789 downwards.
CTCCACCTGGGTGCCTGATCGAACAGAGGAGTCAAGTGAGGAGGAGGAGGCACAACAAACACGAGGCACAACGTCCTCTATGACCAACCGTAGCACTAGCCAGTCCAAGACATCAGATGTCAGAGCTGCTCAGGTGCAGAGTGCTGTTGTCTCAAAGCACACATCCAGGAACTCTGCTGTCTGGGAGTTCTTTAAGAAATGTGCAGCAGACCGCACCGTTGCTATTTGTAATCTTTTTCAGATGAAGCTCAAGCGTGGGAAAGACACCAGACGCTTGGGTACCATGTGCTTGAGGCGACAAATGACCACCTGCCACTCATTCCGTTGACGCAACACTTTGCGTAGGTCCTCCTCACCTGTCTCTACCCCCACTATATGTCCTGCCATGTCATTGACTCCAACCTCCACTGACAGGGATGATGCTACAGTAATGGATGTACCAGGTCCTTCCTCAAAATGTGACAGCATCCCATCAGCTGAAGATTTACACAGTCAGATGACGTTGCCCCAGCTGCTGCAGCGTAAGAAAAAATATAGTCCCAACCATCCCCAAGCACAGTGTCTAAATGCCAGCTTAGCAAAATTACTCGCATTGCAGCTGCTGCCTTTCCAGCTGGTGGACTCTGCTTCCTTCTGTGAATTTGCTGAATGTGCTGTACCATAGTGGCAGGTTCCAAAACGCCCATTACTTTTCTCGGAAGGCCATTCCAGCACTATACCAGCACGTGGAAGACAATGTTATGGAGTCATTTGGAAAGGCAGTCAGCAGCAAGGTGCATGTGACTTTAGACACGTGGTCCAGCAAGCATGGACAGTGCGTTACATTTCCTTCACGGCACACTGGGTAACTCTGATTGCAGCTGGGAGGGATTCAAGATGGGGCTCTGTGCTGGAGCTTGTTCATCCACCACGCCTCCAGAAAGCTGCTTGTATGAGGTCTGTCTGCTCTACCACCACCTCTCCCTCTTCCTCCTCTTCCTTCTCTGTCTCTGGCGAAGTGGCAGTTAAACCGACGTGTGACAAGGGCTACGCAATGGCTCAAGCAAAAAGATGCCATTCTGTACTTGAGCTGGTTTGTTTAGGGGACAGGAGCCACACCGGGCCAGAATTTCTGTCAGCTATGCAGGGGCTGGTGCAGAGATGGTTAACACCACTCCAGCTTCAGCTGGGAATGGTCGTCTGTGATAATGGCAGCAACCTTCTCTCCGCCCAACGCCAGGGTAAGTTGACGCATATACCATGCCTAGCACACGTCCTAAATCTGGTGGTACAGCGTCTCCTAACCAGGTACCCAGGGCTGCCAGAGCTTCTCAGCCATGCCAGAAAAGCCTGCAGCCACTTCAGATGGTCATTCCCAGCAAGTGTTCGCCTGGCAGAAATTCAAAGAGAATTCCACCTTCCACAAACCGTCTTATCTGTGACATGCCCACCAGGTGGAACTCGACATTAGCAATGCTGCAGCGTCTGCACAAGCAGCAGAGGGCCATCAATGAGTAACTGTGTGACTATGGCACAAGGACAGGTTCAGGTCAACTTTTTTTCATCCTGTGCTCCCTCTGTGCGGGCAGGATGAGCTCTGCAACTTTCCCCTTGTATCGTGGATCAAGAAGGGTTGCCAACCAGTAATGATCCCTCTCCTTGATAGCATGAATCCTGGGGTCCTTTAGCAGGCTTTGCATCATTAGGGAGCCCATGCAGCGTAGGTTGGAGGTGGCAATAGCTGCCGAGTCTTCCTGGTCAATGAGGATGACCGTATCGTGCACTTCCTCCTCCCAGTCACGCACAAGCCCTTCTGTTTCTGGGCACACAAAACCCTGCCTTGAGGAATCCCCACCTTCAATGTCCCCACTACTTAAATAGTCCTCCTCCTCCTCATCCTCCTCCTGTCTGATCTAAGTAGGACCCGCTGGAATGCTGTCTGCAGAAAGACTGGGGCCTTGAGAGCTAGGGAAGGCCTCCTCTTCCTCCCGCTGCTCTGCCTCTGGAGCCACATCTATAATTCCCCGCAGAGTGTGCTCCAGCAGGAACACTAAAGGAATTGTGTCACTGATGCATGCACTGTCCCTGCTCACCATCCTCGTTGCCTCCTCAAATGGTGACAGTACAGTGCATGCATCCTTGATCATCAGCCACTGCGGGGGGAAAAAACCAAGTTGACCTGAACCTGTCCTTGTGCCATACTCACACAGGTACTCGTTGATGGCCCTCTGCTGCTTGTGCAGACGCTGCAGCATTGCTAATGTCGAGTTCCACCTGGTGGGCATGTCACAGATCAGACGGTTTGTGGGAAGGTGGAATTCTCTTTGAATTTCTGCCAGGCGAGCGCTTGCTGGGAATGACCGTCTGAAGTGGCTGCAGACTTTTCTGGCCTGCATGAGAAGCTCTGGCAGCCCTGGGTACTTGGTTAGGAAACGCTGTAACACCAGATTTAGGACGTGTGCTAGGCATGGTACATGCGTCAATTTACCCTTGCGTAGGGCGGAGAGAAGGTTGCTGCCATTATCGCAGACGATCATTCCCAGCTCAAGCTGGCGTGGTGTTAACCATCTCTGTGCCTGCCCCTGCAGAGCTGAAAAAATTTCTGACCCGGTGTGGCTCCTGTCCCCTAAACAAACCATCTCAAGCACAGTATGGCATCTTTTTGCTTGAGCCATTGCGTACACCCTGTCAGGCGTCGGTTTAACTGCCACTTCGCCAGAGACAGAGAAGGAGGAGGAGGAGGAGGAGGAGGAAGAGGTGGTGGTGGTGGAGCAGACAGACCTCATACAAGCAGCTTTCTGAAGGCGTGGTGGATGAACAAGCTCCAGCACAGAGCCCCGTCTTGGATCCCTCCCAGCTGCAATCAGAGTTACCCAGTGTGCCGTGAAGGAAATGTAATGACCCTATCCATGCTTGCTGGACCACGTGTCTAAAGTGACATGCACCTTGCTGCTGACTGCCTTTCCCAATGACTGGATAACATTGTCTTCCACGTGCTGTTATAGTGCTGGAATGGCCTTGCGTGAAAAGTAATGGCGTTTTGGAACCTGCCACTGTGGTACAGCGCATTCAGCAAATTCACGGAAGGGAGCAGAGTCCACCAGCTGGAAAGGCAGCAGCTGCAATGCGAGTAATTTTGCTAAGCTGGCATTTAGATGCTGTGCTTGGGGATGGTTGGGACTATATTTTTTCTTTCGCTGCAGCAGCTGCGGCAACGTAATCTGACTGCGTAAATCTTCAACTACTGGGATGATGTCACATTGTGAGGAAGGACCTGCTGGTACATCCAATACTGTAGCATCATCCATGTCGGGGGAGGTTGTAGGCAATTGCATGGCAGGACATACAGTGTGGGGTAGAGACAGATGAGGAGGAGGACCTACACAAAGTTTTGCCCCAACGGGATGTGTGGCACTTGTTCATATGTCGGCTCAAGCACATGGTACCCAAGTGTCCGGTGTTTATCCCACGCTTCAGCCTCCTCTGACATAGATTACAAATAGCAACGGTGGGGTCTGCTGCACAGTTCTTAAAGAACCCCCAGACAGCAGATTTCCTGCATGTGTTCTTTGAGACAACAGCGCTCTGCAATTACGAGCTTCAGGCAGTGGGAAAATGCATTGTGGTCGATTGTGGTCGAACATGCGGCGAACACCTGGAAATGTTCGGGTTTTGCGATCTGCCCGAACAGGCTAAGTTCGGGTCGAACCCCGAACCGTCCGAACCCTGAACAGCTCATCCCTAGTAGCTATCAGCTAGAGGCGGTTGTTCATCGATTAAATTAAGTAATTGTTTCGAATCACGAAGATATGAGGGGAAAATCTCAACATAGTGTCTCAAAATCTTGTCAATATAGACACTACAATTTTGTGTGAGATTTCCTACTCCTGATACAATCGGTCTCCCTGGAGGAGGATGTTTGCCTTTATGTTTCTTATGGAGGCTGTAGAACGTATTCGCGGAGAGTCTATCTTCATGAACTCATATTCTCTTTTGGAAATTAAGCCATTAGATTGTGCATTGGCAAGAAATTCAAACAACCTCAATGAGTACGCAGTAGTTGGATCTGAAGGTAAGCTACCATAAATCTCATCATCCTGTAGGATATTCAGATACATAGTCTTGTATTGATCTTTAGACAGAACCACAATATTTCCTCCTTTATCTGATTTCTTAATAACAATCTCCTTATTCTGTTGAAGTTCTTTAAGGGCGAATCTCTCTTTATAGCTGAGATTATTTTTAATAGAATCAAGATTACTATGGTCCTGTAAATGTTCGATTACTTGACACACCATTTCACTGGACATATGGATGTGGTTATATTGTGCAATATACGGTGTAAAATTGCTTTTTAGGCGTAATCCATTATCAAGATTAAACTGGGGCGGTTGATTTTCGTCAAGAAGGTCCATGAGGATATTGAACATTGGTAAATCACTACCTTCTAAGCCAAGATTCTCAATCTGTCTGATGTCATTTATTTTAAAGAATTTATGGAGTGCTAGTTTCCTAGCAAAAAGATGGATATCCTTAATCCAAGAAAATAGGTCAAATCGAGGAGTGGGAATAAAGGATAAACCCTTTTTAAGAACCTTTTGTTGATTATTAGACAGAGGTATACCGGCAAGGTTGATGATCTGCATTGTATTAGAAGTATCTAAGGGGATTACTTCCTCTTCCCTGCTCTTGTTCTCCCCCTCCCTCTTAGTCTTCCTCGATTTCCACTGCTCATTCCTCTTTGACCTCTGTGATTCCAAATGGGTACATTCCACTGATCTACATCCTGATCTGCCTCTAAAAAAAGAGACAGATTTCTTAAGGATACCCCTTCTACTCCTGAGATTACGTGTGGGTTCTTCCTCCGTATCCGAGGATTCATACTCAGAGGTGGAATAGCGATCGTTCTGGGGTTCAACTTTGTTAGAATACTTAAAAACATAGCCATTTTTATAATCAGACATATCCCGGCAGAACTTGCGCTGTTTGCGTTCACGCATGACATTATCATATTGGTCAAGACTCCCTTGGAGTTTTCGTTCTAATGTCAAGAAAAGCTCATGCTCCTTAAAGTCCTGAACTGTATTTAAATCAGACTCAATCAATTCATTAACAGTGGATAATTCCTCTTTTCCCTGAGTAATCAAAATCAACATAAATGTATTAGAGCAACAAATAGCAACAGTCTGCCAATCTTTAATTGATTTTTCTGTCAGATGATTCGCAGGTGGGGTCTGAATTCTTAACCCCCTAGGTATAATTTCCTTATCCATATAATTTTGTAAGGAGGAGATCTCCCATTTCGCCCGAATTTGTTTCTTAAGATGTTTGTTCAGATCATTAAAGGCTGAGTGAATATTAGTATCAGTTCTATCTGGAACCACAGTATCCCCATCAAAGATGTCAGAGGTTAGTTTCCCCCACCTCTCAAAATTGCCACTTGAAGAAAGAAAATTGGCCATATTACGGTATGGCACCATTAACCGGCACTAAAGCCTCACCAGTAAACTAACAACAGCAGGTAATTCCCACAAGGGAATACCTACAGTTGTGTTCAAAATTATTCAACCCCCAATGCTGTAAAGGGTTTTAGGGAATTTAGTGTACATTTGTAATTGTATTCAGAATGAAATCCTACAAGGACTTTTTAAAGAACCATATGCAACTAAAATGACATCAATTGGTTTTGTAATACAGTAGTAAATGTTTCTTTTGTGAATTCTTCATTGACACAATTATTCAACCCCTTAAAGACTACCACTCTGAAGAACAGAGGTTCATTCAAGTGTTTTCAATCAGAATTGAAAACACCTGTGGATGTCACGGAGCAGCAATAAAGCATAATAAGCACCAATTAGGCAGCTTTAAAATGACTGTGATACTCAGCTCCTTCTAGACATTTACTGGTGTGGTTACAAACATGGTGAAGTCAAGAGAATGGTCCAGGAAGACAAGACAAGAGAAGAGGTGATTACTCTTCACAGGAAGGGCAATGGCTATAAGAAGATTGCAAAGATGTTAAAAATACCAAGAGAGACCATAGGAAGCATCATTCGCAAATTCAAGGCAAAGGGCACTGTTGAAACGCTACCTGGTCGTGGCAGAAAGAAGATGCTGACTTTGACTGCTGTGCACTACCTGAAGCGTAGAGTGGAGAAAAGTCCCCGTGTGACTGCTGAGGAACTGCGAAAAGATTTGTCAGATGTGGGTACTGAAGTTTCAGCTCAGACAATACGGCGCACACTGCGTAATGAAGGCCTCCATGCCAGAGGTCTCTTTGCTGTCTCCAAAGAATAAGAAAAGTCGACTGCAGTATGCCAAAAGTCATGTGGACAAACCACAGAAGTTTTGGGATAGTGTTCTGTGGACGGATGAAACAAAATTAGAACTGTTTGGGCCCATGGATCAACGCTATGTTTGGAGGAGGAAGAACAAGGCCTATGAAGAAAAGAACACCTTGCCTACTGTGAAGCATGGCGGGGGGTCAATCATGCTTTGGGGCTGTTTTGCTTCTGCAGGTACAGGGAAGCTTCAGCGTGTGCAAGGTACCATGAATTCTCTTCAGTACCAGGAGATATTGGATGACAATGTGATGCAGTCCATCACAAACCTGAGGCTTGGGAGACGTTGGACCTTTCAACTGGACAATGATCCCAAGCATACCTCCAAGTCCACTAGAGCATGGTTGCAGATTAAAGGCTGGAACATTTTGGAGTGGCCATCGCAGTCACCTGACTTAAATCCGATTGAGAACCTCTGGTGGGACTTAAAGAAAGCAGTTGCAGTGCGCAAGCCTAAGAATGTGACTGAACTGGAGGCTTTTGCCCATGACGAATGGGCGAAGATACCCGTAGATCGCTGCAAGACACTTGTGTCAAGCTATGCTTCACGTTTAAAAGCTGTTATAACTGTAAAAGGATGTTGTACTAAGTACTAAGATTGAATGTCACTTGGGGGTTGAATAAAACTGATAATGATGTGAGCACAGAAAAGACATTTGTGGTTATTTCATTATAAATGTTATGTTATATTTGTCTGACCTACACGTGCCTCTTTGATTTAATTGTAAGCAAGATGACTGAATGATCAAAATCAATGTCAAACTGGCCAAAACACTCAATTTCAGTGGGTGTTGAATAATTTTGAACACAACTGTATATACGATGCCAGGTACCCAAATGCACTGGGCCTAACCCACCAATATTGAATATAGACAAGAACTTATAACCACCCAATATACATAAGTATATGGATGGTCACTAAAGGGATTGGGTCCCCGTCAATAGAATTTATTAGAACAAAAGAATCAACAACATAACATTTACCCAGGACATACTTGAAAACGAGAGAAATCTCAATGTATCATTCCTGGTAAAATCCTTTTCAAATAAATAAATAAAAAAATTTAAAAGCAACACAAATTGAATATGGAAACACAAAGGTGCTTAGTGGTAACTTAGGTGATACCTAGGAACAACTCATATGATAACCACCATTTAAAGGAATGAAAATTTAAACTATGTTGCTTTTAAATGTTATGTTGTTGATTCTTTTGTTCTAATAAATTCTATTTACGGGGACCCAATCCCTTTACTTATGTATATTGGGTGGTTATATGTTCTTGTCTATATGCCATGTATAATACCAGTGTGTGCCATACCAGTTTGCCAGCTATACCAGTCTGCCATAAATGTGACAGCCTTTTCAGTCTGCCATGCAGCATAATACCAGTGTGTGCCATAACAGTGTGCCAGCCTTTCCAGTCTGCCATGTATAATACCAGTGTGTGCTATACCAGTTTTCCAGCCATACTAGTCTGCCATAAGTGTGCCAGCCTTTCCAGTCTGCCATGCAGCATAATACCAGTGTGTGCCATAACAGTGTGCCAGCCTTTCCAGTCTGCCATGTATAATACCAGAGTGTGCCAGCCTTTTCAGTCTGCCATAACAGTGTGCCAGCCTTTCCAGTCTGCCATGCAGCATACCAGTGTGTGCCATAACAGTGTGCCAGCCTTTCCAGTCTGCCATGTATAATACCAGTGTGTGCTATGCCAGTTTGCCAGCCATACCAGTCTGCCATAAGTGTGCCAGCCTTTCCAGTCTGCCATGCAGCATAATACCAGTGTGTGCCATAACCGTGTGCCAGCCTTTCCAGTCTGCCATGTATAATACCAGTGTGTGCCAGCCTTTCCAGTCTGCCATCCATACCAGTGTGCCATGCATAATACCAGTCTTCCATGCATAATACCAGTCTTCCATGCATAAAACAAGTCTGCCATGCATACCATGTGCCATAATTTATACTCTACAAAAAAAATGTCCGCTCGAACCCAACACTAGAGTGTTCAGGTTTGGCTTGATGAAAAGGTGGCAACCCTAGAGGTACATGACATAGAAATACTGGAATATTACGTTTAAATCTAAGGAGTGTGATAAAGATTTTATTAAGCCCTTGATGACAAATGACGTAACATCTACATCATTAATGATTGGCTTTACAGAGCCCTGGTCCTTAAGGGGTTAAACAGCATATCAGAGAGGATCATATAGTAGAAATGAACACTTCTTAGAATTCAAAACAGTGTTTGTTCATACATGTGCAGGAGCCCCCACCCAGTGAGGAGCCCCCAGCCAGTCTGCAACAATGTATCAAATTTTAATTGCTAATTAGAAGCACATGTTATTTCCAAACACTAATTAAACACCTGTTGTTTACGCCGTTTGAGAGCACAGGTCATTTAGAGGTGAGAATCTTTGCACCTAGACAATGACATTAGATAGTTTTTTAATTCAATATCTAATAAACCGTTGCTTATAATATTCTGCAGTTAAGAGTCTCTTTATTTCTAGATTTTTTTAAGCATTTTTTATACTTTTTTTAAAAAATAAATAAAATCGAACTCGAACCGAACACACCAAAAAGTTCGAAGTTTGCGAACTTGTGAACGGCCAAAGTTCGAATCGAACTCCGAACTGATCGAACTGAACAGCTCATCCCTATTCTCACACATCATAGTTACATAGTTACATAGTTATATAGGCTGAAAAAAGACATGCGTCCATCGGGTTCAGCCTCTCCCACATAACCTACTGCTGTTGATCCAAAAGAAGGCAAAAAACCCAGTCTGAAATGCTTGCCAATATGCAACATACTGGGAAAAAATTCCTTCTTGACCCCAGAATGGCAGTCAGATTTCTCCTTGGATCAAGAAGCTTTTACCCACATATTAAATATTATAACCCTTAATATTCTGTGTCTGCAGGAAGTCATCCAGTCGTTTTTTAAAAGTCTGTACAGACTCTGACCCAACCACCTCAACAGGCAGAGAATTCCACAGCTTTATTGTTCTCACCATAAAATAACCCTTCCTATGCTTTAAGCTAAATTTTCTTTCTTCCAGTCTAAATGGATGACCCCTTGTCCTGTGTATAGACCTGTTAATGAATAGGTTATCAGACAATGGTTGATAATGGCCCCGTATATATTTATATAAGGTTATCAGATCCCCTCTAAGGCGCCGTTTCTCTAAACTAAACAGGTTTAAGCTTGTTAGTCTTTCCTCATAACTTAACCCTTCCATTCCCCTTATTAATTTAGTTGCCTGTCTCTGCATTTTTTCTAGCGCTATAATATCTTTTTTTAAGACAGGTGCCCAAAATTGCACGGTACATTCAAGGTGCGGCCTGACCATTGATTTATACAGAGGCAAAATTATATTTTCATCCCGTGAGTGAACTCCCCTTTTAATGCATGCCAATACTTTGCTGGCCTTGGCGGCTGCTGTTTGACTTTGCACATTGTTACTTAGTTTGAAGTCTATGATTATTCCCAAATCCTTCTCCTGCTTGGATTTCCCTAACTCCGTACCATTTAGGGTATAAATTACTTGTGTGTTCTTCACTCCAAAGTGCATAACTTTGCATTTATCTAGATTAAATTTCATCTGCCATTTAAGTGCCCAGTCCCCCAATCTATCTAAATCCCTCTGCAGCGAAGTAACATCCTGCTCACATTGTATTACTTTTCCTAGTTTTGTGTCATCTGCAAACACTGATACATGGCTTTCAATGCCTATCTCAAGGTCATTTATAAATAAATTGAATAGTATTGGTCCTATAACAGACCCCTGAGGGACACCACTTACCACTGGTGTCCATCTTGAAAATGGAAAATGTACCATTTATGACCACTCTCTGTACCCTATCTTTTAGCCAGTTTTCTATCCAAGAACAAGTATTTTCATCTAGACCAATTTTTCTTAATTTAAATAGTAACCTTTTGTGTGGAACTGTGTCGAAAGCTTTGGCAAAATCTAAGTAAATCACATCCACTGCGACCCCTTGATCTATACTTCTACTTACTTCCTCATAGAACGTAATTAGGTTAGTCTGACATGATCTGTGTTTCATGAAACCATGCTGATTTTTGCCAATTACATTATACCTACCAATAAATTCCTGAATATTATCCCTTAGTAACCCCTCAAATACTTTCCCAGCCACAGATGTTAAGCTCACAGGTCTATAATTCCCAGGCACAAATTTTAAACCTTTCTTAAATATAGGGACCACGTCAGCTTTTCCCAATCCTCTGGTACTATTCCTGAAAGAAAAGAATCTTGAACGATTAAGAACAGAGGTTTACATATTTCAACACATAGCTCTCTCAGTACTCACGGGTGAATTCCATCTGGCCCTGGGGCTTTATTCACATTCACATTGTTTAATTTCTGCAAAGTCAACCAGTCACTTTGTATTAGTAAGTTTTTATTAATGAATTTCATGTCTCCTGTTATAGGTTTCTCTTTGATAAATACTGAAGAAAAATAATCTTTTAAAATTTCTGCCTTATCCTGATCTTCAGTTAACAATAACCCAGACTCAGATTTTAGTGAACCTACATTTTCACTCTTGGGTTTTTTAGAATTTATGTACCTAAAGAATCTTTTAGGGTTGGTCTTGCTCTCTTTGGCTATTTCTTTTTCATTTTCTAGTTTAGCCCATCTAATTGCATTTTTACATGCTTTATTGGTTGCCCTATATGCTTTATAGGATGCCTCAGATTTATCAAATTTAAAAGCTTTAAATGCCTTCTTTTTATTTTTCATTTCCTTAGTTACCTTCCTACTAAGCCACATTGGTTTCAGTCTGTTTCTTTTATATTTATTAACCAGTGGAATATATTGTGACGTGTACTTTTCTAGTGTTAGTTTAAAGATATTCCACTTTTCCTCAGTGTTTTTCCCGTGAAAGAGTTTCTGCCAGTCAATGACATTGAGAGCTTCCTTTATTTTAATAAAGTTGGCCTTTTTAAAATTATATGTTTTAGCATGCCCCTTATGAATGTGTTTTTTTGAGTTTATTTCAAAAGTCACCATATTATACATCATTGTTTGATACTTTGTCATCTGGCTATTACTGAACCAATCACTTCCTTTGACGTCTAGCAAGGCTTTAACTGCATGTGGGACTTTGACGTGTAGAACTTGGCCTAAAGTTAACTTGTCAGCTTCAGATATCAGCATTGCTGTTGCAGCCATGGCTCGTAGACACGGGGTAGGCCGCAGGCCACTGGATCAAGCTGCTTGGAGAGATAAGTCACAGGTCTGGGCTACGAGCCCAGGTATTGAAAATCAGGACACCAGTTGCAGTCTGGTTATGCTCATGAACATAGAGCCGGAATGGTTTAGTATGGTCAGGTAGGCCCAGAGCTGGGGCCTCCATTAACAAAGTCTTTAATTTCAGGAAAGCTGCTGACTGTTCTTCATCCCATAAAAATGGTTAATTTTTGCCCCTTGGTAGCCTGGTGCAGGGGCTTGGCAATCTCTGCGACATTAGGGATCCACAAATGGCAAAATCCTGCAGCACCTAGAAATTCACGAACCTGTCTGCCTGTCTTTGGCTGGAGAATACGGCAGACTGCTTCTTTGCATTCAGGTCCCAATGCTCGCTTGGTACCGGTTAATTGAAAACCTAGATATTTCACACTTTGTTTGCAAATTTGGGCTTTCTTTCTAGATACCTTGTAGCCCGCTTGGCACAGTAATTGTAGGAGGGCCTTGGTTGCGGCTAAACAGTCTTTTACGGTTGGTGAAGCAAGCAACAAATCATCAACATACTGTAGCAGTACAACTTTGTTTGGCTGAGAGTTAAAAGACAGGAGATCCTGGCTGAGGGTGCAGCCAAAGATAGTGGGCAAGTTTTTAAAACCTTGGGGGAGGCGTGTCCAGGTCACTTGATGTTGCGCCCTTGTCTTAGAATCTACCCACTGGAATGTGAATAGGGGCTGGCTTGCAGGGGCGAGGCGTATACAAAAGAAGGCATCTTTTAGATCGGGCACAATGTAGTATTCTGTACTTCTGGGTATAAGCGCCAGTAAATTGTACGGGTTGGGAACGACAGGGTGCAAAGTTATGGTTGCCTCATTAACTGCTCTTAAATCTTGCACTGGGCGATACTCCTGAGTCCCCTCTTTCTGCACTGGCAACAGCGTGGTGTTCCATGGTGACACGCAAAACTTTAATATTCCGTGATCTTTTAGTCTTTGTAAATGAGTCTGTATATTCTGCTTTGCCTTCTGCGAAATATGGTATTGTCTTAAATCAACATATACTGGGGGGATATTTACGGCTAGTCCTGGCGGACTATCTTCTGCCCAGACTCCCGGGTTCCCCAGGAGTAGTACAGGGGGGTCTGGGACGACCGGAGTAGGTGGTATTGATCTCCACTCCTCCCTCGACATTATAGGAGCGATTTTACTGGGTTGTAATTCTGAGGTGACTGAGCGGTGCTGCCGAGTAGAGCTACCACTTTCGGGCAGGTCTAATCTAGCGTGACCCCCTGGGAGAAACGTAATTTGTGCTTGCAATTTGCTCAGGAAATCTCGGCCGAGAAGCTTGATAGGACATTCGGGCATATACAAAAATTGATGTTCAACATTATGACCTCTTAGACTACACATTCTGGATGCAATTCTATTTAGCAGAAACCCCCATGGCACCGACTATATCAGCCTCCACTCCCGCCGGGGGTGCAATTGGTTGCGTCACAACAGAATACTCTGTCCCAGTATCAACCATAAATATCTCATCATCATTCCCCACTCTCATAATGACAGTGGGCTCGCTATTACCGAGTGGGATCGGCCCTGGTCTATGTCAATATATTGCTTATCCCTCAAAGGGTGGTCCCGCCAACCCAACAAACCCAGTAGCGTTATTCTCAGCCCGTTCGTATCTTCCGTTCGTCACTTGTCCACAAGGTACCCCGCCTCCTGAATTATCCCTTTCTGCCCCATTTCTCCCCATTAATTTAGGACAATTTTGACACCAGTGACCTTCACCCTTACAGAATGCGCACTGATTTGGACCCAGATCAGCCCGGCCTCTTCCCCTTGTCCCTTTTCCCCGTCCCCAGCTCGGCTCACCACCCGCGGCTCCCTGATTCGCTCCTCCCATTTCCTGTCCATCACCCATTGCCACAGCTAATATACCGCATTGACTTTGGACTTCCTGATTTCTTCTAGATCTCTATTAGACTTGTGCACCGATTTTTTTTCGGTTCGGTTCGTTCGTATTTTGTAAATTTTCGTTTCGGTTCGTTTCTTTTTCGTTTCGTTTTTCGTATCGACTTTTTTCGTAATTTCGGAAATTTTCGTGTTTTTTGGAACGTCTGTTCTCCTCGTTTCAAAGTGTCTATTCGTTTTGACGTAAACTAATGGTTTTTCGGATCCGATATTTCTGTCGATACGATAATTCTGCCATTGAGATTTCTCATGTTTTACAAGAAGGATACATTGAGATTTCTCTGGTTTCCCGGGAAGGATACATTGAGATTTCTCTGGTTTCCCTGGAAGGATACATTGAGATTTCTCTGGTTTTCCAGGAAGGATACATTTAGATTTCTCTGGTTTTACAAGAAGGATACATTGAGATTTCTCTGGTTTCACAAGAAGGATACATTGAGATTTCTCTGGTTTTCCAGGAAGGATACATTGAGATTTCTCATGGTTTACAAGAAGGATACATTGAGATGGGAATGATACAAAATTACAGAATCAGCGATATAACAAAAAAATACGTTGTGTGAAATTACTGAAATGGAACCGAAATCAGAAATGGAGCCGAAATTACGAATGGAACGAAAATGATTTTCGATTTTACACATTTCTAGTCCATTTGAAAATTCCGAACAAATTTTAGTTTCGTTTCGTAAATTTTCCGGATCTGACGTTTTCGGATCTGAAAATTTTCGGAAAATTGTCCGAATCCGAATGCACGAATCGGGAAATTTTGTGAAAATTCCAAAATTCCGAAACGCACATCCCTAATCTCTATTATGATATACCTTATTGGCAATTTCTACCAATTCACTAATACATTTCCCAAGGAACCCATCATATTTCTGGATATTATTACATATAATATATCCCTCTGTGCTTGGCTTACAAATGAGGATTTAACTAAATGCCGATTCTCAGGAGCCTCGGGGTCTATGGGGCTGTACAATCTATACGCTTCCATTATCCTCTCCAAGTAAGCACCTGGGGACTCTTTTAGCTCTTGTATAACCTCTGCTATTTTACCCATATTAACAGGCTTCTTTGCTAGGGATGAGCTGTTCGGTTCGATCTGTTCGGAGTTTGCATCGAACATCGGCCGTTCGGCTGTTCGCCGAACTCCGAACATTTCCGCCGCATGTTCGCCCACAATGCACCACAATGCACTTTTCCACTGGCCTGAAGCTTGTAATTGGCTACAGCCCTGCACCTGACCACAGGTCAGGTGCAAGACAGGTGCAAGACTATGCCAATCATGGCTCAGAGTCCTGATTGGTCAAATTTTGCCCAATCATGGGCTCACAGAGCTAAGTCCCGCAGCACACTATATAAGGCCCCAGCACGTGTTTTTTGCGAGGAGATTGTTCTGTTAGTGTGTCTTCTCAGTGCCAGTGTCACGGTCCACCCTGGGTGCCTGCTGTTGCACCTGTCTTGCAAACCTGGATCTAAGAACTTTGCCCTGGATCTCTTCTTTCTTGGATTCCAGTCCAGGTTTTGCCCAGGCTCAGCAGCTTGACCAGGCTCATGGAGATCCAGCCTGGGTCTTCCTTTTCTAGCCCTGGACTTCCAGCTGAGGTCCATCCATGATTAAGCCTCCATAAAAGGCAGAGAGACCCAGCCAGCAGTGGATCTGCATTGTGCTCCCTGACTGAGGTCATCTGGATGTGTGCAAACCTGCTCCAGCATATCCAGTGTATCCAGCGCTTTATCTACAGCCTGTGGTCAAAATCTCCAGGACACTGCTCAAGTGGGTACTCCCAACCGTGTAGCCCACTATCCCATGTGTATGGAAACCTGCCTGTGGATTACAAGTGTTTACCACCGTCTCTGACCTTTTGATCTCAAGGTACCACTGTCAGCTATCAGGATTTATTCCTAGTGGACCCTGTCTGCAGTCTGGGACTGCATAGTCCACTATCCTGATTCTCCATCCAAGACCACTTCCTGGACTGTATATACTGTGCTGAACTCTTGCATATGGACATTAACCCTGTCATTGCCTGTGTTGTCCAGTATTGCATTCCTTTGATCTTTCAAGTGCCTGCTGCCAAGGCCTATTTAAGGTTCATTAAACTCATTTAGTGCTTGATATCCTGTCTGGCCTCCCCTCTGTGTCGCCGCCTGCTGGGCTCTCACCTGAACCGCACACGCCACGTGACAGCCAGCAACTATTGGGGAGGTCTCACTTCTACAAGATATCTGGGAATTGTTGTAATCTGTGTGTTCTCACTGCCAGCAGCTATTGGGGGGGGGGTCTCACTTCTGCAAGAATTGTTGTAATCTGTGTCTTGTTACTGCCACCCATCAGGGGGTCTCACTGATTTATAGGAGGTTCCTGGGAATTGTAATCTGTGTCTTGTCACTGCCACCCATCAGGGGGTCTCACTGATTTATAGGAGGTTTCTGGGAATTGTAATCTGTGTCTTCTCACTGCCAGCTATCAGGGTGTCCCACATAATTCTAGCAGATTTCTGCAAATCTAATCTGTGTCTTGTCACTGGCTGCCAGCTATCAGGGTGTCTCACTGAGTTATACCAGAGTTCTGCATATCTTTAATCTATATATCACTCACCATGTCAGAAAGACCAAAAAGACAGACAGACTGGCAGACGCTCCCAGACACAGATAAGAGGGCAAGCAGCCTCTGTTTCGGGAGACTGTGCCTCTTGTCGTCGTGGACGTGGTGCATCCTCTGCAGGGGCACGCTTGTCCTTTCTATCTGGTGCTGGCCGTCTTAAGCAGCAGCAACATACAGAGGATTTGGTGGATTGGCTAACCAGGCCATCCTCATCCTCCGAGTCCTCTGCCAGCCAGGCTTGTAGTGATTTACAAAAATAGAGAAATAGGAAATCGCTAATCATTGTAATCCATATAGCATTTGATACTTAATAATCAGTGTATAAGGAAAACATGAACAAATACACAATCACCATGTGTGACTAATTACTGATTCCTAAATATATAAACATCACCTTCACACAGATACACATTTGGATATTACCAGTATATCAGCAAAACGTTTTCTTGTTTTTCCTGAGAGAAACTCGCATGATGAGTGTCTTGATATCAACTTCCGGGTTAAAGGTCCAGAGTGAAGAAAGATCGGCGGGGGACCACAAAGATGGATGGAATAACTTCCTGCCTATTTAGTAACTTAATTGTCTAATTGTCCAATTATTGTATACACTAGGTGTAAAGCCTGCCCAGAGGGCAGTCTATTGATAAGTGTGGTGCGTATGAATGTTGGTGGAAAGGAAAACACAGCAGCGTCAAGAAAAGTTAAATATTTTTAGTGACTATTTTGAATAAATTTCTTTGAATACAACATTTTTAGTGAAGCATGCATCAGTCCCTGGTAATAAGTAGCCTTGTTCACGTCCATCGATGACTTTGATTTTAACATCCGCAGAGCTCTTGACTCGAGAGAATGCTACATATAGTTGTCCATGGCTGAAGACGGGTTCTACGGGTTCTGGTAAATAGATGCCAACTCTGTCAAAGGTTTGTCTTTGGGATTTGTTAATAGTCATTGCAAATGCCAATTTAACAGGAAATTGTCTCCTTCGTAAAACAAATGGCAGTTCGGTGTTACTTGGGGCTAAATCAATTCTAGGAATGAAAATGTTTTTTCGTTCTGAGGTAGGTGTCAATACTTTAGCAATGAGCAAATTTTGTCGCATAGCTGTCATAATCAGTCTTGTTCCATTACACAGGCCTCTCTTTGTATTCAGGTTACGCAGGAGCATAATAATACAGCCAATTTTTAGTTTCAGTTTATGAACTGGCATCCCTGAAGGAGCCAATTCATTTAAGAACTCAATGGGGTAATTATCCTTGTCTTCCTGTGATTCTTCATCAATAGAATCAGTGCTTAAATAAGTGTAGCTCTCACCTTCTAACAAACTAAGCACTTCTTCATTGATGTTGTCCACATCACAATTTTTGGGGCATAAAATTGCAGTTTTCTCAAATGTTGAAATTTGATCAGGGTGTAAATGGTCACCATAAATTTCCTTGACAATGGAGTTTTTGCAGATCATTTTAGGTGGTATCTGAAATATATCTTGATGGAAGCCATGTTCGTTAGTGAGTTTTCCATTGCCAAGTTTTATTAGCCAAGAGCTGAACTCTGGATCCACAGATCTTACATTTGTTTGCAGCTTTATGATCTTAAATTTATCCCATAGTGTATTGAATTTAATGCTGGATTCAACGATTGCGGATCGACTGCCATGTGCCACAACAGGTAGAGTTTTTCGGAAATCGCCTCCAAGGATAATTGTTTTACCGCCAAAAGGTTTCTTGTTTTTCATGAGCTCTTGCAAGAGTTTGTCAACGCATCTGAGAGCATCACTTGGAGCCATGGTTGATTCATCCCAAATAATAATTTTTGTTTTCCTAAGGTTTGTTGCATCATTAGATGTTTGCCTCATGGAAGATGTTGAAGTGTCCAACAAAGGAACAAGCAGTTTAAATTGTGAGTGATATGTGCGTCCACCCTCTAGCAAATTAGCAGCAATTCCAGTAGAAGCAACAGCTAATGCTATCTCTTTGTTTCCTCTAAATGAATGCAATAAAGTTTGGTATAGGTATGTTTTGCCACTACCTCCAGGACCATCGAGAAAGTAACACCTTTGGGGTAATGTATCGTTTTGGGTGGCAGAAAGAATGTCTTCAAAAGTTTCTCTTTGTAGATCATTTAAAACCGCCTGCATTTGTACTCCTATGTGACTTTGAAGAACTGCATCATAAATGTCTGTTGTTTTGACGGTTGAATTGTCGGTAGGCGTTGGTAAACCGAAATCCTGACATTTTTTCCCGTTAACAATTAAAATGTCTTGAATGTCTAATAGTGCATTATTGAGACATGTTTGGCAGTCTGGTGTGTGGCCAGGGTGTCTTGATAAGTCTTCAATGAGTTGTTGTTTATATTTTTCAAACAGTTGTTTAGCATTTGGTGGAGATGCAAGGGCACAAATGTTGGCAAAAAGCTCTCGAAGCAGTTGAGGCATCATCTCACTTGAAGCTTCGTGAAGAGTCAAGACCCATAATTCATCATCCTGAAAAAGACTGAGTCTTTGAGCAGCTTCTTTGAATGTTGGAAAATGCACACCACCAACTGTTCGGATATGTTCAAATGAGGTGGCTCCTTTAACATGGAGTAAAAGTAATCTCAAGCAAAATCTCTCAACATCTGAATTTATGTTAACAGAGTACATTCGCCCAATAGTGTTATTTTCTCGATGTCTCAATCTCCTTTCCCATGTGGTATTTTTCTGTTGAAATACAAAATGTTGTGGAATATCAGTATACAGGAATTCGCGGGCAGCCACATCTACTCTGTTTAAGGTGAACCAAGCTGTCAATGTTGTGTCTCTTGATTGTGTTCTTTCTATAGCATTCCTGATGTTATCTTCATTAAAGTATAGCGACTGTTCGTCAGGAAGATGGATTTGTAAACGCACGATGGTATGTGTTTGATGGTGCATTTTGAAACAAGAAGACGCCATGCCGCTTCTGGAGCTGTCACATATCTAGAATCCATGAAGGAGGTGATCTCGTCATGATGGAGCGTTGCATGTTCTTTGATGGCAATATTTGCGCAGTCATGTCCTTTATAGATGTATTTGAATAAGTACTTTACACTTTTTATAGAAGCGCAGCTCTCAACGTTTATATGGCAGTTGTATTTTAAAGCTAATAATGGGTTGTATGGCACAACCCAAGAGTTATTGATTTTTTTTCCATTTACTTCAATAGAAGCAGCTGTTTGTGTTCTCCGGTAGAGTGGATAGCCGTCTATGTTTGACAAAGTTTGGTCTTGGTATGGTTTTGGGAAGTTTTTTGAGCAAACACCATCAGCCATGCATGGTGAATTAATATTCTGAGGCACACATGGTCCATGTATCATGTGTTTGATGACTATTGCATGTAATCGGGGTTGTGCATGAATGTCGGGGATTTCTGCTGAAATGAAGCTATCAATAGCATCAGCATCTTTAAGCTTATCTTGAGGTGATAATATGAGTAAAATATGTGCATGAGGTAATCCACGCTTTTGAAACTCTATTACATGAATTTTAGCAACAGGTTTACCTAACACATGTTTGTTTGTGATGTCGTGTAGTAGTTCTTTTAGCTTTAAGTTGAAAACTTTGGCAACCAAATCAGGGCGGTATTCCACTGCTTGACCTTCTGTAATATTTTCTAAAATTTCTGGCCATTTTGGGTTGCATGTCACTGTTATGAAGAAGTCAGGCTTCCCATACTTTCGCACAATAGCCATGGCGTCTTGGTAGTTTTGCAGCATGTTTCTGGGACTACCTTGGAATGTTGATGGAAGTATTACTGCTTTTCCTAGTATCAAGCCCTGTTCTTTGGCAGCGTTTTGTAGATGGTCCATGAGACCGGTGTATTTTTCAACTCGTAATTTGGACTGATTTTGTCGTACATAATTTAGACGGTTACCTTCGGTCTTAACGTATGCGTCTACAAAGTACTGTTGAGTTAATTTGCCTGCATTTAAAAATGGGTTGAAATCTTTTCCGATGGAAAGCATGTAGCTATAAAATTGCATTTGAGTGACTCTTTCTCTTGGCTTAGCAGAGGAATGATTGCGTATGGTTTTACAGTAGTAGGGTTGTAGTTAAGTTTCATGCGAGGTGACCAACTTTGGTCCCCAAATGGAAATAGAAGTGGATAGAGCATCGGCTCTAAGTTTGGATCTAAAATGCTTATCCTTTCTGTTTTTCTGTCTGTGTTTTGAGTTCGGCAATGAATGATAAGATCTCTTTCGAGAGGAGGTTCTCCATCATCATTTTGAAAAATAATAGCTACTTCATTACTGCGAGGTGCATTGTATCTGTGTTGAGCGTCCGTGCGATCTTGTACTATGGCCATGGTGACAGTTGGTGTTATAGTGCCATTTTGTATAGCCTCCTGTAAGGATTCTTGTTCTACCTCATATAACATTTTGCAGGCTTCAGCAAATGGATTGTTTTTATCCATAAAAGTGCTTAACTCTGTCATGAGCTCAGGGTTGCATTTTGAATTTTCATTAATCATGAGGCGTTGTTTAGCAGCCTCATCGGGGTCAAGAATATATAGTTGTGCAAACTTTCGGTTATCCTCATTGTGCGGATGAAGAGATGCAGTTCGGTGGTAAATCTGGCCATTAATTCTAAAGCAGTAAGGTCCATAACCAGGAGGAGGAGTAATGTTTGCCCCATGGAAGCAAATGCTAATGAACTGTTGATAGATCAAATATTTTGTTTGAAATTTTTTGAATGCTTATGAGTGCCTGTCATTAGACTTTCTATCAAAGGAGCAACTTTAATGGGCTCCATGTATACTTTTCCTTTGTTGCAGCATTGAGTGAATAGTCTGTGGGATGGCTGGTGTGTATTAAAATGCAGTGCATTGCATTTTGTGCACAGAACATCGAGTTTTCCACAATAATGTTGCTGAACTGAATCACCCTTTTCAGTGTTAATGATTTTATTAATTTTTGTTTGTGCACGTCGTACTTTGTGTGCCAATGTGTTTTTGATTCTTTCTTGACATCGTAAATTTTCATCCATATTAGCTCTTTCCTTTCTTTTCTGTTTTTTTTTTTTATTTCTGAAATTTTGTAGTTGCTCGTTTGGCATGTCATTAGTGTTAGATTCTGTGTGATTTTTCTCTCCTTTTAGCGACAGATTGTAGTTGTAAATCCATCTTTCTTTTGGGTGGCATTTTTTTTTGTAAATACTATTAAAACAAATTTAGTTGATGGGGGCGTGGCCGGCAGCCGCACATGGTGGACGTGTGCTAGATCTGCTCCTGCGACCGCCGGCGGAAAAAGCGGATAAAATTAACATTCGGACCCAGTTGGAGACCCTCCGGGACCCCCAAGCTCGGGAGACATAATGGCGGCAGCGAGAACGAGGAAGCCCTCCGAAAAACTGGACTTTTTTACCCCAAAACCTGGGAAACGCAAAGACGGTGCGGCCCGCCAAGATGGCGGCGACCAGCTTTCCCCTTCCTCCCCAGCGCCTGCAGCATCGATGCAGACTGACCTGGAACGTTTCTCAACACGGATGGAGGGGATGCTGAAGGAGCTCTCTGCAACTCTGACCTCACGGCTGGACACGGTGGCGGCGGACATCCGCCGGGATATCCGTGACATAGGTGAGCGGACCTCCAAACTGGAGGATAAAATGGCCGAAACAACGGAGGCCCACAACAGCATGGCGACAAGGGTGGAGGAGCTGGAAGATTCTTTGGAGAGGTATGCCCGGAAAGTAGCAGACCTGGAAGACAGATCTAGACGCCATAACTTAAAAATAAGGGGTATCCCGGAATCCATCCACCCGAAGGACTTGCAGACATACACCACGGAATTCTTTAAACACCTCTTACCGGAATCCACAGAAGATTCCCTGCTATTTGATCGGATCCACAGAGTCCCTAAGCCACCTTCTGCTCCTGTTAAAGCCCCAAGAGACGTGATTCTGCGCCTCCACTACTTCAAGCCACGAGAGGCCATACTCAGAGCTCTGCGAGACCAAGAAATACTCAGCCAGATTACCAACATCTCTCGGTCTTTCCGGACCTATCCCAGGCCACATTGCAGCAGCGTCGCCGATTTCGCCCCGTGACTGATGCTCTACGGTCAGAAAAGATTTCATATCGATGGGGGTACCCGACCAAGCTAATTATTATCCGGAATGGGACGCCACGATTATTATGGCACCAGACGACGGTCACCGCATTCTGGAAGAGTGGGGCTTAAAGGTTCAAGACCGCCGAGATCAAAGCTTGCCCTCCTCTGGCAAAATGTCCCGGGAATGGCACTCCCGCTGACCATTTCTGGACCGCAGATCCTTTTAGAAGACAGGCAGCGAAGACGCCTTCTCCCAGGTTAACTTTATTCTTTTTCCAACTGGTCTGATAGCTCACGTTGTCCGCTGGCACGCGGGCACCATGATACCCTTGTCTCCCTCTTCACCGGAAGAGTTTGGGGTATCTCCCCTCCCCACATTACTGGGGAAGTGGGACTCCCCTCTGGAGAAATTCTTGACGTTTTATGTACGTAGTACAACTCTACACCAAGCTATGTTTCAGTCTTGTTACACTCCTGAGGTACTATGGTTAAGTTTTATTTCTGTTTTGTACCTCACCCTTTCCCTTACCCACCCAAGTCAGGAACTACCTAAAACTCCTATATCCTTTTACTTTCACAGACGAACCCGCATCAGGGATGTGCTTATTCAATATGCTTGGATGATGACTCGACAATGTCGCTTTTCCATATGCTGTAATGAAATTATTGTCCTATAACGTAAAAGGTCTGAATGTGCCAATGAAACGGCACTCCCTAAATAGGACCCTAAATTTCATGACGCAGACATAGTATGCATCCAAGAGACACATTTCAGACGATTAGATCATCCCAAGCTCAATGTCCCATTCTACCAGACGCAATACCACTCTACGTTTGCCTCGAAATCTCGAGGAGTATCCCTTTTAATTCACAACCGTTTAGCGTTCCAAGCCCATCGGATCCTAAAGGATACGAAAGGCAGATATATCATTCTAGTATGCACCATTAATTCGGTCCCGTACACATTGGTTTCAATATACGCCCCTAACGTCTCACAAATCCAATTTCTTACCCAGATATTGAAGAAGACGAAGGATGTTCAAACGGGGACCCTTATATTATGTGGAGACTTTAACATAGGTCTCGATCCTTTAAAAGACAGGTCCACCCAATCAACGCCTACTCTAACTAAATCCTCAATACGCAAACTTCACTTATTACTCCAGCAGCATGACCTATACGACGCATGGCGACTACAACACCCAAGAGAGCGAGACTACACATTTCGTTCCAGGGCACACAATAGTTACACTAGAATAGATCATTTCATGGTGACAGGGGCGACCCTCCCTCGAATACTAGATAGTCAAATTTTACCATTCACCTGGTCGGACCACTCTCCGATCCTCCTAGTATTAGGAGATGCGTACCAATATCATACCAGACCGCCGTGGAAATTACGTGATACACTCCTGAAACAGGACCTGGCAGTCCAAACCATACAATCCGCTCTGACACACTACTTTAAAGAAAATGTGACACAGGACATGAGCCCCTTACGATTTGGCAAGCCCACAAGGCAGTTATTAGGGGTGTGGGTATGCAACAAAAAAAAGCAACAAAATAATTAACACGTCTTACAACCCTACAATTAAAATAACCCTACAAAGACACCAATAAAAAAAAAAAATACGCAATGGTCAGCGCCACCAACGTAAATCATACACGATCTAACAGCGTTACCAGTTACTTACAACCATTACATGATAGATATACGGCAACAAATTTGACCGCTCTCAAACCACAGCAGACCTGATAAAACCACACTTCGCTCTCTCACAAACGCAGAACAGAAGCCTCTCTTCCACACAATGACCCGCATAAAGGAAAAGAATACGAACCGACGCAAAGGCGGAAAAGCGGGACCAGACGGCTCTTCTCATGATCCCACACCATTAAGCGCGCTGAAAAAGACGAGATAGAAAAGCATGAGAAGGACATCTAAATCAGGAGACATAAACGGGGAAAAAAGGATGTAAGTGCAACCTTCAATATAATGAATGATAAACTATAGGAAAATCCTGGCCAGAGAAAATGCAAATAGAACAGCAAAAAGGCATAGAAAGCAACAGGGCAAAAAAACGCGACCAAAGAGCACTAATAAAAGCAACCGAAAAGCAGAAAACCATAAAGGAAAAAGGCATTTAGTAGACGAAGGGCAGAAGGCACGGCAGAAGAAGGGGAATTACAGAGCAGCAGTCTTCACCACAAACTTAACAACGATGAGCAGAAAGCGAGAGAGGGGAGCGAGACCAATAAGAGATAAGCATGAAGATTATCCAAATAAGCACTCGCCCAAACCAAAAGAAAACGGCAACCAAAAGCTAAAAAACTTGCAAAAAATAATCGACAAAATAAAAGAAGATGAGACAAAAGAAAAGGGAAAGACAAGCCGCATACGAGCCAACATATAATACTCTCTCCACAAAAATAGGAAAAGGCGATTTTTCAGCTAGGAAGCTCCCAAGCCCTAAAATAGAGTGCCTCGGAAAGATAAACAAACCCACTCCACACTTATTAATAGACTAATATCCACAACCACCCGAAAGACATATAGCAAATGGCATTTGACACAAATTACATGAAAAGCTATATAACTGGGCACAGACTCTACGTTCTCTTCAATACTAAACCGTCTGTAGGTCAAATATGGGATCTACTATACCGGTGTCTACCAAGAAACGTCAACAACTCTTCTCCGTCTCTT
The DNA here is from genome assembly GCA_009667805.1 of Leptobrachium leishanense. Taxonomy (NCBI): domain Eukaryota; kingdom Metazoa; phylum Chordata; class Amphibia; order Anura; family Megophryidae; genus Leptobrachium; species Leptobrachium leishanense. The sequence continues at coordinate 351,192,902 of CM019063.1, read as the reverse complement.
TCCAACAAACTCAAGCTATTAAACTAGGAGCCTCTCTTCCCAATCACAATGGAAGACATTACTATAGCCATTAAAGCCCTACCGACGGGAAAGGCGCCGGGACCAGACGGGCCTCTCCGGTTTTTATATTACACTACGTTCCTCTCACTTGATCCACACCTTCATTACGCATTTGCTTGAAGCGAGAGAGGACGGCTTGCCGTTCTCCAGTAGGACCATCGCTATGGCAGGGTGCCTATCCATAATAATTCAACTTCTACCCAACACCAGGCGCAACCACACAAACCGATGCCCTAATATGTGCGCCCATCTCCTAGATCCATGTTAGAATAGTAAACCCATATATGGTAAAAATCCTGGCTACCCCGTCCTTGTACAATACCTTCTGCCATCCCTAATAGGACAAGATCAGTGGGATATAATCGCAAACGTCAGCGTCCCAGGAAAAGCAACTAAAAAACTACGCTTACCTTCCATAGAACACCTAAATCCAACCGCGGGGGGACCCCGGGCTTGACTCACCATGTCATTAGACGCGAAAATACATCGACAGGTAAGCTCTCGGTCTTCCTCGGATAACAAACACCTGAGGGCGGTTCTCGATATATAAATTTAAGTAATTATAATAATTGGAGATTTCCTATTCAAAGATTCTAAAAGGCACGCCATAGCAGCAAGGTCTCAAGTGCTAAAGCGAAGAGTGGCCGGCTGTTGGTATCCATTCAGATGGAACCTGTAACGTTGTCAGGCTGGATACCAACATTTCTATGTCGTAAACAGACACAAGACGCCCAGATTGAACGTTCCACCTTTATCCATCCCCTGTCTATTAGTATGATCTTCAAAGACACAAGAAAGTCCCCATCGGATACACAAATACCTACGGCTATATCATTAGACGAACGCGGTTGGACGAGGCTCTCAAATTTGGCCCCACGTCGATGGTTTATTGATTGCCACTGACACAGTACTTAAAACCTTGCACAGGCCATTCTGCGGCAAATGAACTCATACACTGACGGGTGCCTGTCTCGCAATTTCCTATCGGACTTTCCATGAACAACGTTCATGATTCTATCGCCATCTGAAACATTTAGTTTTCACACACGAACGCATATTTTACTGACGCCAATTACGTAGGATTCCAGACATCTGCCTAATTATACTACTGCAGGCCCTCTGACCACACAGAGTTGGAATCTATGGAGTTATGTGGATTCCTCAACGATCTGGAACATAATGATCGCTGAATAAATTTACCCAAGCCTTTACCGTCTCTTCATTATTTAACTAAAGAGTCCTGCGATTTGAGGAGCATCCTACGCATCACACAAGCCTTGGTTGAATTTTGAAGCACGTTTCACCACTGTTAACTTTTTGGCCGCCGAATACACATACATATCTCAGGTCTTCGCATAACAAACACCAGGAGGGCCTATAAAATTAACTATGACACATTACTTCGAGACGTGAAAACTAAACTGTTTCAATGCGTTTGAAAGACGTGGTCATGGTTGGGCAGGATGGCGACAGTAAAGATGATGGTGATACCAAAAATCCTGTACGTTCTTCAGATCCTTACCAATTACTCTGTCGAAACCCTACCTAGACCAATTGCAGTCCATTATTATGTCCTATATTTGGCAAAACAAGAAACCAAGGATACCACGAAGCCTACTAATTATAGACACAGGGATGGAGGTCTCAAAGTGGCCCACGTTCATAGATACTATTGGGCGTCTTGTCTTGCAACCTTATCGGAAATAGTACATATTCACCCTTCCCCTCAATGGTTGGTCATACTCTCAGCCTGTACAAACGCGTCACGACCTCTCCAATCTGATATGGATACCACAAAAGTCCAGGCCGGGACTCCCATTCCTATTACCACTTGCAACCTTGCTGCTTCGGATTTGGGATCAGCATTCCTCTCTTTTACACAACATAGACCGCTGTCATTGGCCACCCACTCCCCTCCTTAACATACATCCTGCCGCACTTTCGAGCACCTCCATGGATTCGTTTGGGAGTCACACATCTCCATCATTTTTTCACGCCACCAGCAATCATGCCATTCCAATCTATGCAAATGCAATACAAGGCACCACCTAATTTGTTTCTATCGTACTCGCAACTACACTCATATATGCGCAAGTGCAATGTATTGGAAAATCTACGTGCCACCCTCCCACTCTTAACAGAGTTTGAACTATTCTGGCTGGACCCTATCTCAACAATTAAACCCATTTCGCTGTTTTACCAATTACTCACAAACCCCATTAAACCGCACAGATGGTCCTACCAAGCTACATGGGAGAGGGACCTTTCCAAATCCTTTACCCCTACACAATGGGCAATGGCACACATGTTGCTGTTGGTGCCACCAGGTGTGCCACACTGATCGAAACACAAAGAAAGTAATGTATTGCTGTACTACACACACCACATCGCTTAAAACGAATAGACCCTCAATCCTCGGACGCCTGCTGGAGATGCTCGTCAGCGGTGGGGATATGGGCCACATCTGGTGGCACTGTCCTGGGATTGCCCCCGTGTGGTCTGGTCTCTCCAAGCTAGCCACAGACGTTCTAAGCTGCACTATCCCTTGCTCCCCAGAGGTTTGCTGCTGGGAATGATACGACTTCCAAGGCAACACTTAAAAATGCTTTTCATAATGGTTTCATCAACTATGCTCCTAATTGCGCGCCACTGGAAGTCTGATGTCGTTCCGACAATAACACAGATAGTGACAACACTTAACCAATACAGATCTTTTGACTCGAGAGCAGTGTTCAGAGGAGAGGGTACACCACCGCGAAAAGATCCCTGGACTTTGTGGGACATTCACAAAATATATAAGGCCTGCGGTCTCTGATATACCATTCCCTAAATAAAGCTTTCCTTGCCCTAATTGAAGACTATTAACTACACAAGCAGAGAACACCACTGTGATAGTTAAGACATGGATATGAAGATTTTCCTGACCCTTCCCCTTTTGTCCTCCACCTTTTCCCTTCCCCCCTTAATGTTATAGTTTTTCCTTTTTCAAGAAAAATGATGGGAGTTGACATACACTATGTGAAATTGTATACGTTAAAGTGCACTGTAAGATCACTATCGTAATGGACAGCGGGCTCGCTGTCCACAGATTGTATTGTCTTCTTCTCAATAAAAATTATTTAAAAAAAAAAAAAAAAAAAAACAAATTTAGTTTATGTGAAGTTTTCTTTGTTTTATATTTAAAGGGTTAAGTGGTTTTTGGGTTGTTTGCAGAGGGGTGCACTGTTTTTTTGTTTGGACCCTCAAGGTGGTTTTTTTAAAAAAAGTTTTTGTTGTGTTAGTGCGGCTGTGAGTATTTTTAAAACTTTTTCTTATTTTTTCTTGGTGGTTGCTTTGTTCGTTTTTTTTTTTTCTCTCGTTGTGTTAGTGTGGCATTTTTTTTTTTTTTTAATAATTTTTTTTTTTTTTATTGGTGATTTTTTTTTTCGTCCTGTTAGTGTGGCTGTGAGGTTTTTTAAAAATTTTTTTTTTTCTTGGTTGCACAATTTGTGTGGGGGCACTGGTTGTTTGTATGCTCTCTGGTTAAAGTGTTGTGGAGGCTCTTTGGAGGGAGCACCGTTTTTTTTTTTTTTTGGTTGGGTTAGTGTGTTTTTTTTTTATTTCTCTGCTCTGTGCTCTGCTCAGTGCTCTTGTGCTCTGCTCGGTGCTATTGTGCTCTGCTCTGTACCGTTTATTGTGCTCTGCGATCTGTGCCGTTTATTGTGCTCTTCTCTGTGCCATTTATTGTGCTCTGCTATGTGCCGTTTATTGTGCTCTGCTCTGTGCCTTTTATTGCGCACTAGTTGGTGCTCTGTTCTTGTGCTCTGTTCAGGGCTCTTGTGCTCTTCTCGGTGCTCTGTTCTTGTGCTCTGTTCAGGGATCTTGTGCTCTGCTCTGTGCCGTTTATTGTGCTCTGCTCTGTGCCGTTTATTGTGCTCTGCTCTGTGCCGTTTATTGTGCTCTGCGATCTGTGCCATTTATTGTGCTCTTCTCTGTGCCATTTATTGTGCTCTGCTATGTGCCGTTTATTGAGCTCTGCTCTGTGCCTTTTATTGTGCTCTGCGCTCTAGTTGGTGCTCTGTTTTTGTGCTCTGTTCAGGGCTCTTGTGCTCTTCTCGGTGCTCTGTTCTTGTGCTCTGTTCAGGGATCTTGTGCTCTGCTCTGTGCCGTTTATTGTGCTCTGCTCTTGTGCTCTATTGTGCATTTTTTCACCTTGGCTCTGTGCTGTTTACTGTGCTTGGCTCTGTGCTGTTTATTGTGCTCTGCTCTGTGCCGTTTATTGTGCTCTGCTCTGTGCCATTTATTGTGCTCTGCTCTTTGCCGTTTATTGTGCTCTGCTCTGTGCCTTTTATTGTGCTCTGCTCTGTGCTCTGTTCAGGGCTCTTGTGTTCTGCTCTGTGCTCTTGTTGGTGCTCTGTTCAGGGATATTGTACTCTGCTCTGTGCCATTTATTGTGCTCTGCTCTGTGCCGTTTATTGTGCTCTGCTCTGTGCTCATGTGCTCTGCTCGGTGCTCTTTTCCTCCGCTTGGTGCTCTGCTCTGTGCCGTTTATTGTGCTCTGCTCTGTGCTCTTGTGCTCTGTGCTGTTTATTGTGCTATGGTCTGTGCTTGGCTCTGTGCTCTTGTGTTCTGCTCCGTGCTCTTATGCTCTGCTTGGTGCTGTGCTCTGTGCCGTTTATTGTGCTTTGCTCAGTGCCGTTTATTGTGCTGTGCTCGTTGCTGTAGCGTTTATTGTGCTCTGCTCTGTGCTCTGCTCTGAGCTGTTTATTGTACTGTGCTCGGCTCTGTGTCTTTTTTTGTGCTCTGCTCTGTGCTGTTTATGGCTCTGTGCTCGGCTCTGTGTCGTTTATTGTGCTGTGCTCGGCTCTGTGCCGTTTATTGTGGTTTGCTCTGTGCTCTGCCGTTTATGGTGCTGTGCTTGGCTCTGTGCTCTTGTGTTCTGCTCCGTGCTCTGCTCTGTGCCGTCTATTGTGCACTGCTCTGTGCCGTCTATTGTGCTCTGCTCTGTGGCATTTATTGTGCTGTGCTTGGCTCTGGGCTCTGCTCTGTGCCGTTTATTGTGCTCTGATCTTTGCTCTGCGCCGTTTAATGTGTTGTGCTCTGTGCCATATATTGTGCTGTGCTCGGCTGTGTGCCGTTTATTGTGCTTGGCTCTGTGATCGGCTCTGTGGCGTTTATTGTGCTGTGCTCGGCTCTGTGGCGTTTATTGTGCTCGGCTCTGTGCCGTTTATTGTGCTCGGCTCTGTGCCGTCTATTGTGCTGTGCTCGGCTCTGTGGTGTTTATTCTGTTGTGCTTGGCTCCGTGACGTTTAATGTGCTGGGCTCTGTGCCGGCTATTGTGCTGTGCTGGGCTCTGTGGCGTTTATTGTGCTCGGCTCTGTGGCGTTTATTCTGTTGTGCTCGGCTCTGTGACGTTTATTGTGCTCGGCTCTGTGCCGTATATTGTGCTGTGCTCGGCTCTGTGGCGTTTATTGTGCTCGGCTCTGTGGCGTTTATTCTGTTGTGCTCTACTCTGCGCTTGGCTCTGCACTCGGCTCTGTATATTGTACTCTGCTCTGTGCCGTTTATTGTGCTCTGCGCATTTTATTGTGTTGTGCTTGGTTCTGTGCTCGGTGCCGTTTATTGTGGTGTGTTTGGCTGTGCTCGGCTCTGTGCCGTTTATTCTGTTGTGCTCGGCTCTGTGCCGTCTATTGTACTGTGCTTGGCTCTGTGGCGTTTATTCTGTTTTGCTCGGCTCTGTGCTGGGCTCTGCACATTGGCTCTGTGCTCTGCTCCGTGCCCTATATTGTGCTCTGCTTTTTATTGTGCTCTGCGCCGTTTATTGTGTTGTGCTTGGTTCTGTGCTCGGCGCCGTTTATTGTGCTGTGATTGGCTCTGTGCCGTTTATTGTGCTGTGGTGTTTATTCTGTTGTGCTTGGCTCTGTGACGTTTATTGTGCTTGGCTCTGTGCAGTCTATTGTGCTGTGCTCGACTCTGTGGCGTTTATTGTGCTGGGCTCTGTGGTGTTTATTCTGTTGTGCTGGGCTCTTTGTCGTTTATTATGTTGTGCTCGGCTCAGTGCCGTTTATTCTGTTGTGCTCGGCTCTGTGCCGTTTATTCTGTTGTGCTCGGCTCTGTGCCGTTTATTGTGCTCTGTGCCTTTAATGGGTTGTGCTCTGCTCTGTGCCTTTAATGGGTTGTGCTCTGCTCTGTGCCGTCTATTGTGCTCTGCTTGGCGCTCTGCTCAGTGCAGGACTCTGCGCTCGGGTACTGGGCTCTGCGCTCAGTTGCTGGGGTCTGTGCTGGGCTCGGCGCTGGGCTGTGTTCAGGTACTGGGCTCTGTGCTGGGCTCGGCGCTGGGCTGTGTTCAGGTACTGGGCTCTGCGCTTGGCTCTGCGCTCAGGTGCTGGGCTCTGCTCTCAGGTGCCGGGCTCTGCGCTCAGGTGCTCGGCGCTGGGCTGTGTTCAAGTACTGGGCTCTGCGCTCGGCTCTGCGCTCAGGTGCTGGGCTCTGTGCTCTGCTCTGGGCTCTGCTCTGGGCTCGGTGCTGGGCTCTGTGCTCGGTGCTGGGCTCTGTGCTGGGCTGTGTTCAGGTACTGGGCTCTGCGTTTGGCTCTGCGCTCAGCGCTGGGCTCTGCGCTCAGGTGCTGGGCTCTGCGCTCAGGTGCTGGGCTCTGCGCTCAGGTGCTGGGCTTGGCTCGGGTGCTGGGCTCGGTGCTAGGTGCTGGGCTCTGTGCTCGGTGCTGGGCTCTGTGCTCGGTGCTGGGCTCTGTGCTCGGTGCTGGGGTCGGTGCTGGGCTCTGGGCTCAGGTGCTGGGCTCTGCACTCAGGTGCTGGGCTCTGCGCTCGGCTCGGTGCTAGGTGCTGGGCTCTGTACTCGGTGCTGTGCTCTGGGCTCGGTGCTGGGCTCTGGGCTTGGTGCTGGGCTCGGTGCTGGGCTCTGTGCTCGGTGCTGGGCTCTGTGCTCAGTGCTGGTCTCTGTGCTCGGTGCTGGGCTCTGTGCTCGGTGCTGGGGTCAGGGCTCGGTGCTGGGGTCAGGGCTCGGTGCTGGGCTCTGTGCTGGGCTCTGGGCTCGGTGCTGGGCTCTGTACTCGGTGCTGTGCTCTGGGCTCGGTGCTGGGCTCTGTGCTCGGTGCTGGGCTCTGTGCTCGGTGCTGGGCTCTGCTGCTCGGTGCTGGGGTCAGGGCTCGCTGCTGGGCTCTGTGCTGCGGCTCTGGGCTCGGTGCTGGGCTCGGTGCTGGGCTCTGTACTCGGTGCTGTGCTCTGGGCTCGGTGCTGGGCTCTGTGCTCGGTGCTGGGCTCTGTGCTCGGTGCTGGGCTCTGTGCTCGGTGCTGGGGTCAGGGCTCGGTGCTGGGCTCAGTGCTCTGTGGCGTTTTCGCGCCCTTCCAACATTGGTGGTCCTGCGGCGGGAGGCGCGTGGCAACCTCCGTAACAGGCTGTGGCGGTTGGATGCGCGCGCACCCGGCTGCGCGCGCGCCACCCGCCGCAGCGCGCCCAAAGCATCCTACGGAGGTTGGCTGCGCGCGCATCCAACCTCCGTAGGACGCTTTGGGCGTGCTGCGGCGGGTGGCGCGCGCGCACCTGGCTGCGCGCGCATCCAACCGCCACAGCACCCTGTGGCTGCGCGCATGCGCAGTCCGTTTTTTGGCGACGGACACGCCAGACATTATCCTTTTATAGGATAGATGTGCAATTTAAAAAATAGATTTTTGGGAGTATATATATGTGGTTAAAATGTTTGTTATACCAGACCAACTGACGAAGCCGCAAGGAGAAACGCGTTTTGGTCGTGTATTTTTACCAATTTTTATGGAATAAAAACACACATTTTTATATACATCATCTGGAAAATCATTTTATATTTGTTGCTTTTGGGATTGGTGCTCCTATTTGAAGACACCACTTGCTGTCATTACCGAGCCAGTAACTTTACAGGCTCAAAACCACTTGAGTTTTCCTCTTTAGAAGGTTACTACATATTTCTTATGACTTGGTGGGGTTGCGCTATGACCTATTTGTGTATTCTTACATGAAAACTGTGAGAACACTGCTAATTGGCTGCTGGTGGGTATATTGCTGACTGCCTGCCAACGACTAAATACGGGACGGGGTCATCTCAAATAGACCCTCCGCTGGAACATTGAGCCTCAATATTCAGGCTCTGAACCACGTGAGTGGAACACCTGCCTGTGTTTACCTGTGTATATATAGATATATATTATAAACAATATTGTACCATTGTATGCCTTTCCCTTTTATATCTTGCATATCCTACATTCGCGAGTAACTGCACCACACAAGAAAAAGTTTTGCTGATATACTGGTAATATCCAAATGTGTATCTGTGGGAAGGTGATGGTTTTATATATTTAGGGATCAGTAATTAGTCACACATGGTGATTGTGTATTTGTGTATGTTTTCCTTATACACTGATTATTAAGTATCATATGCTATGTGGATTAGGATGGATTAGCGCTTTCCCTATTTCTCTATTTTTGTTTTGATTCTTTCGTTGTTGTGATACCTAAGGGAGGTCCACTCTGGGTATAGCAGCTTTTCCCTTCCATACACTTCAGTATTTCTCAGCGCCCCTGTAATATCTCATTGTAGAGGTTTACAGTCCACCTCAGCTGCCTAAAGCATCTAATGCAGCCTCCATGTCCACAGCTACTCCTGCCGTTGCCTCACCACCATACACGGAGGAGTCAGCTGAATTGTTTGACTACAATGACAGTGACATGCTGCTTGAGGATGCACAGCATCTCCAGTGCTCTGATTCAAACTCTGAGGTTGAGGAAGGGAGTATAATCAACCAAGAGGGAGGGGGTGCCAGTGACACACAAATAACTGGCACTCATGTTCCCCCAGCAGCTGCAGCATACTGCCGAGTTGGCTCCAGTGACGAGGAGATAGGGGGTGATGATGATGATGATGAGGTCACTGACTCAACCTGGGTGCCTGATCGAACAGAGTAGTCAAGTGAGGAGGAGGAGGCACAACAAACACGAGGCACAATGTCCTCTATGAGCTACTGTAGCCAGTCCAAGGCATCAGAAGTCACAGCTGCTCAGGTGCAGAGCGCTGTTGTCTCAAAGCACATGTACAGGAAGTCTGCTGTCTGGGAGTTCTTTAAGAAAAGTGCAGCAAACCGCACCGTTGCTATTTGTAATCTATATCAGATGAGGATCAAGTGTGGGAAAGACATCCCACGCTTGGGTACCACGTGCTTGATGAGACATATGACCACCTGCCACGCATCCCGTTGGCACAACACTTTGCATAGGTCCTCCTCCTCCTCATCTGTCTCTACCACCACTATATGTCCTGCCATGTCATTGCCTACAACCTCCACTGACAGGGATGATGCTACAGTAATGGGTGTACCAGGTCCTTCCTCAGAATGTGACAGCATCCCATCAGCTGAAGATTTACGCAGTCAGATTACGTTTCCCCAGCTGCTGCAGTGTAAGAAAAAATATAGTCCCAACCATCCCCAAGCACAGCGTCTAAATGCCAGCTTAGCAAAATTACTCGCATTACAGCTGCTGCCTTTCCAGCTGGTGGACTCTGCTTCCTTCTGTGAATTTGCTGAATGTGCTGTACCACAGTGGCAGGTTCCAAAACCCCATTTCTTTTCACGGAAGGCCATTCCAGCACTATACCAGCACGTGGAAGACAATGTTATCGAGTCATTGGGAAAGGCAGTCAGCAGCAAGGTGCACATGACTTTAGACACGTGGTCCAGCAAGCATGGACAGGGCCATTACATTTCCTTCACGGCACACTGGGTAACTCTGCTTGCAGCTGGAATGGATCCAGGATGGGGCTCTGTGCTGGAGTTTGTTCATCCACCATGCCTCCAGAAAGCTGCTTGTATGAGGTCTGTCTGCTCCACCACCTCTTCCTCCTCCTTCGCTGTCTCTGGCGAAGTGGCAGTTAAACCGACGCGTGGCAGGGGCTACGCAATGGCTCAAGCAAAAAGATGCCATACTGTGCTTAACCTGGTTTGTTTAGGGGACAGGAGCCACACCGGGCCAGAAATTCTGTCAGCTCTGCAGGGGCAGGTGCAGAGATGGTTAACACCATGCCAACTTCAGCTGGGAATGGTCATCTGTGATAATGGCAGCAACCTTCTCTCCGCCCTACACCAGGGTAAGTTGATGCATGTACCATGCCTAGCACACATCCTAAATCTGGTGGTACAGCATTTCCTAACCAGGTACCCAGGGCTGGCACAGCTTCTCAGCAGGCCAGAAAAGTCTGCAGCCACTTCAGACGGTCAGTCCCAGCAAGTGTTCGACTGGCAGAAATTCAAAGAGAATTCCACCTTCCCAAAAACCATCTGATCTGTGACATGCCCACCAGGTGGAACTCGACATTAGCAATGCTGCAGCATCTGCACAAGCAGCAGAGGGTCATCAATGAGTACCTGTGTGAGTATGGCACAAGGACAGGTTCAGGTCAACTTGGTTTCCCCCCCGCAGTGGCTGATGATCAAGGATGCATGCACTGTACTGTCACCATTTGAGGAGGCAACGAGGATGGTGAGCAGGGACAGTGCATGCATCAGTGACACCATTCCTTTAGTGTTCCTGCTGGAGCGCACTCTGCAGGGAATTATAGATGTGGCACTAGAGGCAGAGCAGCGGGAGGAAGAGGAGGCCTTCCCTAGCTCTCAAGGCCCCAGTCTTTACACAGACAGCATTTTTGCGGGTCCTCAGATCAGACAGGAGGAGGAGGAGGAGGAATATTTAAGTAGTGGGGGCATTGAAGGTGGAGATTCCTCAAGGGAGGGTTTTCTGTGCCCAGAACCCCAAGGACTAGTACGTGGCTGGGAGGAGGAAGTGCACGATGGGGTCATCCTAATTGACCAGGAAGACTCAGAAGCTAATGCCACCTCCAACCTACGCTGCATGGGCTCCCTTATCCTGCAAAGCCTGCTAAAGGATCCCAGGATTCGTGCTATCAAGGAGAGGGATCATTACTGGTTGGCAAGCCTTCTTGTTCCACGATAGAAGGGTAAAGTTGCAGAGCTCATCCCGCCCACACAGAGGGAGGACCGGATGGAACAACTTGAGTACGCTCTAAAGCAACACTTGTGTAACACCTTTCCAGGCACTGGTAGGTTACCAAGTGATGACACAGGTGCTTCTGAGGCTGCAGATGATCAGAGGAAGAGCGGTGAAGGCCGGGGCCACTTGACTGATGACTTTATAAATTTTTTTAGTCCACGACACCCAGGGCAAATGCAGGCACCCATTGCCAGCGTCTTCACCATATGATGCAGGACTACCTAGGGGCATGGGCAGACCTGGATACCTTTCCAGCAGATGATCCACTGGCTTACTGGGTGTTGAGATTTGATCACTGGCCAGAACTTAGCCAATATGCTATGCAGCTACTAGGTTTCCCTTCATCCAGCGTGCTTTCTTAAAGGACGTTCAGTGCCGCTGGAGGTTTTGTCACAGACAAAAGAGTGCGTCTGTCCACCGACTCTGTAGACCGGCTGACATTTATAAAAATTAATCAGTCCTGGATCAGCAGCTATCAAATGTAATGGTTGCTATATCGCTTCCCCAAGAGTAGCGGAGTTGAGATCCTAAAGGGCAACAATACTTTCTTGATTAACACAGAAATTGCATAAAATACAGGTTCTAATTCAAGAACTAAGGGACTCAAAGGACTAGCTGAATTGCCTCTAGGCTCCGAGGGTTTTGAGGCCAACAGAAAGCCTAGGACACCCTACGTGGAATGACATTCCGTGAAGTATTCAAGGTGCAGGGCAGTCAGATGCAGAAACCAATCGTTCTGGTAAATATTTGAGATTAGTATATACCTGGTGACTCTCGGAAGGTACTGACTTGCATACAGGATTGTTATTGCTAATATGTACAGAGATGCAATTAGAAATAACATTAAACAGAAATAAACAATCGTTTGTAATCGTGGTCTTTGCAAAAACATTAACATGAGTAGTAGCCTGGGTAAAGGGACCCCGGAGGGTTACAAACGATACCCCTAAACATGATGGGACAGGACCCAAACAGCGAGCGATTAACCCAGCAACCAGCATGGGGTTACATCACTAAAACACACAAACAGCGTAATATACACAATAGAGAGAGTAGTCAAAGCCAAGCCGGGTCAAATAACAGGAGCAGGAATCTCATACAAAGCAGGGTCGTCAACAGTAAATTCAAACAGATTCAGGAAGTAGCGGTGCGTGAAGTAAACTCCACAACAGGGCGATGAGGCAACTCCTCGAACCCTGTTTTAAAGCCTGCGGCTCCTGGTAACCACACCTGACCCCGCCCCCTCAGATGCCGATCTGCCAGCAGAAAGTGCTGGCCCCCTGCCAGCCAGCGGTCCCCCTTCTTGCCCAGATCCTCCAGGGGGCACAGCAGGGGCTGAGGATGTAACAGAACCCCCCGACTACGGTCAGGCTCAGAACGACCACCAGGCACTGAAGGATGGGCCTCATGAAACAGGCGAACCAGACGAGGTGCATGGATATCGCAGGCATCTTGCCAAGAACGATCCTCAGGACCATAACCCTCCCAGTCCACCAGGTACTGCAGGACACCTCTGACCAGACGAGACCGCAGAATGGCACGGACCTCGTACTCCTCCTCACCCTGAGACTTGATAGGTGGAGGGGGAACAGCATCTCTGGTGTACTTATTGCATGTAAGAGGCTTCAGGAGGCTGACATGAAATACGTTATGTATACGTAGAGAAGGAGGCAAAGCCAGCGCATACGAGACAGGAGAAGCTAAATCATCCTCATCCAGCAGGACTCACCACAATGAGGCATCTTGCTTAGAAACTTCATTCACTGAAGCACACGCCCAAAAATCAGTCAGTCTCTCTACCTGGCCCTGGCAGAGAGAAGCTAAATCATCCTCATCCAGCAGGATTTTGACAAAATCCTCCCCAGAAACGAGACACAAACTGAGTTCCCCTGTCGGATACTATTCCCAGAGGGACCCCATGAATTCTAACAATATTTTGTATGAATACTGGTACCAGCTCACTGGCTGAAGGAAGCTTTACCAGTGGTATAAAGTGTACCATCTTAGAGAACCTATCTACCACCTATCTACCACCTACAGTATGGCCTTTGGAAGGTGGTAAATCTGTGATAAAATCCATCGAGAGGTGGGACCAAGGTCTCTCTGGCACTGGTAAAGGCTGTAAGAGACCAACAGGTAAGGACCGGGATTTTTACTTCTACAGCACATGTCACATGTGGTTATGTAGTCCTTAATATCCCTTCGCATACCAACCCACCAGAACTGTTTCTTAATCGTGGCCACTGTTTTATTTATTCCCATATGCCCATAGGGCTTGGCATCATGATAAATCATCATCATCTGTGTTCTCTCCTCCTCAGGTACAAACATTTTCCCAGGAGGTTTTTCAAGAGGAGCAACACCCTGACCAGCCTGGATTCTCTCCAGCAAAGGAAAAGACACTGTCAAGACCGTGGTACCCAATATCCTCTCGTGAGGAATGATTGGACTGTGGTGAAACGTGTGCTGTTCATATGACTCGAACTGTCTAGATAAAGCGTCAGCTTTTGTGTTTTTAGAACCAGGAAGATAAGTTAACAAAAAGTTGAAACTTGACAAGAACAGTGACCACCTGGCTTGCCTGGAATTCAGGCGTTTGGCATCTCCCATGTACACTAGATTCTTATGGTCTGTGATAATTATCACGGGATCTTTAGTGCCTTCTAGCAAATAGCGCCATTCCTTGACGGCCACTATAACTGCTAGTAATTCTCTGTTCCTTATGTCATAGTTTTTCTCAGCAGGTGTCATCTTTCTAGAGAAAAATCCACAAGGATCTACAGGTACCTCAGGACTTTCTCTTTGAGACAGAACTGCACCAATCCCTATTTCAGATGCATCAACCTCAAGCTGAAATGGAAGGCCTGGTACTGGATGCCTTAGGATAGGTGCTGAGACAAACGCTTCTTTAAGTGACTGGAATGCCTGCTTGGCCTGGTCACTCCAAACCTGATTCTGAGCACCCTTCTTAGTCATGGCTGTGATGGGAGACACAACAGAAGAGAACCCTTTGATAAACCTCCTAGAATAGTTTGTGAAACCAATAAATCTTTGTATGGCTTTCAGACCTTGAGGTAGTGGCCATTCTCTGATGGCAGATAGCTTTTTTGGATCCATCTCAAACCCATTTGGTGTGATGATGTAACCCAGGAAATGTACTTAAGTTATGTCAAACAGACACTTTTCTAACTTGCAGTATAGTTTATTTGTAACACTGTCCTCACATGGACATGGTGTGTTTCAACATCAGGGGAATAAATCAGAATATCATCTAAATAGATGATTACGAAGACTTGCAAAAAGTCCCTCAGGACATCATTTATAAAGTATTGGAAGACTGCAGGCGCATTACATAGACCAAAAGGCATAACTAAATACTCATAATGACCACTGCGAGTTTTAAAGGCAGTCTTTCACTCGTGGTCTTCCTTTATTCTCACCAAACTGTACGCCCCACGAAGATCCAATTTTGTTTTATATTTTGGCATCTCTTAAGCGGTCGAACAACTCAGATATTAAAGGGATGGGGTAGGCATTACGTATAGTGAATCTGTTTAACCCTCTATAGTCAATGCATGGTCTTAAATCCCCCTCCTTTTTAGACACAAAGAGAAACCCTGCTCCCGCAGGAGAGGAAGAACAACGTATGAACCCTTTGGCTAGGTTTTCACGTATATATTCCTCCATAATAGCATATTCTTTCTGAGACAGTGGATACACATGACCCCTTGGAGGCATGGTGCCTGGTATGATTTCTATGGCACAGTCATATGGTCTGTGAGGTGGCAAGATCTCGGATTTACCCTTATCGAACACCTCTTTTAAGTCTGTGTACCAGTTGGGTACTTCGGTAGAGAGCGGAGGAGCAGTGGCGACATTCAAGCTACCAACAGTAGCAGACATACCCAGACACCTGGAGCAACATTTTGATCCCCAAGATTCCAGCTCCCCTCTTCCCCAGTTTACCACAGGGTTATGTTTGGCTAACCATGGATAACCAAATATGATCGGTACAGTAGGTGATTCAATGATTTGTAACTGAATTTTTTCTTTATGCAGTACACCAGTGCTAACAGAAACAGGAATTGTTTGATGCGTAACATGGGGTCTTGTCAACCTCCTACCATCGATACTCTCTATGAGAAGTGGCACTTCTCTTTCAACCAGAGGTACTTGGTGGATGACTGCAAACCCGGAGTCCAGAAAGTTACCTGCAGACCCAGAATCTAGTAATGCCTCTATGTAAATTTTGACCTTTTCCCAACCAATGGTTACAGGCACTACCACACAAGATTTTTTCTTTCTTTTCTTATCAGACATGAGAGACACAATAGTAGTACCTAGAACCAGTCTTTCAGGGGATACCATGCTCGCTTGTGACACGTTAGACCTCTTAGGTCTCTTGGGGCATTGTAAACAAAAATGTTGTTTGTCTGCACAGTAAAAACAGAGGCCTTCTCTAAGGCAAAATTGTCTCTCCTCCTCAGATATGCCAGAACGACCTAGTTGCATAGGTTCTGGTTCAGAAGGTACCGGTCTGGGAGGGGAGACAGCATGAACTGACCTGGGAGTAGAACAGGCAGCCTGGGCAGGCTTATGTGACTTGCTACGACCAGACCTCCTGTCACGCATCTGATCATCTAGTGCTATACAGTAATCTATGAGGTCTTCCAGATCCTCAGGTAATGATAGAGGCGCTAAATCATGCATAATAGCCTCTGAGATTCCTTCAAGAAACGCCGTTACAAGCACATCATTTGGCCAGAAAAGATCTGATGACAAAGTTTTAAACTCTATAGCATATTCAGCAACTCGGTGGTTGCCCTGGGAAATACGCAATAAAGCTCTGGCTGCCCCTGTTGCCCTTCTAGCGAGGTCAAAAGTACGCTTCAAGCTATTCATAAACTCAGCATAGTTGTATATCACTGGTTTGTCCAGATCCCATAAAGGGGTTGCCCACAGGAGAGCTTTATCAGTCAGGTGATTGATTACATATCCCACCTTGGCTCTATCTGTGGAACACATGCCAGGGTTTAACTCGAACATAATTCTTATTTGGGTTACAAACCCTCTACAAGACCCAGTACTCCCATTAAAACGTGTGGGAGTCTTTAAGTGAACATGAGATACCTCAGTAGCAGTCATAGAAGACACAGAGACTGCTTGTGTGGACCTGCCAATCGCAGGAGAAGGAGGCGACGCCTGGCCCAATTCTAAAACCTGTTTTATGAGTAGGCCCAAAGCCTGAGCAAACTGATCCAAACGATGATCTTGCTCTTCTTGCTTACAGATTATATTACTCAGCTTAAACATTAGGTCAGAATCAGTTGCCGGATCCATTGGCCCTGTTGTAATGTAACGGTAGCTATATCGCTTCCCCAATAGTAGCGGAGTTGAGATCCTTAAGGGCAACAATACTTTCTTGATTAACACAGAAATTGCATAAAATACAGGTTGTAATTCAAGAACCAAGGGACTCAAAGGACTAGCTGAATTGCCTCTAGGCTCCGAGGGTTTCGAGACCGACAGAAAGCCTAGGACACCCTCAGAAACAACATACGTGGAACGACAGTCCGTGAAGTATTCAAGGTGCAGGGCAGACAGATGCAGAAACCAATCGTTCTGGTAAATACTTGAGATTAGTAGATACCTGGTGACTCTCTGAAGGTACTGACTTGCACACAGGATTGTTATTGCTAATATGTACAGAGATGCGATTAGAAATGACATTAAACAGAAATTATTATTATTTTATTATTCTTTATTTATAAAGCGCCAGCATATTCCGCAGCGCTGTACAATAAGCACAGTACAGACAGGGTTACAATACATTGAACAACATTTGACAAACAGTACAGGAGGAGATGAGGGCCCTATTCCCGTAGGAACTCACAATCTGGGAGGGTTGGGGTTGGAAACAGGAGGAGAGGACTGTAAGGTGAGAGTGATTGATGGTTGCGTCAGTGAGTTGGGTGGTAGGCTTCCCTAAATAGGAATGTTTTAAGGGAGCGTTTGAAGGAAGAGAAGTTAGGGGAAAGTCTGACAGTACGAGGGAGAGCGTTCCAGAGAGTGGGGGCTGCGCGTGAGAAATCCTGCAGTCTATCATGGGAAGAGGTGATGCGGGGAGAAGCTAGGCGCAGGTCACTGTTTGACCTTAGGGAGCGGGCTGGGGTGTATTTGGTGATTAGTGAGGACAGGTAGTGGGGAGCTGAGTTAGTGAGGCTTTTGTAGGTAAGGATAAGGATTTTGAACTTAATTCTGCAGTGGATGGGGAGCCAGTGAAGGGACTCGCAGAGGGGAGCGGCAGAGACAGAGCGGCAGGTGAGGTGAATTAGCCTGGCGGAGGCGTTCAGGATGGATTGTAGGGGGGAGAGGTGGGACAGAGGGAGGCCAGATAAGAGATTATTGCAATAGTCGAGTCGGGAGATTACCAGGGCGTGTATGAGTTGTTTTGTGGCGACAGCGGTAAGAAATGGCCGAATTCTGTAAATATTACGCAGTTGGTATCGGCAGGAGGAGGAAAGAGACTTGATGTGGGGGATCAATCGTTTGTTATCGTGGTCTTTGCAAAAACATTAACATGAGTAGTAGCCTGCGTAAAGGGACCCCGGAGGGTTACAAACGATACCCCTAAACGTGATGGGACAGGACCCAAACAGCGAGCGATAGGGATGTGCGTTTCGGATTTTCCACGAAATGTCCCGATTCGTGTCTTCGGATTCGTCCGAATTTCCGAATCGGTCCAGATCCGAAAAACTTCAGATCCGAAAAAAATCTCTGAGTCGAAACAAAAATTTTTGGAGTTTTCGAATGGACTTGAAATCTATTTATAAAGGATTTTACCAGGAAGGATACATTGAGATTTCTCTCGTTTTCAAGTATGTCCTGGGTCAAAGCGAAATTTATTTTGGCTCTATTCGTGATTTCGGTTCCATTCGGGATTTCGTTAACATTTCAGTAATCCATAATTTTGGACATCATATTATTTTATCAGTTATATCGGATTCTATATTTGTATCATATCATTTTTCATTCCAATTCCATGACTTGACTTGACCATTTCCAATGATCCGATAATTCTGTCGATAAGATCCGATAATTCTGTCGATACGATCCGATAATTCTGTTGATACGGCCGATAATTCTGGTGATACGGTGATTCTGCCTATTATATCGGTTTTTGTTTATTGAATAAAGATCCTTTTTTTCTTATGAATAATGCATTGCACAACTTTATTTAATCATATTAAGTTTTTTAAAATCGACTATGAAAGGGACAAAAATGAACAAAACGATTTTAAAAAATGCAAAACTGACCCAAATGGTCTGACTTTAAAAATAAAAAAACAGAATAAAAGGTTTTAAAATGGAAAAAAAGGTGAACAAAGTTACAAAATTATCAGAAACGAAAAATAAAATGATTTAAAACGAAGAAATTAAATAAAAAGAATGCGGCATATTAAATACGCACACTGTGGGGAACAAGCGCCTCTCTGCGCGCTGCGGTATAATTAATGCAGCATATGAATCCACACACTGCGGGGAAGCACCTCTCTGCGGTATAATTTATATTATATGTATACGTCTGTGTTATATGTATATGTATCCTGTTTGTATATTATAACTTAAAATGCAATAAAATTTGAATTTTCAATAATTTACAAGGTGACTGTAAAGTGTTTATTTTTCACATTTTAACATGCGAGCGTTTACGGTTATAAATCTATTTTCTATGAGTTGCGCCTGTTAAAATAATTAGAGATTGGGGACTTGTTTTGTTACATACATTTTTTTTGGGTGAAAATTACACAATTTTTAACAAACGCAACCCATACAAAAATAATTAGTGCAGCTCAGCATCATTGTTCACATTATAATTGAAATGGGAACAATATTGCTGCATTAGCAAAACAAAAAACGATTTACTTTTTTAAATTTATTTATTTCTTAATATTTTTTTATTAAATTTTTTATTTTTAATATTTTTAATTAAATTTTAACATGGTCAATGGTCATTTTTTGGTATGGTTGGAAAGGCTATGCTCTGGCCAATCCAACAATACTAAACATTAACCCCTAGGTAGGTGCCACGGCACGGATCGGGAGATAGGGGGTTCATTGAAACCCCCTATCTCCACCATTGGTGGCTGGCAACCTAGGGGGTTAACTCCAGAATTTACTCTATCTGACATCGGGACTTTGCATTAGATTTCGACCATATTTTTTTTTTTAACTTTCGGATAGTCGAAAATCGAAATCTATCCAAAGTCCCGATGTTTCACATCTGAACTTTGTTTGGATAGAGTAAGTCCGTGCGCGTGTGGCCGTTAAACGTATATACATTAAAATTTTCTAACCATCAGCACACTGGATATAGCACTGTTGCTGTCCAGCGTCCTGATCCTGAGTTCCTGACCGTTAGAAAATCTGACTGCCAGTGCCTATATGTTATTTCCAATGATCCGATATTTCTGTTGATACGATAATTCTGTCGATACGATAATTCTGTCGTAGTCGGATCATTTACGTCCGCGGTTCGCGCATGATGGGATATGTCCATGATGGGATATACGCGGTTATGTCCGTCTCCATTACGGCCTGTCGTAAACTTTATGGAGCCATTGTAGAGTTTGAGTATTTTTTGGACAGACCAAAAAAAAACATCCCATCATGGCTCAAACTCAAAGAGAGTCCTATTTGGACGGACACGTCATCCCCCTTCCACCCCAGAGACACACAGGAAGAAGCAGGCCAGCAACATGGCATTTGAGGAGATGGTGGAGCTGGTTCGCATCTTCGAGAAGCGTGACTATGACTGCCGTAAGGGCCCTTACGGCAGGAAGAACAATGTCCGCGAGGACCGTATCCTTGCACCACCCTCCTGGAAAAAGGACCGAAGTAGTAACGACCAGCTGCGGAAGCGCTGGTCTGACCTGAAGACGCGCAAGGAGGAGCAATTGAGGCACATCCGGCGTGTCATAGCCAAACGTAAGTGTTATGTTATATTGTAAAGCGCTGCGCAAACTGTTGGTGCTATATAAATCCTGTATAATAATAATAATAATGTGCTTGCATGTGCTAATGTGCACAGAAATACGTTGATTGATCTAGTCCTTTTTTTATGCAATGTGTATAGCTTTGCGTTTTCAGGACTCATACATGCATTTGTGCCATAGCTCTTCTTTTTTGTGATATTACGTATTCGTGAAAATTGTGATATTTGATGTATGTAGATGAATGTGTTAATTTATTTAACAAGCGCAACTCCTATAAAATATAACCGCAAACGCTCGCATGTTAAAATATGAAAAAAACACTTTACACATTGTAAATTATTGAAAATTCAAATTTTATTGCAATTTTTTGTTATAATATACAGACAGGACATGACGCATACATATAATAATGATATATTACGAATCTGCCGAGTCTGCCGTAAAGAACGATATATAACCTATTCATTAACAGGACTATACATAGGACAAGGGGTCATCCATTTAGACTGGAAGAAAGAAAATTTAGCTTAAAGCATAGGAAGGGTTATTTTACAGTGAGAACAATAAAGCTGTGGAATTCTCTGCCTGTTGAGGTGGTTGGGTCAGAGTCTGTACAGACTTTTAAAAAACGACTGGATGACTTCCTGCAGACACAGAATATTAAGGGTTATAATATTTAATATGTGGGTAAAAGCTTCTTGATCCAAGGAGAAATCTGACTGCCATTCTGGGGTCAAGAAGGAATTTTTTCCCAGTATGTTGCATATTGGCAAGCATTTCAGACTGGGTTTTTTGCCTTCTTTTGGATCAACAGCAGTAGGTTATGTGGGAGAGGCTGAACCCGATGGACGCATGTCTTTTTTCAGCCTATATAACTATGTAACTATGTAACTATGTAACTATAACATGTCTGGGTCATAAAATAAAATAAGGCTTCAAAATGCATTTAAAATTTAAATTTTGTTTTGGACCGGTTCGTTCGTTCGTTAGTCCGCGAGTCACGCATGCGCGTTGATGTCCGTAATTACGGCCGGTCGTAAAACTTTTTGTATCTTTGCCGATATTTTGGTATTTTAGCACAGGCCAAAGTTCATTCTTCCCATACATCCCATCATGGCAGAAGGAAGTGAAGCAGGCTCCCCAACGCACTGAACCCAGACATTGCAGAGACCCCAGGGTCCAGAAGAAAGAAGTGGGCCAGCAACATGTCTTTTCTGGAGATGGTGCAGCTGGTGCGCATCTTTAAAAAATATGATTATGACTGCCGTAAGGGCCCTTACGGCAGCAAGAACAATACAAGGAAGGACCGTATCCTAGCAAAGGTACACCGCACCCTGCTGGAAGAGTTTAACACCAACCACAGTAATGACCAGCTAAGGAAGTGCTTGTCTGATTTAAAGACGCGCGAGGAGGAGCAAATGAGGGAAATCCTGCGCGTCATAGCCAAACGTAAGTGTTATGTTATATTGTAAAGCGCTGCGCAAACTGTTGGCGCTATATAAATCCTGTATATAATAATAATGTGCTTGCATGTGTGTGCTAAATCTAATGTGCACAGAAATACGTTGATTGATTTGCGTTTTCAGGACACATACATGCATTTTTCCAAAGCTCTTCTTTTTTGTGATTACGATACTATACGTGAAAATTCTGATATTTGATGTATGATATGAAATTACAATGCTGGATTAGGATTTGTGTTTTTGGCACTGTGTGTGTAGAAGGGGAGTAACTAGAAATCACAGGGCCTCATTTCAAAATGTTTTATGGGCCCCCCTCCCCCGTATGCAACCTAACACTCGCTTAGTATACCCCCCCAAAAAAATGAACACACGACCACCACTACACTCACAGCTTATTATAATATAATTAATTTGTCCCCCAGCATGAGCAGCATACCAATTAATTAAGTACTGGGCTGGCTGGCTGGCTGGCTGGAGTAGAGTCCCTGCTCTGCGTGGAGAGAGAGCCTGGAGGAGTGGGACTGGAGGAGACATGGGTTCGATCCCGGCAAGAGCACCTCTCCGTCTCCAGTAAGTGTCCTGTCCTTGGGCAAGACACCAAACGGTACATTACTCGCCGCCACCCAGGATGACATACAGAAAACCAGAGACATCTCAATGTTATGTATCCTTCGTGTAAAAAATGAGAAATCGCAATGTATGAATGTATCCTTCGTGTAAAACATGAGAAATCTCAAACGCCACTATGCAGAGGTGACAGGTCCAACAGAAATTGCATAGCAAATGGTGAACATGTCATGTACCTGGCTCCTACTGTACTACTATTGCATTATGTCACATATTCATTCCCAATAAGGTTTAAACACATCCTTTGGCCTGCCCTTCAGCTAAAACATCATTTACATAATCTATTGAATGATGGGAAATAACTAAATGAAATAACTAAAAGCAGTCAGCACAATTCCGTTTTGTATGCACACAACACAAATAATAGTTTTTATTGAATAAACGTAATGTTTACTTCTGAATTTTTTTATAATTGAACCGTAATATATGTCTATATGTGCAGGAGTAAATAATAAATAAATATTTTGTGACCTCACTGACTTAGAACTATGAGATCATGGGAGTAGTAGTGGTGGGTCAAGCTGGTAGTGGGGTAGAGGTGGAGGAGGGGTGTCGCAATACGTTCGGCAATATATATAGTGTATAATAGATATACCATTTTTTTCCAGTCTGCATTATTTACGTGTTATAATATCTTTTGGATTTGGCAGAAAAAAGGAAGGCATCTCATGCCACGGCGCAGCCGGCGGCGGCACGCAGCACCACAGAGCCACGGGCAACCACCAGCTCTGGTATATACTATACTGTTTTATTTTGCAACGACTTTTGCTCATAAACAGAAACCTTTTTTGTTTACTGTATTTTCATTGAATTTTTTTATATATAGCACAAGAGGTGCAGGATGAGGAGGCGGAGGAGGACGACGAGGGAGAGAGGGAGCTGGAGCTGCAGGAGGCCGTCAGTCCAGGTTTTCTTTTACTGTTGTATTTGGCAATGACTTTTGGTCAAAAACAAACCAGTTTTGTTGTTTACTGTATTTTTTTATTTCTTTAATTTTTTAGATATAGCACCGAAGAGGTGCGGACGGTGATTGTAGGGGAGACGGAGGACGGGGAGTCGGAGGAGGAGCCTCAGGAGCCCGTCAGCTCGGGTATCTATACTGTTATATTTTTTAATGACTTTCAGTCAAAAATAGAAACCGGTTTTACTTATTGTATTTTCCTTCTTTCATATTTATTGGATATATATACTAGCACGAGAAGCCAGACCGGAGCGTCAGTGTTCCACTTCCAGCAGCATACAGACGGCCATAGAGAAACTGCAGCAGGTTTCCAGGAACCTTAAACACATGGCCAAAGAAATTGATGATGTGGTCGACGTCCTGGAAGCCTCTGCTAGGCAGCCACCTCCGTCCTCCTCAACTCAGTCATAAATAATTAATGTATTTATTTAGTTTAGTTTTACATTTTCCCAATCGGGCAGTTTGCCATTTGGCATTTGATTTAATAAATTTTATATTTTTCCACTATTTTCCTGCTTGTGTGCGTTGCTTTTCCTTGCTTAATAATCTATTGCTTGGTTTTCTCACTGTACATTATATATACATACATTTTTTGACATTTCTATGGACCCCTTGTCATAAATTTCTCAACATTTGTGGCCAAACTGGCCATGAATGTGACTGAACAACATTTACACTGCCTGCTTGGCCAAAAAATGTCACACACTTTAACACAACCTTGTTGTACTGCCTTGAGATTTCATTACCGTGGCATGGTTTTGGTAAGCTTAGGCGTTGTCACAACATGGATTTTTGTCCCTGTTCATTGTATAATGAAGAATTTATCAAAAAATATTTATGGCAGCACTGCGTGAAGTCTTCTCCGACACAACCCAAAAATTCTCAGTGCGGCTCAGGTCTAGTTTATTTGCACCTGTTCGCGGCTTCACGCAACACCTCCTCCTTTCAGAGCTATGAGCTTTCTCTCTCCCACCGCTGCCCGCTAAGACGCTGCCCGCCAAGGCGCCAACATGGTCACGTCTTTGCAGGAAGACAACAGCGTGGGGGAACGGCAGCTGCCGACAGTCCCAAGACCTCATAGTGTGAGGGGTGTAGAGGGGTTTGGGGCGTGTGAGGGGGTGTGAGGGGTGAGGGGTTTGGGGCATGTGAGGGGTTTGGGCCGGGGCGTGTGGTGAGGGGGGTGTGAGGGGTGAGGGGTTTGGGGCGTGTGAGGGGGGAGGGAGGCGGGAACGAGAGGTGGCGTGATGTGGATGATGTGAGGGAGAGGGGTGGGAGGATAAGGGAGGGCAGTTCCTCCTCCACCCTGTCCTTACATGTACCAAGCAATAGATTATTAACGGGGAGTCTTCAAGACACTAGATGTACGCCTTTGAGTCTCTTGTGGGGGACTCTACCCATATATCGATTCCTTTATCCTGATGATGAGTATATCTCAAAAGAGAGAAAAAGAATACATAGTACAGTTCTGTGATGACAAATTATGCTGTATACAGAAGAAACACACTCACGTGTTCCAGAACCTCCTCTTATAGGTGGTTCTGTAATGGCACCTTGGACCTCTTAACGTCTGAGGGGGTCCCCAATCGACTATGATTTGAATCTTTACTTGAACAAAACCGACACAAGTCCATGGGAGAGTTCTATCCTAGAATTCATCAGACATGACCATTGATGTTATAAATTGAAACTGTGAGCACAACTCAACAATGCAGTTTCAGAAAAAAATATCAAATAAGATTTTTTTCTCCTTAATCTATAAATTAAGGGAAAAAAAATCTTATTTGATATTTCTTTCTGAAACTGCATTGTCGAGTTGTGCTCACAGTTTCAATTTATAACATCAATGGTCATGTCTGATGAATTCTAGGATAGAACTCTCCCATGGACTTGTGTTGGTTTTGTTCAAGTAAAGATTCAAATTGTAGTCGATAGGATTCTGGATTCAGCTGGGATCTATGAGGTGGGACCCCCTCAGACGTTAAGAGGTCCAAGGTGCCATTACAGAACCACCCATAAGAGGAGGTTCTGGAACACGTGAGTGTGTTTCTTCTGTATACAGCATAATTTGTCATCACAGAACTGTATTCTTTTTCTCTCTTTTGAGATATACTCATCATCAGGACAAAGGAATCGATATATGGGTAGAGTCCCCCACAAGAGACTCAAAGGTGTACATCTAGTGTCTTGAAGACTCCCCGTTTGATATACGGACTAATTCTAATTTTTTGGATTTATGAATTAACTTCTATTTTCTACTAATCTAATGGTATTCTGTATATGTTTTGTGCGCTCCCATATACCCTGGTATACTATCTATACCTATTTGTATAATGACTAACTATAACTACTGAATTTGAAATGAACTATCAAATGGATATCCATTTGATAGTTCATTTGAAATGTTAAAAAAGGTGTGGAAAATGTTTTAGCCCCATAGGGTTCATTGTTAAAAATATTTATGTTTTAATGCAATTTCTACCAAACCTTTGCTTATAATATTCTGCAGGTAAGGGTGTCTTTATTTACAGTACTTTTTTTTTTTTTTAATTTTTGGTCGAACTTTTTTCGAATGGCCCAAAAAGTTTGCAGTTTGAACTTTCCAACTACCGATGTTCAAATCAACTGTTCGAACTGATTTAAACTGGCAGCCCATCCCTAATCATGAATAGGTAGCACACCTGACTAAACAAACACAGTATAGGACCGAACATTGTTCACTGACCCGACAATGAATAAATGCAATTTTTTAGAATTTTTTTTTTTAACTAACAATTGTTTTGTCAATAAATGCTAATGAGTGGAGAGGAGACACATGATATAACTTGTTAACAAAACTATTTATTTGTTGTAGCACAAAATATAGTAAAATAAAAAAAATATATAAATAAATCAGAACTGTAAATACCTCAATTGCTTACATATGTTGTCATAAATCACATAAAATTTGTCTCCTACTATGGTCACAACTTTGCTGCAATCAGTTCTAACTTCTTGTAAACTGCGAAAATTGTTCACTGACCCGACAATGAATAAATGCAATTTTTTAGATTTTTTTTTAACTAATATAATTGTTTTGTTCTTTAGCTATTATGACTGCAAACGCAAGGTGACTGTACAATGCAAGTTGGAGAACAGAAGATGCGCCATGGGGAACTGAGCCGGTGGGAGAGGCGTCTGGTGGATCACCTCTTGGATGTCACGACGGGTCAGGAATCAGGATACGTATGGACTCTGAGCACGACAGACAGCAGAGAGCTGGTGAGTTAAATGAAAAGAAATAGATCGTTACATAAAGCAATCACTGTTGGTTAATTCAAAGAGTATAGAAATCCCACTGATTGGCCAGGCCACAATTGCACCGTATAGCAAAATTAACTGATCTGCATGCAATTTCAGGGTCAGTTTGACTCTGAATAACCTATTATTAATGTATGTAAAAAAATTGGCCTTTTTCAAAACACTTGAGACTTACCTTTTGCTTCACATTCCTATTTTACGGATGCATCACCGGATGGATCAGCTCCAAGGCAGCACGTCTGGGGCCCTTTCCAGTGAGTACCTACAAAACAAACACACAAGGGTGTAACGTTGGGAGCTTCCAGCCCTACCTGTGTGCTTGAGGGCAGCATGTCTGATGCTGCTCGCTGACCAATGCCCGGTTTAAATGGAGACAGGCAGGGAGGTGGTTGCATGAGGCGCGGCTTGAGTGAGGGGCGTGGCCTGCTGAAGGTCTTTAAAAACCCTCAGTGTATTCTCAGCAGTTGCCAGATCGTGGTTATCCATACCTGAGCTCCTTGTACCTGACTGCTATATTGAATTAACCCGTTATTGACCTCTGCTTGTTTCTGACTATTCTGCCTTCTGTTGCCCTAGACCATTTTCTTGTACTACGCCACTGCTCTGATATTGACCCGGCTATTCCATTTGACCATTCTGAACTCTGTATTCCTGATTCTGGCTCGGCTGACTACTCCCTGTGTTGTTAACCCTTTCTGTCTAGCTAGTTTACCTGGCCAATTCTAAAGACCAGACAGTTAGAGATCTTTCACGGCTACTCTGTTGGTAGCTTCTGGGCTCTGTGGAGTGTGGGGTGTTAAGTACTGCATGGTGGGATCTGGGAACTGTGACATTACGATCTGGACACTATGGATCCCGCAGACTTAACACAGCACTTGGCTAACTTTGTATCCAGACAGGATGAGCAGGATCATAGGATGGATCAGTTTGCTATAGCCTTACAAACTATCCTGACTCATACGGCTCACCTGGAACCAGCTGGGGTTGCACCCCCGCTTGATATACCTGTGTCCCCTGTCGATCAGACATCCCAGGTACACATGACCGCTCCTATGAGGTTTGACGGTATTCCCTCAGAGTGCCGGGGATTTTTGGTCCATGTGGATATTCATTTTAAATTAAATCCACAGATGTTTTTCTCTGACATTGCCAAAGTGGGTTCATTATTAATCATCTGTCTGGCAGAGCATTGACATAGGCGACTCCGTTCTGGGAGGCAGAGAAGCCGATCATACGGGATTATAAAGAATTCATAGCCGAGTTACAACGTACATTTAATCCTACCAGAAAGGCCACGGTAGCTGGCAAATCCTTGTTCCGCATACGTCAAGGGAACAGGACTGTTTCTGATTATGCCATAGAATTTAAAACCTTGATCTCTCATGTGAACTGGACAAATGAGACACTGGTTCTGGCTTTTATCGAGGGGTTATCAGAGTCATTGATGCATGAATTGGCTCCACGTAAACTACCTGAGGTATTGTGTGAACTCATTGTTTATTGTATAGATCTGGATAATCAGATAAGGGACAGAAGGACTCCAAGAGAGAAGCCCAAGAGACCGTTACCTAGGTTGGCCCCTGTCTTTCAGGCACCACCAAGAGAGTTATCTCCTCCCTCTGAGCCTATGCAACTAGGCCGTACTAGGCTTACAGAGGAAGAGAGAACAAGGCGTTTTCGTGAGGGATTGTGCCTGTATTGTGGTTTGGGGGGTCATGTACGATTTCAATGTCCTACTCGTCCTAAAATGCATGATAAGCCGGAAAAACTACCGCACCTAAGGCAGCTGAGGAGACAGGCCTTGGGTGTGACGTGCATGTCTCCTGTCAAAGACACTAAACTTATGTTACCAGTATCCTTGGCTTGGGAGACCAAGACCACACATACTACCGCTTTTTTGGATTCTGGGGCTGCTGGCAACTTTATCGATGTTATCTACGCTTCTTCCATTTCTCTACCTCTGGTTGTAAGAGAGACACCCTTAGCCATCGAAGCCATAGACGGCAGACCGTTATCCTGCCCTAGGATTACTCACGATACGGTTACAGTGGTTCTTACCACTGATCTCTTGCATAAAGAAGAAATCATATTTCAAGTTATCCATTCACCTTCCAATCCTGTTGTACTTGGTTTCCCTTGGTTGGTGGAACATAATCATGTTATTGATTGGGCTAAGGGAGAGATACTGTCTTGGAGTCCTGCTTGTATTGGGACTTGTTTAATACCAATTCAGCATGTCGGTGCCCTGAACACACCCACAGCTCCTCCATTGTCTACAGAGGTTCCTGACCAATACGCCGACCTCAGGGCTGTATTTGATAAAAGAGAGGCAGAGAAACTGCCTCCACATAGACCATATGATTGTGCCATTGATATTCATCCTGGTACCATGCCTCCTCGAGGTAAAGTATATCCTCTTTCCATAAAATAGAACCAAATTATGGAAGAGTACATAAAGGAGAATTTGGAGAGAGGTTTTATCCGACGTTCCTCTTCTCCAGCAGGGGCTGGGTTCTTTTTTGTGTCTAAAAAAGAGGGAGATTTACGCCCGTGTATCGATTATAGGGGGCTTAACAAGATCACCATTAAGAACGTGTACCCTATCCCTCTCATATCAGAACTGTTCGACAGGTTAAGGGGGTCAGCAGTATACACAAAACTTGATTTAAGAGGAGCTTACAACCTGATACGTATAAAAGAGGGGCATGAGTGGAGAACAGCATTTAACACCAGGAGTGGGCATTATGAATACTTGGTCATGCCTTTCGGTCTTTGTAATGCTTCAGTGGTATTCCAGGATTTTATTAATGATGTGCTCAGAGATTTCTTACAAACCTTTGTTATAGTATACCTAGACGATATATTGATTTACTCTCCCGATCTGAAAACCCACCATGCACATGTCAGACAGGTATTAGCAAAATTACTCGACAATGGTCTTTATTGCAAACTAGAGAAGTGTTTATTCGACATTACTACTGTGAAATTCCTTGGGTATATTATCACTCCATAAGGTTTTGAGATGGAACCTTCTAAACTCAAGGCCATCTCAGAATGGCCTCTCCCTCAAGGTCTCAAGGCCATACAGAGGTTTCTGGGGTTTTCCAACTATTATAGGAGATTTATCAAGAATTATTCCGCTGTAGCCTCCCCTATCATTAATATGACACGTAAAGGTCTGAAGAACCAGATCTGGTCTTCTCAATCCAAACAAGCATTCGAAGCCCTCAAACAAGCTTTCACTTCCGCTCCCGTGTTACGGCATCCTGATCCCAGGATTCCGTTTGTTCTTGAGGTTGATGCTTCCGAGATAGGCATTGGGGCTGTCCTGTCTCAAAGAGAGTCTCCAGGAAAACCTCTACATCCTTGTGGGTTCTTTTCAAGAAAATTATCACCAGCAGAACGCAATTATGATATCGGTAACAGAGAATTGCTTGCTATTGTGTCTGCCCTATCAGAGTGGAGACATTTGTTGGAAGGTACTCTTGACCCTTTATTGATAATTACTGATCATAAGAACCTTACGTACATCGGGGATGCTAAACGTTTGAACGCGAGACAGGCCAGGTGGTCATTGCTACTGTCTCGGTTTAATTTTGTATTGACTTACAGACCAGGTGACCGCAATGTAAAGGCTGATGCCTTATCTCATCAATATGACCCGTATGAGTCTAATACACAAGACCACAATCCTATAGTTCCTCCTGAACGTATTGTGGCTTCCACAGTCTTGTCTGTCTCCTCACCTTTCCTGGAACGCCTCCAGGCAGTTCAAGTAGGGGCTCCACCTGACAAGCCTCCAGATATGTTGTTTGTACCTGAAAAGGAAAGACAAGAATTACTCATAATGTTTCATGATTCTAAACCAGCAGGTCATCCTGGTATTACTAAGACTCTTACCAGTATCTCCAGACAGTTCTGGTGGCCCACCATGCGACAGGACGTACGTCTGTTTGTTTTGGCTTGTCAAGTCTGTGCCAGAAGCAAAACCAGTAAATCCTTGCCTGTCGGTCTATTGCAGCCTTTACCCATGCCTAAGAGGCCTTGGTCTCATCTATCTATGGATATTATTGTGGACTTGCCGAAGTCCAAGGGTCATACTGTGGTTCTGACAGTTGTAGACCACTTCTCCAAAATGGCTCATTTTGTCCCTCTACCTAAGCTTCCTACAGCCAAAGAACTGGCGGTTGTATTTGCTAGAGAGATTGTACGAATACATGGGGTTCCGTCTGAAATAGTCTCTGACAGAGGAGCCCAGTTCGTCTCGTTTCTGGAGGGTTTTCTGTGCAGAGATGGGGGTGCGATTGGCCTTCTCTTCAGCATATCATCCACAAACCAATGGGGCAGCAGAGAGGGCAAATCAGGGTCTCGAGCAGTACATACGTTGCTTTACCACACAACAACAAGACAATTGGTCGGAGTTGTTGCCCTGGGCTGAGTATGCACGTAATAACGCCGTTAACGAGACCACTGGCCACTCTCCTTTTTCTGCCATCTATGGTTTTTTCCCTCCGGCTCTACCGCTTCAGTTTACTGAACAAGTCATCCCGGCTCTCGATGACCATCTCACTCAACTGCAAGAGATTTGGAGACAGATTCGAGAAAATATGGAGCGCAATGTTGCTGTCCAGAAACGCAAGGCTGACAGGCATAGGTTACAAGCTCCCTCCTATAACGTGGGGGATAGAGTTTGGTTGTCCACTAGGAACGTGAAGTTGCGGGTGCCTTCTATGAAAATGGCACCTCGGTTTATAGGTCCATATAAGATCATTCGCCGCATTAATCCTGTGGCTTATGCTCTTGCCCTTCCTAAACATCTTCGTATGCACAACGTCTTCCACACCTCCCTACTGAAGCCATTGTTGTGTAACAGGTACACGCGGGTCGTTCCTCCTCCTCCACCTATTCAGGTTGATGGTGAATCTGAGTATGAGGTTAGGAGGGTTTTGGATTCTAGGCTGTGCAGGGGCGCTCTGCAGTACTTGGTCGATTGGGTGGGTTATGGTCCAGAAGACCGGTCCTGGATTCCAGCTTCCGACATGTCTGCCTCTAGGTTGGTCAGGGCGTTCCATGCCTCACACCCCGATCGCCCTGGTGGTCGTCCTGCCGCTCGTCCTGTTGGTCGTCTGGTGGCCTCCTGTGGAGAGGGGGGTACTGTAACGTTGGGAGCTTCCAGCCCTACCTGTGTGCTTGAGGGCAGCATGTCTGATGCTGCTCGCTGACCAATGCCCGGTTTAAATGGAGACAGGCAGGGAGGTGGTTGCATGAGGCGCGGCTTGAGTGGGGGGCGTGGCCTGGTGAAGGTCTTAAAAAACCCTCAGTGTATTCTCAGCAGTTGCCAGATCGTGGTTATCCATACCTGCGCTCCTTGTACCTGACTGCTATATTGAATTAACCCGTTATTGACCTCTGCTTGTTTCTGACTATTCTGCCTTCTGTTGCCCTAGACCATTTTCTTGTACTACGCCACTGCTCTGATATCGACCCGGCTATTCCATTTGACCATTCTGAACTCTGTATTCCTGATTCTGGCTCGGCTGACTACTCCCCGTGTTGTTAACCCTTTCTGTCTAGCTAGTTTACCTGGCCAATTCTAAGGACCAGACAGTTAGAGATCTTTCACGGCTACTCTGTTGGTAGCTTCTGGGCTCTGTGGAGTGTGGGGTGTTAAGTACTGCATGGTGGGATCTGGGAACCGTGACAAAGGGATAAAGAATGAGGGAGAGGGGGTAGAGGGAGAGAGGGAGAGGGAGGGGGAGAGAACGAACCTTTATCCATCTGCTAAGTAAGTATTGTACTTTTGTCTTTAACAACGGTAGTCCGTAACGTGGCATGATGCATCCTGTGGGAAGAGTACCATTACCCGCTGTCAGTCCTGCACGAGTGCACGTAAGTATGCGCGCTGCACAGTCACACTGCAGGAAGAAAGAACACAATCCTAAATCAATCGCACAGATGTTACAGAATTATAAACTTTGCTTGTTTCTTGTCTCCTATTACAGTTGAACAGCCATGTCCAATCCACCAGGATACCTTGGAGAGGCTGGTTTTTCAGACACAACGGCTTGGGCAGGAGATCAGGAAGCAGACCCAGGCTGTGAACCGGCTGGCGTCTGTGTCCAGAAATACCTTGTATTAGTGCACTGTTTATATTTTAATTATTTAGGTTCAATTATATATATTTGTAAAAGTCCCAGGAGGACATACTTGAAAACAAGAAAAAAACAAATGTATCCTATATGGTAAAATACTAAAAAAAAAATATATATTAAATAAATTCATTATGATTAAATTATTTATATATTGTAAATATAATATATTATTATTGTCTATTTATTGTAAATACATTAAATCCAACTTAAATTATTGATTGTAAATATATTATTGTCTATTTATTGTAAATTGAATTCATCTAAAATTTCTTACCATATGCAGTCTGTCTGCAAAGCTCGTCATAACTATCTTCCATCTTCTTCACCCATTTCAAGGTAACAATTTTTTCAAAACTGTGAAAGGAAGAGGTATTTCCAGATTAATAATATTAAGCAGAAATGATTATTTTGAATGATGGTTTCGGCATAAGGTAAATAATAAATTGAGCCACTCACCTGGGTGCCTAAGGGTGAAGGTTTCATAAACTGAGTGGTGTTTCTGGTGTGGGCCTACTCTTCAAATACAAACTTTTAAAAATCTTAATCTATCCATCTTTAAAAAATAAAAAAAAAGACAAAAAAAAACAACAGGGATTTATGAACTTCTACTAACTAAACTTGTGTGCTTGCATTTCTAGATTGAATCAAAATCTAGGGCCGGGTATCCCAGCTTCGGCAAGTTCACCTTCAGAAATGTCATTTGCTCTAACAGCTGGGGTGATAATTGGGAGCGCTAAGGGCACAGAATATTCCCCGTAATGGAGAAAATCCGCTCACTTTGTACAGTGGTTGGTGGACAAGAAAGGAGCTCCATGGCTACCTCTGCAAACGTAGGCCACACACCTCTCTTGTTCTCCCAAAACTGAAAAGGGTCTGTATTGGGTTTCCTAAAGGAGACTCAGCAAGGTATGCCATAACAAATGTCTTAGCATTTTCAATTGGCGGGTTTTTGTTAGGTCCGACTCCGTATCGTGACCCATAACTCGTGTACATTTTTGTAAAAAATACAGGTCTGGGAAAGCTGCTCTGAGCAGCAGCACTGGTCCTCCTCTCACATCTGGGTGTGTCACTGTCATCATCCTCAACGACAGACTCCTCCAACGTCTCCTCCTCTGTCTCCTCCTCTTCCCTCTGGAACTGTGCATGTTTTTGTTTGCTGCCAAAATGAAAGGGAATCGTCACGGAGTGCAGACTTTCCTTTAAACGTAGAGTTGCAAATTTTGGCCAGCATATACTCAGGACAAGGGGCAATGTGCTGTCTTATTCGGTACTCCAGCTGTTCATAGAGTCTGCTCAGAAGGACAGTGACATCGGCATGTGGAGGTTTACCGCCAGACAACGCTTCTCTGTTGGACAGAAAGTCATCCATAGTCACGGAGTTGGTAGAATACGGGTATGATTTGAGACAAGCTAGCACTCAAGTGTTCTGTAGCTAATCGGAAAGACTTCAGGACTTCCATCATGGCCCAGTCATCCCTGCCTAGTGGGCTGCTAATGCCAATGGAATGTTTGTACGCCATTGCGTGGATTGCTTTTTGCTGTTCGAGAATCCTTTCCAGCATGTCTAATGTGGAGTTCCACCTTGTTGCCACATCTTGTTTTAACCGGTGTTCTGGGAGTCCTGCCCTTTTCTGCTCCTGCCTAAGGAGCTGGCTAGCTCTTGCACTGTGGTGGAAATGACCAGCAATTTTTCTGCACGATTCAACAAGTGCCCTCAACCTTCCTCCACTAATACTCACATCGAGTGCCTTTGTCACCACTAGATGCAGGATGTGAGCTGCGCACCGCACACCCACAAATCTTCCATCTCAGAGAGCCTTTGTCATGTTGGTTCCACTATCAGTTACTACAAAACCCATTTGAGCTTGCGTACCAGACTGCTCCCCTAGCCACTGTGCCATCATGTTCTTCAGTGCATGTAAGATGTTCTCTGTGGTGTGCTGATGATCCATCACCTCAGCGTGGAAGAGGAAGGAATGTAATGCTGTCTTCTTTTCTGTATCATCGG
Organism: Leptobrachium leishanense; assembly: GCA_009667805.1. Taxonomy (NCBI): domain Eukaryota; kingdom Metazoa; phylum Chordata; class Amphibia; order Anura; family Megophryidae; genus Leptobrachium; species Leptobrachium leishanense. Next base: position 351,158,307 of record CM019063.1, on the reverse strand, counting down.
CACAAGGCCCAGCACTTTTTTTTTGCCCCTGAACTTGTTGCTGCTGGCTGCTTTTGCTCGGGCACATTGGACTGCGACTGCCACCAATGTCCAGTCAAGGACAGAAAGGCATGCTGGCTATTTGGAGCAGTCCATAGATCTGTGGTGAAGTGCACTGATCGTCCAGCAGCCTTTCCCAGCTCCTCCTTCAAAACTCCAAAGCAGGACCGGTACATAGCGGGCACTACAGATCGACTAAATGTAGTGCATGAAGACACTTTATATTGGGGGAGAGAGCCTGCATGAGGTGCTTGAAAGAATCACCGCCTATCAAATTAAAAGAAGCACCCCCAACAGTTATTAACTCTGCAATGAGTCTTGTGATTTTTCGGGTCTGCTGCTTCAATATTCCCCTGGGCTGAAACCCACCAAATTGCTACATAGTGGGCTGTGTGGAGGATGGCTGTTTGCTCAGACTTTTACCAGCTGCTGCAGAAGTGGAGGTGTGTGTGGCACTGGTGGTGGGAGTAGAAGTAGGTTCCCTAGTAGTGCTAGCACTAGTGCTAGGTGGCAGTGCTGGTAGAGGAGAACCTTTTTCTAAAGCTAGCAGCACTGCCTTGTGGTGGGTTTTCATGTGTGAGTTCATGCCAGTGGTAGTGAGTTTGTTTGTCTGTTGACCACGGCTGACCCATGTTCCGCACAAATGACATTTGGCTGTACGTTTATCCGCACTTTCAGTAAAATACTGCCACGCTTTCGACCGACGGCGGCCACTTGTTGCTGGTGAAGGTTCTTGTTTAGAGCCACATTCTTCATCCAATTCCACACGCTGAACCTGGCCTGTGCATTCTGATGAAATAGTAGCAGTACTTTCAGTTTCTCCTTGTTGTTACCCATGTTTATTGTTTTTAAACATTTTTGGGATAGTGGGGTGAGGGAATCCTACTACTTGTGTGGTGGTACTAGTGGCACTGGTGACGGAAGCACTAATTTTGATAATGGTACTAATAATTTCTACTTGGGACAGAGAGACAGGTGACACTGGGGATGCCGACGCGTTTTCACAGGAAAACAAAATTGGGGAACGATCATGTGTACTATGGTAAGGGGATATGGAACCTTGAAAAGGAGTATAAGGCTGTAAATCTTCTTGCTCTTGTAGATCCAAATTTAAATCAGATTTTCTATTATAGTCTTTGTGTGAAGATAAATATTCATCATCACCAGTGGGAGATGTTGAGTCCTGCTGCTGGATTCCTTCTCCCTGAAGGCTACTATGATATAGGGAATGGGATAGAACACCACCAGTATCTCTCTCTTGGGTTCTATCAAGTTCAGCAGCGGTGGTGGTGGTGGCACTTTGTGATTGAGCTAAAGCAATTCCATACTGATACTGCAGAAGCTCAGTCTTGGGCTGCTTAAATGAATGATGACTTTCAAAAACCTTCCCACATACCTTCGTGCCTCTACTAGAATAAAACATCTCTGGTACTAGCACATTTTTTGTCGCAGTAGAAGTAGCAGTAGCTGCCCCAGCCAGGGTACTTGTTGTGCTTCTACAAGTGGCGCTGGTTATTGTGCACGTTGTTTTTGGAGGAACTAGCTCCTTAAACTGCTGACACAGAATTGCTGACTTAGTTCTTGACTCAGATAAATACGTCTTACTCTTAAGCTCAGCCGCCTTGCCAGTAAAGGATGATGATGATGATGACTTTATTTATTTGCTGGGTGTGACTGGATTTCTCTTTCTCTGACTAGTAGTACTAGTACTACTACAACTGTCTGACTCTGTTCTGCTTGTTTTCCCTCGGGTTTTAATAATTGGCAGATCTTGAGAAACAGTGACAGCAGGACGACTTCCAAGCTGTTTATTTTTTTTCTGCCCTTTGAAACAGTCTTGCGAGTACTAGTAGATGGGGCCGTCCTTTGAATGATGGTGATTGGTGTGTCACCAGTGCCACTGCTTGTCAAGTCCATGATGTTATGTTCTCTAAACAAATAAAAAATAAAACCATAAATAAAATATTTTGTAACTGAATTTTTGTATATAATATATATAGGTCCAAAGACAAAAACAACCACTAATGGGCCACAGTGTGGTGGCCATCTGTAATAAGTATGGAGGGGGCACAATGGATCCCCCAATTCACTGCAGGGTCCAAGTGGATTTTCAAAAAGGTTATTTTTAGGAGTTCAGAATTCAATTCTTTAGCACAATAATAAATGTAAACGTGGGTGCTGCATTGTAGGGAGGGTTTTTTATGGGTGTGGCCCCCTGTGGGTGCAAACAAGGGGGGCCCCATGACCTCCTTTTGCCCAGGGGCCCCATTAGTTGTCCGCCCCTGGGCCTGCATGGGAGATAAAAAAAATGAGATGCTGGACACACAGAGCAGTGAGTGAGAGCACCGACAGGCATAATAAAGAATAGATATCAGTCTCACTCTCTAGTCTACTCACCCAGTCTCCAGTGCACCAGCACCAGCACTCAAAATCAAGGCAAAGCTAGATGAAAAGTCATGATTAAAAAATACACAAGTATGAAATATATTTGCAAACAAATGTTGCCAGGATAAATTAAGAGTAAGAACAGAAGAGATATTATTACAAGTATTTCTTTGTATTAGTACTTTGTATTTCTGTAACAACTGTAACCACTCAATGTTCTTGAACCCAGGACATACTTGAAAACGAGAGAAATCTCAATGTATCCTTCCTGGTAAAATCCTTTGCAAATAAATAAATAAGTAGTTTACTTACACTCTCGCAGTCAGTCCAATAAGAGTCTCTGCACTCCACTCCAGTCACTCACTGCAAATGCAAAGCAAAACATTGTTTCTCTCCTCCACTGTCTCCAGAGTCCAGACTCGTTCAGTGCTGTCTTCTCATTCAGTCAGAAGAACAAAAGCAATGTGGCACACCCAAGAGGAATGGAAGTGTATATACCCTGCACTGCCTGCAGTCAACAGGAAGTGACAGTGTGTGTCTGTGCCAGCCTTCAGTGAAAATTACAGAAAAGGAAGCAGCTAATTGGACTATGCACGCAGTAATCCAACCCCCAAAGATGATTCTAGAGCATAGAATCACAAAAAACACAATCAAAACAGTTGATTGAAGCCTATGGGGCATAACTTTCCCAGTCCACTCCTTGTCCTTGTGGCTCAAAAACAAAAAATTCAAATAATGATTGAAAAATCCTAAAAAAATCTAAAATTAAAGAGACTCTTTTTTACTGCAGATTATAATAATAAAATAACTGTTTATTAGATATTGAATTAAACAGGAATTTATTAACATTGAAGACTATAGGACGAAACATTTCCCACACTTTGTTGCTCAGAATTTTTTTAACAAAAATGCTTAAAAGATCCTAAAAAAAATAAAAAGAGACTCTTTACTGCAGAACTACGGATTCATATGCTGCATTAATATACTGTAGACTACAGGTGCTGCCTGCCAGTGAGTGGATTCTATTCTTATGCTGCATTTATTATACTGCAGAGAGCAGCGCTTCCCCGCAGTGTGTGGATTCTTATGCTGCATTAATTATACTGCAGAGAGGCGCTTCCATGCAGTGTGTGGATTCATATGCTGCATTAACCACTTGGCTGCTAAGGACGCGCTCAGCGCCTCATGCATGCCAACTTGCCAAGTGCTCCTCCTGTGCTATGGATGCGCTGAGCGCATCCCTAGCACAGGAGACTGGCAGCAATCATCAGCCGGGATTCCAGCCAATTGCTGCGCTCCCAGGTGGGGGCCGGATCCAGGCTGATTCGGCACAGAAAGGCGTCAGGTCACGATCCTCTCCCAGAGCTGGCTGACATCTTGGATGTCGGCCAAGCTTCCAGGATCTCCCCCTGATGACTGGCGTATTCGTGCATAGCGCAATGACGTCAGTTCTGGAGTTAACCCCTAACTGCGACTAATGGTGGAGATAGGGTGTTCCAATGACCCCCTATCTCACGATCCGCGGCAGCTATCGGTTAATGTTTGGTATCGTTGGATCGACCAGAGCATGGCCTTTCCAACGATACCCAACATGACAATGTTAAAAATTATAAAATATAAAAGTCTAATAAAAAAATATTTAAAAAAAATAATCAGGTTTTTTGTTTTGTTTTGTTAATGCAGCAATATTGTTGCCATTTCAATTATAATGTGATCAATGATACTGCACTAAGGATTTTTGTATGGGGTGCGTTTGTTAAAAATAATGTAATTTATTTTTCACCCAAAAAAATGTAACAACTAGTCCCCATTTCAAATTTTAAAAAAAAAATCGCAACTCATATAAAATATAACCGCAAACGCTCGCTTGTTAAATGTGAAAAAAGCACTTTATTTACACCTTGTAAATTATTGAAAATTCCAATTTTATTGAATTGTTTTAATAATATAAATACAGACAGGACATGATGCATATATTCATATAATAATGATATATTATGAATCTGCCGAGTCGCGCCGGAAACTAGAACGATATATAACATGTCTGGGTCATATAATAAAATAAGGCTTCAAAACGCGTTTAAACATGATGAGCGAAACCGTTAGAAAAAATTAGCTCAGCAGCGTGAACCGTGAATCCGTGAAATGCCTCAGCAGCGAAAGGGTTAATTTTTTTTGTCTGTTTTAAATCATTTTATTTGTTGTTTTTTTTTTCGTTTCAGATAATTTTGATCAACTATTTTTACCTTTTAAAACCTTTTGTTCTGTTTTTTTTTATTTTTAAAGTCAGACAGTCAGTTTTGCGTTTTTTAAATCGTTTTGTTCATTTTTTTTATGTTCCATTCATTTCATACCATTTATTTAATATGTGAAATGCATAGTCAAATTATCGTATCGACAGAATTATCTTATCGTATCGGCAGAATTATCGTATAGATATGATAGAAATAATATCGGATCCGAAAAACAAACCAACAAAATAATTATTATATAGAATTTAATTTTATAAAGTACTATTTTATTTTTATTGTATTAATAATTTAATATTAATTATTATTTTATTATATTTTATATTATTTAGTTTATATTATAATATTAAAATTATAATTATAATATTAAAAATTAAAACAGTTTAGTACAGTAACTATATGTACTATGTATGTATGTAGTTGTACTATAGTAAGTAAAGTAAACTATGTGTAGTACTTTTGTTTACGTCAAAACGAATAAACACAGCAGTCAATCACTGTGATGAAACGAGAACAGACGTTCCGAAAAACACGAAAATTTCCGAAAGCACGAACAAAAAGTCCATTCAAAAAACGAGCTGACCCGAAATCTCGAAAATGACCGTTATCCCGAAAAAAATCGATACGAAAAAACGAATCGAACCGAACCGAAAAAAAAAAAGGTGCACAAGTCTAGCTGCAATTTATGCTATGAGGGTATTGTCTCTTTTTACTTCCCTGCACCTGAGATAACCAAGAAGCACCAACGAAGGGCAGAGGCCACTCTCAACTTGGCCCAAGGCGCTTCACACCGGAGCCGGCATATGAGGCTCTATAGAGCTCTGCATAAGACTTAGGTGAAGACATTATATCAAGACCCTGCATATACACCTGGACTGTCTAAATAGAGATCGAATGAGACTTTCTTAGGCTAGGGTCAGACGAACGCATTTTTCGCGTCGACCGTGGAAAAGTGCGGTCGAACGAACGGACATATTTTTTCACGGAATACGCGATAGCGGTCATACGATGCGCCTTTTCGTCCGTGATTTTGTACGGATCAACAATAAAACACTTTTTGCGTCTGGACGTTATGTTGGCCGGACATTAGCAGCGTCTGAAGTCTCCCAATCACGCAAACACGCCGCTATGCGGCCGCAGCGCACTCTGTACGTCAGTAGTAGCGGTTTGACGTTCTCAAAAAAATGCGTTCGTTTGCCACTTGCGTTGCGCGGACGAACTTTCGTGCGGCCGTACTTCGTGTGTTCCCCGGCATTGGACGTCATTTGCTGCTAGCACGGCCGTGATTTTGTGCGGCTAAACGCACGTTAAAACTGCGTTCGTCTGACCCTAGCCTTATACTGTCAGCACCAAGTGTATGGTTGGTTGGAATGTTTTTGTTCTAGACTTCGAAAGATGGGACTTGAATCTAACAGCATTTGCTGAAACATAAAGAATATCACACGAATAGACTGCACAGTCGTTCTATCGGTTCGGAGTTCGCATCGAACATAGCCTGTTCGCATGTTCGCGAACTACGAACATTTCCCCGTGTTCGCCCACAATGCACCACAATGGACCACAATGCACTTTTCCACTGGCCTGAAGCTTGTAATTGGCTACAGCCTTGCACCTGACCACAGGTCAGGTGCAAGACAAGTTCAAGACTATGCCAATCACGGCTCGGAGTCCTGATTGGGCAAATTTTGACCAATCATGGGCTCACAGAGCTAAGTCCCGCAGCACACTATATAAGGCTTCACACAGCGCTTCTGCACGTGTTTGAGAGGAGATTTCAGAGGAGATTGATCTTGTGTTAGTGTGTGTTCTTACTGCCAGTCTGCCACCAGCTACTGGGGGGTCTCATCTACTGGGGGGGTCTCATTTCTACCAAATATCTGGGAATTGTTGTAATCTTTGTGTTCTCACTCCCAGCAACCATTTTGGGGGCTCAGTAATTTCTACAAAATATTTGTGAATTGAGGTAATCAGAGGTAATCTGCCACGCAGAATTTTGGGGGCTCAGTAATTTCTACAAAATATTTGTGAATTGAGGTAATCTGAGGTAATCTGTGTCTTGTCACTGCCACGCAGAATTTTGGGGGCTCAGTAAAGTAATTTCTACAAAATATTTGTGAATTGAGGTAATCAGAGGTAATCTACCACGCAGAATTTTGGGGGCTCACTAATTTCTACAAAATATTTGTGAATTGAGGTAATCTGTGTCTTGTCACTGCCACGCAGAATTTTGGGGGCTAAGTAATTTCTCCAAAATATTTGTGAATTGAGGTAATCTGTGCCTTGTCACTGCCACGCAGAATTTTGGGGACTCAGTAATTTCTACAAAATATTTGGGAATTGAGGTGATCTGTGTCTTTTCACTGCCAGTGCCACGCAGTATTTTGGGGGTCAGTAATTTCTACAAAATATTTGGGAATTAAGGTGATCTGTGTTTTGTCACTGCCACGCAGTATTTTGGGGGTCAGTAATTTCTACAAAATATTTGGGAATTGAGGTAATCTATGTCTTGTCACTGCCACCCAGTATTTTGGGGGTCAGTAATTTCTACAAAATATTTGGGAATTGAGGTAATCTATGTCTTGTCACTGCCACCCAGTATTTTGGGGGTCAGTAATTTCTACAAAATATTTGGGAACTGTTATAATCGTGTGTTCTCACTGGCTGCCACCCATCAGGGGGTCTCACTGATTTATAGGAGGTTTCTGAGATTTATAATCTGTGTCTTCTCACTGCCAGCTATCAGGGGGTCCCACATACTTCTATCAGATTTCTACGAATTGTAATCTGTGTCTTGTCACTGTTGCCAGCTATCAGGGGGTCCTATCAGGGGGTCTCACTGACTTGTAGCAGATTTCTGCGAATTGTAATTTGTGTCTTGTCACTGCCACCCATCAGGGGGTCTCACTGATTTATAGGAGGTTTCTGGGAATTGTAATCTGTGTCTTGTCACTGGCTGCCAGCTATCAGGGTGTCTCACTGAGTTATACCAGAGTTCTGGAAATCTTTAATCTTTATACCAGAGTTGAATCAGAGTTTTGTATATATTTAATCTGTATACTCACCATGTCAGAAAGTCCAAAAAGGACAGGCAGACGCTCCCAGACACAGATAAGAGGACAAGCAGCCTCTGTGTCGGGAGGCTGTGCCTCTGGTCGTGGGGGACGTGGTGCATCCTCTGCAAGGTCACGCTTGTCATTTCTAACTGGTGCTGGCCGTCTTAAGCAGCAGCAACATACAGAGGATTTGCAGGATTGGCTAAGCAGGCCATCCTCATCCTCCGAGTCCTCTGCCAGCCAGGCTTGTAGTGCTTTACAGTCCACCTCAGCTGCCAAAACATCTAATGCAGCCTCCATGTCCACAGCTACTCCTGCCATAGCCTCACTATCACACACGGAGGAGTCAGCTGAATTGTTTGACTACAATGACAGTGACATGCTGCTTGAGGATGCGCAGCAAGTACAGTGCTCTCATTCAATCTCTGAGGTTGAGGAAGGGGGTGCCAGTGATGACACACAAATAACTGGCACTCAAGTTGCCCCAGCAGCTGCAGCATACTGCCAAGTTGGCTCCAGTGACAAGGAGATAGGGGGTGATGATGAAAATGATGATGAGGTCACTGACTCCCTCCACCTGGGTGCCTGATTGAACAGAGGAGTCAAGTGAGGAGGAGGAGGAGGCACAACAAACACGAGGCACAACATCCTCTATGACCAACCGTAGCACTAGCCAGTCCAAGGCATCAGATGTCAGAGCTGCTCAGGTGCAGAGCGCTGTTGTCTCAAGGCACACATCCAGGAACTCTGTTGTCTGGGAGTTCTTTAAGAAATGTGCAGCAGACCCCACCGTTGCTATTTGTAATCTATGTCAGATGAGGCTCAAGTGTGGGAAAGACACCGGACGCTTGGGTACCACGTGCTTGAGGCGACATATGACCACCTGCCACACATCCCGTTGGCGCAAAACTTTGTGTAGGTCCTCCTCCTCCTCCTCCTCATCTGTCTCTACCCCCACTGTATGTCCTGCCATGTCATTGGCTACAACCTCCACTGACAGGGATGATGCTACAGTAATGGATGTACCTCCTCCTTCCTCACAATGTGACAGCATCCCATCAGCTGAAGATTTACGCAGTCAGATTACGTTGCCCCAGCTGCTGCAGCGTAAGAAAAAATATAGTCCCAACCATCCCCAAGCACAGTGTCTAAATGCCAGTTTAGCAAAATTACTCGCATTGCAGCTGCTGCCTTTCCAGCGATTGGACTCTGCTCCCTTCCGTGAATTTGCTGAATGTGCTGTACCACAGTGGCATGTTCCAAAACGCCATTACTTTTCACAGAAGGCCATTCCAGCTCTATACCAGCACGTGGAAGACAATGTTATCGAGTCATTGGGAAAGGCAGTCAGCAACAAGGTGCATGTGGACTTTAGACACGTGGTCCAGCAAGCATGGACGGGGTCGTTACATTTCCTTCACTGCACACTGGGTAACTCTGAAACTCTGATTGCAGCTGGGAGGGATCCAAGATGGGGCTCTGTGCTGGAGCTTGTTCATCTACCACACCTCCAGAAAGCTGCTTGTATGAGGTCTGTTTGATCCACCACCACCACCTCTCCCTCTTCCTCCTCCTTCTGTGTCTCTGGAGAAGTGGCAGTTAAACCGACGCCTGACAGGGGCTATGCAATGGCTCAAGCAAAACGATGCCATACTGTGCTTGAGCTGGTTTGTTTAGGGGACAGGAGCCACACCAGGCCAGAAATTCTGTCAGCTCTGCAGGGGCAGGTGCAGAGATGGTTAACACCATGCCAGCTTCAGCTGGGAATGGTCGTCTGTGATAATGGCAGCAACCTTCTCTCCGCCCTACGCAAGGGTAAATTGACGCATGTACCATGCCTAGCACACGTCCTAAATCTAGTGGTACAGCGTTTCCTAACCAAGTACCCAGGGCTGGCAGAGCTTCTCAGCAAGGCCAGAAAAGTCTGCAGCCACTTCAGACGGTCATTCCCTGCAAGCGTTCGCCTTCCAGAAATTCAAAGAGAATTCCACCTTCCCACAAACCGTCTAATCTGTGACATGCCCACAGATGGAACTCGACATTAGCAATGCTGCAGTGTCTGCACAAGCAGCAAAGGGCCATCAACGAGTACCTGTGTGAGTATGGCATAAGGACAGGTTCAGTTCAACTTGTTTCCCCCCCACAATGGCTGATGATCAAGGATGCATGCACTGTACTATCACCATTTGAGGAGGCAACGAGGATGGTGAGCAGGGACAGTGCATGCATCAGTGACACAATTCCTTTAGTGTTCCTGCTGGAGCACACTCTGCTGGGAATTATAGCTGTGGCTCTAGAGGCAGAGCAGCGGGAGGAAGAGGAGGCCTTCCCTAGCTCTGAAGGCCCCAGTCTTTCCGCAGACAGCATTCCAGCGGGTCCTCCTCAGATCAGACAGGATGATGATGATGATGAGGAATATTTAAGTAGTGGGGGCATTGAAGGTGGGGATTCCTCAAGGGATTCCTCAAGGACTAGTACGTGGCTGGGAGGAGGAAGTGCACGATACGGTCATCCTCATTGACCAGGAAGACTCGGAAGCTAATACCACCTCCAACCTACGCTGCATGGGCTCCCTTATTATGCAAAGCCTGCTAAAGGACCCCAGGATTCGTGCTATCAAGGAGAGGGATAATTACTGGTTGGCAACCCTTCTTGATCCACAGGTGACTTCTGAGGCTGCGGATGATCAGAGGAATAGTGGTGAAGGCCGGGCCACTTGACTGATGCCTTTTTAAATTTTTTTAGTCCACGACGCCCTGGGACATCAAATGTAGCCACCCATTGCCAGCGTCTTCACCATATGGTGCAGGACTACCTAGGGGCAAGGGCAGACCTGGATACCTTTCCAGCAGATGATCCACTGGCTTACTGAGTGTTGAGATTGGATCACTGGCCAGAACTTAGCCAATATGCTATGCAGCTACTAGGTTGCCCTTCATCTAGTGTGCTTTCTGAAAGGACGTTCAGTGCCGCTGGAAGTTTTGTCATAGACAAATCTGTCCACCGACTCTGTAGACCGGCTGACATTTATAAAAATGAATCAGTCCTGGATCAGCAGCTATCAATCCCCTGATGCTGACGTAACGGAATAGATCGGGGATGTCTTCTGCATTCACAAAATCTCCAGCACTGAACTCTTCCACAATACCACAAAAGGGTTACGGTGTGAAGGCACTTGCTGCCATGAAAGGCACAATATTTGGCTGCACTGACGCCTGTGCCACATTTATATCATTTTAATTTTTTGAACCGCAGGGTCCAACCCTGCACTCTTCCACAATACTACAGAGGGGTTACTGTATGATGGCACCTGCTGGGCTGGCACCAAAAGCACAATATTTGGGTGCACTGACGCCTTTACCAGATTCATATATTTTTAATATAGGACCGCATTAGGCTTGTGCACTGATTTTTTTTTCGGTTCGATTCGGTTCGATTTGTTCGGATGTTTAAACTTTTCGATGCGGCTCGTTTCGACCGATTTCTGTTTCGATTCGGTTCGGTTAGTTTTTCGTGTACATTTTTTTTCGGACTATTGACCATTTTTTGTATTTTCGTGTCACTTTGCTCGTTTTTGTATCGACTTTTCGGAAATTTCGGAAATTTTCGTTTTTTCGGAACTTCTGTTCTCCTCGTTTCAAAGTGTCTACGATAATTCTGGCGTTTCTATCGTATTTTTTTTTATTAAATAAAGATCAAATCAGGAATAGAGCAAAAATAAATTTCGATTTGACATATTTCAAGTCCATTCAAAAATTCCGAAAATATTTCGTTTCGGCTCGGAAAACTTTTTGATCTGACATTTTCAGATCTAAAAATTTTTGGGAAAATCGGCCGCATCCGAAAACACGAATCGGGAAATTTCGTGAAAATTCCGAAATTCCGAAACCCGAAACGCACATCCCTAGACCGCATGGTCCACCCCTGCACTCTTCCACAATACCACAGAGGGGTTACTGTATGAATGCACTTGCTGGCCTGGCACCAAAAGCACAATATCTGGGTGCACTGACGCCTTTACCAGATTCATATCTTTTTAATATAGGACCGCATGGTCCACCCCTGCACTCTTCCACAATACCACAGAGGGGTTACTGTATGATGGCACTTGCAGGCCTGGCACCAAAAGCACAATATCTGCGTGCACTGACGCCTTTACCAGATTCAAATCTTTTTAAATATGGGACCGCATGGTCCACCCCTGCACTCTTCCACAATACCACAGAGGGGTTACTGTATGAATGCACTTGCTGGCCTGCACCAAAGGCACAATATTTGGGTGCACTGCCACTGACGCCTGTACCAGATTCATATCCTCAGAGGGGTTACTGTGTGACGGCACTGTTGCCGACGCTAAAGGCCCAATTTTAAAGCACCTATTGTTACTTTCATCCAAAGCCTGCATAAGTTTCACCATAATTTAGCCAAAAAATCACTAAACTTTTTTTGCGCGTCATAAAATGTCTTTTCATACAGGCAGCCTTCCCTTTCCTGAATAGATTAAAGGAAAAGCATTTACCGTCATTTGAAACGTCATTTTTTTGTTTTTAAATGTTTCTATACATCCTAGAAATCCACCACTTCACGGGCAGGTTATGGGGACCTCCTAGGCACGATATTTGAAGGAATTTTTCGTTTTTATTTCATGGAAAACTCACTGTCCCTTTTTGTCCTTGTTTCCTGTCCCCCAGGGCACTACCCGGACCCCTATAGACCTTTTATGGCAAATATCTAGCATATATGCCCTCTTGGAGGGCACTCTAAAAATCGAATTTTGAGTCCCATTGACTTGTATTGAGTTCGAGTTCGAATTCGAACATTTGAAAAGTTTGAGTTCAAATGCGAACCGAACTCGGGGGTGTTCGGCTCATCCCTAGTTCTAAGGACATTTTCATATATGCACCTTTGTTTGCATCTGCACTTTAGTTGCTTTCTGCAATATACGCACTTTTTCTGCTTAATTGCACAGTGGCATTATTGCACATAGATTATTCATGGTTGCATTTTAACTGGTCGATTTGATCATCCACTTATCCCAGAACACTGGGAATCACCGTATATAATTTACCTATTTTAGGCATATCGATGTTACTAGAGTTTGCATAATCCCCATTTATATATGCTATCTAGGCTGAGATTTTATAGGATCTATAGGAATTCAGAAAAAACAAGAACAAGAAAATGTGGCTATTTTTATCTTGCCTAAATGGCTAGTTAAACTGATGCCACTAAGTGCCGGTAAACATTAAAATAATAGTTGGTTAGATAGTTAGTACTTTGAATAGTTCTTTATTAATTAACATATACAACACAAAACGTATAACATAGTGTGAACATAGAATAAACTACGTGATAGGTGCTAACGACTGACTTATGATCTATAGATAATTGCAGGGCAGACTAGCGAGTTTGCCCTGTAGCTAATGTGTATTACAACCTCGACGTAATTGACCTTGGTCTCAACTTAAACATTGGCTATATGGTTGGTATATTGTAATGGTAGCAAGTAGAGACTCGGTTTTTACTTTTAGAACAATTGTAAGGTTTATTTAGTGGTTATATACACCACACTTTGTTACTGCATTAATGCATATAATGGTAATACATGTAGCTAAATAATTGTTAGGCAGTTGTTAATAGCTCAAAATATATACCCACTCTTAGTAAAGCAATACGACATTATAATGTGTATAGATCATTTAAGGATGCATAGAGTATGTAAGGAGTTAATAATTCTCAATTAGGAGACATTTGACCTTAATTAGGTGAGTTGAAATGAACACCCTGCTAAATATATCTTCCAAGCGATCACGCGCTTTGGCTGGTAGCATTGATACTGGAGATATTCGATTCAACCATTAGAGATACAGCATGAATTGCCGATAGGATCCCCAAAACTTATAAACCAATTGCAATCTACCAAATTGCTTCTAAACAAATACACAGTTCATATAAGGACTATATATCTATCCGAACACCAGATGTAATTGTAGATAGTTGCGCAATTAATAAGCAGATATATAGAGTATAACTCCAGGGTAACCCATAAGACAAAATTGTCCACCAAAATCAAAATCGGTGTATCTATAAAGATTCCCGGATACAAACAGAGTTCCGGTTAATCCTTGGGGGGGTTAGCAAAGATAGATATAAATGCTATTAGGAGCTTATCTTTGGATTGATAAATTAGAGTTAAACTCCCTGTTGTATATATCTTCCAGCCTGTCACGCGTTTCTAGTTGACGGCATATATATATGAGATGTTCAAATTAAACCAAAAGGAAAAAACAGCTATTTACCAACCCAACAAAAAAGGGGTAACCGTTCTTGTAAAAAGATTATTGCGTATATGTTGTCACAAAGTGTTTGTTGGTCCCTAAACAGAGAACACCAGTTGGCAATTTGCTGAATTGCCCCCAAATGGGTACACATGTCATATAAAACCAAAAAGCGTCTATTGTTGGAGCACCAATTGGAATAATGAAAAATGGTGTAAAGGGTAGGTAGATATAGCGATACAGCTATAATGCAACCCGCACATGAAAGCGTATATTTTGCAAACAAAGGCAATATCTAGTTTGCCGAAAAATAGTTTATCAACACATTAGGGTTATGTGACTGGAAAAAACGTTTCCCCATAATCGGCACACCAACAAGCTGAGATGATACAATATGATTGCGGGTAGCTGCTGTATATTGCTAATAATTCCCTAAATTATTGTTAGTCCCTAAACAGAGAACACCACTTAGCGATTTGCTGAATCGCCCCCAATGGGTACACATTTCATATGAAAATCCCAATAAGCGTCTGTTGCTGAAACACCAATTGGAATAATGATAATAGAATAAGTAGATATAGCGAATACAGCTATAATGCAACCCGCACATAAATGCGTATATTTCACAAGCTAAGGCAATATCTAGTTTGCCGAGAGTTAGTTAATCAAAATCAACACATTAGGGTTATGTGACTGGAAAAACGTTTCCCCAAAGTCGGCACACCAACAAGCTGGAATAACACAATGTGATTACGGGTAGCTGCTGTATATTGCTAATGGTTCCCCAAGAATATCAATAAATGATTCCTATACTATCCCTAAATGCATCAATATGCTAGGTTATATGGTATATACATTCTGCCTAACTCCATATCATTAAATCATTTGAGTCGCCAAAAGAGAGAAAGTGCACCCCGTGCTAGATAGTTAAAAGCAGACATATGGCCATTGCCAAAAAAATACGCTAACGCGCGTTTCGCCGCATAACCGGCTTCGTCCAGAGCGTGAAGTTGTCTGAACCTATAGATCCTATTTATAGTGTTCCCCCTTTAATTAACTTGGCTCGTTTAGATCGCTGTGAAAAGTTATTTGCATATCCTAGTTTCCGCATTTGTCGGCAATCATGTGACTCTCTCCCCACCAATGAACTTATGTTGGTGGTTCAAGGATTGAAGAGAAATAATTCTCTATGTTTGTATCTCACACGAATGCGTTCCAGCTTGTTTGAATGTTCGGTGTATCGTCAGTTGATTATTTAAGACTACCTTAAACTGTCTGCAAGATTTAATAGCATTCGGTTTAACAAGTAAATTCCGAACTGGGGATTGTATGGTTTGATTAGTATATCAAACTCTAGTTTACCTCCTTATGAGTATCTAAAGAGCATCGTTCTAAAAAGTGGAGATAATAATAATTGCTCTACACGTACTCACAAAGAAGGTGTTTATCTTATCCCCCCACCAAACTCTCACCGTCTGTTTATTATCTGGATATCTATAGATAGTCATTTTTTATTACCTGCAGAGTTTAGTGTATATGCAAAAAAGCGAGCCAAAAATATACAATTAATTTGTGTATGTTCTTCAAGCTAAGGGAACTAATAGGTCATAGGTATATATTGTAACCTTTACAACAAGACATGGTGCAAAACATCCAATGATGCCTATTGTGACAAAAAAGTGCAAAAAAAGGGGTGTATTTTCTTCCCCCCCATTTTCCTTATACCATATTTCAAAATTAAATACATATGTGTGTATATTTACATTCCTCGTACAAAAAATACATAATATTGGATTATTCTGCTTAAACTATAAAGACTGTCTTAAAAATTCTCAGCAGAGAAAATAAATTCAAGTAAATTAATGAAGATTTATGGAAAACCAGATGGAATTTAAATAAAGGGACTGAAGGTGAATCCTTCATTGAGGCCTTCTGGTGCCAGCGTATGTAGGGTATATGTCCAAAAGCATTCCCTACGTCTCAAACGGAGGTCATAGTTACCCCCCCTAGGATGGTGTTTAACTAGTTCTACTCCACAGAATTTTAAGTTACTGGTGTTGCCTCTCTGGCACTGCCTAACATGCCTTGCTACGGGTGTATCTATATGTCCACCAACTGATCTAATGTGTTCTCTGATCCTGTACTTAAAGGGGCGGAAGGTTTTACCTATGTACTTTTTTCCGCACCCACACGTGATCATATAGACTAGACCTGATGTATTACAGTTAAAGAAATTCTGAATTACGAAAGACTTCTCTTGTCTAGTATCCTGAATCACTTTAGAGTCTCTCAAGATATTAGGACAACTTTTGCATCGCCCAAACTATAGGTTCCTTTTAGATTGTTACATAGCCAACTCGTTGTTGGTGATGTTATTTTTTCATAGTGGCTATGGACAAGCAGATCTTTCAAGTTTCTGCATCTTCTATTTGTGATGGTCGCATGAGGCCCTATTGATTCTTTTAGATGTGGGTCTAAAGTAAGTGGATTTAATATAGTATAAAGTTATAAGTTGTAATCCATAATATCCTTGCTAAGTTGTTCCCTGTGTCATAGTTACAATACAGCGTATCTGGTTTGAGTTTGTTTTAGATGGATCTTGTAGAAGAGTCTCTCTCGAGTGATATGCTGCCTTTTGGTATGCCCTGCTTGAGGACTCTATTTGGGTACCCTTTCTCTTTGAAGTTTTTTTGAAGGGTTTTTGCCTGTTTTTCATACTCAATTTCAGATGAGCATATTCGCTTTAGTCTTAGATATTGTCCGTAGGGTATTCCCAATCTCAGTGATTTCGGATGGAAGCTCGACCAGTTAAGTAGATTATTCGTAGCTGTCTCTTTTCGATATAGAGTGGTGCTAACCAGTTCTTCATTGCGTGTTAATGTTACATCCAGAAAATTTAAGGAGTCACGATGAATTTCATGTGTGAAGCGAAGGTTTAAAGTGTTTCTATTCAGATAATTTGTTAGATCTACAAATTCTTCCGAGGTACCACCCCATATCAAGATAATATCATCGATGTATCTTTTCCAGAATAGAATTTTAGAGCGGTATGGATTGTAGTCTGAAAAGATTTGTTGTTTCTCCCAAACGCCTAGGTATAGGTTGGCATACGCTGGCGCACAAGTAGTGCCCATTTTAGTGCCCTGTATCTGATGGTAAAACTTCCGATCAAAAATGAAGTAATTATGTTTTAAAACAAAGGCCAAAAGTTCCCCAATGAAATTAATAAATTCCTCTGTGAAATCACCCGATTCATACAGGGCCAACCTAATGTGTAGTAGGCCCTCAGAGTGGGGGATGGAGCTATACAAAGCCTCCACATCAAGGCTACACATCCAAGCCTCTTTTGGGAGTTTGAGATTATTCATAATCTGTAAGAGTTGTTTTGTATCCCGAAGGTACGAAGGTAAAGTTTTAACTAGGTCTTGTAGGATCTGGTCTATGTATTGACTACAATTCTGCGTTAAATTCCCAATTCCGGACACTATGGGTCTACCAGGTGGTTTTTCCAAATTTTTGTGCACTTTAGGTAGCGCATAGAATGTTGCAATGGTAGGTTTGTCAGTTTTTAAGAACTTATATTCTTCCTCTGAAATGTGACCTTTCTCGTACCCACGGATCAAAATTTCACCCAACTGATCCATAAATCTTTTAGTCGGGTCCTGTGGTAGTCTTACATAGACTTTATTGTCCTCTAAAAGGGTTTTTACCATGAGTTCATACTGATCCTTAGACATAATAGTTATATTCCCCCCCTTATCGGAGGGTTTTATAATAAAGTCTGTATTCATGGTTAGTTCTTTGAGTGCTTTTCTCTCCTTTATCGTGAGGTTATCTTCAGTTAATTCGATTTTTGGATTACCGCTCAGTTTCTCTATATCTTGGCAGACCAATTTCCTGAATAACTCCAGGTTATCGTATTGTTTTATTGAGGGGGTAAAGGTGGTCTTAGATTTTAAATTGGAATAAGGTGGGCCCTTCTCAGGGGCTTCGTTCTCATTTAGAAGTTGGATTAAGGTTTCCAAACATTCCAGTTCTTTCACCTCTAAACCTTTCATTTTCGCTTGTTTTTCTCTTTTTAACACATGAAATTTCTTCAAGGCCAATTTTCGCGCAAACAAATTGATATCCTTAATCCAGTTAAATGAATTAAATTTTGGCTTTGGTACAAAAGATAGACCCTTCTTTAAGACCATCTCCTGTTCCATTGAGATGGGGGTACCAGACATATTAATGATACGTAGTTGTGGTTCTAATAGTCGTCCCTTCTCCTTTGCCCTCGTCTCCCTCCCCTGCCCCGCCCTCGTTGTCGTCTCGGGGGCTCCATGTCCTCTAAAAAAGGAGAGGCAAAAGTAATTCCCCGTTTCAGAATACTTCTAGGGAGGGTTGGGTTTTCATCTAAGGTCTCATTTTCAGTTTCTGAGGATTCGTACTCACTAGTAGATCCATTAGTGCTAGTTGTTCGCATCTGTCTTTTTGGTCTTCTAAAGACTGTGCCCTCTTTGTAGTCTTTTAGATCCCGAAGAAATTTTTTATGCTTTCTAGTTTTTATTTCTGTTTCATTTCTCTCTAATTTCAATTTCATTTTCGCTTCTAGTTGTAAATAGATGGGATCTTTCTTTGATGTTTGTACCTTATCCACAAGATCTTGGATCTTTTTATTTACGTCACTTAAAAAGATCTGTTCATATTTCTGGATGATATTCATAAATTTATTTGAGCATTCTATTGCCGCTTGCTCCCATTCCTGTATAAAAGTCTCATGTGTTATATGAGAGGCAGGAATATTAGATACTCTTAAACCTCTGGGAATCATCTCCTTCTTACAATAATTTTCCAATGATGAAATTTCCCACAGTGATCTCATCTGCTGATGGAGCAATTTTGTTAGGCTATTAAACTGTCCCATGAGGGATTCGTCCTTGGGGGTCTCTTCTAAGAATACTTCAGAGAATACAGAATCTGCATCCTTTCCCCATATGGGTTTATCCCTCATGGATGCCACAAAACCCAACATTTTTACTCCTAATTTGTCCCAGTAAATTAGTTTAAGCAGGATGTTATATAGATCGTTAATGCTTGAAAGTAAGCTCCTTATTGGTATTAAAACCTCTTACAAAACTTAGTGTATAATTGGATTGGACCCAATAACAAATCGGGGCCAAAAAAGGGGAAGAGCCTCGATTACCAGCGTTTGATAGGATTAAACCTTAATTAAGAATATAGAAAAAACAAGAACAAGAAAATGTGGCTATTTTTATCTTGCCTAAATGGCTAGTTAAACTGATGCCACTAAGTGCCGGTAAACATTAAAATAATAGTTGGTTAGATAGTTAGTACTTTGAATAGTTCTTTATTAATTAACATACAACAAAACGTATAACATAGTGTGAACATAGAATAAACTACGTGATAGGTGCTAACGACTGACTTATGATCTATAGATAATTGCAGGGCAGACTAGCGAGTTTGCCCTGTAGCTAATGTGTATTACAACCTCGACGTAATTGACCTTGGTCTCAACTTAAACATTGGCTATATGGTTGGTATATTGTAATGGTAGCAAGTAGAGACTCGGTTTTTACTTTTAGAACAATTGTAAGGTTTATTTAGTGGTTATATACACCACCACTTTGTTACTGCATTAATGCATATAATGGTAATACATGTAGCTAAATAATTGTTAGGCAGTTGTTAATAGCTCAAAATATATACCCACTCTTAGTAAAGCAATACGACATTATAATGTGTATAGATCATTTAAGGATGCATAGAGTATGTCACTAGGAGTTAATAATTCTCAATTAGGAGACATTTGACCTTAATTAGGTGAGTTGAAATGAACACCCTGCTAAATATATCTTCCAAGCGATCACGCGCTTTGGCTGGTAGCATTGATACTGGAGATATTCGATTCAACCATTAGAGATACAGCATGAATTGCCGATAGGATCCCCAAAACTTATAAACCAATTGCAATCTACCAAATTGCTTCTAAACAAATACACAGTTCATATAAGGACTTATATATCTATCCCTAGAACACCAGATGTAATTGTAGATAGTTGCGCAATTAATAAGCAGATATATAGAGTATAACTCCAGGGTAACCCATAAGACAAAATTGTCCACCAAAATCAAAATCGGTGTATCTATAAAGATTCCCGGATACAAACAGAGTTCCGGTTAATCCTTGGGGGGGTTAGCAAAGATAGATATAAATGCTATTAAGAGCTTATCTTTGGATTGATAAATTAGAGTTAAACTCCCTGTTGTATATATCTTCCAGCCTGTCACGCGTTTCTAGTTGACGGCATATATATATGAGATGTTCAAATTAAACCAAAAGGAAAAAAACATATTTACCAACCCAAAAAAGGGGTAACCGTTCTTGTAAAAAGATTATTGCGTATATGTTGTCACAAAGTGTTTGTTGGTCCCTAAACAGAGAACACCAGTTGGCAATTTGCTGAATTGCCCCCAAATGGGTACACATGTCATATAAAACCCAAAAGCGTCTATTGTTGGAGCACCAATTGGAATAATGAAAAATGGTGTAAAGGGTAGGTAGATATAGCGGATACAGCTATAATGCAACCCGCACATGAAAGCGTATATTTTGCAAACAAAGGCAATATCTAGTTTGCCGAAAAATAGTTTATCAACACATTAGGGTTATGTGACTGGAAAAAACGTTTCCCCATAATCGGCACACCAACAAGCTGAGATGATACAATATGATTGCGGGTAGCTGCTGTATATTGCTAATAATTCCCTAAATTATTGTTAGTCCCTAAACAGAGAACATCACTTAGCGATTTGCTGAATCGCCCCCAAATGGGTACACATTTCATATGAAAATCCCAATAAGCGTCTGTTGCTGAAACACCAATTGGAATAATGATAAACGGTGTAATAGATAAGTAGATATAGCGAATACAGCTATAATGCAACCCGCACATAAATGCGTATATTTCACAAGCTAAGGCAATATCTAGTTTGCCGAGAGTTAGTTAATCAAAATCAACACATTAGGGTTATGTGACTGGAAAATCGTTTCCCCATAGTCGGCACACCAACAAGCTGGAATAACACAATGTGATTACGGGTAGCTGCTGTATATTGCTAATGGTTCCCCAAGAATATCAATAAATGATTCCTATACTATCCCTAAATGCATCAATATGCTAGGTTATATGGTATATACATTCTGCCTAACTCCATATCATTAAATCATTTGAGTCGCCAAAAGAGAGAAAGTGCACCCCGTGCTAGATAGTTAAAAGCAGACATATGGCCATTGCCAAAAAAATACGCTAACGCGCGTTTCGCCGCATAACCGGCTTCGTCCAGAGCGTGAAGTTGTCTGAACCTATAGATCCTATTTATAGTGTTCCCCCTTTAATTAACTTGGCTCGTTTAGATCGCTGTGAAAAGTTATTTGCATATCCTAGTTTCCGCATTTGTCGGCAATCAAGTGACTCTCTCCCCACCAATGAACTTATGTTGGTGGTTCAAGGATTGAAGAGAAATAATTCTCTATGTTTGTATCTCACACGAATGCGTTCCAGCTTGGTTGAGAGTTCGGTGTATCGTCAGTTGATTATTTAAGACTACCTTAAACTGTCTGCAAGATTTAATAGCATTCGGTTTAACAAGTAAATTCCGAACTGGGGATTGTATGGTTTGATTAGTATATCAAACTCTAGTTTACCTCCTTATGAGTATCTAAAGAGCATCGTTCTAAAAAGTGGAGATAATAATAATTGCTCTACACGTACTCACAAAGAAGGTGTTTATCTTATCCCCCCACCAAACTCTCACCGTCTGTTTATTATCTGGATATCTATAGATAGTCATTTTTTATTACCTGCAGAGTTTAGTGTATATGCAAAAAAGCGAGCCAAAAATATACAATTAATTTGTATGTTCTTATATATCAAGCTAAGGGAACTAATAGGTCATAGGTATATATTGTAACCTTTACAACAAGACATGGTGCAAAACATCCAATGATGCCTATTGTGACAAAAAAGTGCAAAAAAGGGGTGTATTTTCTTCCCCCCATTTTCCTTATACCATATTTCAAAATTAAATACATATGTGTGTATATTTACATCCCTCGTACAAAAAATACATAATATTGGATTATTCTGCTTAAACTATAAAGACTGTCTTAAAAATTCTCAGCAGAGAAAATAAATTCAAGTAAATTAATGAAGATTTATGGAAAACCAGATGGAATTTAAATAAAGGGACTGAAGGTGAATCCTTCATTGAGGCCTTCTGGTGCCAGCGTATGTAGGGTATATGTCCAAAAGCATTCCCTACGTCTCAAACGGAGGTCATAGTTACCCCCCCTAGGATGGTGTTTAACTAGTTCTACTCCACAGAATTTTAAGTTACTGGTGTTGCCTCTCTGGCACTGCCTAACATGCCTTGCTACGGGTGTATCTATATGTCCACCAACTGATCTAATGTGTTCTCTGATCCTGTACTTAAAGGGGCGGAAGGTTTTACCTATGTACTTTTTTCCGCACCCACACGTGATCATATAGACTAGACCTGATGTATTACAGTTAAAGAAATTCTGAATTACGAAAGACTTCTCTTGTCTAGTATCCTGAATCACTTTAGAGTCTCTCAAGATATTAGGACAACTTTTGCATCGCCCACAACTATAGGTTCCTTTTAGATTGTTACATAGCCAACTCGTTGTTGGTGATGTTATTTTTTCATAGTGGCTATGGACAAGCAGATCTTTCAAGTTTCTGCATCTTCTATTTGTGATGGTCGCATGAGGCCCTATTGATTCTTTTAGATGTGGGTCTAAAGTAAGTAACGGCCAATATCTGTCCATAATATCCTTGACTAAGTTGTTCCCTGTGTCATAGTTACCAATACAGCGTATCTGGTTTGAGTTTGTTTTAGATGGATCTTGTAGAAGAGTCTCTCTCGAGTGATATGCTGCCTTTTGGTATGCCTGCTTGAGGACTCTATTTGGGTACCCTTTCTCTTTGAAGTTTTTTTGAAGGGTTTTTGCCTGTTTTTCATACTCAATTTCAGATGAGCATATTCGCTATAGTCTTAGATATTGTCCGTAGGGTATTCCCAATCTCAGTGATTTCGGATGGAAGCTCGACCAGTTAAGTAGATTATTCGTAGCTGTCTCTTTTCGATATAGAGTGGTGCTAACCAGTTCTTCATTGCGTGTTAATGTTATATCCAGAAAATTTAAGGAGTCACGATGAATTTCATGTGTGAAGCGAAGGTTTAAAGTGTTTCTATTCAGATAATTTGTTAGATCTACAAATTCTTCCGAGGTACCACCCCATATCAAGATAATATCATCGATGTATCTTTTCCAGAATAGAATTTTAGAGCGGTATGGATTGTAGTCTGAAAAGATTTGTTGTTTCTCCCAAACGCCTAGGTATAGGTTGGCATACGCTGGCGCACAAGTAGTGCCCATTGCAGCATACGCTGGTAATCGAGGCTCTTCCCCTTTTTTGGCCCCGATTTGTTATTGGGTCCAATCCAATTATACTCTATAGGAATTCATACCGATTATAATCCACTCTAATAACAGATTGCGCCACTAGGATCCTCCCCTTTTCTACAGGTTACGCATGATACTGTTGTTCTATGTCTCAAAACAGGGGTCCTTCATTCTGAGTATATAACGTTTCCGGTTATTGAATCCCCGTCTTGTCCGGTTCTTCTGGGCTTTCCCTGGTTGGTACGCCACAATCCTTCTCTTGATTGGGATTTTGTTGAGATCAAGTCTTGGAGCTCTCGTTGTTGGACACAATGTTTACAGAGAGTCACCAACAATAGGGAGTCTCAATGTCCCCGCTCTCTCCTCTATCTACAGAGGTGCCTGAATGGTACCAAGACAAAGATTTGAAGGCAGTGTTTGAAAAGAAGAACTGTGATATCTTGCCTCCCATAGACCTTATGACTGTGGAATAGATCTGCTTCCCGGTACCATGCCACCTAGAGGTCATGTCTATCCTCTGTCACAAAAGGAGAACGAAATAATGGAAGAATATATAAGGGAGAACCTGGCAAAGGGTTTCATAAGACGTTCTTCCTCCCCAGCAGGGGCAGGGTTCTTCTTTGTCTCCAAAAAAGAGGGAGACCTTAGACCTTGTATTGATTACCGCGGCCTAAACCGCATAACCATTCGCAACGTATACCCTATACCACTAATATCCGAGTTATTTGATAGATTACGAGGGGCCAAGTACTACACTAAGCTAGATCTCACAGGTGCATATAATTTGGTAAGGGTAAAGGAACAGCATGAGTGGAAAACCGTATTTAATACCCGTAGTGGGCACTACGAGTATCTGGTAATGCCTTTTGGGTTGTGTAATGCCCCAGCAGTATTTCAAGACCTCATAAATGATGTACTTAGAGAGTTTTTACAGATTTTTGTTATTGTTTATTTAGATTACATATTGATTTATTCACCTGATCTTGAAACCCATCATGCGCATGTGCGGACCGTTCTTAGACGATTGCTAGAAAACGGTGTATATCGCAAACTCGAAAAGTGTATATTCGATCTCACCAAGGTACATTTTCTCGGATATGTTATTACACCTGAGGGTTTCCAAATGGATCCCACCAAGTTGTCCTCTATAGTAGATTGGTCGTTGCCTCAAGGGTTGAAAGCCATTCAGAGATTTTTGGGTTTTGCCAACTACTATAGGCGATTCATAAAAACATTTTCCTCATTGGTTGCCCTCTAACCAAGATGACAAAAAGGGGTATACAAAACCAAAAATGGACTCCATATGCGAGACAAGCGTTTGAGAACCTTAAACCTCCTGTGTTAAGACATCCCGATCCTAGGTTACTGTTCCAACTAGAGGTAGATGCTTCAGAAATAGGAATAGGAGCCCTCTTCTCTCAAAGGGAGACACCAGATAACCCATTACATCCTTGCGGGTTCTTCTCTCGTAAACTGTCCCCTGCTGAAATGAATTATGACATAGGGAATTGAGAATTATTGGCGGTTGTATCCGCCTTGTCTGAATGGAGACATTTGTTGGAGGGGTCTTCTGTACCCGTCATGATAATCACAGACCATAAAACTTTAACCTATATAGGGGATGCTAAACGGTTGAATGCAAGGCAAGCCAGGTGGTCATTGTTCTTGTCCAGTTTTAACTTTCTTTGATCTATTGACCTGGGTCAAAGAATATCAAGGCAGACGCTTTGTTTCGACAGTTTGATCCGTACGAACGCATATACAAGATAACAATCCCATTGTTCCCGAAGCCCGCATCGTGTCAGCAACCACGGTCACCGTTTCTTCCCCTCTGCTCGAACGCCTTCAGGTAGCTCAGGAACTTGCGCCAGAGGACACACCTCCTGACAAACTTTTTGTTCCTGAAAACCAAAGAGAAAATCTTATTACACTACATCATGACACCAAACCGTCGGGCCACATGGGGATATCTAAAACCATATCCAGTTTAAAACGACAATTTTGGTGGCCTACATTATGACAGAATGTAAAAGAATTTGTATCCGCGTGTAATACATGTGCCAGAAATAAAAGTCAAAGACACTTACCTGTGGGTTTATTGCATCCCTTACCCATTCCGGATAGACCATGGTCTCACATTGCCATGGATTTTATAGTCGATTTACCCCCCTCTAAGGGGAACACGGTGATCCTCACCATTGTAGATCAATTTTCTAGAATGGCTGACTTGGTCCCTCTCCCCAAGTTACCCTCTGCAGTAGATCTGGTACCCATATTCATAGACAACGTGGTGAGACTTCACGGTATACCACTTGAGATTGTCTCAGATAGTGGCACTCAATTCGTCTCACAATTTTGGAAGGGTTTTTGCAAAAACATGAGTGTTACGTTAGCTTTTTCATCCGCATATCATCCCCAAACTAATGGGGCATCCGAAAGAGCCAATCAAGGGCTAGAACAATACCTACGGTGTTTCATATCTCAACAGCAACATTCCTGGTCCGACTACTTACCATGGGCAGAATACGCTCGCAACAATACTGATAACGACACTACCGGTCACTCCCCGTTTTTTACAGTCTATGGCTTCCATCCCCCGATGCTTCCGTCCCAGTTTTCCGACCTCCAATCTACCTGCATTGGAGGATCACTTACATGCCGTCCAGCAGATATGGGTACAAGTAAAGGACATATCTGAAAGGAACGTCAGAGCGCAAAAGGAAAAAGCCGACAAAAGTAGACGCATGTCACCGGTTTATGCGGTTGGGAATCAGGTCTGGTTATTCACTCGCCATATCAAGTTACGGGTACCGACTATGAAGTTAGCCCCGCGCTTCATAGGCCCCTACAGGGTCTTGCATCTTCTTAATCCGGTGTCCTGTCAGTTGGCCTTACCACGTACTCTCCGAATCCATAACGTGTTCCACGTGAGTTTATTGAAACCTTTAGTCTGCAATCGTTTCACTCGCTCCATCCCACCTCCTCCACCTATTGATATAGAAGGTGAAGCGGAATATGAGATTAACTCGGTTCTAGATTCCAGACTGTGTAGAGGGTCCCTTCAGTACTTGGTTGATTGGAAGGGTTATGGGCCTGAGGATAGATCCTGGTTGCCTGCTCGCGACGTCCATGCTCCACGTCTGGTCCGTGCCTTTCATAGGGCTCATCCTCGGGCACCGAGGGGTCGTTCGAGGACCTCCCATAGGGATGCGGGTACTGTTACGTGCCCCGCCATGGCCCCTCGGCGCCCGGCAGCGTCGTCCTCGCTGCTCGCTGTCCATGCGCCGAGTGAAGAGAGGAATCCGGGCGGTCACGTGAGACGCCGGGGGGAGGAGCCCGGCGTGATGACGCGGACCCACCAGGTTTAAAAACACAGGCAATGTATTTCCACATTGCCCTAATGTGGTTAACATCCCTTAGAGATGCTCTATTGTATTTTGGTATTTCTGGTTCTGACATTTGGCAAACCGCTTCTGACTATTCTGGTTCTGACATATTGGCAAACCGCTTCTGTCAATTCTGGTTCTGATATATT
Source organism: Leptobrachium leishanense (assembly GCA_009667805.1). Lineage (NCBI taxonomy): Eukaryota > Metazoa > Chordata > Amphibia > Anura > Megophryidae > Leptobrachium > Leptobrachium leishanense. The sequence continues at coordinate 351,131,269 of CM019063.1, read as the reverse complement.
GGCACTGTACCTTGACCTCACCTTGCTGCGAGTTATCTATTCATAGGTATATATATTATAGACCGACCACTTCTAAGGATCGGAGGGAAAGGATAGGGTGCTGCGTGCAAGGATCATATGCCTCCAGGTGGGGAACGTATCACCTTTGTTGCAATGATATACAAATATATATATAATGAATTTGGAAGTTACTGTGATTGAAGTAATTAAGCAAGGAATTATATAACCCAAATATAACAAGCAGAAGATTAGAAGCTTAATTCTCGATATTAGGGGAGGATTCACTAAATAAGTGTTTCTTACTTATCATTCTAGAAATAGAATAAGTGATAGCTCATCTTTTGTTAATCCAAGAGCACAGGAGATATATACATATACAGTCAGGTCCAGAAATATTGGGACATCAACACAATTCTAACATCTTTGGCTCTATACACCACCACAATGGAGTTGGAATGAAACAAACACAATGTGCTGTAACTGCAGACTGTCAGCTTTTGAGGGTATGTACATCCAACTCAGGTGAACGGTGTAGGACTTACAGCAGTTTGCATATGTGCCTCCCACTTGTTAAGGGACCAAAAGTAATGGGACAGAATAATAATCATAAATCAAACTTTCCCTTCTTAATACTTGGTTGCAAATCCTTTGCAGTCAATCAGAGCCTGAAGTCTGGAATGCATAGACATCCCCAGATGCTGGGTTTCATCCCTGGTGATGCTCTGCCAGGCCTCTACTGCAACTGTCTTCAGTTCCTGCTTGTTCTTGGTGCATTTTCCCTTCAGTTTTGTCTTCAGCAAGTGAAATGCATGCTCAATGGGATTCAGGTCCGGTGATTGACTTGGCCATTGCATAACATTCCACTTCTGTCCCTTCAAAAACTCTTTGGTTGCTTTTGCAGTATGTTTTGGGTCATTGTCCATCTACACTGTGAAGCGACGTCCAATGAGTTCTGCAGCATTTGGCTGAATGTGAGCAGATAATATTGCCCGAAACACTTCAGAATTCATCCTGCTGCTTTTGTCAGCAGTCACATCATCAACAAATACAAGAGAACCAGTTCCATTGGCATCCATACATGCCCACGCATGACACTACCACCACGCTTCACTGATGAGGTGGTATGCTTCGGATCATGAGCAGTTCCTTTCCTTCTCCATACTTTTCTCTTCCCATCACTCTGGTACAAGTTGATTTTGGTCTCATCTGTCCATAGGATCTTGTTCCAGAACTGTGAAGGCTTTGTTTGGTGTTGTTTGGCAAACTCTAATCTGGCATTCCTTTTTTTGAGGCTCACCAATGGTTTACATTTTGTGGTGAACCCTCTGTATTTACTCTGGTGAAGTCTTCTCTTGATTGTTGACTTTGACACACATACACCTACCTCCTGGAGAGTGTTCTTGATCTGGCCAACTGTTGTGAAGGATGTTTTCTTCACCAGGGAAAGAATTCTTCATTCACCCACCACAGTTGTTATCTGTGGTCTCCCGGGTCTTTTGATGTTGCTGATGTTGCTGAGCTCACTGGTGCATTCCTTCTTTTTGAGAATGTTCCAAACAGTTGTTTTGGCCACGCCTAATGTTCTTGCTATCTCTCTGATGGGTTTGTTTTGTTTCTTCAGCCTAATGATGGCTTGCTTCACTGATAGTGAAGGCTCTTTAGATCTCATCTTGAGAGTTGACAGCAACAGATTCCAAATGCAAATAGCACACTTGAAATGAACTCTGGGCCTTTCATCTGCACATTGTAATTGGGGTAATGAGGGAATATCACACATCTCGCCATGGAACAGCTGAGAAGTCAATTGTCCCATTACTTTTGGTCCCTTAACAAGTGGGAGGCACATCTGCAAACTGCTGTAAGTCCTACACCGTTCACCTGAGTTGGATGTACATACCCTCAAATTAAAGCTGACAGTCTGCAGTTTAAGCACATTGGAGTTGGAATGAAACAAACACATTGTGGTGGTGTATAGAGCCAAAGATGTTAGAATTGTGTCGATGTCCCAATATTTCTGGACCTGACTGTATATCTACAAGATACTAGCTTGTTTTAAACTGGTGCTGGGAATACATGTTAATTGTTTTCTTTAAGCAGAGATGTTTAGTAACCATGTGTATGTAGTTACTAACTGATAAGATAAATGATATTAATCATATATGCAGTTACTAACAGGAGATACATATATTGGGGAGCTAGAAATCTGTGTGCTGATGGATGGATGTTGTTGTGTTTTATACATTTTTGATTATGTTATGAGATTTAAGTCTTTTTTGTATACGTAATAAATATATATTTTATCTAAGCTGGGTGGCAGGGCTCGAGTCGAGCGGGAACGCGCGGGAACAGCGTTCCCGCACTTCTCCCACAGCGGGAACGCTGCGGGAATGCAGCGTTCCCGCTGTGGCCCAAGCCCGAAAGGCTGGAGCAGGCGGCCGCCGCACATTGCCGGCGGCCGCGTGCTTCCTGTTAGAACGGCCCGCTGACAGGAAGTGGAGCCGCTCGCCTGGCTGTTTCATCGATCCCAGGCGAGCGGCTGCACTTCCTGCCAGCGGCCGTTCTAACAGGAAGCACGCGGCCGCCAGGCGCAGACGCCGCAGAGAGGTGAGCTGGGGGCACTATCCATGAGCTGGGGGGCAGTATCCATGAGCTGGGGGACATTTCCATGAGCTGGGGGGGCAAATCCATGAGCTGGGGGACATTTCCATGAGCTGGGGGCAAATCCATGAGCTGGGGACATTTCCATGAGCTGGGGGGGGCAAATCCATGAGCTGGGGACATTTCCATGAGCTGGGGGACATTTCCATGAGCTGGGGGGCAGTATCCATGAGCTGGGGGACATTTCCATGAGCTGGGGGACATTTCCATGAGCTGGGGGGGCAAATCCATGAGCTGGGGGACATTTCCATGAGCTGGGGGGCATATCCATGAGCTGGGGGACATTTCCATGAGCTGGGGGGCAGTATCCATGAGCTGGGGGACATTTCCATGAGCTGGGGGGGCAAATCCATGAGCTGGGGACATTTCCATGAGCTGGGGGGCATATCCATGAGCTGGGGCATTTCCATGAGCTGGGGGCATATCCATGAGCTGGGGGGGCAAATCCATGAGCTGGGGGACATTTCCGTGAGCTGGGGGCATATCCATGAGCTGGGGGGCATATCCATGAGCTGGGGCATTTCCATGTGCTGGGGCATATCCATGAGCTGGGGGGCAAATTCATGAGCTGGGGGACATTTCCGTGAGCTGGGGGGCATTTCCATGAGCTGGGGGGCATATCCATGTGCTGGGGGGCATATCCATGTGCTGGGGCATTTCCATGTGCTGGGGGGCATTTCCATGTGCTGGGGGGCATATCCATGAGCTGGGGGCATATCCATGAGCTGGGGGGGCAAATCCATGAGCTGGGGGGCAGTATCCATGAGCTGGGGGACATTTCCATGAGCTGGGGGGCATATCCATGTGATGGGGCATTTCCATGAGCTGGGGCATTTCCATGAGCTGGGGGGCATTTCCATGAGCTGGGGGGCATTTCCATGAGCTCGGGGGCATATCCATGAGCTGGGGCATTTCCATGAGCTGGGGGGCATATCCATGTGCTGGGGCCTATCCATGTGCTGGGGCATTTCCATGAGCTGGGGGGCATATCCATGTGCTGGGGCATTTCCATGAGCTGGGGGGCATTTCCATGTGCTGGGGCATTTCCATGAGCTGGGGGGCATATCCATGAGCTGGGGGGCATTTCCATGAGCTGGGGGGCATATCCATGAGCTGGGCATTTCCATGAGCTGGGGGACAGTATCCATGAGCTGGGGGACAGTATCCATGAGCTGGGGGACAGTATCCATGAGCTGGGGGGCATATCCATGAGCTGGGGGCATTACCCATGAGCTGGGGGCATTATCCATGAGCTGGGGCAATATCCATGAGCTGGGGGCATTATCCATGAGCTGGGGCAATATCCATGAGCTGGGGCAATATCCATGAGCTGGGGACATTATCCATGAGCTGGGGCAAATCCATGAGCTGGGGGCATTATCCATGAGCTGGGGCATATCCATGAGCTTGGGGCAATATCCAAGAGCTGGGGGCATTATCCATGAGACCTGGGAGCATATATCCATGAGACCTGGGGGCAATATCCATGAGACCTGGGGGCATTATCCATGAGCTGGGGGCATATATCCATGAGACCTGGGGGCATTATCCATGAGACCTGGGGGCATTATCCATGAGCTGGGGGCAATATCCATGAGCTGGGGGCAATATCCATGAGACCTTGGGGCATTATCCATGAGACCTGGGAGCATATATCCATGAGACCTGGGGGCATTATCCATGAGACCTGGGGCAATATCCATGAGAGCTGGGGGCATTATCCATGAGAGCTGGGGGCATCATCCATGAGAGCTGGGGTAATTATATCAATGTGAACTGGGAAAATATATCCATATAACCAGTGCCGTGTATATTATTCTGTGGGTCCAGTGCTGTGTATATAATTCTGGGGGGTCTGTGCCTGGATATATATATAGATTATATATAAAACGCGTTAGTCCAGTTGCCAAAATCGCGAGTATACCTGTACGTAGTGATACCTTTCACTGATCAGTATAGTTTCCAGTTTACACTCTTGAAAGCTTGTCTTTTAAATGTAATGTTAACCCAATAAAAATGGTATCACCGGCTCGTCCGGCTATACTCGTGATTATATATATTTTTTCTTCAGGTAATAGGGGTTGTGGAATTCGTGGGTGAGTTCCCTCACTTTTTTTCCCAGGACTTGACCCCTGCTGGGTGGTATTATTTTTTCAAGCAAAACACGTACAATAAAAGAATTTTGGAGAACTGAGAAATATAGATGATTGAGGTTTATACCTCTTATAAATTTCTTACCTGTAATATCTCCGACAATCTATATATCACTCACCATGTCAGAAAGACCAAAAAGGACAGGCAGACACTTCCAGACAAGCAGCCTCTGTGTCGGAAGGCAGTGCCCCTGGTTGTCGTGAACGTGGTGCATCCTCTGCAGGGGCACGCTTGTCCTTTCTAACTGGTGCTGGCCGTCTTTTGCTGCAGCAACATACAGAGGATTTGCAGGATTGGCTAACAAGGCCATCCTCATCCTCCGAGTCTTCTGCCAGCCAGGCTTGTAGTGGTTTACAGTCCACCTCAGCTGCCAAAGCATCTACTGCAGCCTCCATGTCCACAGCTACTACTGCCGTAGCCTCACTATCACACACGGAGGAGTCAGCTGAATTGTTTGACTACAATGACAGTGACATTCTGCTTGAGGATGCGCAGCAACTACAGTGCTCTTATTCAAACTCTGAGGTTGAGGAAGGGAGTATAATCAACCTAGAGTGAGGGGGTGCCAGTGATGACACACAAATAACTGGCACTCATGTTGCCCCAGCAGCTGCAGCATACTGCCAAGTTGGCTCCAGTGATGAGGAGATAGGGGGTGATGATGATGATGAGGTCACTGACTCCGCCTAGGTGCCTGATCGAACAGAGGATTCAAGTGAGGAGGAGGAGGATGCACAACAAACACGAGGCACAACGTCCTCTATGAGCAACCATAGCCAGTCCAAGCCATCAGAAGTCACAGCTGCTCAGGTGCAGAGCACTGTTATCTCAAAGCACATGTGCAGGAAGTCTTCTGTCTGGGAGTTCTTTAATAAATGTGAAGCAGACAGCACCGTTGCTATTTGTAATCTATGTCAGAAGAGGATCAAGCATGGGAAAGACATCCCACACTTGGGTACCACATGCATGAGGCGACATATGACCACCTGCCATGCATCCCATTGGCACAACACTTTGCATAGGTCCTCCTCCTCCTCATCTGACTCTACCCCACTATATGTCCTGCCATGTCATTGCCTACAACCTCCACTGACAGGGATGATGCTACAGTAATGGGTGTACCAGGTCCTTCCTCAGAATGTGACAGCATCCCATCAGCTGAAGATTTACGCAGTCAGATTACGTTGCCCCAGCTGCTACAGTGTAAGAAAGAATATAGTCCCAACCATCCCCAAGCACAGCGTCTAAATGCCAGCTTAGCAAAATTACTCGCTTTACAGCTGCTGCCTTTCCAGCTGGTGGACTCTGCTTCCTTCCGTGAATTTGCCGAATGTGCTGTATCACAGTGGCAGGTTCCAAAATGCCATTTCTTTTCACAGAAGGCCATTCCAGCACTATACCAGCATGTGGAAGACAATGTTATGGAGTCATTGGGAAAAGCAGTCAGTAGCAAGGTGCACATGACTTTAGACACGTGGTCCAGCAAGCATGGACAGGGCCGTTACATTTCCTTCATGGCACACTGGGTAACTCTGCTTGCAGCTGGGAGGGATCCATGACAGGGCTCTGTGCTGGAGCTTGTTCATCCACCATGCCTCCAGAAAGCTGCTTATATGAGGTCTTTCTGCTCCACCACCTCTTCCTCCTCCTTCTCTGTCTCTTGCGAAGTGGCAGTTAAACCGACGAGTGACAGGGGCTACGCAATGGCTCAAGCAAAAAGATGCCATACTGTGCTTGAGCTGGTTTGTTTAGGGGACAGGAGCCACACCGGGCCAGAAATTCTGTCAGCTCTGCAGGGGCAGGCACGGAGAGGGTTAACACCACGTCAGCTTCAGCTGGGACTGGTCGTCTGTGATAATGGCAGCAACCTTCTCTCCGCCCTACGCAAGGGTAAATTGACGCATGTATCATGCCTAGCACACATCCTAAATCTAGCAGTACAGCGTTTCCTAACATGGTACCCAGGGCTGGCAGAGCCCTGGCCAGAAAAGCTGGCTCAGCCAGGCCAGAAAAGTCTGCAGCCACTTCAGACGGTCATTCCCAGCAAGTGTTCGCCTGGCAGAAATTCAAAGAGAATTCCACCTTCCCACAAACCGCCTGATCTGTGACATGCCCACCAGGTCGAACTCGACATTGGCAATGCCGCAGCGTCTGCACAAGCAGCAGAGGGCCATCAACGAGTACCTGTGTGAGTATGGCACAAGGACAGGTTCAGGTCAACTTGTTTCCCCCCCCCGCAGTGGCTGATGATGAAGGATGCATGCACTGTACTGTCACCATTTGAAGAAGCAACAAGGATGGTGAGCAGGGACAGTGCATGCATCAGTGGCACCATTCCTTTAGTGTTCCTGCTGGAGCGCACTCTGCGGGGAATTATAGAGGCAGTGGCACTAGAGACAGAGCAGCGGGAGGAAGTGGAGGCCTTCCCTAGCTCTCAAGGCCCCAGTCTTTACATAGACAGTATTCCTGCGGGTCCTCAGATCAGACAGGAGGAGGAATATTTAAGTAGTGGGGGCATTGAAGGGGGGATTCCTCAAGGGAGGGTTTTGTGTGCCCAGAAACCCAAGGACTAGTACGTGGCTGGGAGGAGGAAGTGCACGGTGGGGTCATCCTCATTGACCAGGAAGACTCAGAAGCTAATGCCACCTCCAACCTACGCTGCATGGGCTCCCTTATCCTGCAAAGCCTGCTAAAGGACCCCAGAATTCGTGCTATCAAGGAGAGGGATCATTACTGATCCCTCTCACTGATCCCACCTACAAAACCCTCACTAACTCAGCTCCCCACTACCTGTCCTCACTAATCACCAAATACACCCCAGCCCGCTCCCTAAGGTCAAACAGTGACCTGCGCCTAGCTTCTCCCCGCATCACCTCTTCCCATGATAGACTGCAGGATTTCTCACGCGCAGCCCCCACTCTCTGGAACGCTCTCCCTCGTACTGTCAGACTTTCCCCTAACTTCTCTTCCTTCAAACGCTCCCTTAAAACCTATTTAGGGAAGCCTACCACCCAACTCACTGACGAAACCATCAATCACTCTCACCTTGCAGTCCTCTCTTCCTGTTTCCAACCCCAACCCTCCTAGATTGTGAGTTCCTACGTGAATAGGGCCTCATCTCCTCCTGTACTGTTTGTCAAATGTTGTTCAATGTATTGTATTGTAACCCTGTCTATACTGTGCCTATTGTACAGCGCTGCGGAATATGCTGGCGCTTTAGAAATAAAGAATAATAATAAATAATAATTACTGGTTGGCAAGCCTTCTTGATCCATGATACAAGGGTAAAGATGCAGAGCTCATCCTGCCCGCACAGAGGGAGGACAGGATGAAACAACTTGAGGACGCTCTAAAGCGACACTTGTGTAACACCTTTCCAGGCACTGATAGGTTACCAAGTGATGACACAGGTGCTTCTGAGTCTGCGGATGATCAGAGGAAGAGCGGTGAAGGCCGGGGCCGCTTGACTGATGCCTTTTTAAACTTTTTTAGTCCATGACGCCCTGGGACATCAAATGTAGGCACCCATTGCCAGCGTATGGTGCAGGACTACCTAGGGGCAAGGACAGACCTGTATACCTTTACAGCAGATGATTCACTGGCTTACTGGGTGTTGAGATTGGATCACTGGCCAGAACATAGCCAATATGCTATGCAGCTACTAGGTTGCCCTTCATCCAGCGTGCTTTCTCAAAGGACATTCAGTGCTGCTGGAGGTTTTGTCACAGACAAAAGAGTGCGTCTGTCCACCGACTCTGTAGACCGGCTGACAATTATAAAAATGAATCAGTCCTGGATCAGCAGCTATCAATCCCCTGATGCTGACGTAACTGAATAGATGGAGGATCTCTTCTGCATTCACAAAACCTCCAACCCTGCACTTTTCCACAATACCACAGAGGGGTTACTTACGGTGTGAAGGCACTTGCTGCAACCAAAGGCACAATATTTGGGTGCACTGCCACTGATGCCTATACCAGATTCATATAATTTTATTATTGGACCACAGGGTCCACCACTGCACTCTTCCACAATACCACAGAGGAGTTACGGTGTGAAGGCACTTGCTGCCACCAAAGGCAAAATATTTGGGTGCACTGACGCCTGTACCAGATTCATATAATTTTAATATTTGACCGCAGGGTCCAACCCTGCACTCTTCCACAATACCACAGAGGGGTTACGGTGTGACGGCACTGTTGCCGACACTAAAGGCCCAATTTTAAAGCACCTATTGTTACTTTCATCCAAAGCCTGCATAATTTTCACCATAATTTAGCCCAAAAAATCACTAAACTTGTTCTGCGTGTCCTAAAACGTCTCCTCTTTTCATACAGGCTGCCGCCCCAAGCAGTTGTTTATGAATAGATTAAAGGAAAACCATTTACCGTCATTTGAAATGTCATTTTTTTGTTTTTAAATGTTTCTATACATCCTACAAATCTGCCACTTCACGGGCAGGTTATGGGGACCTCATAGGACGATATTTGAAGGAATTTTTTGTTTTTATTCTTAACCTTTATTTCATGGAAAACTCACTGTTCCTTTAAAAACATTTTTTAAAAAACTTTTTGTCCTTGTTTCCTGTCCCCCAGGGCACTACCCGGACCCCATACACCTTTTATGGCAAATATCTTGCATATATTCCCTCTTGGAGGGCACTCTAAAAATCAAACGTTCGGGTCCCATTGACTTACATTGAGTTCGGATCGTGTTCGAGTTCGAACTCGAACTTCTGAAAATGTTAGAGTTCGAAGTCAAACCGAACACGGGGGCGTTCGGCTCATCCCTACTGAAGGTCAGGATAAGGCAGAAATTTTTTGAATGTTTATTTTTCTTCAGTATTTATCAAAGAGAAACCTATAACAGGAGACATGCAATTCATTAATAAAAACTTACTAATACAAAGTGACTGACTCAGGACAAGGTTTTGAAGCAATTAAACAAAGTGAATGTGAATAAAGCCCCAGGGCCGGATGGAATTCACCCGCGAGTACTGAGGGAGCTATGTGTTGAAATATGTAAACCTCTGTTCTTCATCTTTCAAGATTCTTTTCTTTCAGGAATCATACCAGAGAATTGGAGAAAAGCTGACGTGGTCCCTATATTTAAGAAAGGTTTAAAATTTGTGCCTGGGAATTATAGACCTGTGAGCTTAACATCTGTGGCTGGGAAAGTATTTGAGGGGTTACTAAGGGAAAATCTTCAGGAATTTATTGTGAGGTATAATGTAATTGGCAAAAATCAGCATGGTTTTATGAAGCACAGATCATGTCAGACTAACCTAATTACGTTCTATGAGGATGTAAGAAGTATAGATCAGGGGGTCGCAGTGGATGTGATTTACTTGTATTTTGCCAAAGCTTTCGACACAGTTCCACACAAAATGTTACTATTTAAATTAAGAAAAATTGGTCTAGATGAAAATACTTGTTCTTGGATAGGAAACTGGATAAAAGATAGGGTACAGAGAGTGGTCATAAATGGTACATTTTAAAGATGGACATAAGTGGTAAGTGGTGTTCCTCAGGGGTCTGTTATAGCAGTGGTCCCCAACCCCGGTCCTCAGGGCCCACTAACAGGCCAGATTTTGCAGATCACCATGGGGAAATGCAGACTGAATCCTGCAATCACTGAGTAGCAAATCATAACACCTGTGCTGTGCTTCAGATATCTAGCAAACCTGGCCTGTTAGTGGGCCCTGAGGACCAGGGTTGGGGACCACTGTGTTATAGGACCAATTCTATTCAATTTATTTATAAATTACCTTGAGATAGGCATTGAAAGCCATGTATCAGTGTTTGCAGATGACACAAAACTAGGAAAAGTAATACAATGTGAGCAGGATGTTACTTCGCTGCAGAGGGATTTAGATAGATTGGGGGACTGGGCACTTAAATGGCAGATGAAATTTAATGTAGATAAATGCAAAGTTATGCACTTTGGAGTGAAGAACACAGAAGCAACTTATACCCTAAAGGGTACAGAGTTAGGGAAATCCAAGCAGGAGAAGGATTTGGGAATAATCATAGACTTCAAACTAAGTAACAATATGCAATACCAAACAGCAGCCGCCAAGGCTAGCAAGGTATTGGCATGCATTAAAAGGGGAGTTCACTCTCGGGATGAAAACATAATTTTGCCTCTGTATAAATTAATGGTAAGACCGCACCTTGAATATGCTGTGCAATTTTGGGCACCTGTCTTAAGAAAGGATATTATAGCGCTAGAAAAAGTGCAAAGACAGGCGACTAAATTAATAAGGGGAATGGAAAGTTTAAGTTATGAGGAAAGATTAACAAGCTTAAACCTGTTTAGTTTAGAGAAATGGCGCCTTCGAGGGGATCTGATAACCTTATTTAAATATATACGGGGCCATTATAAACCATTGTCTGGAAATCTATTCATTAACAGGACTATAAACAGGACACGAGGTCACCCATTAAGACCGGACGAAAGGAAATTCAGCCTAAAGCATAGGGAGGGTTATTTTACGGTGAGAACAATAAAACTGTGCAATTCTCTGCCTGTTGAGGTGGTTGGGTCAGAGACTGTACAGACTTTTAAAATTCAAAGTTTTTATTATTTTTGAAAGAAAAAACAGAAAATTATAACAGTTGGGTACAGAAAGAAAAAACAGGGCAGTTAATACCTTTCTGGTTACATATAAGGGGAGCAAAACATACATTAACTTACAAACAAACACAGGCCACCAGCCCGTAGCTGGAGAGTAATACCTTAGAAAATGATATGAATCACAAACCTAACGTCCCAACATTATTGGGTGTTGCGTTAGCCAACGTATGTCATGTTCCAACCCGGCCCGGAACCCCTGAGTCTGCGGTACATTCCGCAGCCAGCATAGAATCCCAAAGGGACCAGTGGTCTTTTTCCGGCTGTGGGAAATCGTAAATATGTCTAGCCATCAGCTCATAATCCCTTATATTATTCACCATATCCCGTACCTCACGGACAGTAGGAACCCGCTGTTGCTTCCATCTCCGAGCTATCAACAACATAGTGCTAGAGGTTATCGCGCAAAACAATTTCCTTTGCCACTTGCCCAACTTAACCCTTGATATACCCAATAAAAAATCCGCTGGAGCAAATGGTAGTACCAGTCCTATTGCCTTTTCCACCAGGCCCGCCACTCCCCGCCATAGTGGCTCTACTACCACACAATCCCACCAAACATGAATCATGGTACCCTTTAGCCTCTCGCAGCGCCAACATATTGGTGAGACTGTTTTATTCATATGACATTCCCTTGCTGGTACTAGGTACCAACGGTATAATACTTTACGTCTCGCTTCCATCAAAGAAGCACACCGGTATGCTCCCCTGTCCAGTTCAAACGCCCACTCCCAAGCTTGAGATGGTATCCTAATACCCAACTCCCCCTCCCAAGCCGTTTGGAATGACCATGTGTGATCCGGTGATGGAACATTCAGTGCTGCATAGCATATAGAAAGGAGTTTTGCCTTTGTGCTTGGTTTTACTACAAAACTCGCAAAGGGTGACAATGGGGCCTGAGGCAAGGTAGGTGGGAAATTCATGCCTGGCCGACGTATTACCGAAGCTATTTGGTAGTAAGAAAGCCTCCATGTCTCCGTTAACTTATAACGCTGCTGTAACATTTCGAAGGTCAGCATTTTCCCTCCCGATATCAATTGGTGGAGATGGCCAATCCCCCTAGAGGTCCACCTAGCACAGTCAAAGTCTGCAATCCAATGTGTCAATACCTCCAGAGGGGTTGCCAGCGAGAGAGAGGTAGTATTTAATAAGAGGGTACGACTCATATCCCAGAGGTGCAGATACCATCTAGTTAGCGGCAATATATCTGGTAGAGGGGGCCTCTGGCGGCGTGTGAGCCAAATGACAGTTGTTATTAGGTATTGTTTCGCAAAAGACTGTTCTATGGCTGTCCACTGTGGAGGGCGCGGGGAGTGGAAATATTCTGCTAAAGACGCCAGCACCGCAGCTCTATGGTACAGATGTATATTAGGCATAGCCAGCCCGCCTCTCCGTATGGGGAGGTTGAGCAACCTAGTGGGAACCCTAGGTCTTTTTCCGTTCCACACATAATGGTTCAAAAGAGATTGGACCTCGTCTACATAAGATTTAGGTAAACGGATCGGGATGGTTCGAAAATAATATAGTAGCTTGGGCAGAAGTGACATTTTAATAGCAGCCATCCTACCCATCCACGATAAGGACGTCCTTTTCCATTTAAACAAAAGCTGTTTTATATGAGATAAGAAGGGTTTGTAGTTTAGGTCAAATAATTGGTCAGGAGATTTAGAAATTTTTACCCCTAGGTACTGCAGATAATCCTCCCGCCATTCAAACTGAAAATGCTGTCTTAATGATTCCCTAACGCTACCAGGGACATTGATAGTTAACGCCTGCGACTTAGGTAAATTAATTTTATGGAAAGATACCGCACTATATTCCGTTAGGAGTTCACTAAGTCGAGGTAAGGAGTCTGTAGGTTCAGCAAGAGTCAGTAAAATGTCATCTGCGAAAAGCCCTATCTTGTACACCGTTGGACCCACCATAATCCCCGCCACCCCATCGTCCTGTCGTATTCGCTGCGCCAATGGTTCGATCACCAGAGCGTACAACAATGGGGACAGGGGACATCCCTGTCTAGTCCCATTTCTGATGCCAAACTGGTTTGATAAAAAACCTGCCGTCAATACCGACGCCGTCGGGGAAGCATATAGCGCGAAAATACTCTGCAGCACCGAGACCGGAAAACCAAACTTCAGCAACACTTTACGCAAAAACATCAAATCCACTCTGTCGAACGCTTTTTCAGCGTCTAGCGCCAACAGCACGCTCGGGATGCGGTGTGTCTGAATTACTTGGATTAAATCTATCAGTTTTTTAGTGTTGTGCGGCCCCTGTCTCCCCCTTATAAACCCCACCTGGTCTGAGCAAATCAGCTTAGGTAAGAGGTCCGCCACCCTATTCGCTAAAATTTTGGCATAGATTTTTACATCAACATTCAATAAAGAAATCGGCCTAAAGTTTGGACACAGAGTAGGGGATTTACCGGGTTTAGGGAGAGGGACAATAGTAGTGCGTAACATTTCCTCAGGAAATCTACCCGCCTCCGCGGCAGAGGTGAAAAGCGAGAGAAGGTGGGGAGTCAACTGAGCAGAAAAATTCTTATAATATATGTCCGTAAATCCATCTGGGCCTGGGGATTTATGGGATGGAAGGGATTTAATGGTCGTCGCTATCTCTAGCTCCGTAAAGGGAGACGATAAACCGTCCCTCTGGGTAGGAGTTAAGGAAGGCAGATGGAGATCCGATAAATATCGATCCACCCGTGCCTCACAAAAGGAGGAAGGGAGCAGGTCAGATTGTAAATTATACAGGTCCCCATAGTATGCGGCTAGGGCATTCCCTATTTCCAGTGGTTTATAAACCGTCCTCCTACCAGAATCAAGCACAAGGTGGGAAATTCTAGTAGTCGCGACCATAGGCCTAAGGTATCTGGCCAGGAGCCGACCCGGACGATCCCTAAACGCATAGTACCGTGCCTTCAATCTACGCTGAGAATAAAGAAGGGCCTTGTAGTTCCAGTCTGACAGTCGCGCCTGCGCTTCTAAGAGTAGTTTCAGATGGGCCGGGGTAGGGTCCGAACTATTCGCTTGCGCAGCTATGTGAATTTGAGACAATATTAAAAGTTTATCGGCCTGGCGGGCTTGGTTCAAACGAGAAGCCCATTTAATGCACACACCTCTCAGGACAGCTTTATGCGCTTGCCAAAGTGTTTCTGGCGTGACCCCTGGAGTATTATTCAACGTAAAATATTCCGCCAATGTCTGTTCTATTTCAGCCAAGGCACCAGGGTCAGACAAAATTGAATCATTAAAGCGCCACATCAACTTCCCCGCTCCTCCCTCCCCGCCCTCTCCAACTGTCAAAAAGATCGGCGCGTGATCCGACCAAGTGATATCTAAAATCTCGCATTTAAGGACCTGTGATAGAGAGGAGCCTTGTAACAGAAAATAATCTAGCCTACTATACGTGTTGTGTACCCTTGAATGGAACGTGAACTCTGAGTCGCCCGGGTGCCATAAGCGCCATACGTCATATAAACCATGGGAGGAAAACAGGTCTCTCAATTTCTGTCCCTGTCGTATACTACGCTTAGTCGGAATCGGGATCTTAGGGGACCGGACATCTCGCAATGGATCAATACTGTAATTAAGATCCCCGCATATTAGCAATACACCAGTCGCTACAAGGGACACCCTATTTAGAACTCCAGAGATAAAAGAAAGTTGTTCAGTATTAGGCGAGTATACATTAACCAGCGTATAAGTTTTGTGATTCAGCGAGCAGACCAAAATGAGATAGCGGCCCTGCGGATCCGAAATCTTTCTATGTAGTTGGTATACGACATCAGATCTAATTGAAATCGACACCCCTCTCGCTTTGGTAGGACCCGTGGCGTGATATTGCGTGGAGAAGTTGCGTATTCTTAGCGGGGGATGAGCAAGGCGTTTAAAATGGGTTTCCTGGAGGCAAACCACATCCGGCTTGAGCCGCAACACATCCGCCGCGAGAGAATGACGCTTAACCGGAGCGTTTAGCCCCTTAACATTGTATGAGAGTATCTTCAACATTGCGCTTAATATCAATATGTGGAAAGTACACATTTTTACCTTTATCCAGACAGCAAGGAGGTGGCCACACATAACAATAACAGAAAAAAAAACACACAAACCAGGTATTCACCTGGGAACTATGTACATCCATAAACAGAAACATCTCCAGCGAGAAGCCCCAAAAATGAGGGGGACCTTCTCGTACCCCTCACGGGAGGAGGGAGGGGGGGAAACCTCGAGGTCTGCGAAGGATCAGGCCCGCAAAACCAAATAGTATATATAGAAGAAAAAAAGCAAAACGGTGAGAGATCTCAAGGAGCCCAGTTTCGGGGCGCACCTGTCCAAAAGACTTAACCCTCGCAACATAGTGACCAGTCCGACGTTCCTTTTGCGGGTTTACATCCTAGTGCCCTCCATAGAGACCAGGAAGGAGAAGCCCAGGCCCTTTAGGCCTTCAAGCAGGACCTTCTCCTATTTCCTCCCACTGGAGGACCAATTCTTTGCGGCCAGCTGTCTTCGATGCCGATCATTGACTTCATCTCTTACGCCACTCTGGATCCAGACGTTGAGTCGAGCCCCGGGCTTGAGCAACCGGAGGAGAAGAAGGGCCCTGTTGTTCCATGCCCCACACTTTAAGAAGCCGTTTCCCGGCTTCAACCGAGGTGATTACGTGGAAAGCTCCGTTTCTGGCCACCAATAACTTGACCGGGAATCCCCATCTGTAAGACACTCCATTAGCGCGTAGAGCCTCAGTCACCTGGCGGAAGTTCCTCCGGTTTTGTAACGTAGCCTTGGACAGATCCGGAAAGATAGAAATGTGATCCGGTACTCCAGTTTAAGAGCATCAGGAGACCGCAAGGCCCGAAGCACGTCTTCACGCGGTTTGAAATAATGGAGCCTAAATAAAACATCTCTCGGTGATCTCTCGGGCGCCGAGGGGGGTCTCGGTAGCCGGTGAATCCTATCAAAGAGGAGAGAATCAGGGGTAGCATCAGGGAGAAGGTGTTGTAAAATCTCAGTCACATATTGCGACAGGTCTTCCGTATTCACTGCGTCTGGCACACCTCGTATCTTCAAGTTGTGGCGCCTCGATCTGTCCTCCATGTCTGCTACTTTCAATAAGGCCCCCTTCAGTTGCTCCTCCAAATCATCTACCCTGTCCGCCATCTCGTTATGCGCCCCAGCTTGTTCCGCCATTTTCTCCTCCAATTTGTCTGTGCGATCTCCAATCTCCCGGATCTCTCTCTTAATATCCGCCGCTACAGAGTCCAAACGGGAGGTCAGTTTGTCCGAGAGAGAGGTTATCAAACCCTCTATGCGTGTAGCAAAAGCCTCCATACCTTGCAGGGCCAGTCCTGGGTCTATCTCCGCGCCCGGCGATATCTGTGTGGAACCGCCGCCATCTTGGGTGCCCAGGCCTTCTTTCTGCTTCAATCCCCGCGGCGTAAAAAACTCAGCCTTTGACGTTTTTTTTGCGGTTTTTTGTGCTGGCATCATATTCAGCCGACCTTCCCCTGCCTGAAAGGTACTTTTTAGGGTAAATTCGCTTAATATATCCGCTGTTTCGGTGTCCCCTTTACCGGAGCTCTGCTCTCACGCAGCCAGCTCTCTCCGCGGTCAGACCACGCCCCCTGTACAGACTTTTAAAAAAATGACTGGATGACTACCTGCAGACACAGAATATTAAGGGTTATAATATTTAATATGTGGGTAAGCTTCTTGATCCAAGGAGAAATCTGACTGCCATTCTGGGGTCAAGAAGGAATTTTTCCCCAGTTTGTTGCATATTGGCGAGCACTTCAGACTGGGTTTTTTGCCTTCTTTTGGATCAACAGCAGTAGGTGCTGTGTGAGAGGCTGAGCCTGATGAACGCATGTCTTTTTTCAGCGTAACTATGTAACTATGATAGTATACCTAGACAATATTCTGCTCTATTCCCCTGATCATATTCATGTACGTATGGTGTTGGAAAGGTTACTGGAAAATGGCCTCTATTGTAAGCTCGAAAAATGTCTTCTCGATATAGCATCAGTACATTTCCTAGGTTACATCATTAACCGTGAAGGATTTCAGATGGATCCCAATGAATTATCCACAATTCTTGATTGGCCTATACCCCAAGGGTTGAAGGCAATCCAGCGGTTTTTAGGGTTCACTAATTATTATAGAAGATTTATAAAAAACTTCTCCACCCTGGTGTCTCTCTTAACCGCCATGACCAAGAAGGGTATCCATAACCAGAAATGGACCCCCCTGCCATTTAAGCATTTGAGGTTCTCAAACAAGTCTTTACCACTGCCTCGGTACTCAGACATCCTGATCCCAAGTTGCCTTCCCATCTGGAGGTTGATGCCTCCGAGATTGGTATAGGTGCTGTCCTGTCACAAAGAGAAGCATGTGACAAACCTTTGCATCCCTGTGTGTTCTACTCCCGTAAATTATCCCCTGCGGAGATGAACTATGATATTGATAATAGGTAACTGTTGGCCGAGGTTTCGGCTTTGAGTGAATGGAGGTATCTCCGGCGATCCGATCATAATAATCACAGACCACAAGAACCTAACCTATATTGGTGGTGATGCCAAACAGCTAAGCTTCAGACAAGCAAGACGGTCATTGCTCTTGTCTAGTTTCAATTCTGTTCTTGCGTACAGACCTGGGACTCGTAATGTAAAAGCAGATCCTTTGTCCAGACAACATGAGACATACGAGAGTATACGATAAGAACCCCATTGTCCCCCGAGAGCGTATTATCACTTCCATTGCCATCATCAATAGGTATGATCTGTTCGGTTCGGATGTTTGTTTTGATCATCGCCGGTTCGCAAACTATGAACATTTCCGCGTGTTCGCCTCATGTTCGCCCACAATGCACCACAATGCACTTTTCCACTGGCCTGAAGCTTGTAATTGGCTACAGCCTGCACCTGACCACAGTTTAGGTGCAAGACAGGTGCAAGACTATGCCAATCACGGGTCAGAGTCCTGATTGGGCACATTTTGCCCAATCAAGCGTGTGCCGGGACGGCCGCCACTACGCTGTAGCGCAGTACAACAGTTCAAGTGTTTATTTATTTGTGTGTTATAAAAATAAGGGCTAACGAACTTTTAATAAGTACCCAATGTGATTTTCCCCGTTTTATATATATGCCAGTTAACTAAAGATTTCTGATGTCTGTGTGTTATTCCCTGTATAGTGTAGATCTCTGTATTAGTACCTGCTATTGGGTAAATTCTCTCAGTAAGAGATTCCTTTTGTTTACGTGCTTTCTCTTCCCCCATTCTCCATTGTTTGAAGGTCCTGGGTAGTTAATCTGATTTGTGCAGTTATCGGCTTGATTGTATGTAAATGAAGTTGGTGGTTGAGTGTATCTCTGTGTTGTGTAATAAACAGTCAGTTCTATTCTGACCAAGCTTGAAGTCACGACTCATGTTTTGGAGTACCAGGAATCTTCTGCCCGCTGTGCCAAGGAAAGGCTCCAGGTCTACAGCTTCGGCTTATTTCTGGGGGGGGCTAGTCAGGCTCACTATAGGCACCGGGCCTTGAGCTGCGGCTAAGGTACAAGACAAAGGTGTGAGAGTCACGAGGAGAAACTGGGTGTCCAGCGAGGAAGCAGCATTTGGCAGATGTGACCCTGTCCGGGAACAGAGATCTGTTACATTGGTGGCAGCGGTGGGATCGGCTGAGACCAGACAAGCAGGGGGAGATACAGCCGCTGGCTTGACCCCGGTCTCAGCCACCGCGACACGCCGAGCGTCTGGAGTAGACATCATCCGGGGGGAGAATCTGAGACCAGCCCAGCAGGGGGAGATACAGCCGCTGGCTTGACCCCGGTCTCAGACACCCCTGGGTTCGAGAGGTGGACAGTACCAGCAACGGCGGTGACCCCGTATGGCACAGCGCTACGAAGGGCTGAAGCGCACGGTCCTGAAAGAACTGTTAAAAGCCAGAGGCAAGGCGCCCGGAGGCAAGGCGAAAGCAGTCATCATCGGAGAACTGATGGAGGACGACCGCAACAGCGTGGCTCCCTCTGAGGGCTCCGACACCTCGGAATGGAGGCGAGAGGTGCAGTGGCGGCTGGCCCTATACGGAACGGACCCCTCCGCCGACATCATCGGGAGGGTCCTGGCCGACACAGACAAGCTCCGCCAGGCAGCGATGCAACAAAGGTCCGGGGGGTCGCTGTCCCCCCAAGGCAGTACCGGACCCCCCAAACAGAAAATACCATTCGCAGCATTCAAACTCTTCCCAGAGGGGAGCGAAGACATCGACGGGTTCCTGCAGGATTTCGAGAGGCAATGTGCCCTGCAGGAGGTGGCGGTCTGAGACTGGGTACCCATCCTGGCGAGCAAATTGACCGGCAGGGCGGCCGAAGCCTATCGGGCGGTGGCGGACGAAGACTGTATGGTGTACGAGCGGGTCAAGGAACATCTGCTGGCCTGCTATGCACTCACCCCGGAGGCGTATCGAGTCCGATTTCGAGCCTTAAGAAGGGGCACTCAGGACTCCTATGCGGAGTGGGGACACAGGATGCAGCAGGCGCTCCGTAGCTGGATACAGGGGTGCCAAGCTACCCAACCGGACCAGATCATCCAGCTGCTATTACTGGAGCAGTTCTACAACTACTCTCCTCCAGAGGTCCGGGACTGGGTACGAGACCGGCGCCCCCTCACCCTGTCTGAAGCCACCCGCCTTGCCGACGAGTACCAGGACGCCAGGCGAGTAGCCCCTCCGGTAATCCGAGCCCCACCTCCCCGCTTCCATCCAGCGCCACAGTTACGCCCTGCTCCCCTCGAACGAGCACCCAGGCCACCGGCACCCTCCACCCGGCTCCTCGGGTAGGACCCCGGTGCTATGGGTGTAACCAGATCAGACACATGAGAGACTGTTGTCCCCTGAACAACCAGCGTCCGGCACCGTCCCGGGCAGCGCACCCACCGAGCCGAGCTACGGCATACTGCTGCCATCAGGAACCGGAACCCACAGCCACCCTCGAGGAAGACTGGGGCATCCTGCATGAGGCCAACCCCGTGCAAGCAGCCGCGCAGGACAACCGTCAACACCATCGCCAACAAGTTCGGGTGAATGGACAACTTGCCAGTGGTCTGCGAGACACCGGTGCAACCCTTACCCTGGCACAGCCCCATCTTATCTCAGCGGCTGCTTCAACCGGGTATTCGGTGGCCGTCAGAGTCGCTGGTGGCCATGTGTATCGAATCCCTACGGCCCGCGTCCATCTAGATTGGGGCACAAATGCCCGGGACGTGGAGGTCGGGGTCATGAAGAATCTACTGTCCGAGGTCTTACTTGGCAACGACCTGGTATTGCTGACCTCCACCTTTTGAGGACCCTCATCCTGGCAGGGTATGCCCCGTTACCACCCGCAATCAAGCACGGAAGGCTCCACCCACCGACTCCGAGGGAACCACGGTAAGCCAGACCAGATCAACACCCCCACTTGGCCCTGACAACGCCCCTGCCCTGACCTGGGATTCCCCGACGGACTTTGCCCAAGCCACCCGGGACGATATTACCCTTGCCCCATACCGACAACAAGCAGGGAGGGACCCGGGAGGGCTAGGGGAGGTGAGATTTGCCTGGGACCAAGGGAAGCTGTACAGGACATCGGGGGGACGAGCCAGGGAATAGACCGAGTACCCCACAGGCAGCTGGTAGTGCCGGCGAAATATCGGCGCGATCTGTTAAGGATCGCGCATGATATTCCCCTTGCGAGCCATCTCGGGCACCGGCGGACATTGCACCATCTGACCCAGAGCTTCTTTTGGCCCGGATTATCAGGGGAAGTTAGGGACTACTGTCGGACGTGCGAGGTGTGCCAGCGAGTAGGGAAACGGGGGGATGCCAAGAAAGCTCCCCTGAGACCCTTGCCCATAGTGGGAGAACCTTTTAGACGGGTGGCGGTGGATCTGGTAGGACCCTTGGCAGTGCCTAGCCCTACGGGCAAGAAGTATATTTTGACCGTAGTGGACTACGCCACCAGGTACCCCGAAGCCGTGGCCCTCCGGGATATCCACGCAGAGACCGTTGCCGGAGCTCTGCTGCAGATATTCTCCAGGGTCGGATTTCCCCAGGAAATCCTGTCTGACCAGGGCACACAATTTACGGCTGAGGTGACCCAGCAGCTCTGGAGACTGTGCGGGATTAAACCCCTGTACTGCTCCCCTTACCACCCGCAGACCAACGGGCTCTGCGAGCGGTTCAACGGGACCCTCAAACAGCTTCTCCGCACCTTTACCATGTCCCATAAGGACTGGGAACGCCATCTGCCCCACCTTCTGTTCGCGTACCGGGAGGTACCCCAGGAAGCCACAGGCTTCTCTCCCTTTGAGCTACTGTACGGCCGGAGTGTCCGAGGCCCCTTGGACTTGCTCCGGGAGCACTGGGAAGGTGCTCTGGCCGAGGAGGGGACCTCGACCATAGATTATGTGCTTGAGTTTAGGGACCGGCTGCAGGAATTGACCTCCCTGGTACGGGACAATCTCCAAGCGGCCCAAACCAAGCAGAAGAGGTGGTATGACCGGTCGGCTAGGGACCGCACCTTCCAGATAGGGCAGAAAGTATTAGCCCTCCGACCGGTCAAACAAAATAAGTTGCAGGCAGCCTGGGAAGGACCCTACAAAATCATAGAAAAGATCTGCTATACCACCTTCACCGCAGCCAGATGTTCAGATGAAAGGATACACAGAACCTTTCATGTGAACATGCTGAAACCGTTTTTCGAAAGGGAAGAGGCAGTAGCCGCCATCTGCGCGCCGGACGCGGGGGATCTGGAGGATCTCCCCCTGCCGGTACTGCCCGGGGATCCAAGCGCCCAGGGGGTAACCGATGTCCGGCTGGGCGAGGGGCTCACCCCCCGCCACAAGGAACAGGCTCAGCAGGTGCTACAGGAGCACCGAGACCTGTTCTCATCCCGTCCCGGCTACACCTCCGTAGCCCTGCATCGGGTCGATACCCAGAGTCAAGCCCCTTTGCGACAGATGGCGTACCGAATTCCCGATGCAGTGAGAGACGGGATGCAGAAAGAGATCCGTGAGATGTTGGATCTAGGGGTAATAGAACCCTCCGAGAGCCCCTGGGCCTCCCCGGTGGTTCTAGTACCCAAGAAGGATGGCACTACCAGGTTCTGTGTGGACTATAGAAAGTTAAATGACCACACTGTCACTGACGCATACCCCATGCCCTGAGTCGAGGAGCTCCTAGACCGGATTGCCCAGGGAAACTTTCTCACCACCATTGACCTATGTAAGGGGTACTGGCAGATTCCCCTTGCCGAGGAAGGTGTGCCGAAATCGGCATTCATCACTCCGTTTGGCTTATACCAATTTCGGGTTATGCCATTCGGGATGAAGAATGCCCCAGCCACTTTCCAACGCATGGTGGATCGGCTGCTAGAGGGGATGCAAGACTTTACCAGCGCCTACCTAGATGACATAGCCATCTTCAGCAACACCTGGGGGGAACACTTACAGCATTTACGGGCCGTACTGGACCGCCTTGGCACCGCCGGTCTGACCATAAAACCAGACAAGTGCCACGTCGGCATGTCCGAGGTCCAGTACCTGGGCCACCGGGTGGGCTGCGGAAGGCAGAGCCCAGAACCCGCCAAGGTTGAAGCTGTTGCCCAGTGGCCCACTCCCCGCACCAAGACCCAGGTGTTAGCCTTTCTAGGTACGGCAGGATACTACCGCCGCTTCGTCCCCAACTACAGCGCCATTGCCAAACCCCTGACTGACCTGACCCGCAAGAACCTTCCCCGACAGGTACTGTGGTCCCCTGAGTGTGAAGAAGCCTTCCAGCAGCTCAAGCAAGCCTTGGTGGAAGCCCCCGTGTTGACTGCTCCTGATTCCACTAAACGTTTTGTTGTCCACACAGACGCATCTATGTTCGGATTGGGAGCAGTGCTGAGCCAGGTCGGTGAAGACGGGCACGACCACCCGGTTGCCTACATCAGCCGGAAACTTTTACCCAGGGAGGCAGTAGTGTATTTAGGTTTTGTGCTGCCCTAGGCCTGACTAAACTCGTGCACCCCCTAATTTAAATTTGACGCACCCCTTCCTGGTTAATCCCCACCCTTCCTCTTTAAGCTCCACCTTTTCCTCTTAGAGCTCCGCCTTTTCCTCTCTTTATATTAAAAGTGGATACCAAGTGCCTACTTGTATATTTTGTATACCATTTCAAATGTATCTATTGAGATAAAGAAAATTATGAAATTTTTAAATTCAAGCATTTTTACAAAGAACAGCCACGCATGTCAAGTAAACGGGATCACAGCTGCTCTAATTGGTTGAACAATAAAATCCACAGAAACGTGCACTGCATATGAGCGTATCACAGAGCTGCACAGCAATAAAACCCACAGAAATGGGCACTGTGTATGAGCATATCAGAGCTGCACAGCAATAAAACCCACATAAATGTGCAGTGTATATGAGCATATCACAGAACTGCACAGCAATAAAACTCACAGTAGTGTGCAGTGTGTATGAGCATATCCCAGAGCTCCAGGGCAATAAAACTCACAGTAATATGCAGTGTGTATCACAGAATCCACAGCAATAAAACTCCCAGCAATGCAATGTGTGGTGTGTATGAGTGCATCAGAATTCACAGCAATAAAACTCCCAGCAATGCAATGTGCGGTGTGTATGAGTGCATCAGAATCCACTGCAATAAAACTCCCAGCAATGCAATGTGTGGTGTGTGTCAGCGTATCAGAATCCACAGCAATAAAACTCCCAGCAATGCAATGTGCGGTGTGTATGAGTGCATCAGAGTCCACTGCAATAAAACTCCCAGCAAACCGAGTGTATATGAGCTCACAGCAATTATGCTGTGGAGCCATCTTGTCAGCAGTGGGGTGACACTGCCAGAGGGTGCACTGTAGCTTTGATTCCCTTCCCGGTGGGTGTTCAGTCCAGAATAGAGTCTGTGTTAACGAAAGGGCGGGCAGCTGCGCGCGTGCGTTTCATGTGGTTCAGCCAGTCATGTGATACTGAGACTCAGAGAAATGGCAGTGAAATGCCCTGATGTTCGGTGGTTTCAATCTGCAGGTTTATTCAGTCGAACCCCATAGGTTTCAATGTTAAAAATATTCCCGTTTTTATGCAATATCTAATAAATCATTTATTATTTTAATCTGCAGTAAAAAGTCTTTACTTATTGATTTTATTTAGTACCTTTTAGTCATTTTTCAGATTTTTTTGGGCAAAATTCCCCCTTTTTTTTAATAGCAGTTTTTCTTTTTTCTGTAACAGAACTTTTTATTATTAATCATAGGATCTTATATGTAAATTCCAGACATTTTCGTTCAGTAGTTCTTTTGAAAACAGCAGGCCACGGGTTTGCGGTGGCAGCATTCAGCGGCCGACTCCATGCACTTTGGGGACCCTGCGGTGAATTCACTTCAGGGTGGGGAAATTTTATTCTCCTAAGTGCAGGGAACTACAGAACACCAAAAAGTTGGCGTCATTTCGGTGCTCTGTGAGTAACCCATTTAGTGGTGAGGTTTTTTGCTGCCCCCTGGAAAGTGAAATTGAAAGTGTAAATTAGTGAAATCTCAATATATCCTTCCTGGTAAAATACTTTTTTTTTTTTTTAGGGGTGGGGCCACCCAGTGCGGGCTGCCGCCCCCTGGAAAGTGCCGCCCTAGGCCTGGGCCTAGATGGCCTAGGCCAAAATACACCAGTGCAGGGAGGTGGCTTATGCGGCCATCGAGAAGGAGTGCCTTGCCCTGGTATGGGCACTGAAGAAATTGCAACCGTATTTGTATGGGCGCTCCTTCACGGTCCTCACGGACCACAACCCCCTGGTATGGCTGAACCGGGTGGCCGGGGACAACGGCAGGCTCTTGCGGTGGAGCCTGGCCCTCCAGCCCTTCAATTTTACCATCCAGTATCGGCCTGGGAAGCAAAATGGCAATGCAGACGGACTATCCCGCCAGACTGAGCTTGAAACTTAGGGTGGGTGGGGGCCATGGACATCCCCAAGCGGACCCGAAGAGGGTCTCACCGGGTCTGCCATCTGGTAACTTGGGGGAGATATGTGACGGGACGGCCGCCACTACGCTGTAGCGCAGTACAACAGTTCAAGTGTTTATTTATTTGTGTGTTATTAAAAGTTCGTTAGCCCTTATTTTTATAAGTACCCAATGTGATTTTCCCCGTTTTATATATATGCCAGTTAACAAAAGATTTCTGATGTCTGTGTGTTATTCCCTGTATAGTGTAGATCTCTGTATTAGTACCTGCTATTGTGTAAATTCTCTCAGTAAGAGATTCTTTTGTTTACGTGCTTTCTCTTCCCCCATTCTCCATTGTTTGAAGGTCCTGGGTAGTTAATCTGATTTGTGCAGTTATCGGCTTGATTGTATGTAAATGAAGTTGGTGGTTGAGTGTATCTCTGTGTTGTGTAATAAACAATCAGTTCTATTCTGACCAAGCTTGAAGTCACGACTCATGTTTTGGAGTACCAGGAATCTTCTGCCCGCTGTGCCAAGGAAAGGCTCCAGGTCTACAGCTTCGGCTTATTTCTGGGGGTGCTAGTCAGGCTCTCTATAGGCACTGGGCCTTGAGCTGCAGCTAAGGTACAAGACAAAGGTGTGAGAGTCACGAGCAGAAACTGGGTGTCCAGCGAGGAAGCAGCATTTGGCAGATGTGACCCTGTCCGGGTACAGAGATCTGTTACAATGGGCTCACAGAGTTAAGTTCCGCAGCACACTATATAAGGCGTCCCTTGCAGCCCCAGCACGTGTTTTTTGAGAGGAGATTGTTAGTGTGTGTTCTCACTGCCAGTCTGCCAGCAGCTATTGTGGGGGTCACATTTCTACAAAATATCTGGGAATTGTTTTGATCTTTGTGTTCTCATTGCCACCAGCAATTGTGGGGGTTTCATTTCTACAAAATATCTGGGAATTGTTCTAATCTTTGTGTTCTCACTGCCACCAGCAATTTTGGGGGTCAGTCATTTATACAAAATATCTGGGAATTGTTCTAATCTTTGTGTTCTCACTGCCACCAACTGTTTTGGGGGTCAGTCATTTATACAAAATATCTGGGAATTGTTCTAATCTTTGTGTTCTCACTGCCAGCAGCAATTGTGGGGGTCTCACTTCTAGAAGATATCTGGGAATTGTGGTAATCTGTGTGTTCTCACTGCCACCAACTATTTTGGGGGTCTCATTTCAACAAAATATCTGGGAATTGTTCTAATCTGTGTGTTCTCACTGCCACCAGCAATTTTGGGGGTCAGTCATTTATACAAAATATCTGGGAATTGTTCTAATCTTTGTGTTCTCACTGCCACCAGCAATTGTGGGGGTTTCATTTCTACAAAATATCTGGGAATTGTTCTAATCTGTGTGTTCTCACTGCCACCAGCAATTTTGGGGGTCAGTCATTTATACAAAATATCTGGGAATTGTTCTAATCTGTGTGTTCTCACTGCCACCAACTATTTTGGGGGTCTCCTTTCAACAAAATATCTGGGAATTGTTCTAATCTTTGTGTTCTCACTGCCACCAGCAATTGTGGAGGTCTCATTTTTACAAAATCCAGCGTGCTTTTTGAAAGGACATTCAGTGCCGCTGAAGGTTTTGTCACAGACAAAAGAGTGCATCTGTCCACCGACCCTGTTGACCGGCTGACATTTATAACAATGAATCAGTCCTGGATCAGCAGCTATCAATCCCCTGATGCTGACGTAACGGAATAGATCGGGGATCTCTTCTGCATTCCCAAAACCTCCACCACTGCACTCTTCCACAATACCACAAAAGGGTTACTTGCTGCCACCAAAGGCACAATATTTGGCTGCACTGACGCCTGTACCAGATTCATATCATTTTAATATTTGACCGCAGGGTCCAACCCTGCACTCTTCCACAATACCACAGAGGGGTTACTTACGGTGTGATGGCACTTGTTGCCACCAAAGGCACAATATTTGGGTGCACTGACGCCTTTACCAGATTCATATCTTTTTAATATAGGACCGCCTGGTCCAACCCTGCACTCTTCCACAATACCACAAAAGGGTTACGGTGTGAAGGCACTTGCTGCCACCAAAGGCACAATATTTGGCTGCACTGACGCCTGTACCAGATTCATATCATTTTAATATAGGGCCGCAGGGTCCAACCCTGCACTCATCCACAATACCACAGAGGGGTTACTTACGGTGTGAAGGCACTTGCTGCCACCAAAGGCACAATATTTGGGTGCACTGCCACTGCTGCCTATACCAGATTCATATCATTTCAATATTTGACCGCAGGGTCCAACCCTGCACTCTTCCACAATACCACAGAGGGGTTACGGTTTGACGGCACTGTTGCCGACACTAAAGGCCCAGTTTTTAAGCACCTATTGTTACTTTCATCCAAAGTCTGCATAAGTTTCACCATAATTTAGCCAAAAAATCACTAAACTTGTTCTGCTTGTCCTAAAATGTCTCCTTTTTTAATGCAGACTGCTACCCCAAGCAGTTGTTTATGAATAGATTAAAGGAAAAGCGTTTACCGTCGTTTGAAACGTAATTTTTTCGTTTTTAAATGTTTCTATACATCCTACAAATTCACCACTTCACGGGCAGGTTATGGGGACCTCCTAGGCACGATATTTGAAGGAATTTTTCGTTTTTATTTTTAACCCATATTTCATGGAAAACTCATTGTTCCTTTAAAAACGTTTTTTTTTAAAACTTTTTTTCCTTGTTTCCTGTCCCCCAAGGCACTACCCAGACCCCCATACACCTTTTATGGCAAATATCTTGCATATATGCCCTCTTGCAGGGCACTCTAAAAGCCAAACTTTTGAGTCCCATTGAGTTCAGTTCGTGTTCGCGTTCGAACTCGAACTTTTGAAATTGTTCGAGTTCGAATGCGAACTGAACACGGGGGTGTTTGGCTCATCCCTAATCATCAAGTGTTCACCCTTGTTGGAAAGGCTCCAGACAGCTCAGGGTGCTGCTCCTATGGAAAAACCTCCTGCCAGGTTTTCTGCCTCTGAAACTGAGTGAGAACAATTGATGTTACTTTCTCAGGATACCAAACCATCAGGCCACATGGAGATTATCAAGACTATGTCCACTCTAAGTAAACAGTTTTGGTGGCCTACCATGCGTAAAGATGTGGCAGATTATGTAGCAGTTTGTGAAGTGTGCATCAGAAATAAAAACCCAAAGACCACGCCGGTTGGGTTGCTACAACCTCTGCCAATCCCTGATCAACCATGGTCACATCTTTCCATGGATTTTATTATTGAATTGCCTAAATCTCAAGGAAACCCAGTCATATTCCCCTTAGTAGACCGCTTCTCGAAATTGGGCCACTACATTCCTCTTCCCAAGCTGCCTTCTGCTGCAGGACAAGGACTCATCTTTGTTCAACATGTGGTTAGACTTCATGGCATCCCTTGGGATATCTGACAGGGCAGGGGTCAAAATTTCAAGTCCCGAGCTACTAGCAGGCCTTTAAAAGTTACTCGCCACCAGTTGCCCCACCTAACCCCTACCATGCCCTTAACTCCGCCACCAAACACAGACTCTTAAAGGTAAATAAGTGCTTTAGATCAACGGGGATGCAAACAAAATATTAAGTGTAACTGCTCAACTTTTAATATACTTAATTCATTTTTTCATCTCCACAATCACCCCAGATACATGTGTACCCAGACACTTCAGACCCAGATAGATATATGCTCAGACACATCAGACCCCAGATACATGTATACCTAGACCCATCAGACCTCAGATACATGTATACCTAGACCCCATCAGACCACAGTGTGAGCAGAGCGAGGGACCAGATGAAAACAGTCAGGACGGGGCAGGCATGGGCAGGAGACATCCGGCCGCTGGCCATCATCTTGGATTTCCCAGCCGGCAGCCAGACCTAAAAATAACACTGCCACTGCCAGAATATGCACCGCAGGCAGCACAAAATAATTTATTATGCTGCCTGCGTCTGCATTATCACTCGCCCAATGCTAGTAGGCGAGTGGAAATTTTGAAGTATGTGACAGGGTACTCAATTTGTGTCCAGATTCTGGAAGGGTTTCTGTGATAATCTACAGTTGGCCTTTTCCTCAGCTTACCATCCTCAGACAAATGGGGCAGCTGAGAGTGCAAATCAAAACCTTGAGCAGTACCTGAGGTGTTTTGTATCTGAAAAGCAAGACAACTGGTCTGAGCTCCTGCCATGGGCAGACTATACCTTGAATAATGCAGTCAGCGAAACCACTGGACATTCACATTTTTGGCTCCACGATTTATAGGTCCATATAAGGTATTGCACCGTGTAAACCCTGTCTCATACACATTGGCATTACCGTCCCACCTTAAGATTCACAATGTGTTTCATGTTAGCCTTTTGAAGCCCCTCTTGTGCAAGAGATTTAGCAGGGTCCATGCTCCCCCTCCTCCTGTCATGTTAGAGGGTGGTAAAGAATATGAAGTGCATGCCATCTTGGATTCTTGTTTGTCCATGTGTACGTTACAATATCTTGTGGACTGGGAGGGTTATGGGCCTGAGGACAGGTCATGGCTACCTGCTGGGGAAGTCCATGCGCCTCGTCTGGTTTGAGCCTTCCATGCCTCTCATCCTTCTGTGCCTGGTGGTCGTCCAGTGGCTGCCTGTAGAGGGGGCTTCTGTCACTTCCTGCATTGACAATCTGACCTGGTGTTCGGCAGCACCATCCTCACTGCTCGCTGGCTGGCCGCCAAGTGATATGTATGCCCGCGGTGGTCACGTGGGTGGCCAAAGAGCAGTGGCACGGCCTGATGATGCCGTGCCGCCGAGATTAAAGCCAGTCTGCACAGGCAGATTCATTGCCCTGACATGGTTCCATATCCCTCAGTGCTTTCTGTGTATTTTGATATTCTGTGTATGACTCTGACTATTCCTAACAAATCCGTTTTGTGTGTGACTCTGCATATTCTGAACAAACCTGCTCTGTATACCAACCTGGCTATTCCTGACGACCTTGCACTATGCACCGACACAGCTATTCCCAACGACCCTGCTCTGCGTCGATCTTGGCATACAGCTGACCATCTCACCTGGTGCTAAGAACGTTGTTATCTTGACCAAGTATATCCTCATATTCTGGTATGTTAACCCTTGCTGGGTACTTGACGATCTGTTCCCTGAATATAATTAGTGTTATCAAGCATCCAAGGATCGGAGGGTTAGATTGTTTTCTGTGTACAGGGACCAGCATCATAGACCCAATGGGGATCCGTGACAGTTTATGTACCTAAAAAATGTTTTGTCCTCCTTTTTTACTGACTGGGCGTAATAGAATGGTATCAGAACACACTTGAGACATACCACCTACCTAGAGATTGTTCTAGACCACATACACCCCTTCGTGGCAATAATGTTTCCCTGATGTCAGTGGCCTCTTTCAGCAGGATAATGTACACTGCCACTCTGCAAATATTGTCCCGGAATGGTTTGTGAAACCTAACAAAGAGTTCAAGGTATTGAAGAGAAATGAAAATAATACAAGTAATATACTATATTAGTTTAATTTACAATGGTATCTTAGCTTAAATCATAGTGTGATATGATGGCTTAATTATAGTATGAGGTTTTGAGCAGAAGCCATATGAAGCCATAGGATAACGATGCTACAAATTATGCCTTTGACATTATGGAAACGTGTTGCCATAGACATCTTTTATGTATTCCACCTAACTGGCTGGTTACAAGTGCTTGTACACAAGGAAACCTAGAGCATCTTCAAAGGTATTTACTGTGAAAGTATTTGAGAGGTAGCAGCAGTGTAAAATGAAAAGGAGACTTGCCTGTCTATCTGGTTGAGTTAGTTTGGGGCTTTAGATCTTGCGGCTCTATACTGTAAATTTACAGCTCCTATGCTTAGATGCCCGGGTATTTTGCATGTGCAAAGTAACTACATGAAAACAAATATTTACTTACCTCTGGTCCCACGGTGCACAGGGTTGTGCAAGCCGCAGTGCCCTCGGGCTACAGTAGAAAACTAGTAATAAATAATGGCGACCAGTGCTGAACAACTATACCAGCATTATTCTTCTGGAAAATATGTAAAGTATGTTTAACATTAGTCCGTATTAACCCTGTAAATATTTTTGGCAGAAATTACTGTGGGGAAAAAAAACAATGCAAAGTAAAGCCAATTATGGTTGCAGTTCCAGAAATCAGTGGACCCCTAACCTAGTCCTCAGGGCCCACTAACAGGCCAGATTTGCCAGATATATGAAGCGCAGCACAGGTTATATGATTTGCTGCTCAGTGATTGCAAGATTCGGTCTGCATTTCCCCAAGGTAATCCTTAAAACCTGGAATGATAGTGGGCACTGAGAACCAGGATTGAGGACCACTGCTGTAAATGGTGAATTCTTTGTAGCATCACTGTACGTAATTCATAGATCCCTGAAGTTCATCAAAGTAAATCCTCCATACTTTCAATGTAAGACTATTTGTGAAGTTTTTTAAACCTTTCTACTCAATTGTAAATCCTTTGGTTCATTGGATTTTGCTAATTACCTCTGAAGGGATTCCTTGCTCTCATGGAAAATGTAATGTCCTCACTAATCACCCCTCCTCACCCCCCTACAATCTATTCTGAATACCTCTGCCAGGCTCATCCATCTCACCCGCTGCGCTGTCACTTGCCGCTCCTCTCTGCGAGTACCTTCACTGGCTCCCCATCCACTACAGAATTAAATTTAAAGTCCTTACCCTGACCTACAAAGCTCTCATTAACTCCGCTCCCCACTACCTGTCTTCACTAATCACCAAATACACCCCAGCCCGCTCCCTAAGGTCAAACAGTGACACGCCCCTAGCTTCTCCCCGCATCACCTCTTCCCATAATAGACTGCAGGATTTCTCGCGTGCAGCCCCATCCTCTGGAACGCTCTCCCTCGTACTATCAGACTTTCTCCTAGTTTCCCTCCCTTCAAATGCTCCCTCAAGACATTCCTATTTAGGGAAGCCTACTACCCGACTGACACAACCAGTCCATCACTCTCACCTTGCAGTCCATCACGCTCACCTTGCAGTCCTCTCTCCTCCTGTTTCCACCACCAACCCTTCTAGATTGTAAATTCCCGCAGAATAGGGCCTTTGTTTCCTCCTATACTGGTTTGTAAAATGTTGTTCAATGTATTGTAACCATGTCTATGTTGTGACCACTGTACAGCTCTGCGGAATATGCTGGTGCTTTATAAATAAAGAATAATAATAAGGAATGTGCTTTATTGTATATATTGATTTGTAAAGCATGTAATATAATTACCTCGTAATCTGAGTGTAAAAGTTTTAATAAACAAGCACTAATATCCAAGAGATTAGAAAACATATTGATCATTGCATCCATAAATAAATACTTTTTATGTACATGACTATTTCTGAATATTATATAGCAATAATCCACATAATTACATCTACATGTCATATTGTATTAAACTTTTGATCTCTCTTCAGTAACAACTGGGCATGGAAAGGGCACCTATAGCTCTCCATGTGAATAATTCTACCTGCAGGCTGAACACATTACA
Organism: Leptobrachium leishanense; assembly: GCA_009667805.1. Lineage (NCBI taxonomy): Eukaryota > Metazoa > Chordata > Amphibia > Anura > Megophryidae > Leptobrachium > Leptobrachium leishanense. The sequence goes on along the minus strand of CM019063.1, from coordinate 351,098,269 downwards.
CTTGCTAGACAAGTCTTACACCTGTAAAGTAGGTGTGGTAGGTGTGCTGTCAAACTGTACAAGGGAGTGAGCAAAGACTTTACAATGCACCCTACCCTACTTCTCCCAAAATAACTTTCACAATAACATTTGCCCTTAGGGTTTTGAAGTTTTGTTCTTTGCATTATCGTGCTATCCTGTTTACTTAAATTCAAGAAAATACCAAATACGTCGGAGCCATCACAAAAAGAATGATCATAATAAAAAAGAATAGATGAAGTGGACGTCATTTCAGAAAGCACTTACATCTTATGTCACTTGAGGTGAAAAAGCACCCATAAAATTACCTTGCCACATTTGTGGAGTGTTCCTCACGTAATTTTCAGGAAATAAATAATTAGAAAAACACATACGCAGTGTCATATTATGTGATACTAGTATAAGCAAGATGAAAGTAATGATAAGAAAAATAAGAAAAAGATTGAACGTGAATATTATCATGTGTTCATGCTTGCAACAATAAAGTAATATATTTTCTTTCCATTATATTGAAGAATTTCTGGATAACTTGCATGATATACATGTGTTTATTTTTTCTTAAATTCCTTTGTGATGGTTAAGATAAATGCTATTCAGCCACAGGATCCCTGACGGCATATAAACATGAAATGTTGCTAGTCTTGCCAATCTTGTTTTCTGTTTTAGTTTAGGTTAAGTGTTTGGTATAAAATATGATATATGTTAAGCTATTAGGATTGGTTTTAAAAATAATTTACTTTTTATTTACACATTTAAGGATAGGATTAGCATCTATACTATAATGCAGTAAGGCTTGGCGTGTCCGTCGCCAAGTCTCTACTGTGCATGGTGTGGGCGTGCTGTGGCGGTTGGATGCGCGCGCGCAGCCACCCGCCGCAGCACGCCCACAGCGTGCTGCGGAGGTTGAATTCGCGCCTAGCCGGGTGCGCACACCACCACCCGCCGCAGCACGCCCACAGCGTGCTTGGGCGGTTGGATGTGCAACAGGGTGCGTACCCAGCCAACCACCGCAGCACGCGCGCAGCATCCATAAAAAACATGAGGTGCTCGAAAACACCTCAGACATTTGAGCGGAACGGAGCAGAGCAGATAAACGGCAGGCATACAGAAAAAATAAAGTAAAGTAAAAAACGGCGCACTGAGCTCCCAGCCCAATTGCCACCATCATACACCGGAAAGCCCCCAGTCCAATTGGCACTACCATACACCGGAAAAAAAAACCCCACGTCCACAAAAAACAAGCATGGAACCCCCCTCCCAATCGGCCCCTATATCCCAGCCATAACTACAGTACGTACCTTGGCACCTCCACCGTTGAACCGAGCAGCAGCAGGCCAGAAACAAAAAAACATTGTGCACCCCCCCCCAAAATCTGTGGCCAACTCCAAAACAGAGCACACAGAGCTCTGAGGGCATACAAAAAACCAGTGCCCCCCCAACAACCAGGGCCCCCACACTACTGAGCACCCACCACCAAAAAAAATAATCACAGAAAAAATAAAACCAAGGAAAATTTTTAAAAATAACACACAGCCGCACTAACACTACGAAAAATTAAAAAACAAATCACCTCTGAGGACCTAACAAAAACAGTGCCCCCCTTCAAAGAGCCCCCAAAGCACTCAGCCCTGTAAATAGAAAAACAAGAAAAATTCACATACACACAAAAAAAAATATGCCACCCAAAAGAAAGATGGATCTACAACTACAATCTGTTGCTAAAAGGAGAGAAAATCACACAGAATCTAGCACAAAAGACATGCCGGACGAGCAACAACGAAATTTCAGAAATAAAAAAAACAGAAAAGAAAGGAAAGAGCTAATATGAATGAAAATGCACGATGTCAAGAAAGAATCAAAAACACATTGGCACACAAAGTGCGACGTGCACAAACAAAATAAAATAAAAACATTAACAATGAAGAGGGTGATTCAGTTCAACAACATTATTGTGGAAAACTCGATGTTCTGCGCACCAACTGCAATGCACTGCATTTTAATACACACCAGCCATCCCACAGACTATTCACTCAATGCTGCAACAAAGGAAAAGTATACATGGAGCCCATTAAAGTTGCTCCTTTGATAGAAAGTCTAATGACAGGCACTCCTAAGCATTCAACAAATTTCAAACAAAACATTCGATCCATCAATAGCTCATTAGCGTCTGCATCAATTGGGGCAAACATTACTCCTCGTCCCGGTTATGGACCTTATTTAGAATTAATGGCCAGATTTACCATCGAACTGCATCTCTTCATCCACACAATGAGGACAACAGAAAGTTTGCACAACTATATATCCTTGATCCCGATGAGGCCGCTAAACAACGCCTCATGATTAATGAAAATTCAAAGTGTCCTGGACTCCATAGGACCCTGCAACCCTGAACTCATGACAGAGTTAAGTTCTTTCATGGATAAAAACAATCCATTTACAGAAGCCTGCAAAATGTTATATGAAGTAGAACAAGAATGCTTACAAGAGGCTATACAAAATGGCACTATACCACCAACTGTCACCATGGCGATAGTACAAGATCGCACGGACGATCAACGCAGATACAATGCACCTCGCAGTAATGAAGTAGCTATTATTTTTCAAAATGATGATGGAGAACCTCCTCTCGAAAGAGATCTTATCATTCATTGCCGAACTCAAAACGCAGAAAGACAAACAGAAAGGATAAGCATTTTAGATCCAAACTTAGAGCCAATGCTCTATCCACTTTTATTTCCATTCGGGGACCAAAGTTGGTCCCCTCACATTAAACTTAATACCCCTACTACTGTAAAAAACATACTTGGCTGCTAAGCCAAGAGAAAGGGTCACTCAAATGCAATTTTACGGCTACATGCTTTCCATCAGACAAGATTTCAACCCATTTTTAAATGCAGGCAAATTAACTCAACAGTACTTTGTAGACGCATATGTTAAGACCGAAGGTAACCGTCTAAACTATGTACGACAAAATCAATCTAAATTAAGAGTTGAAAAATACACAGGTCTCATGGACCATCTACAAAACGCTGCCGAAGAACAGGGCTTGATACCAGGAAAAGCAGTAATACTTCCATCAACATTCCAGGGTAGTCCCAGAAACATGCTGCAAAACTACCAAGACGCCATGGCTATTGTGCGAAAGTGTGGGAAGCCTGACTTCTTCATAACAATGACATGCAACCCAAAATGGCCCGAAATTTTAGAAAATATTAGGTCAAGCAGTGGAATATCGCCCTGATTTGGTTGCCAAAGTTTTCAACTTAAAGCTAAAAGAACTACTACACGACATCACAAACAAACATGTGTTAGGTAAACCTGTCACTAAAATTCATGTAATAGAGTTTCAAAAACGTGGATTACCTCATGCACATATTTTACTCATATTATCACCTCAAGATAAGCTTAAAGATGCTGACGCTGTTGATAGGTTTATTTCTGCAGAAATACCCGACATTCACGCACAACCCCGATTACATGCAATAGTCATCAAACACATGATACATGGACCATGTGGGCCTCATAACATTAATTCACCATGTATGGTTGATGGTGTTTGCTCAAAAAACTTCCCAAAACCATACCAAGACCAAACTTTGCCAAACATGGACGGCTATCCACTGTACCGGAGAACAGAAACAGCTGCTTCACTTGAAGTAAATGGAGAATCAATAACTCTTGGGTTGTGCCATACAACCCATTATTAGTTTTAAATTACAACTGCCATATAAACGTTGAGAGCTGCGCTTCCATGAAAAGTGTAAAGTACTTATTCAAATACATCTATAAAGGACATGACTGCGCAAATATTGCCATCAAAGAACATAGTTACATAGTTATATAGGCTGAAAAAAGACATGCGTCCATCGGGTTCAGCCTCTCCCACATAACCTACTGCTGTTGATCCAAAAGAAGGCAAAAAACCCAGTCTGAATGCTTGCCAATATGCAACATACTGGGAAAAAATTCCTTCTTGACCCCAGAATGGCAGTCAGATTTCTCCTTGGATCAAGAAGCTTTTACCCACATATGCAACGCTTAATCATGCCGAGATCACCTCCTTTATGGATTCCCGCTATGTAACAGCTCCAGAGGCAGCATGGCGCCTTCTTGGTTTCAAAATGCACCATCAAACACATACCATCGTGCGATTACAAATCCACCTTCCTGGCGAACATTCGGTATACTTTAATGAACATAACATCAGAAATGCTATAGAAAGAACACAATCAAGAGACACAACATTGACAGCTTGGTTTAAATTAAACAGAGAAGATGTGGCTGCACGCAAATTCCTGTATACTAATATTACGCAACATTTTGTCTTTCAACGGAAAAATACCAAATGGGAAAGAAGATTGAGACATCGAGAAAATAACACTATTGGGCGAATGTACTCTGTTAACATAAATTCGGATGTGGAGAGATTTTGCTTGAGATTACTTTTACTCCATGTTAAAGGAGCCACCTCATTTGAACATATCCGAACAGTTGGTGGTGTGCATTTTCCAACATTCAAAGAAGCTGCTCAAAGACTCAGTCTTTTTCAGGATGATGAATTATGGGACTTGACTCTTCACGAAGCTTCAAGTGAGATGATGCCTCAACTGCTTCGAGAGCTTTTTGCCAACATTTGTGCCCTTGCATCTCCACCAAATGCTAAACAACTGTTTGAAATATATAAACAACAACTCATTGAAGACTTATCAAGACACCCTGGCCACACACCAGACTGCCAAACATGTCTCAATAATGCTCTATTAGGATTTGGGTTTAACAACTCCAACCAACTATTCAACCACCAAAACACCAGACATCTATGATGCAGTTTTTGAAAGTCACATAGGAGTAAAAATGCAGGCGGCTTTAAATCATCTACAAAGAGAAACTTTTGAAGACATTCTTTCTGCCACCCAAAACGATACATTACCCCAAAGGTGTTACTTTCTCGATGGTCCTGGAGGTAGTGGCAAAACATACCTATACCAAACTTTATTGCATTCATTTAGAGGAAATAAAGAGGTAGCATTAGCAGTTCCTTCTACTGGAATTGCTGCTAATTTACTAGAGGGTGGACGCACATATCACTCACAATTTAAACTGCCTGTTCCTTTGTTGGACACTTCAACATCTTCCATGAGGCAAAACTCTAATGATGCCACAATTCTTAGAAAAACAAAAATTATAATTTGGGATGAATCTACCATGGCTCCAAATGATGCTCTCAGATGCGACGACAAACTACTGCAAGAGCTCCTTTTGGCGGTAAAACAATTTCTGGCGAATTTCCTGCACATACGGTGCCTGTTCGGTGTCTGTTCGAGGGCAGTGAAATCCCCATAAAAAAAGCACTGCTTCGGCTATTCAGAGAACACAAACCAGCAGTGAAAGGTTCCCGAATTGCCCTGCCATTCGGTGGTTTCATTCAACAGGTTTATTCAGGAGAATCCCATAGGCTTCAATGTTAAAAATATTCCCGTTTTAATTCAATATCTAATAAACCATTCATTATAAAATTCTGCAGTAAAGAGTCTCTTTATTTATAGATTTTTTAGGAAATTTTAAGGATTTTTCTGGATTTCTTTTTTTTTTTTTAAAAAGTCAGATTTTTTTAAGTTTACTTATTTTTTCTGTAACAGCCCTTCTTATTATCATTCATTGGATCATATGTAAATTTCAGACATTTTCGCTCAGTAGTTTCTTTGCAAACAGCGTTTCACTTTTCAAACATTCAAGCAAACTGTTTTCCTAATTTATTCACTTCACTCGTCTGTGGTGTCTGCTTTTTCCGGAAGCTGCACTGTGTGTGATCGGCTCCTGCTCGGGTTTTTCCGGCGTTTTCGGCGGGTTAATCCAGATGTTTTTGAGGGTTTCGGTGTGCATTCGCCGGGTTTTTGCGGTGAGTTTTCGTCGGGTTTGCGGCAGCTTTTCCCTGCGCTTCGACGGCCCTGTGGTGCTTGCTGAATACACCGCAGGGTCGCCAAAATGTGATTGCCTAATCGGCCCGAATTGAAGAGAACGAAAAGTCACCGAACATGCAGTGACTTTTCGATTCTCTTTGAATAACCCTGTATATGTTGCATTCTCTCGAGTCAAAAGCTCTGCGGACGTTAAAATCAAAGTCATCGATGGACGTGAACAAGGCTACCTATTACCAGGGACTGATGCATGCTTCACAAAAAATGTTGTATTCAAAGAAATTTATTCGAAATAGTCAGTAAAAATATTTAACTTTTCATGACGCTGCTGTGTTTTCGTTTCAACCAACATTCATGCGCACCACACTTATCAATAGACTGCCCTCTGGGCAGGCTTTCCACCTAGTTAGGCTGGTGTCAGACGAGCGTAGTGTTCGCGTCAGTGATGGCGCCTAAAAGTACGTCCGTGATAGCATGAAAGAAAATCCATCGGAGCCCGACACACAAAGTACGTCCGCACTGAACTGTGGACGCGGCCCACGGACGCAAGGCAGGCAAGAACGTACAACCCCTAGAACGGCCGCACAAAGTGCGCTGCGTCCGCAACGTCTGCATAGCTGTGTGTGTGAGTGATGGAACGTGGTCAGACGGACTGCATTTATACGTCCAGCATTTTTCACGGACAAAATGGTTTTGCTTTTTATTTTAATTTTCCCCCTACATCCGTCAAAATATACGTTAGAGCATAAATGGACTGTGTGGTCACTACTGCGTCTTCCGTACTGACGTACGTCCGTGTGCACGGACGCACAGTCCGTAGAAATCACGCTCGTCTGACCCTAGCCTTAGTTATAAAGACAGTCGGGGTTATTCAGAGAGAGGTGAAAAGCAGGACAATTACTGGAGAATGGAAAATTCTAGGTCAAAATAGCCAATTTGGAAAGTGAGATGAAAGGGAGTATTTTTCTGGTTTGGCTATTTTGACCTAGAATTTTCACTTCTCCAGTCATTCTCCTGCTTTTCACAGCTCTCTGAATAACCCTGTGAGTGTCTTGAACAGATATTGGTAAATTATTTTGTGGGATACTCTTATTTTTTTAAATAACAAATGACAATACCTAATTAAGCATTTAAAAAGCAGCATTTTTATGTTGAGACAAGTGCCATATGTCTATAGGGAAACAGAGGCTGCATCAAATTTTTTGTAGGTATGTACTGTGGCACAGATAGTATCATGAGAACATTAAAGGCCACATTACAATCTATGTGCTAACGTTAACGCTCACCTGCGTGAGCATTAATGTTAGCCGCGGTGGCTACCACATATTACAATCCAAACGCTAACGGGTTAAGTAACCTGTTTGCGTTTGGTACCTAGCACTTTTCAGCGCGAGGTTACTGTACTTTGCGCTCCCTATATTTAACATGGGGAGCGCAAAGTGTTAATCATTGTTAGGATTACAAAGTCCTACCGCTGATTAACGTCCGGCTCTGGTTAGTGGAAAGTTAACCAGAGCCAGGACTTGGTGTTAATGGATTCCGCTCCTGCAGAATCCGTTAACACCAGTCAAAAAAAATTTAAAAAAAGAATCATATACTCACCTCCTGTCCTGCGGCGAGGACCGCGGCTCCAACCGTGTCCTCCGTCCGGCGGGAGCAGGGAGAGACTGGGGAAAAAGTTCCTCAGTCTTCCCCTGCGTATCATTACGCTGACCGGCCGGATCTTACGAGGTGAGATCCGGCAGGACAGGTTTCCGCCGGCGTCTGGCTCAATGGAGTCCTATGGACTCCATCAAGTGGACGCTCGTGGCTGTGCTCAGCGCTGCCGCCAGCATCCCCAGGCGTAGCGCCCACTACAAATGCAGGCAGCATTTTTTGCACCTGCATTGCAATCCCCCATTAAAATGGGGGGCGGTAGGTACACTGCAGGCGCAGTTTTTTCTCCCTACCACCCCCCGTTTTAACACGAGGATTGTAATGTAGCCCTAAAGGTGTTAAACACTAAGCAGTGCTCTGACAGCAAAGCAAATCTCCTTTCTTGCAACTACAGTGAACTTCGGATAACCACACAAGCAAAATTCAATGACAGCAGATGAAGTTGACTCAAACAGTATTACATAATATTACCCCCATTATGGCTGTAAACTACAGCTATTTTTAGTTTAGCATTGTTCTTGGTTTGCAAAACCAGTGAATGTACTTGGGCAATCTTCTTAGAACTCCCCCCAAAAAACTGACATGTGTCTCTATAGGGTATCATATATTTGATGTGTGTGGGTGAATAATATAAATCTTTGAAATCACCTCCTGGCAGCAGAGAGTTAAACAGAGAGGGGAGGATCCAAGCTGCAGGACGTTCCGGCATTGGAGGACCACTTGTGAAATCTACGGTCCACATGGGACAAGATCTGAGTGCACCTTGAATCTGCTTTGCAGGTTCAGTAACGTTCTGCTGATTTCAGGCGCAGACCTTCTCTGGAGGAGCATTAGCTGGAAGACAGGGGACATCACAACTGGACCAAAGACAAATCCAGACCAGACTATAAACAACAGGCGTTAATACGGAGCCAGTGACCCTGCAATCTCTAACCTACGTGAGTTAATCACTGTTGTTGCCTTATGAAAAGCTAATGATTATACAGTGAGCAATGGTTGCATTGTTTCTCTCCTTTTGATATCATCATATTCGGGAGAGATGGAGGAAAGTTGACCCTGCTTGCGCACAAAATAAGCCTAATATTTGTTAAGGCTCTTTAACCCCTTAGTGACTGGGCGGTTTTACACAAATCCGTCCTTTAGTGACCACTGATGTTTTTACGTTTCTGCGCTGCTCGTGTTTAGGTCAAATTGTCCTCTTACTCGTTTATGCAACCCACACATATTATACACCGTTTTTCCTGCCATTAAATGGACTTTCTAAAAACACCATTAATTCCATCATATCCTATAATTTACTATAAAAAAAAAATGAAATCTGATGAAAAAATCGTAAAAACACACTTTTTCGTAATTTAATCCCCAAAATCTACAACCGCCAAAAAAGACCCCAGCTAAATAGTTTAAAAATGTTTTTGCTTTTTAACCCCGTCACTGCTGAGCCAGTTCACCTATGTGCGCTGAGCTCATTCTGACTGGTTTTTGCTCATTATTTTGAGATGACAGCCTAGGTCCTATTTAACTAAACCCCCCCAAGACAATTTTTTGTTTAAAAAAAAAACAATTTTAACATTTTTATTATTATTATTTTATTTATTGTCAGCTTTTTTTTTTTTTACACCAAACCTAGTCATGTATGTTACCATTGCAAAGGCCATCATCAGGCCTTTCCAATGATTTCCAAAATGACCCTCTAGCTGCCATCAGATCCAAAAGTTCCCCCCATCTCCCCTTGGCAGCTAGGGGGTTAACTGGCCCACTGATATTCTCACACATATGGTGGGGATGTCAGTGGGTGGGGGGGTGACCTGGAGGCTTGGCTGAAATCCAAGAAGTCAGCCACCTCCAGGTTTAAATCGTGACTCAGCGCCGGTTCGGTGCTGAGTCGCCATCCGGCAGCAAAACTGTTAACTTTATACACAGCTGAAAAGGGGAGACTCTCCCCTTTCCAACGGTGTAAAAAGCAAGTTTCTAGGTACCATGGTTAAAGAGATAAAGGGCTCCAATGAAGCCAACCTCCACTTCCTGGTTTTCAATGCAGGCGCTGGGGGCGGCGCCTGCCAATGACGTCACCACACAGCGTGGTGATGTCATCATGCTCGCCAGCCCCTCTAAAGCAGAGGGGCAGGCTTCCTCCTTGCCAGAACTCCGTTGGAGCCAGCGAGGGAGATAAGTATCGGGCGGGAGGGAGGTTAGGTTAGGAGCCGCTGACGTACACTGTATGTCCGCGGGTCTAAGGGAGACCCGTGGGCAGAACGTACATGGTACGTCAGCGGTCATTAAAGGGTTACAATTAGTTTTTTTCCTGTAAAGTTGTGTAGCGCTCACCCCTGAAGGAGCAGCTGAATAACCGGGTACTTCTGTCTCACCTCTGTGATAGGCCGCAAAGGAAAATCCACAGCACACCAGCATACCTTGATAGAATTTTTAAATGATAATTTACTGAGTGCAAGAAATCTGGATAACCATACATATAAATTGAACCTTTAACTCTGCACAGTATGATACCAGAACTGTGGGTAAAACACAAATATAACAGTAGTAAGCGACAATTAAAGTTATTCTAACCGCAAATTTGCTGCACCGTAATCAAAATATATCTACAATTTAGTCCTAATGTACCCGGGTACCACTGGGCAGTGGGGGTTTCTTCGGCTAGCCAAAAGTTGGGGCCCAAATGCAAATGGCGGACAATCGGTGTGCACTGTCATGAACAACAATAGGCCTGAGACCTCTCACCCATACGTCAAGGGAGGATGTCCATCTGTAGCTGGCAGATGTGTTGATTAATATCCCTTGCGAAGGAACTCTGTCCGTCACAGGCTGTAGCCCGATATCACCTGGGGGTTTGGGTCCTCAAATCCCGCTTCCATCCATCTGCGCCGAGTCGCCACCAGCGATCTCCTCTCCGCAGGCTGTCACCTCACACGCTGCCTTGCCAGATCACCTTCCAGACGGAACAAACTAGCGATCCACTCTGCAACTGATGACACTCCCGGACTGCATCCGTGCCAAATTTAGCACAGTCTCTCCGCACTCAAGCCTGCACACTCAAGGAAACACCATCACAGGCTGCCTTCCTTTTCCTCTCACGCTGGATTAATCTTTGCCACATGCTTTCTGGCGCCTGACCTACACTTTCCCTCCTTCCTGTAGCATTCCGGGAGATGTAGTTCATTTCTCCATAGTCCCATAGCATCTTTCCTATGCCACAAAACTGTGCTCTCTGGCTCCACATTTGGTTGCAACAGCTTCAGTCTTAAAGGAGCAGGAACAAACAACAGGGCTACAGTTGTAATATAGTTTTGCCCTTTTTGGACGAAATGTGCTATTAGCAATTTTTATGTTCTTTTCCCTTGGGGAATACTATGGACATCCCAAAAAGTACATTTTACCCTTGAGGTGATTATATATTTGCACCAGTTTGTCCACCAAAGTATGGTGATTTGGGATTTTTAGGGCACTACGGGCTCTATTAACTTCTTTGCGCAAAAGCGCACGCGCAGCGCTATTTTTTTTGCGCAGCGTTAAATATTAACGTTGGCATTACAATCCGAGCGCATTTTTCAATCCGTCGAAAAATAACGCACATAAACGCGCGCGCATTAACGCTGCGTGCAGAAATCGGTGGGCGGACGTTTTTTTCACGCGATTCAGCCAATCTGAATTAAGAACCACAGTTGTCTCCCGTTAAGTTTTTGCGCCTGTCAATATCAATCTGAGTATATATGCTGCACAATAATGAAAACACGCTCAAACGCTCAATTTTATTGTTTGGGTATGCGTAGAATGTGTAACTATACTTTGCTGTATTTTTTTTTTCGGGCTGGTGTATTTGGTTTAGGCCAGGACGTTCAGATTTGCCATTACCACCAGCTTTTAAAAGACGTTAAAATTATGCGCGCAAACGCTGTCCGTTAAAATTTGCGCATAGATTGTAATGCCATCCGCATACCAGCGCACAAACGCATTTGTGCTCACAATGTTAAGTAAAGGACGCGCAATGTACATTACGCTCGCAAAGGGTTCGCTCAGGTTCACCAGCGGTAGACATTAACACGCATTTTTTGCGCAAAGGGTACGACGTTCTGCGCAAAGGGTTTTTCCCCTCGCATTAATGCGGTTTTGCGTACGCGTTAACGTTTGTGCGAAGAAGTTAATAGAGCCCTACATGTACGCTGTTCCCACATATTTTGTGTTTGGTTATATACTTGTGAGGTGAGATTAATGGAGGTTCTCACAGGGAAGATAGCTGCACGTGATTGTGTTTTTAAGGTGTTTACGCCAGGTGTGATAATATTAGATTGTTTTATAATAGAGTTGTGACGGAAAGCTCTTGTCCGTCTATCCTGCCCTCCAGGCACCCTCCTTTACGCAGATCGGCCCGGCTGCTGAGCTGCTCGGAACTCAGTGCCTCGAGCAGCATGATCTCCTTCCTCTGACCCACTGCCGCTTTGGATGAATTTCCAGATGGTCGCTCTGTACCTTCTGAGGGTGATTGGGAGTATCCTGAATGAAACACCAGGCAGGCTGTATGTTCAAACAGGATCAACTGACTTTATTGGAAAAACACACCAGTATTTATGCAAAGGTAACACACACACACACAGTTTTCAAGCTTCCCGCCCACCCCAACAGTTTTGATTGGCTGGTTTCAAGACCACAGCAGGCTTCAATCTGCTCCTCCTCAGGTTCTTAAATGAATACGTCTGGTTGATGTACATAAGTGAGTTCGTCCATCTCGAAACGGCTGGCAGATTAATCCTCTCAGTCAACAGATAATGGGGAGAAGCACACAAATTAGCAATCAGTTATCACACACCATTTACATAATCCATTAGGACAGTGTTTGCCTTACAAGGCTGACTCATAACTCACACATGCAGCAGATAGATAGACATAGCATTCTTGCATAATCACAGATCACACAAACATTCTGCACAATAGGCCTGCACCTCCACAACACATCTCCAAATTCACATTGAAATATTGCATAAAGGGAATGAAATAAACGCCATTTACGGGGAATGAGTCCTAAAACGGGAACACAAAGGGGATAAAGTCCGTCTGTCCCTTCAAGCACGGGAGCGCCATGTCAGGTCTATGACAAGAGTTGTAACTTATCAACTAGAAAATGTGTAGATTTTAATTAAAACTCAAAAAACTCACTTCTGGGAGGTGGGCCTTGCACATGGCCAGAGGCATAACTAGAAACCTCAGGGTGCAGGACCCATGACGGGCCCCCCCCACCCTAGGCAAAAACATATTTTGTCCTTCCTCCTGTCAACATGCTTTGGTCCCATCCAGGTCCACAATGTTGACTCTAGACAATCAGTATCATTTTTTCCAGGTCCACTATGGCCTCTTCAGTCCATCCCATTTTTAATGTAATGTACACTGTGTATCTCAGAGAGATCCACAGCAATAAAACTCACAGTAATGTGCAGTGTGTATAAGTGTAAATCACAGAGGTTTACAGCAACAAAACTCACAGTAATATTTGGTGTGTATGAGTGGATCACAGAGCTCCAAAGTGAACCTCACAAATATGTATAAAATAAATTTAAAAAATAATTATATATAAAATATAGGCAAGCCCGCAGGCCCAGGCAGGCGAGTGTGGGCCCCCCGGACTCAAGGGCCCAGGTGCGGTGGCACCCTCTGCACCCCTGGTAGGTATGCCCCTGCACATGGCTGCTTTTAATTGAGCTCTGCTCCCACCTGGTTGGTGAATTCGGCTGGTGAATAATCTGAGCCCCCGATCGGGTTGTTTCCGCACCAAGGAGTTGTCCCGTCTGGATTGTTTTTTTTTCTAAGCCCAGCAATGCAGCCTGACTCTGGAGTCAGTAGGCTGCACTGAGGTCGCTTGTCTCGACTGCCTGAAAGCCGGGACCTTTTGGAACCAAGCATCTCCTGTTGAATGGTGGAGTTTTGGAGAGACGCCTGACATTTCTCCTGTAAGAGATTTTGGCGGAAAACGTTATCGGTCTCCCTGGTGGCCGTGAGGCCTACCTCTGCGGCCACCATCTTCAGTTGCCTCGAGGGTGAGTGGATCCTCCCAGCACTCTCTGGACTTGGGCTTCCCCTGGTCCAGCACATGATGCCCTATTACACCCTGGACTTTCTGCCCCCCCACATTGGAGGGAGAGGGGACAACGACAGGAACGTGAGTTGGGATTTTTTTTTCTCTCTCTCCCACAGTTTTGTCTTAAAGGGCCAGTGACCCAATTTTACCAGCCCCAGGGGGACCTGAGGTACTTTATCTGGTTACACCCCGTGCTTTGCACTCGTCACACTCTAATTTTTCTGCCCCTGAGAACAGGGGCGCTTCTCTCATTTTTGAAAACGCTGCCTGGTTGCTCTCTGCAAACAGATAGAACCCTCAGAGCTGCAATTTTTGTCCTAATTTTTCATGCCCCAGCCTAGTCTGGGATGCACTGGTTTTATGTGCACTCTTAAACTCTTTCCTTTGAGGGGCTGTTTCCCCCAATTTTCCGGTCCCAGGACAACCTGGTTCTACTGTTAGGGGAGCGCACCTACGACTTGTGACATAGTTGCTTAAAGCTTGACAGCTCTGCAAACTACTCTGACTGCTTGGGGTGATATGCCCCATCATTTCCTCACTTCGTGTGCTCCCTGTGTTCGCTGGACTTACACCCCCCCAAAATGGAATAATTTGTCTCCTCCAGTAAAAACAAAAAAAAATCCGCTTGCACAACGGTTTCGAAACAACATCCGTGACCTGATCCTCTGCCCGCGCCTGGTGGTGCTGCTGACGACCCCTTGGCTGATGAGCAGCCGGGGCAGTCCAGGGCATCTCCCGCATGCATGTAGGTGCAGCGGGGGCTCTACTGAGTGTGACGGACATCTCACCCACTTTATCCCCACTGTTGGATGAAAAACTGGGGAAGCTCTCCTCCACCAATGATTCCGTCCTGTCGCAATTAACATCCGAAGCCCATAGAATTTCCGAGGTGGAGGAATGGATCGTAACACTGGAGGATGATTTTAACCCGTTAAAAGCTCAACTTGACAAGCAGGAATCGTTAATTCAGAATTTGTCCGAGAAGCTGGATGACTTGGGAGAACTGCGGTTGCCGGAATAACTTGGTTGGCCTTCCGGAGTTGGTAAAGTCCCAAGCTCTACTGGATTGGGCCTCCTGGCTACCTTCCCAATTGGGTATCAATGAAACGCAGCTGTTCCTTGCCGTTGAAAGTGTGCACAGAGTGGGTCCCGACCTGAATCCACGGTCGGGGCACCCGCGAGTTGTCATCATGAGGCTCCTTAACTTCACTGATAACTCCAAGCTTCTGCAAGTCTTTCATCGAGCTGGGGCGTCTGTAATATTGGGGCGTGACCCTCCGGATGTTTCAGGACTTCTTGGCCTCGGTATCGCTGAAACGGAGGGCATTTTCGCTCCTGTGTACAGATTTGGTGGTGTGGGAATTCCTCTTCTCCTTGTTATATCTGGCACAGCTGTGTGTGTCTTATAACGGGACGACCCATTTCTTTGACTCTCGGACGATGCAAGTTCGGCTCTGCTGCCTATGACCTCTCGGAAGGTGGGGTCGCCACCGCTGCCTCAGCACACTCCATCGACCAGAGTTTGTATGGGGTAATCTTGAGATTCTGGTCTCCCAAATTTCTGGTGGTCTTCGTTCAGACACAAAAAAGGGGAACTATGACGCTGGAATTTACTGTTGATATTTCATGTATGTTTCCTACTGAACGCCTGTTTAGTTATGTCTTGTGGTGGTTGACTCGCCATATTTGTTCTGGAGTTGCCGCTTCTATTTTGTATGGTTTATGTCTTTTGTTCAAGCATCCCATGGTATGTTTATGGTGCGGTCCCACATGTTGGTTTCTGTTAATGTTCACTGTTCCGCAAAGTTATTAGAGTTTTGGTTCCGCAAGAAAAATTTAAATTCAGGTTCACAAATGCACTCCCTACCCGTTTTACATGGAAGCGAGATTGCAGCTGGGACGGCCTCGTTTCCTCCCTTTAGAGAGGATGCTCCTAATTTTGTTACTTTTGATGCTTGTCGTCAATCTTCCTTTCCACTTACTTTAACATAACTAGTGGTGCACCAAAATGGCAATTTACGGCCGATACCGAAACGGAAAATTTGGGATCGGTTCGACCAAAAACCGATACTGAAAATCAGACATGAGAACCTGGGCCTGGAGGCCGGGACTCGCCTGATCCCAAAGGCCAGCTGTCTCAAGCTGCTCGGCCGGCCTCCAGGCTCAGGCGAGCCCCCGGCTCTGCTGGGCCGGGGGCTCACCTGACCCTGGAGGCCAGCCGAGCAGCCTGCGACAGCCGGGCCTCCAGGCCCAGGTTTGCATGGCTGACTGGTTGCACCTTGACTGGCAAGCCCCCTGAGCCTGGAGGCTGGCCGTGCAGCCTGTGACAGCCGGAGGACTGTCAACACTGATGCTCAGGGCCAAAGTAGGTGGATGTAGGTGAGTATGTTGCCTACACATACTCACCTGCATCGGCCCTGAGTCCTCCAGCGGTGGCAGTCCTTTTGCATCCAGTGTCCGCTCTCTGTGTCGGTCACCTAGATGACATCACGAAAGCCATTGACCCAGGGTCAAAGGCTTCCGTGACGTCATACCGGCGACCAACAGAGAAAGGACACTGGATGCAAAAGGACTGCCACCGCTGAAGGACTCGTTCGGGGCCGATGTAGGTGAGTATGTGCAACGCTCTCCACCCCCCCAGCAAAATCCATCACCTGGGCCTGGAGGCCCGCCTGAGCCCCCTGCTCGGCTGGCCTTCAGACTCAGACGGGCCCCCTGCTCGGCTGGGCCTCCAGGCCGAGCTGGGGACTCATCTGAGCCTGGAGGCCGACCGAGCAGGCAACTCGGCTGGCCTCCAAGCTCAGGCAAACCCCAGGCTCTGCTGGGCCTCTGGGCCCAGGCCAAGCCGAGGGCTCGTCTGAGCTTGGAAGATGGCCGAGCAGGCAGCTCGGCCGGCCTCCAGGCTCAGGTGAGACTCCGGCTCGACTGGGTCTCTAGGCCCAGGCCAAGCCGGGGGCTCGCCTGAGCCTGGATGCTGGCAGGCCCTATTTTGAAAGGATTTCTTTTTTTTCTTCCGGCTGAATTTTCCATTTAGGCCGAAAGCACCATTTACAGTCGATAATTTCAGTGCATCCCTAATTATGACTAATTGAAATTGTGGAGATGAGGTTCAGGGACAGATCCAGACACTAGTTTCGATAGGGGCCCTCTACCAATTTTGACTAAAGTGTTCAGTATGCAGTAACTGGGACTGGCAGAGTGCATGCCAAATCACAGTTTGTGCTTATCACACTCACTCTCTCCAAAACATTGAGTGTAAGCAGGAAACAGCCTTGTCAAGTAAACTCCAGAGGTTAGATACATAGATGTGTAACCCTGTCACTGCTGAGCCATTTCACCCCTATGCAGGGATGTATCTTGGCCTAGGCGTAGGCTGACAAGGTCTAGGGCAGCACTTTGGCCGCACTGTACAGAAAAATGCAGCCCCGCCGCTCAGGTGAGACCCGCCGCCCTACCGCTCAGTGGGTCCTGCCGCCTGCGGCTGCCAGTTTCTATATTCCCAGCCTGCACTCTGGACCACCCCATCGCCAATCGTGTCAGACTTCCTCCGTCCCGCGTCTCTGTGGCACTGGGAGGAAGGGATCATATAACGCCACTTCCTCCCAGTGCTTATTCATACACACTGCACATTTATGTGGGGTTTATTATTCAACCAATTTGAGCGGCTATGATCCAGTATACTTGACATGCATGGCTGATCTTTGTAAAAATGGTTTAATTTAAACATTTCATAATTTTGATTATCTCTTAAAATAATAAATACAATATTTGAAAAGGTATACAAAATATACAAGTAGGCATTTGGTATCCACTTTTAATATACAGAGAGGAAGAGGCAGAGCTCTAAGAGGAAAAGGTAGAGTCTAAAGACATGGGGTTAAACAGGAAGGGGTGTGGCCTTGACAGGAAGGGTGTGTCAAATTTAAATTAGGGGGTGCCCGAGTTTAGTCAGGCATAGGCCAGCACAAAACCTAAATACACCACTGCCCCCATGAGTTAATTTTGACCATTTTTTGCTCCTGACATTTAAACCATATTTGAAGTCATACATTATTGCAGGCAAATTGTATATCATTTATTTCAGCGGATTTAGCAGATTCAAAATATATTCAGATTCACATCAGAATGCCACATCAAAAAGAAATGGAAATGTCTACTCAAATTTCAATATCAGGGTAATTCAAAGAGATCTGAATGGCTGCCAAAAGGGAACCGAACGCTGGAAATCAGCGCCGTTCGGTTACCTTTCTTGGCCATTTGGCTGTCCAGAGAGCAGGCAATTCGCCAAATCTTGGCGAATTGCCTGCACATACGGTGCCTGTTCGGTGCCTGTTCGAGGGCAGTGAAATCCCCATAGAGAAGCAATGCTTCGGCTATTCAGAGAACAAAAACCAACAGTGAAAGGTTCCCGAAATGCCCTGTCATTCGGTGGTTTAATTCGGCAGGTTTATTCAGGCGAATCCCATAGGCTTCAATGTTAAAAATATTCCCGTTTAAATTCAATATCTAATAAACCGTTCATTATAATATTCTGCAGTAAAGAGTTTTTTTAGGAGATTTTAAGCAATTTTCGGATTTTTTTTTTAAAAATGCCAATTATTTTTTTTACTTTACTTATTTTTTCTGTAACAGCCCTTTTTATTATCATTCCTTGGATCTCATATGTAAATTTCAGACATTTTCGCTCAGTATCTTCTTTGCAAACAGCGTTTCACTTTTCAAACATTCAAGCAAACTGTCTTTCTAATTTATTCACTGCATTCGTCTGCGGTGTCGGCTTTTTCCGGCGGCTGCGCTGCGTGTGATCGGCTCCTGCTCTGTTTTTTCTGGCATTTTCGGCGGGTTAATCCAGATGTTTTTGCGGGTTTCGGTGTGCGTTCGCCCTTGTTTTGCGGTCAGTTTTCGGAGGGTTTGCGGCAACCTTTCCCTGCAATTCAGGGACCCTGTGGTGCTTGCTGAATACACCGCAGGGTCGCCGAAATGGGATCGCCAAATCGAAGAGAACGAAAAGTCACTGAACGTGTGGTGGCTTTTCGATTCTCTTTGAATAACCCTGTATGTAAATTTATTTTCCCACATTATCATCCAGACCTTTGTGGATATATATTTGACAGACACCCACAGAAATGGAGAACCTGTTACTGCATATCTCTAAGGAAATATTCAATTTTAACCAGAATTGAAAAACATTTTTTTTTCTGTTATAAATTCTTTTCTCTTTTTTTTTCTTTGTATGTTTAACATGGTCATATCTGTGGAAAGACCAGACTCTGGCCTTTCAAATGACATCCCATGTGACCATGTATGCTATATGCAACAAGAGATACAGAGGTTCAAGTTGTCAAAAGTCACCTGTATCTCCACCAGCTCAGGCTTGGGGGGCAAATGCTCCCTTTGCCCCCTCTTCTGATCTGCCAGTGTGGAGAATACAAGTGAGAGAGATTGAAAAAGGTATTTGTGGTAGGGAAATGGACAACAGAGACAGGGAGGTATGGAGAGAATGGGGAAGGGGGCCAGCAGCAATATGTATTTTGCCTTAGGTGCCTGAAAACCTTGCACTGGCCCTAAATGCATACCAATGTTTCCATTATTCTGGTAGAAGAAAAGACACAAGGGTCCTATATTTTAATATAAAATTCCAACAACTAAAATATATAATGCATTCCTGTACTGTACGTCAGTAATCATTCAAGATTATCTAAGTACCTGTTCTTTTAGGGCAGGGCAAATGGCATGAATTAGTCATTTTAAGCTCACAATGACATTTCCAAAAAGAGCTGTCTATTTGTTACCTATGGACAACTGAATATGTCACATATTTGGACTTGAGGCAGAGGAGTGTCACACATACCTCACCCCAACCAAAACTCAGCTCAGGTGTTTAAGCAGTATGCAGCGACTTCTGTTTTCATTTAGTCTTTGCCAGTTGAGAAGAATCACTCTACATCTAATAGATTTTCTGAAATTCCAAGCTTTTGCAATGGACTGGAGATTTTACATACAACCGCCAAAACTATGGAATATATTCATGATAATGGGGCTCTGCATGCTACAAGGTAGGAAAATTAATCTTTACAAATACAAAATTGTCATATCCTATTCTCGGTATTATATTGCATATCTGTAAAACAAGATGAAGTGTAATTTCACAGACAGTCAAGGAAAACTGTTTGTATTAGTATATTTCCATAGGTACTATGTACTTAGGTTTTTAGGATAATTAGCATGAACTGTATAATAATCACAGTTATCATATTGCAAAATAACTGTACTTAGAGAGTTGGCAACATAATAATAAAGCTATAATTTTGTAGCTTGCTGTCCTATATTTTACTGTTGAGGTTTTTATCTGAACTGGGAAGCGTGCGATTTTGATAACTGGGATAACAGATCCGGTCTACTCACATATATTGTATGTTAAACAACTTTTAATGTCTAATCTACTCCATAAAGAGATTCCCCCCCTTCTTTTTACTGATAAAATTACGATGGTTTTTTTCAAGATGGCATACACTGACACTGGCTTTAAAACCAGTGTAAAACCTATTTTAGTATAGTGCATATTTGTTTCTAAAGGCAGATTATATGGCTGGTTGTAGTAATAAAGCTAGATTTTCAGACATAAAAGTATTCGTTTATGTTATTATTCAGACACATTTATTCCAAGATCCTTTTTTTTTTAAATATGTCATTGCTTCAAATTTATTTCAATAAATGAGCTAATTCATAGAAAACTACATAGCAAATGTTTATTTAGATTAGAGAATTGTTGGCTCTAAAGTTAGCTCTTAAAAAACCACAAACACCCTCATCCAATATCCTTTTCCCTGTATATATTTGTTAACAAAGCACATATCCTAGCAATATCATCTCACCAACCAGGGCCAGATTAACATAGGGGCTATGGGAGCTGCAGCTCCAGGCCCATGCCCTATAATAGCTCCAGAAAAAGGATAACTATCTGGTCTATTCACTAAAAGGTGAAACTCAGGAGAATTGGCAGGAGAAGAGAACAATCTAGACCAAATAGCTGATTTGGAAAGTGAGATAAATGGGAGAATTTTTCTGGTTTGGCTATTTTGACCTGGATTTTTCACTTCTCCAGTCAATTCTCGTGAGTTTCACCTTTATTGAATAGACCTGTTTGTCCACACTGGTGGTCCTTTGGACCCCTGTATCTATGGAAATGTAGCAGCTACAAGGTCATGTAAGGCATCATTGGAAAGGCCAGGTTTCATGCAATAATAAAGAAATAAAATTTTATTTTTTTTCTAACACTGCTCTGTTGTTCACTTTTCAGTTATAAAGTGAACAATGATGCTGCACTAGCCATCTCATAGAAACATAGAAACATAGAAAAATGTCAGCAGATAAGAACCTTTCGGCCCATCTAGTCTGCCCAATTACATGGATACTTTACCTGGATTTATCTTTTGTTTAGGATAGCCTTATGCCTATCCCATGCTTGCTTAAATTCAATTACTGTTTTGGCCTCTACCACTTCAACTGGAAGGCTGTTCCATGTATCCACCATCCTCTCAGTAAAATAATTCTTCCTGATGTTACTTTTAAACCTTTGCCCCTCTAATCTAAGACTATGTCCTCTTGTTTTGCTACTTTGTTTCCGTTTAAATATACTCCCTTCCTCTACCTTGTGGATTCCCTTTACGTATTTAAATGTTTCTATCATTTCTCCTCTGTCTCGTCTTTTTTCCAAGCTGTACATGTTAAGATCATTAAGCCTTTCCTGGTAACTTTTCTCCTTCAAGCCATACACCATTTTAGTAGCCCTTCTCTGAACTCTCTCTAAGATGTCTATATCCTTCTGGAGATACGGTCTCCAGTACTGCACACAGTACTCCAAGTGAGGTCTCACCAGTGCTCTGTACAGTGGCATGAGCACTTCCCTTTTCCTACTGCTAATACCTCTCCCTACACAACCAAGCATTTTGCTAGCATTTCCTGCTGCTCTATTACATTGACTACTTACCCTTAGATCCTCTGAAATAATAACCCCTAAATCCCTTTCCTCAGATGTTGAGGTTAGGACTGTATCAAATATTCTATATTCAGCCCTTCGGTTTTTACGTCCCAGGTGCATTATCTTGCACTTATCCACATTAAAACTCAATTGCCACAGCTCCGACCATTTTTTTAGTTTACCTAAATCATTTGTCATTTGGCTGATCCCTCCAGGAACGTCAACCCTGTTGCAAATCTTTGTGTCATCAGCAAAAAGACATACTTTTCCATTAATACCTTCTGCAATATCACTAATAAAAATATTAAAGAGAATGGGTCCAAGTACTGACCCCTGAGGTACCCCACTGGTAACAAGACCTTGCGCCGAATAAACTCCATTTACCACAACCCTCTGTTGCCTGTCACTCAGCCACTGCCTAATCCATTCAACAATATTGGAATCCAAGCTCAAAGATTGCAATTTATTGATAAGCCTTCTATGCGGAACAGTATCAAAAGCCTTACTGAAATCTAAATAAGCAATGTCTACTGCACCACCTGTGTCTATTATTTTTGTTACCCAATCAAAAAATCAATAAGATTAGTTTGGCATGATCTCCCTGAGGTAAACCCATGTTGTTTCTGATCCTGTAATCTATGTATTTTTAGATGTTCAACAATCCTTTCCTTTAACATGGTTTCCATTAATTTCCCCACTACTGACGTAAGACTAACTGGCCTATAGTTCCCTGATTCCTCCCTACTACCCTTCTTGTAAATGGGCACAACATTTGCTAATTTCCAGTCTTCTGGGACGACTCCCGTTAGCAAGGATTGGTTAAATAAATCTGTTAACGGTTTTGCTATTACATCACTGAGCTCTTTTAATAATTTAGGGTGATTCCCATCAGGCCCCATTGACTTATTTATCTTTACTTTAGACAGCTGCTGTAGAACCTCCTCCTCTGTAAACTGATATGTAAATGTCTCGTTGGTGTTTCCTCCTAACTGAGGTCCCTTTCCTTCCTTTTCTTCTGCAAAGACTGAACAAAAATATTCATTGAGGCAGTCAGCGAGACTTTTATCCTCTTCTACATACCTTCCTTCCTTTGTTTTTAATCTAACTAATCCTTGTTTTACTTTTCTTTTCTCGTTTATGTATCTAAAAAATGTTTTGTCCCCCTTTTTTACTGACTGAGCTATTTTCTCTTCTGCGTGTGCTTTGGAAGCTCTTATAAATTGCTTTGCCTCTTTCTGCCTAATCTTATAGGTTTGCCTATCTTCTTCACTCTGTTTTTTTTTATAATTATTGAATGCTGTCTTTTTATTCTTCACTATTTTGGCCACTTCCGCAGAGTACCAAAGTGGCTTCTTCCCTTTTTTGTTTTTGCTAACAAGCCGAATGCAATTGCCTGTGGCCTTCAATAATGCTTCCTTTAAATAATCCCATTTCTCCTGGACTCCCTTTAAACTCCTCCAGTCTGATAATGACTCCTTCACACAAAATATCATTTTAGAAAAAATCTGTTTTTTTAAAGTCTAAAACTTTTGTTTGTGTGGTGCGGCTCCATCCCTGTTTTTATATTAACCACTTCAATGCTAAGGACGCGCTCAGCGGTCCTCAGCATTACCGCTGGTGTGCTGAGGACGCGCTGAGCGCGTCCTCAGTTTGGGGTCAGCGTTCGGCCGGGTTCCGGCCGATCGCTGGCCCCTCCGGTGCGGGCTGACATCCTGGATGTCAGCCCGGCATCCGGACCAGCAGCCGCCAACATTAGGTGTCATCGCGGGGGCGCGATGACACCTAATTCAGGCGCCCCCCCCGCATGTGCGGAGGAGGCGCCTGAAGGGAGGGGGGAGAGGTCCTTCGGACCTCTCTCCCTCCCGATCGGTGGCACACAGGGGCTTAACCCAGGCATCATTGGAAGGGCACAGCCTGCCCTTCCAAATGATGCCTGGCATTAACCCCTGGGGAGCTGGATCGCAAATCGGCGCTGAAAAGCGCCGATTCGCGATCCTTCCCGGAGCTGGCCGACATCTTGGATGTCGGCCAAGCTTCCGGGAACTCCCCAGAGGACTGGCGTCATCGTGCGCAGCACGATGACGCCAGTCCTACAGTTAACCCCTAACTGCCACCAACTGTGGAGATAGGGAGTTCCAATGAACTCCCTATCTCCCGATCCGTGGCAGCTAGGGTTAAATTTTGATATCGTTGGATCGGCCAGAGCATGGCCGTTCCAACGATACCAAACATGAAAGTTAAAAAATTTGTAAAAAAAAAAAAATGAAAAATAAAAATAAAAAAAAATTTTAAAAGAAAATTAAAAAAAAAAAAATAAACACTTTTTTTTTTTTTTTGGTTTGTTAATGCAGCAATATTGTTCCCATTTCAATTATAATGTGAACAATGATGCTGCACTAACGATTTTTGTATGCGGTGCGTTTGTTAAAAATAGTGTCATTTCCCCAAAAAAAAATGTAACGAGACCCCATCTCTATTTTTTTAAACAAGCGCACCCCATACAAAATATAACCGCAATTGCTCGCATGTTAAAATGTGGAAAAAAACACTTTACACATTGTAAATTATTGAAAATTCATATTTTATTGCATTTTTTGTTATAATATACAGACATGACATAACGTATACATATAATAATGACATATTATGAATCTACCGAGTCTGACGGAAAGAACGATATATAATATGTCTGGGTCATATACTAAAATAAGCCTTCAAAACACGTTTAAACATGATGCGCAAAACAGGTAAAAAATGACCTCAGCACAGGGGCGGGAAAAGCCTCAGCAGCGAAAGGGTTAAACCATACTGACTGGTGATCACTAGATCCCAAATTTTCACCTACAACAACGTCCAATACCAAACCTCCATTTGTGAGTATTAAATCCAATATGGCCCCTTTACGGGTCGGCTCCTCAACTACTTGTGTTAGAGATAATCCCAGTAGGGAGTTTAGAATATTTGGACTCCTGGTGCACCCAGCTGTTTTGTTTTTCCAGTTCACATCAGGAAGATTAAATATAATAAGATTATATAAAATATAGAAGAGCCCCCCCGGCCCAGGCAGGCAAGTGTGGGCCCCCTGGACTCAAGGGCCCGGGTGGCACCCTCTGCACCCCTGGTAGTTACGCTCCTGGTGTCTATTTATCAAGTATAAAATGAGCAATACCACTGCCATCACTCACCTTCTCATTTCCCATGCCAAGAGCAAGTTCAGTGGTTTATACATAATCTCATTATTCATAACACGATCCTCCAAAGCACAAGCAAAAATGTGTTTTTCCAGTTTTGGTTAAAACTGCATATTTTCTCAGAAAAATGCAGTAACAGTTTTCCTTTCAATTTTTTTTTAAACAAGAGTACCCCTTAGACTCTATAATCACAAAGGTTTAGATGAAAGAATTCCAAAAAATATTTTTTACATGCTGTAAATGATTGATATCTGCCTGAAAATTTAACTTATTCTAAATTTTTTCTTATAGAGCTTTAATGGGACATAACGTATACACATACAGGGTTTTTCAGAGAAAGGTGAAAACCAGGAGAAGAGAACAATCTAGACCAAATAGCCAATTTGGAAAGTGAGATAAATGGGAGAATTTTTCTGGTTTGGCTATTTTGACCTAGAATTTTCACTTCTCCAGTCATTCTCCTGAGTTTCACCTTTCTTTGAATAGACCTGATAGAAGTGATATATTTAGAATTTGCTGAATCTGCTGAAAAAATTATTTTCCTTTTTTTTCAAATGACTACTTTTTTATCTCTTTAGTGAATGCTATCATTAGTAAAAATTGTTTTATTTAAGATGTAGCAGCAATTAACCCCTTCACTTCCAAAGTCAAATTATTTTGACTTTGTATTGTAATACATTGAAAAGCACTCCTTCGCATATCAAACCCCATTTTCAGACCTTTTTATAGCAAGATTAGTATGCATCCAGTAGAAAAATTCTCTCTCTCCGGGCACTCTGCAGAGAGATAAAACAATCTGCAAATAGAAGCCTCAAAAGGTCACAAGCAAAAGGTTTAAACACATTACTGCTGAATTACAGCAGCCAAGAAGAGAGGCAGAATACGGGAAGAGCTCTGGGGTCACTAACTGCTGTATAGGGATAAGATTCATGGGCTTGCAATGACTGAAAATCCCTGTACAATGTACAGTACAGATACAAGGTGTTCTGTAATTTCCATATACAGTCGTTATGCCACATACAGATAATATTTTTCATTTGTGTTGGTATTTTTTGAAAAGATTGCTAATAATCTCTTTAAGATCACTACAAATCCCCATAAGCAGGGAATTTTATCAGGATTCAGTGTGCGAGGTTGCAGGTACGAGTCCAGTATGCTGTAACAAAGGGGAGTAGTCAGATATTCAGGGGGCACAAAAGGACTTATTCAGACAAAGTAAAACCAAAGGTAATACAGGATGTAACATAAGTATAGGAGGTGGCTGGGCAAGACAGAAATAGGGTGGACATTAGGAATGCACCGATACCGATACTAGTATCGGTATCGGTGCCGATACTGCCGTTTGAGTACTTGTTACCCATGCAAATGGCCCGATACCTCCCCCCGATAGCGGAAGCCAGTGCTGGACCGGCTTGCTGGTATCCGCGGGGCTGAGGAAGCTGGCCGCATGCATGAAAAGCATTTGGCCAGCGTTCCCCTCCGGCGGGCCACATTACTTTACCCAGCAGTGGGTCCGGTCGCAGGGCTGTGACGCGATCATGCGGCCGCCGGGCAGTGGAGGCTGTGACGCTACCTCCAGCCGAGATCTCGCGGGAGGCAGCGTCACAGCCTCCACTGCCCGACGGCCACGTCACAGCCCTGCGACCGGACCCACCGCTGGGTAATGTAATGCGGCCCGCCGGAGGGGAACACTGGCCAAATGCTTTTCATGCATGCGGCCAGTTTCCCCAGCATTTGGATAGAGATTAGAGGATAGAGAGTGTGTCTTGTCTGAGGTCTATATTTAGGTCTGGTCTGAGGTCTGTGTAATATGTATATGTGTATGTATATACATACACACATGTATATATAGTATATATGGTATGTCTAGTCTGAGGTCTATATGTCTGGTCTGAGGTCTGTGTAATATATATATTATATATATATATATATATTATATATATATATATATATATATATATATATATATGTGTGTGTATGTATATACATGTCTGGTCTGAGGTCTATATTTATGCCTGGTCTGAGGTCTGTGTAATATATATATATGTATATGTATGTAGGCAAGTCTGGTCTGAGGTCTGTATATATATGTATCTGAGTGGGAATACATATACATCTGAGATGAGGTGTGTGCAGGGGGTAAATGGGGTTTCTGGCCATACATTTCAATATAAACAAACTGGACAGGCTTTCGGCAAAATCCTAAAATTATTTATTGGAAAGCGTCACATGACATTAAATAAAAGTATCGGTACTCGGTATCGGTGACTACTTTTAAAATGTATCGGTACTTGTACCGGTCCTAAAAATGTGGTATTGGTGCATCCCTAGTGGGCATAGGACAGAGTGAGAAAAGAAGGGAACTGGAGTAGGTATAAGGGGTAGCTGGGCGAGACAGGAATGGAGCTGGCTATGGAATACGAAGGACAGAACACACCAGGCAAATAGGACAGGAAAGGAGCTGAAGAGCAGACAGATGGACTGGACAGGAATTGAGCTGAGGTAAGTCCACAGTAACACTGAAGTCTCTATGAAAACTGGTACTTGGGAAAAGCAGGGTCTTGCATAGGAGGGTCTGTGAGTAAGATGAGAGTCCCAGCAACACAGGAACATATGAGGTTCTCGGCAAAATAGGAACAGATGAGGGCAGTGGTGTATTTAGGTTTTGTGCTGCCCTAGGCCTAACTAAACTCATGCACCCCTAATTTAAATTTGTCACGCCCCTTCCTGGCAAGGTCACACCTCTTCCTGGTTAAACTCCACCTTCCTCTTTAGGCTCCACCTTTTCTTCTATGAGCTCCGCCTCTTCCTCTCTGTATATTAAAAGTGGATATCCAGTTCCTACTTGTATATTTTGTACAAAAGCAAAAAAAAGTTCCTCTGTGTGGTGCTGCTCTATTTCTACATACCCGCGTTATAGTACATATATGAATGTGACATAGGTATTATGTGTCTTATAACATAACAAGGAAAAAAGGTGTTATCTGCGCTCATTTCTATGTGTTCCATGTACAACAAAACTGAGGTTTTTGTTTGTTTCAATGGCCATTGCAACGTAAGCTCACTCGCCACTTCACGGCACCACTTTACAGAGTGAGTACCTAACAATTGTAACCAAAAGGCCACTCTACTGAGCAGCTCCAAGCCCCTCCTGCTGCTTTTCAGCCATGGAGAGGCAGAGATGGTGGGTTTTATTTATACACGCACCAAACACTTCCCATTTGGGATTAAAAACAAAAACATGGAAAGAGGAACAGCTGCAGAACGACGGACTGGCGTTACAAGCATGATATACATAAATACAGAAAAAATGGCGTCGCGCCCATACTCACCGGAGCAGCAGCAACTGCCAGGAGTAACAGCCCAGTTAATGTATAAAACATAACAAGGAAAAAAGGTGTCATCTGCGCTCGTTTCTATGTGTTCCATGTACAACAAAACTGAGGTTTTTGTTTGTTTCAATGGCCATTGCAACGTAAGCTCACTCGCCACTTCACGGCACCTCTTTACAGAGTGAGTACCTAACAATTGTAACCAAAAGGCCGCTCTACTGAGCAGCTCCAAGCCCCTCCTGCTGCTTTTCAGCCAAGGAGAGGCAGAGATGGTGGGTTTTATTTATACACGCACCAAACACTTCCCATTTGGGATTAAAAACAAAAACATGGAAAGAGGAACAGCTGCAGAACGATGGACTGGCGTTACAAGCATGATATACATAAATACAGAAAAAATGGCGTCGCGCCCATACTCACCGGAGCGGCAGCAACTGCCAGGAGTAACAGCCCAGTTAATGTATAAAACATAACAAGGAAAAAAGGTGTCATCTGCGCTCGTTTCTATGTGTTCCATGTACAACAAAACTGAGGTTTTTGTTTGTTTCAATGGCCATTGCAACATAAGCTCACTCGCCACTTCACGGCACCTCTTTACAGAGTGAGTACCTAACAATTGTAACCAAAAGGCTGCTCTACTGAGCAGCTCCAAGCCCCTCCTGCTGCTTTTCAGCCAAGGAGAGACAGAGATGGTGCCCACCATCTCTGCCTCTCCTTGGCTGAAAAGCAGCAGGAGGGGCTTGGAGCTGCTCAGTAGAGCGGCCTTTTGGTTACAATTGTTAGGTACTCATTATGTGTCTTATACCTCTAGGAACAATGTATTTGGGTTATTTAATACCCCCAAAGTCAGTATTTTTCTTCCACGATTACACAGTCATAAAATCTAGAAACATACTCATGAAATAAAATTTATGCATGGAATAAAATTATAATCCTGCTAAAAGTATGGCATAACAGTTCAGTAAATACAGTTTCAGTCCTATTACTGAACTTTTAGTTGAACTTTTATGCCATACTTTTAGCAGGATTAGAATTTTATTCCATGCATAAATTTTATAAAATTGTATTCCATGAGTATGTTTCTAGATTTTATGACTGTGTAATCGTGGAAGAAAACCACTTACTTTGGGGGTATTAAACAACCCAAATACATTCTTCCTAGAGGTATAAGACACGTAATACCTACAGTGGTGTTCAAAATTATTCAACCCCCACTGAAATTGAGTGTTTTGGCCAGTTTGACATTGATTTTGATCATTCAGTCGTCTTGCTTACAATTAAATCAAAGAGGCACGTGTAGGTCAGACAAATATAACATAACATTTATAATGAAATAACCACAAATGTCTTTTCTGTGCTCACATCATTATCAGTTTTATTCAACCCCCAAGTGACATTCAATCTTAGTACTTAGTACAACATCCTTTTACAGTTATAACAGCTTTTTAAACGTGAAGCATAGCTTGACACAAGTGTCTTGCAGCGATCTACGGGTATCTTCGCCCATTCGTCATGGGCAAAAGCCTCCAGTTCAGTCACATTCTTAGGCTTGCGCACTGCAACTGCTTTCTTTAAGTCCCACCAGAGGTTCTCAATCAGATTTAAGTCAGGTGACTGCGATGGCCACTCCAAAATGTTCCAGCCTTTAATCTGCAACCATGCTCTAGTGGACTTGGAGGTATGCTTGGGATCATTGTCCTGTTGAAAGGTCCAACGTCTCCCAAGCCTCAGGTTTGTGACGGACTGCATCACATTGTCATCCAATATCTCCTGGTACTGAAGAGAATTCATGGTACCTTGCACACGCTGAAGCTTCCCTGTACCTGCAGAAGCAAAACAGCCCCAAAGCATGATTGACCCCCCGCCATGCTTCACAGTAGGCAAGGTGTTCTTTTCTTCATAGGCCTTGTTCTTCCTCCTCCAAACATAGCGTTGATCCATGGGCCCAAACAGTTCTAATTTTGTTTAATCAGTCCACAGAACACTATCCCAAAACTTCCTGTCCACATGACTTTTGGCATACTGCAGTCGACTCTTCTTATTCTTTGGAGACAGCATGGGGGTGCGCCTGGGAGTTCTGGCATGGAGGCCTTCATTACGCAGTGTGCGCCGTATTGTCTGAGCTGAAACTTCAGTACCCACATCTGACAAATCTTTTCTCAGTTCCTCAGCAGTCACACGGGGACTTTTCTCCACTCTATGCTTCGGCTAGGGTCAGACTGAGGCAGTGCGAACGCGCGTGCAGCCGCACTTAATCACGGCCGCACTAGCAGCAGATGCCGGGCAATGACGGCCAATATACGAAGTACGGTCGCACAAAAGTCCGGCTGCGCAACGCAAGTGGAAAATGAACGCATTTTTTCGAGAACGTGAAACCGCAGGTACTGACGTACAGAGTGCGCTGCGTCTGCTAGCGGCGTGTGTGCGTGATTAGGAGACGTCAGACGCTGCTAATGTCCGACCAACATAACGTCCAGACACAAAAAGTGTTTTATTGATGATCCGTACAAAATCACGGACGTAAATGCGCATAGTATGACCACTATCACGTATTCTGTGAAAAAATGCGTCCATTCGTTCGAACGCACTTTTTCACAGACAACATAAAAATGCGTTCGTCTGACCCTAGCCTTCAGGTAGGGCACAGCAGTCGAAGTCAGCATCTTCTTTCTGCCACGACCAGGTAGCGTTTCAACAGTGCCCTTTGCCTTGAATTTGCGAATGATGCTTCCTATGGTCTCTCTTGGTATGTTTAACATCTTTGCAATCTTCTTATAGCCATTGCCCTTTCTGTGAAGAGTAATCACCTCTTCTCTTGTCTTCCTGGACCATTCTCTTGACTTCACCATGTTTGTAACCACACCAGTAAATGTCTAGAAGGAGCTGAGTATCACAGTCATTTTAAAGCTGCCTAATTGGTGCTTATTATGCTTTATTGCTGCTCCGTGACATCCACAGGTGTTTTCAATACCTGATTGAAAACACTTGAATGAACCTCTGTTCTTCAGAGTGGTAGTCTTTAAGGGGTTGAATAATTGTGTCAATGAAGAACTCACAAAAGAAACATTTACTACTGTATTACAAAACCAATTGATGTCATTTTAGTTGCATATGGTTCTTTAAAAAGTCCTTGTAGGATTTCATTCTGAATACAATTACAAATGAACACTAAATTCCCTAAAACCCTTTACAGCATTGGGGGTTGAATAATTTTGAACACAACTGTATGTCACTTTCATACATGTACTAGAACGCGGATACATAGAAATATATCAGCACTACCGGGAGCAGCGCCACACAGAGGAACATTTTTTGCTTTTGTATCCATTCCTGTAGAAGTTACGAGGTTCTGCTAAAGTTTCCACTGTGGGCAGCAAACACACGGTCAGACATATACTGAGAATTACACTGGCTATAGGGCACCATAAAGGGTTCCTTTAACTTGTATATTTTGTATACCATATCAAATGTTGTATCTACTGAGATAATCAAATAAAATTATGAAAGGTTTAAATTCAACCGTTTTTTACAAAGATCAGCCATGCATGTCAAGTATACTGGATCACAGCAGCTCTAATTGGTTGAACAATAAAACCCACAGAAAAGTGCACTGTGTATGAGCGTATCACAGAGCTGCCCAGCAATAAAACCCACAGGAATGTGCACTGTGTATGAGCGTATCAGAGCTACACAGCAATAAAACCCACAGAAATGTGCACCGTGTATGAGCGTATCACAGAGCTGCCCAGCAATAAAACCCACAGGAATGTGCACTGTGTATGAGCGTATCAGAGCTGCACAGCAATAAAAGCCACAGAAATGTGCACTTTGAGCGTATCAGAGCTGCACAACAATGAACAGCTCAACACATGGGAACACCCTTCTAAGCAAGCATATGTTAACTGTATAACAGAACAGGAACTGGATACTGGCTTATATGGTTTGTAAATTGTTGGCTTAAAGGAACACTCTAGGCTAAAAATCACCCCCCTTTTTTTTAAATGATATTATACCTATTGCCCTACCTAGTTATTCAGTATTTTTTTATTTTACCCTAAATACCACTTGTTTCCAACAGCGTTTTTTTTTTTATACTCACCTCCCTCCTCTTCCGCTCCCGTCCTGTTAAATCTTCAACTTGGCTAATGGTTCACGTGAGAAGCGCGCATGCGCGCCTCTCACGTAAACCAGCCAAACAGCAGGCTTCCTCCCGGCTCCATCTTCTTTGATTAGTGTTGCGCGCAAGAGGATGCGCGCAACACTAATCTCAGCCGCTGCCGCGGCGAGTTGGAGACGTCATCGCGCTGAAAACGCGATGACGTCTCCTACTCGGCAATAGTCGTCAGAAGCGGGAAATACGAATCCCGCTCTACTGACTGACAGCTGGGAGGGCGGAGTAAAGTCCTCCGCGTCTCTCAGCTGTTTCAGCCGATCGGCTGAGCGGAGGGGGCAGGGGAGGAAAAGGGCATACTTAGGACATCATGACCACCTAAAAAAGCTTAGGTGGTCATGTTGCCTAGAGTATCGCTTTAATAAACCTACAATAACGGGACATCCTAAAACATTTAATGTGAAAATGGCTTAAGGTAGCTTAATGTACCATAATGTGCCTAAACCTCAATCAAATGCCTTGAATCTTTGCACAACCTAAGTTCTCAGCTTTCCAAACCAATCCTGAAAGTTTCATGGATTTTGGTTTCCCACAGGGCAAATTAGTGACATTAAGCTTGTTTTTTGGGGGAGCTTAATGTGGCTTAACGTACAAAAAACAACTTAGATGTTAACCAATTTCCCCCAAACTTCCCCTAATATAAATCCTGGTAAGTGTGTATCTGGCGCCGCTCAGTGGACAATTTTAATAATGCAGTAATTAAAAACAAACTCTAAGGGCTCTATTACATTCTTCACGCAAAAATTCACGGTAAATGCATGAATTTTTGCGCAAAGCGTTAAACGTTAACGCGTGTAAATTAACGCTGGTATTACAATCCGCCCGCATTTTTTCATCTGTCAAAAAATAACGCGCCTGAAAAAGACTCGCAAAAACGCAGCACATTAACGTTGTGCGCAGAAATCGGTGTGCGGACTGTTTTTTCACGCGATTCAGGCTGGGGTCAGACCAGCGCACTTTTAACGTGCGTTCTGGCGCACATAATTACGGCAGCACTAGCAGCAAATGATGGGCAATGACGGCCAATATACGAAGTACGGTCGCACGAAAGTCCGGCCGCACAACGCAAGTGGAAAACGAACGCATTTTTTCGAGAATGCCGAACCGCTAGTACGGACGTACAGAGTGCGCTGCTGCGGCATAGCGGCGTGTTTGCGTGATTAGGAAATGTCAGACACTGCTAATGTCCAGCCTACATAACGTCCAGACGCAAAAAGAGTTTTATTGACGATCCGAAAGAAATCACGCACGAAAAATGCGCATCGTATGACCGTTTTCGCGCATTCCGTGAAAAAATACGTCAATTCGTTCGGACGCACTTTTTTACGTTCGCGTGTAAAAATGCTTTCGTTTGACCCTAGCCTCAGCCAATCAGAATTAAGAACCACAATTGTCTCCTGTTACGTTTTTGTGCCTGTCAAAATCAATCTGAGTATATAAGCTGCAGCAATAATGAAAACACGCAGAACATCTCCATTTTATTGTTTGGGTATACGTAGAATGTGTAACTAAACGTTGCTGTATTTTTTTTTGGGCTGGTGTATTTGGGTTTGGCCAGGACATTCAGATTTGCCGTTACCACCAGCTTTTCAAAGACGTTCAAATTTATCACGTTGTCTGTGAAATTTTGCGCACAGATCGTAATACCATCCGCGTACCAGCGCACAAACGCATTTGTGCTCACAATGTTAAGTATAGGATGCGCGCAGTACATTACGCTCGCAAAAGGTTTGCGCAGGTTCACCCGCGGTTGACGTTAACGCTCATTTTTTGCACAGACATTGTAATATGACGTTCTGCGCAAAGGGTTTTGCCGCACGCATTAATGCATTTTTGCGCACGCGTTAACGTTTGCGCAAAGAATGTAATAGAGCCCTAAAACAGTAATAAAACAAACTTTAAAAGGCAGTCCATATGTGCAAATCAGCAGCAAAATCTCTCTGTATGACAGTATACCTCTACCCACCAAATAAACAATATGGTCGACAATTGCAGTGGATAATGCGCTTCCTGCCAATAGGCAAAGTTTTTTGTCTTTTAACCTTTTGGTCTTTAACAAGTCCTTTTTGGTCTTCTTGCCTCAAAGAAAACACAGGACAAAAGACAAACCTTGGTGCAGCCAGTTAACTAGATAGGGGCTAACTGATGTTCAGAAAAAAACTCATGTTTTTAGGTGTCACCTCTCGGATACCAGATGTATGTGCATCCGGTAAGTGTAGAGAGTTACCAGATCCCCTTTCCTGTGGATAAATGCCAGCGATATGCTCTTGCTTCCAATCACCAACCGGACCAAATAAAAAGGTATAAAATGAAATTATTAAAAAAAACAATTTAAAACACCACTGAAACGCGTTTCGCGAGATAGTCGCTTCCTCAGTCCGTATATTATCGCAACTGTCTTTATATAGTGTCCTGCGATGGTGATTAATCCTTGATCATCAAATCGAAACTGAAAATCTTCCGGCGTTCGGCGATGTGCGGCGCATGCGTGTGACATCATCAGTCTGCATCGATATGTTGACAAATTTTTTCAATGAAAATAGATCTTGAATAATTAAGAGAAAATATATACCATTTAGTTTAAAGAAGATTTACAATTATGTATGAACTACAGTTATTTACATTATATATGTTGGATTCAGCTATCTATAAAATATAACAAACAATGAAAGGATTCAATAGAAGGAGGTCTGCCTATACAATATTTTGTTTAATATTTTGCTTTGTATTTTAAAGCATATCCTTGGAATATCTCCATTTTATGTGTGAATTTCCCCTCTTATATGTATATATAACGTCAAATATATTTATGGCTTTATGATGAGATCTCCTGTATTACGGAGATGGTATCGGCATTTATCCTGCAGACTGAAAGGAAAAAAGAATACTTTCCGGAGATGAAATGCAGATCTATTCCGGAGCTGGAACGCAAGCCGCAGACTGATGACGTCACGTGCATGCGCGGGAACATCGCCGAATGCCAGAAGATTTTCAGTTTCGATTTGACGATCAAAGATTAATCACCATAGCAGGACACTATATAAAGACAGTATATGACAACTGCGATAATACACACTGACTGCGGAAGCGACTATCTCGCGAAACGCTTTTCAGTGGCGTTTTAAATTGTTTTATTTAATAAATTCATTTTATACCTTTTATTTGGTCCTGTTGGTGATTGGAAGCAAGAGCATATCGCTGGCATTTAGCCACAGGAAAGGGGATCCGGTACCTCTCTACACTTACATCTGGTGTCCGAAGGGTGACACCTAAAAACGTGAGTTTTTTTCTGAACATCGGTTAGCCTCTATCTAGTTAACTGGCTGCACCAAGTTTTGGGCCCCATTAAATTAATTGCGGAAACGTTAACGCGTGCGCAAAAACGCATTAACGCGAGGGACAAAACCCTTTGCGCAGAACGTCGTATTACAATGTCAGCGCATATACGTCTACCGCGAGTGGACCTGCGCGAACGCTGCAGGAGCTTACTGTACTTCGCGTGTCCCATACTTAACATTGTGAGTGCAAATGCATTTGTGCGCTGGTACACGGATGGTATTACAATCTATGCGCAAAATTTAACGCACAGCGTTTGCGCGCATAATTTTAACCTCTTTTAAAAGCTGGTGGTAACGGCAAATCTGAAGTCCTGCCGAACCCAAATACACCAGCCCGAAAAAAAAAATACAGCAAAGTATAGTTACGCATTCTACGCATACCCAAACAATAAAAATGAGAAGTTGTTCGTGTTTTTTTTATTAATGCAGCATATATGCGCAGATTAACTTTAACAGGCACAAAAACTTAATGGGAGACAATTGTGGTACTTAATTCTGATTGGCTGAATCGCGTGAAAAAACAGTCCGCACACTGATTTCTGCGTGCAACGTTGCTGCACGCGCGTTTTTGCACGTCCGTTTTACGCACGTTATTTTTTGACGGATGAAAAAATGCGCAAGGATTGGGATACCAGCGTTAATTTACGAGCGTTAACTTTTAACGCTGCGTGCAAAAATTCACGCGTTCTGCGTGCGTTTTTGCGTGAAGAATGTAATAGAGTACTTTGTTTTCTTTGAGGCAATAAGACCAAAAAGGACTTGTTAAAGACCAAAAGGTTAAAAGATAAAGAACTTTGCCTATTGCAAGGAAGTGCATTATCCACTGCAATTGTCGACCATATTCCCTTAATATAAGATTCTATCTATGCCAACATATTCTGAAGATTTGGGGTCATTTGATAAAACATACCAAAAGTTATTCACATTAAGCTATTTTATTCCTTTTGGAAAACCTTTAGCTTAATGTAAAAAGAGCTTAATGTACCATAATGTGCCTAAACCTCAATCAAATGCCTTGAAACTTTGCACAACCTACGTCCTCAGCTTCCCAAACCTATCCTGGATGTTTCATGAATTTTGGCTTCCCACAGGGCAAATAAGTGACATTAAGCTTGTTTTTTGGGGAGCTTAATGTCTTAACGTACCGAAAACAACTTGGATGTTAACCCATCCCATGGTGGAGAGGTCCCAGATCTCTGACCAGTCCTTCACCAGCAAGTCCGCCTCCCATCTGGCCATGTAAGACTGTAAGACGGGGGGGGGGTGTGAGGGAAAGCAATCTGCAGCAAGTGCGAATATAGGTGTGAGATCAGGGCTGACGTGCAACCCGGTCTCCTGCACAGGCACTCATAGAATGTCATGGGAGGAGGAGATTGCCTCCAGACAAGAGCCATTAAGAAGTGCAGCAGTTGTCCGGCTCGGAAGAACTCCCTGCCTGGCAGGTCAAATCGATCTTGAAGCGACAAGAGTGATACTGGGGCGCTCCCAGAAAGGAGGTGGTGCAACTCCGTTATGCCCCGATCCCGCAACCAGGGAATGCAGGATTGTGAAAGAGGGGGGGGGTCAGGTTCAAAGGTCCCGGGGAGAGGCCATCTCGAGAGCCACAGCCTGAGGGAGTGCCGCAGGGTGGGACTTGGACACGGGTGGGGGGGTTAGCGTGAGGCAGCCACAGAAGGATCCATAGGGGTGTGGGCCCCTCCATGAGTTGTTCATTCTGGGCCCATCATGGCTGAGAGGCCGGTAGATTAATGTGGGACAGCATAGCCAGCTGGGCTGCCTTATAGTAAGTGAGGAGATGGGAGTTGCCGTGGCCACTGCGGAGGCAGGGCTGGAATGTTGCCACACGAGACAACCGGCTCCGTTTCCCGCCCACACAAAGTTGTGTATCGCCCACTAAAGATGGGATAGTTCCGAGGTCTGAATCGGGACACTCAGGCATTGGAAGTAGTACAGGATTTTAAGGTCATCCATAACGCGTACCTTCTGCCAAGCAAGGAGAGATGGAGGTCTGCCCAAGCGTCCAGGAGGCGGTGAAGCTGTGGGAAAAACAGCCCATAGTTAGCCGCATGCACAGTCCCCAGAGAAGGGTTGAGGTACACCCCCAGCGATTTCAGTGAGGTCGTCTGCCACCGAGCCGGGAATACCGACACCAGGTGGGAAGAATCATTTTTATTTAATTATACAGTAAGATATATTTGGGAATATTCCCAGTGTATTTCTTACTGTAATAAACTATTTGGCAGGCAGATGTCACCATCTACTGGCCAAATAAAGTTCCTGCAGTTAGTACTGAAGTCCCTGTCTCCTTGTTGGCTGGGGTATGCCTGATATGTCAGAGGACATTTCCCAGCTAATTTTAAAAAGGTTAAGCATCTTGGGCCATATGCCTCAGGGCTATACTTTGGGGGAACCTGTTGGAGCCCCAAAGCCAACAAAATTCCTTTGCAACAAATTAATTTAATTTGTAATCATGCAGCACAGCCCCAGATCGTGTTAACATGATCTTGGGCAATGGTGTCCGCTACCACTGTTCATGTATACACGATGACGGTAGGGATGTGCGTTTCGGGTTTCGGAATTTTCACGAAATTTCCCGATTCGTGTTTTCGGATGCGGCCGATTTTCCGAAAATTTTTAGATCCGAAAATGGCAGATCCGAAAAGTTTTCCGAGCCGAAACGAAATATTTTCGGAATTTTCGAATGTACTTGAAATGTGTCAAATCGAAATTTATTGCTTTGAAACGAGGAGAACAGATGTTCCGAAGAAACGAAAATTTCCGAAAATACGAAAAGTCGATACAGAAAACGAGTTAAGTGACACGAAAATACGAAAAATGGTCGATATTCCGAAACTATTTACAATTCCGAAAAACGAAAATTTCCGAAAATACAAAAAGTCGATACAAAAAACGAGCTAAGTGACACGAAAATACGAAAAATGGTCGAAATTCGGAAAAAAAATGTACATGGAAAACGAGTCGAGCCGAACCGAAACAGAAATCGGTCGAAACAAGCCGAATTGAAAAGTTTAAAAATCCGAAAAATCGAATCGAACCGAAAAAAAAAATCGGTGCACAAGCCTAGATGACGGTAGTGAAGTGGTTAAGTAATATGCCTCTCATTAACTCCTGAAATCTGGAGACCTAATGAGAAATACATATGTTTTAAAATGAGATTTGTGGCCCATGTTTCACGAGAAGTGGTTACTTGCAAATGAATGCTTGCCAAATTATTTTTCCTGGTAACTCACTAGTAGGTTCCTGACCATATTCTGTGGAAAGCAAAGAATCAGTCATTTATTGTGAATACAGTACATGCCTGCCACTAACATCTGCATATACAGTGTCCGTAGTGTCTGGTGTTGCTGTATTTCAACTCAGCCAATCGGTTGCATATATACAATTGCCCAGGATTTGCGCAGGAGTGACGGATGGACACAAAATAACCAATTGCTCTTGGTATTCAACTTTGGCAAGAGGAGGTAGTGGCTCACACTCTACTCCTAAATATTTTTTCTATCTATATTTTAGTACCAGCTTTTTCAAGCAATTGACAGCACAATAACAACCATAGAAACCCGAAATATGAAATTCCAGTTACTCTGCAGGATTTGATATGGCGGTTTTCATGTGAGTGAGGAAATACTCAAACAAATAAATAGACAAATTGCATGTTCGGCATCCTACTAGAACCTCGGCTTTAGCGCTTCCGTGAGTATCACCTCCTCGAGTCCATATGATTCCATGGAGGGTTGTGCTGCTGGGCCACGAGCCCTGTGCGATCTCACTCTCGCGAGCTCGTGAAGTGCCACAGAATAATTTGCGGAGGAGGACTGGGGACCATATGTCCCCAGTCTCACTCTGCTAGCAACAACCAGAGGTGGCAGATTGGCCCACCGTTCACACCATGGGACTAGAGGTGAGTAACTGATTTTTTGGGGGTTTTAGCTGGTGCCAACTGACTCTGCAGAAGCGGTATCATTTAGCACCAGTTTCTAGCTGTGGTTAACTTTTTCTTTGGAATCAAATATTTATTTTATTCAATGATGTTAAACAGACATATGACAAAAGGAACAGCATACAGTAAATACATACAGGGTTATCCAAAGAGATCCGAATTGCTTGAGAAAGGTAACCGAACGCTGAAAATCAGCGTTCGGTTACCTTTCCTGGCCATTCGGCTATCCAGAGAGCAGGCAATTCCCCAAATCCTGGCGAATTGCCTGAACATACGGTGCCTGTTCGGTGCCTGTTCGAGGGCAGTGAAATCCCCATAGAGAAGCACTGCTTCGGCTATTCAGAGAACACAAACCAGCAGTGAAAGGTTCCCCTAATGCCCTGCCATTCGGTGGTTTAATTCGGCAGGTTTATTCAGGAGAATCCCATAGGCTTCAATGTTAAAAATATTCCCGTTTTAATTCAATATCTAATAAACCGTTCATTATAAAATTCTGCAGCAAAGAGTCTCTTTATTTATAGATTTTTTAGGATACTTTAAGCATTTTTCTGATTTTTTTTTTTTTTTTTTTAAAAGTCCGATTTTTTTTTTTTTTTTTTCTCAGTTTACTTATTTTTTTTGTAACAGCCCTCTTTATTTTCATACCCTGGACCTCCTGTGAAAATTTCAGACATTTTCGCTCAGTAGTTTCTTTGCAAACAGCGTTTCTTTTTCCCAGATTCATACAAATGGTTTTTCTAATTTATTCACTGCCTCGTCTACGTCACAGCTGCTTCGGCTCTGTGTGAGCTCATGTTCGGCTCCTGTTCGGCTCATGTTCGGCTTTTTTGAAGGTTAATCCAGATGTTTTTGCTTGTTTTCAGCGTGCATTCGGTTAGTTTTCGTCAGGTTTGCGGCAGCTTTTCCCTGCAATTCGGGGACCCTGTGCTGTTTGCTGAATACACCGCAGGGTCACCGAAATGCAATCGGCAAAAGGAACCGAATTGAAGAGAACGAAAAGTCACCGAACGTGCGGTGACTTTTCGAATCTCTTTGGATAACCCTGATAGTCATAAGGCGGAACGGAGAAGAAAAGTCATTCCCAGGATTTGTACAGATAAAGCTGGCCTATAGGGCCATGAGTCATAGGGTCCCAGGTCTTGGTTCCCGAACGCATAGGAGGGCTTAAAAAGAGACGAAAAAAAAAGGGGGGGGGAGGGAAAATACTTATTGTACAGAGCATGTTCTCCATCCCGTGAGCAAAGTCAGCTGTTCAGCACTACAGGGAACAGAACTGTAAGGCTAGGGTCAGACGAACGCATTTTTCGCGTTGTCTGTGAAAAAGTGCGTTCGAACGAATGGACGTATTTTTACACGGAGTACGCGATAGCGGTCATACGATGCGGATTTTCGTCCATGATTTTGTACAGATCATCAATAAAACACTTTTTGCGTTTGGACGTTATGTTGACCGGACATTAGCAACGTCGGACGTCTCCTAATCACACACACACCGCTAGCGGACGCAGTGCACTCTGTACGTCAGTACTAGCGGTTTGACGTTCTCTAAAAAATGCGTTCGTTTGCCACTTGCGTTGCGCAGCCGGACTTTCGTGCGGCCGTTCTTCGTATGCTGCCTCGCATTGGACGTCATTTGCTGCTAGCACGGCCATGATTTAGTGCGGCTAAACGCACGTTAATACTGCATTCGTCTGACCCTAGCCTAAACGTAGGACACAATGGGTCAGGACAATGAGATGGATAACTTTTTCACTACAACATTGGTGCGGTAATTAGTGTTAGGATTTTGTAATCCTAACGCTAATTACGGATTGCTCTCCCTATGCTTAACATGGGAAGCGCAAAGTACAGGAAGCTCACGCAAGCTGGCATAATCACCGATGTGCTAATGGAATTTTTAACCCGTTAGCGATGCAATATGGAGGGCATGTGTTCAAGTCACTTAAACTACCGTGGTGTTAACGCTCACATATCTAAGTGCTAACGCTAGCGTTAAAATTGCAATAGGGCCCTTAACCTCTGAATGACCTTTTAATGCATTATGCAACCTTACTAGCAATGTTCTTTGGATGGAAATGGTCAAGCCTTTCTGACTTTAGTTTACAATTTACTTAATGAATCATTATATGATTTCCTCTAAGTAACATGAATCATGAGATGTGTAGTTCATGAATGACTGAATCTGATAAAATAATTTTATTCAAGACTGACCTACCTCAATTGAAACTACCTTAATATGACATCCAGTTCTCAGGATGTCAAGTTACCCACAGGTCTTTGACAACCTGCTTGAAATTCATAATCACAGACTCCTAATAGCCTGACAAAAGTATTCAACTGTTGTAGGTAGCCTTAAGGAATTACCCTTTCAATGTTTTGTAAAATTAGTGTACAGATCATAAAGTGTTAAATGTTTATTCATTCATTTATCACTTCTTTGACATACAGGTGAACTTTTGCATTGACGTCTACATTTAATTTCAGTGTATACACAAAAACAATGTTGTTTCTGGGATAGTCAGTAACAATAACTGTTGGTAGGTGACTCATAAATCCTTTTTTTGTCCATTATACTCTGAACTGCCGGAGGCGAAAATACTTTTAGGCAGGATAACATGCTTATCTTTTGATTTTAAGATGGGGTAAAACAAATCTAGAGTATAATTAAATGAGGGACACATTTAATCTTGATAGTCATTATTTAAACGATAATGAACACATCAAATAAGGCAGGTTTTGACTTTGTTTTTGAATAAGTTGAAGAACTATCGCTTAACCTCTCTAGAAAGTTAATGGTTATAGTCCAGATAAATTAATTAATCTATGTAATTCAATTGTAGGAAATAACGTACAAAAACATTTCTCTGGGGCTCTTAAATTAGAGTGGCATTCCATATTTCTGTACCAGAATCAATATAATGAAAAAGATGATAAGCGCCCACAACTTGTACCACCACCGGAACCTCAACACTAGGCCAGAGTAACAGTGGTTTCCAGGGCCGGTGCAAACATTTTTAACTACTCAGGCGTAGGTGCGTTTTGGTGCCCCCCCATCCATGTCAATCAGCATAGAGATGCATAATATTCTCTATTGGGAGTGTTTGGTGTCCTAACGCATTGCCAATCTATGCTGTGCCTGGTGCCCCTCCTGTGCCACAATGCCAATCTACGCAGTGCGTGGTGCCCCTCCTTTGGCACTGGAGAGGCACCAGGCACATATTGGCAATGCAGTACCAGAAGGGGCACCAGGCACAGCATAGATTGGCACTGCAGCCTATGCTGCGCCTGATGCCCCTCTTGTGCCACAGTGCCAATCTGCGCCTGGTGGTGCCCCTGGTCCTGCTGTGTCAATATACCCACATAAATCATACTGCCTTTCTTTGCCAGTGTTTCCCTGTGACCTATCACTCTCACTCTGTGGCTGTCCAGGTCTCCAGCAGCAGGGTCCTCGTCCTCCAATTCATTTTTCCCACCTTAATTAATTTCTCTCCCCTTTAATTCATTTGACCCCCCTCAATTCATTCACCCCCCATTAATTAATTCTCCTCAATTCATTTGACCCCAATTAATTCTCCCCCATTAATTCACTCCCCCTGAATTCATTCACACTCCTTAATTCATTTCACTCCCCATTAATTCATTCACCCCCTTAATTCATTTCACTCCACCTTAATTCAAATCACACTCCTTAATTCATTTCACTCCCCATTAATTCATTCTCCCCATTAATTCATTTCACTCCCCCTTAATTTATTCTCCACCTTAAATTCAATTCATACCTCCTGGTCACACACACACACACACACACCCGATGCTCACCCCCTTGCTCTCACACACCCCCATGCTCACACACTCACCCCCCATGCTCACACCCCCATGCTAGCACTCACCCCCATGCTCACACACTCACCCCATGCTCACACACACTATGCTCACACACTCACCCCCCCATGCTCACCCACACCATGCTCACACCCCATACTCTCACACACATAGACCACATGCTCTCACACACAGACCCCATGCTCACACACACAGACACACACACACTGACCCTCTGCTCACACTCAGGTTACAATCTCTGTCTCCTTGGTCCAGGATGATTTCTCTCCACTCCACTCCCCTCCCCTGCACGTGCTGGACACTTCCAGCACATGAGCAGGGGAGGCTCTGCTTGCTGCTTCTCGGATGCTGTGAGGAGGAAGGGGGTGGATGGGCGGGGCCAGCATGTTCCTGTGAGCAGCTGCTCTGGCAGCCTCGTCTTCCTCCTCCTCTGCACCCCCCCCCCCGCAGGGCCTTTACTTCCGGTGCAGCATGTGGGAGTGGGATCCCATACACTGCTGAGTAAATGGGAGATTCCTGCAAGGCCTCTGCTCGCTGGGTGGTCCCGATTTTTCCACCCCTCAAAGTGGCAGAAAGCCAGAACACTAAGGCGGTTGCCTGTGCTGCCGTACACTAGCGCTGGCCCTGGTGGTTTCCCCTAAGGCTAGGGTCAGACTAACGCATTTTTCGCGTTGTCTGTGAAAAAGTGCGTTTGAACGAATGGACGCATTTTTCACGGAATACGCGATAGCGGTCATACGATGCGATTTTTCGTCCGTGATTTTGTACGGATCATCAATAAAACACTTTTTGTGTCTGGACGTTATGTTGGCCGGACATTAGCAGCGTCTGACGTCTCCCAATCACGCACACACGCCTCTAGCGGACGCAGCGCACTCTGTACGTCAGTACTAGCGGTTTGACGTTGTAGAAAAAATGCGTTCGTTTGCCACTTGCGTTGCGCGGACGAACGTTCGTGCGGCCGTACTTTGTGTGTTCCCCGTCATTTGCTGCTAGCACGGCCGTGATTTCGTGCGTCTAAACGCACGTTAAAACTGCTTTCGTCTGACCCTAGCATAAACCAGAAAACACAGTGATGGATACATATCTGGTCAACACAAACTCAATTGCCCTCAGGGTTCAGGTGTCTCTCATGGATAAGCAGCCCACATATAGGTATGCATAGAGAAAGCAAAAACAAACATATGATGGTGCAGTATGTCTCAATAAATCACATGAGATTAAATGGCGTGTAATTAATCCACTCATAAATCTGGAGCCCTAGCACTGGCTCTGAGCGGATCAATGCATCTGGGTAGTTTATATGGCTTCTCCAAGGTAACCCACACCTTGCTGGATTGATATCTCACCGCAGCAGTATATGT
Source organism: Leptobrachium leishanense (assembly GCA_009667805.1). NCBI lineage: Eukaryota > Metazoa > Chordata > Amphibia > Anura > Megophryidae > Leptobrachium > Leptobrachium leishanense. The sequence continues at coordinate 351,053,414 of CM019063.1, read as the reverse complement.
TACAGTATGGAAGACAAAAGGCGAAAAACAAATCTCCTTGTGTAGATCCAAGTTAAAACGTATACAAGATCTTATGCCGATTTCAAACGCACTCGTGATGGAGCTTCCAAAGCGCGAGGATAAGTGCTTCTGGATTTAATCAGTCGGGTAAATCCGAAAAAAAAACAGTTCTGGAACAGGGACTTTGTCTTTAAAAAGGGTTTATTAAAACTTAATAAAATAAATAAAATGTAACCAGAACGCATTTTCGTTGCAGTGGGTGGCTTCATCAGCTGATGAATCAGTTTTTCGTTTTTTATGAGTTATTTAATTTTTCATTGGTTATTTAAGAATGGGAAGTAGACAACTAGTACCAATAGAATGAAAGTTTCTTTACTTATTTATTTTTTTAGGCATGTTTGGGTGAAATTTTAGGTTTTCTAACTTTTTTTAAAGAAACAAGGCTTTTTAACCCATTGGTTTCAATGCAGCATATGAACCCACACACTGCTGGGAAGCGCCTCTCTACAGTATAATTAACGCAGCATATGAATCCACACCCTGCGGGGCAGCGCCTCTCTGCAGTATACCCCCTCCCAGTCACGTGCGGTGTACCCCAAGGCTCGATACTCGGCCCCCTGCTATTCACAATATTCATAAATGATCTGCCCAATGTCTGCAAAGCCTCAACTGTACACATGTACGCAGACAACACTGTAATCTATACCAGCAAACCAGATCTCCCACAGCTGGAGGCCGTGCTGCAAGACCAATTCACAGGGGTAGAAAAGTGGATCAAAGATAACAAACTTTTTCTAAATGCTGACAAAACTGTTACAATGCTCTTTGGAACAGCACCTAAACTACACATATTGCAAACACCCCAGCTATCTGACCACAGTCACTTCTCTCAAATATCTAGGTATGTGGTTAGACCCAAATCTATCCTTTGGCCCCCACATTGAAAAACTTTCATCTAAAATTTACCCCAAACTAGGAGCCCTGTACAGAAACAAATCCTGCCTGAGCCCCGCGGTAAGAAAGCAGATTGTACAACAAATGCTTATGCTGGCTATTGAATACGGAGATGTAGTGTATGCAGCCGCCCCGCAAACGCACCTCCAGAAATTTACTACATTGTATAACTCATTCTGTCGCTTTGTGCTACAATGTAACTACATGACCCACCATTGTGACATGTTAAAATAACTAAACTGGCCATCGCTGGAATCTAGACGCACCCTTCCCCCTTTCCAACCTGGTGTTTAAGAGCTTTTCTGGGAAGCTACCACCCTACCTGAATAGGCTGCTTCCCTCAGCAGTTCCCTCATCCTATTACCTCCGATCCAGGACCAGCACCTTACTTGCAATACCAAAATACAAAAAGCAAGTGGCTCGATCCTCATTTTCCTACAGAGCACCGCAATTATGGAATAACCTCCCTGACGCCATCAAATCTTCCCCCAGTCTAAAGTCCCTTAAGAGCTCCATATTAACATACCTCAATAAGGAATGCACCTGTAAACATGTAACATACAGGGTTATCCAAAGAGATCCGAATTGCTTGAGAAAGGTAACCGAACGCTGAAAATCAGCGTTCGGTTACCTTTCCTGGCCATTCGGCTATCCAGAGAGCAGGCAATTCGCCAAATCCTGGCGAATTGCCTGCACATACGGTGCCTGTTCGGTCCCTGTTCGAGGGCAGTGAAATCCCCATGAAAAAGCACTGCTTCGGCTATTCAGAGAACACAAACCAGCAGTGAAAGGTTCCCCTAATGCCCTGCCATTCGGTGGTTTAATTCGGCAAATTTATTCAGGAGAATCCCATAGGCTTCAATGTTAAATATATTCCCTTTTTAATTCAATATCTAATAAACCGTTCATTATAAAATTCTGCAGCAAAAAGTCTCTTTATTCATTGATTTTTTAGGATACTTTAAGCATTTTTCAGATTTTTTTTTTTTTTTTTTTAAAAGTCCGATTTTTTTTTTTGATTTTTTTTTCAGTTTGCTTATTTTTTTTGTAACAGCCCTCTTTATTATAATTCCCTGGACCTCCTGTGAAAATTTCAGACATTTTCGCTCAGTAGTTTCTTTGCAAACAGCGTTTCATTTTCCCAGATTCATACAAATGGTTTTTCTAATTTATTCACTGCCTCCTCTACCTCACAGCTGCTTCGGCTCTGTGTGATTCGGCTCCTTTTCGGCTCCTGTTCGGCTCCTGTTCGGCTTTTTCGAAGGTTAATCCAGATGTTTTTGCTTGTTTTCAGCGTGCATTCGGTTAGTTTTTGTCAGGTTTGCAGCAGCTTTTCCCTGCATTTCGGGGACCCTGTGCTGTTTGCTGAATACACCGCAGGGTCACCGAAATGCAATCGGCAAAAGGAACCGAATTGAAGAGAACGAAAAGTCACCGAACGTTCGGTGACTTTTCGAATCTCTTTGGATAACCCTGATAGTTATAGTGACTATCAGGGTTATTCAAAGAGATCCGAATTGCTTGAGAAAGGTAACCGAATGCTGAAAATCAGCGTTCGGTTACCTTTCCTGACCATTCGGCTATCCAGAGAGGAGGCAATACGCCGAATCCTGGCGAATTGCCTGCACATACGGTGCCTGTTCGGTGCCTGTTCGAGGGCAGTGAAATCCCCATGAAAAAGCACTGCTTCGGCTATTCAGAGAACACAAACCAGCAGTGAAAGGTTCCCTAATGCCCTGCCATTCGGTGGTTTAATTCGGCAAATTTATTCAGGAGAATCCCATAGGCTTCAATGTTAAAAATATTCCCGTTTTAATTCAATATCTAATAAACCGTTCATTATAAAATTCTGCAGCAAAAAGTCTCTTTATTTATAGATTTTTTAGGATACTTTAAGCATTTTTCTGATTTTTTTTTTTTTTAAAAGTCCGATTTTTTTTTTGATTTTTTTTTCAGTTTACTTATTTTTTTTGTAACAGCCTTCTTTATTATCATTCCCTGGACCTCCTGTGAAAATTTCAGACATTTTCGCTCAGTAGTTTCTTTGCAAACAGCGTTTCATTTTCCCAGATTCATACAAATGGTTTTGCTAATTTATTCACTGCCTCCTCTACGTCACAGCTGCTTCGGCTCTGTGTGATTCGGCTCCTGTTCGGCTTCTTCGAAGGTTAATCCAGATGTTTTTGCTTGTTTTCAGCGTCCATTCGGTTAGTTTTCGTCAGGTTTTCGGCAGCTTTTCCCTGCAATTCGGGGACCCTGTGGTGCTTGCTGAATACACCGCAGGGTCACCGAAATGGGATCGGCAAAAGGAACCGAATTGAAGAGAACGAAAAGTAACCGAACGTGCGGTGACTTTTCGAATATCTTTGGATAACCCTGTATATTTCCTACATATTTATTTTCTGTTAATTTGTTTTGTGTTAAATTCTTGCATTTTACTACTTTGTATTTCTGTAACCATGTTCTTGAACCCAGGACATAATTGAAAACGAGAGAAATCTCAATGTATCCTTCCTGGTAAAATCCTTTATAAATAAATAAATAAATAATATGAGTCCACACACTGCGGGGAAGCGCCTCTCTGCGGTATAATTAATGCAGCATATGAATCCACACACTGCTGGGAAGCGCCTCTCTGCGGTATAATTAATGCAGCATATGAATCCACACACTGCTGGGAAGCGCCTCTCTGCGGTATAATTAATGCAGCATATGAATCCACACACTGCTGGGAAGCGCCTCTCTGCGATATAATTAATGCAGCATATGAATCCACACACTGCTGGGAAGCGCCTCTCTGCGGTATAATTAATGCAGCATATGAATCCACACACTGCTGGGAAGCGCCTCTCTGCGGTATAATTAATGCAGCATATGAATCCACACACTGCTGGGAAGCGCCTCTCTGCGGTATAATTAATGCAGCATATGAATCCACACACTGCATGGAAGCGCCTCTCTGCAGTATAATTAATGCAGCATATAAATCCGCACACTATGGGCAGCACCTCTCTGCAGATCGATTCAGTGATTCAGATCGATTCATTTTCTGGATTAGTTAGTTTTTCATTTTTTCTGAGTTATAATTAATGGAGCATATGAATCCACACACTGCTGGGAACTTCCCAGCAGTGTGTGGATTCATATGCTCCATTAATTATACTGCAGAGCGGCGCCTAGAGGACCCCGATGGGAAGGGGGGCCCGGATTGGCCCTGCGGTTCAGGCAGGCACCTGGTCTCCCATTTGATTGGGCAGTGTGTGGGATCAATCTCCCACACGCTGCTCCGGAAGTAAAGGCCCTGCAGGGGGGGGGGGGTTGTGGAGGAGGAGGGAGAAGAGGCTGCAAGCCCGGCTGCTCACATGGGGAGATGCTGGCTCCGCCCCTTCCCCCTCTACTGCCGCTCAATGCAGAGCCTCCCCTGCTATGCTGATGTGTCCAGCACGTGTAGGGAGGGGGAGTCAACGGAAACCACCCAGGAGACAGAACAGGAAGGATTCTAACCTAACCTGTGAGCAGTTTGTGCGTGAGCAGTGTGTGTGTGTGAGTGAGCAGAGCGTGCGTGCAGTGTGTATGCGCAGTATGTGTGTTTGAGCAGTGTGTGGGTGTGTGCAGTGTGTGTGTGTGAGCAGTGTGTGTGTGTGTGTGTGTAAGCAGAGTGTGTGTGAGCAGAGTGTGTATGTGTGTGAGCAGAGTGTGAGCAGAGTGTATGTGTGTGAGCACAGTGAGCAGAGTGTGTGTGCGAGCAGAGTGTGAGCAGAGTGTGTGTGTGTGAGCAGAGTGTGTGTGTGAGCAGAGTGTGTGTGTGAGCAGAGTGTGTGTGTGAGCAGAGTGTGTGTGCGAGCAGAGTGTGTGTGTGCGAGCAGTGTGTGTGTGTGCGAGCAGTGTGTGTGTGTGCGAGCAGTGTGTGTGTGTGTGTGCGAGCAGTGTGTGTGTGTGTGTGTGCGAGCAGTGTGTGTGTGCGAGCAGAGTGTGTGTGTGTGAGCAGAGTGTGTGTGTGTGAGCAGTGTGTGTGTGTGAGCAGTGTGTGTGTGTGAGCAGTGTGTGTGTGAGCAGTGTGTGTGTGAGCAGATTGTGTGTGAGCAGAGTGTGTGTGTGTGAGCAGAGTGTGTGTGTTTGAGCAGCATGTGTGTTAGCATAGTGTGTGTGTGTGAGTTATGCAGGTTTTTCTTTTTTTAGGGGGGGGGGTTAACCTTTTATGGGCATGGCACAGGGGGCCCCATGATCTCTTAATGTCCGGGGGCCCCATTAGTTGTCAGTCCGCCCCTGGTCGCTTCCCAGCAGTGTGTGGATTCATATGCTGCATTAATTATACTGCAGGGAGGCGCTTCCCAGAAGTATGTGAATTAATATGTTGCATTGAAACCTATGGGTTAAAAAGCCTTGTTTCTTTAAAAAGAAGATAGAAAACCTAAAATTTCACCCAAAAAATGCCTAAAAAAATAAATATGTAAAGAAACTTTCATTATATTGGTACTTGTAATCTACTTCCCATTCTTAAATACTATATAATAAAACAGTTTAATGTCCGTCGCTGTGAAGCGCTGAGTGCGCATGCGCGACAGACTTTACAAACTGGGTTGCGAGCTGGCCGTTAAAACAATGTGCAATGATAAAAAAAAAACGCCGGCATGCACAAGCGAGAGGGGGGGGGGAGCAGAGCCGTGCACAGATGGCCTCTCCCTCTCTCACCTCTTAACAGCTCAGCTGGGAGCCAAGAGAGCCGGATGAGCGCGCAGCCCTTCAGCTCAGCTGCGCACGCAGCCCTTCAGCTCAGCTACGCGCGCATCCAAAGACAGCCGGATGTCCTCGCTGCGGGGACAGAAGAAGAAAAAGAAAAGCCTATCCTTTGAAGGGAAGGCTGTTTGAGGAGGTAGCTCAGGGCTAGCCCACAGCTGATAGATGCCTTGTATTCAAGAAATATCACACCCACACACCCTGCAAACATCACACACACCCTGCAAACCTCCCACACACACACCCTGCAAACCTCACACAACCTGCAAACCTCACACCCTGCAAACCTCACACACCCTGCAAACCTCACACACACACCCTGCAAACCTCACACACCCTGCAAACCTCACACACACCCTGCAAACCTCACACACACGCTGCAAACAATACACACACTCACACCCTGCAAACCTCAAACAAACCCTGCAAACCTCACTCACCCACCCTGCAAACCTCACACAAACCCTGCAAACCTCCAAACCCTGCAAACCTCCCACAAACCCTGCAAACCTCCCCCCAACACTCACACCCTGCAAACCTCCCCCCACACACCCTGCAAACCTCGCACCTCCCACACACCCTGCAAACCTCCCACAAACCCTGCAAACCTCACTCACCCACCCTGCAAACCTCACTCACCCACCCTGCAAACCTCACACAAACCCTGCAAACCTCCCAAACCCTGCAAACCACACACCCTGCAAACCTCCCCCCACACACCCTGCAAACCTCGCACCTCCCACACACCCTGCAAACCTCCCACAAACCCTGCAAACCTCACTCACCCACCCTGCAAACCTCACTCACCCACCCTCAAACCTCACACAAACCACACACCCTGCAAACCTCCCCCCAACACTCACACCCTGCAAACCTCCCCCCACACCCTGCAAACCTCGCACCTTCCACACACCCCTGCAAACCTCACACACCCTGCAAACCTCACACACACCCTGCAAACCTCACACACACGCTGCAAACAATACACACACTCACACCCTGCAAACCTCAAACAAACCCTGCAAACCTCACTCACCCACCCTGCAAACCTCACACAACCTGCAAACCTCCCAAACCCTGCAAACCACACACCCTGCAAACCTCCCCCCACACACCCTGCAAACCTCGCACCTCCCACACACCCTGCAAACCTCCCACAAACCCTGCAAACCTCACTCACCCACCCTGCAAACCTCACTCACCCACCCTGCAAACCTCACACAAACCCTGCAAACCTCCCAAACCCTGCAAACCACACACCCTGCAAACCTCCCCCCACACACCCTGCAAACCTCGCACCTCCCACACACCCTGCAAACCTCCCACAAACCCTGCAAACCTCACTCACCCACCCTGCAAACCTCACTCACCCACCCTCAAACCTCACACAAACCACACACCCTGCAAACCTCCCCCCAACACTCACACCCTGCAAACCTCCCCCCACACCCTGCAAACCTCGCACCTTCCACACACCCCCTGCAAACCTCACACCCCCTGCAAACCTCACACCCCCTGCAAACCTCACACCCACACCCCCTGTAAACCTCACACTCACACCCCCTGTAAACCTCACACACCCTGTAAACCTCACACACACATTGCAAACCTCACACACACCCTGCAAACCTCACACACCCTGCAAACATCACACACATCCTGCAAACCTCACATCACACACACCTCCTGCAAACCTCACATCACACACGCCTCCTGCAACCCCTCCACACACGCCTCCTGCAACCCCCCACACACCTCCTGCAAAGAAGGTCCTAGTAGCAAACTTGGTTAGCTGCCAATCACTTTCCAGTTTTATAAAAACACTATCAGGGTTATTCAAAGAGCTCCGAATTGCTTGAGAAAGGTAACCGAACGCTGAAAATCAGCGTTTGGTTCCCTTTCCTGGCCATTCGGCTATCCAGAAAGCAGGCAATTCGCCAAATCCTAGCGAATTGCCTGAACATACGGTGCCTGTACGGTGCCTGTTCGAGGGCAGTGAAATCCCCATGAAAAAGCACTGCTTCGGCTATTCAGAGAGCACAAACCAGCAGTGAAAGGTTCCCGAAATGCCCTGCCATTCGGTGGTTTAATTCGGCAAGTTAATTCAGGAGAATCCCATAGGCGTCAATGTTAAAAATATTCCCGTTTTAATTCAATATCTAATAAACCGTTCATTATAAAATTCTGCAGTAAAGAGTCTCTTTATTTATAGATTTTTTTAGGATACTTTAAGCATTTTTCAGAATTTTTTTTTTAACCCCTTCGCTGCTATGTTCGCCGCTATGCTATGTAACGTTCCTTGCGGTGGACGCGCTGAGCGCGTTCTCCCTTTGGGTCCAGCGATCGGCCGGGTTCCGGCCAATCGCTGGGCCCCCCGGTGCGGGCTGACATCCTCGATGTCAGCCCAGCACCCGGAACCGCCGCCGGCCTAATTAGGTGTCATCGCGGCGGCGCGATGACACCTAATTCAGGCGCCCCCCGCATGTGCGGAGGAGGCGCCTGAAAGGGAGGGGGCGACCTCTCTCCCTCCCGATCGCCGGCGTTGCGGGGGTTAATACAGGCACCGTTTGGAAGGGCACAGCCTGCCCTTCCTAACGGTACCTGGAATTAACCCCATGGGGGCTGGATCACGAATCGGTGCCGAAAAGCGCCGGTTCGTGATTCTTTCCCAGAGCTGGCCGACATCTTGGATGTCGGCCAAGCTTCCGGGAATGCCCCCTGAGGACTGGCGTCATTGTGCTATGCACGATGGTGCCAGTCTTGGAGTTAACCCCTAACTGCCACCAATGGTGGAGATAGGGGGTTCATTGGAACCCCCTATCTCCCGATCCGTGGCAGTTAGGGTTTAATGTTTGATATTGTTGGATCGGCCAGAGCATGGCCGTTCCAACAATACCAAACTTGACTATGAAATTTTATTTTTTAAAAAAATTAAAAATAAAAACATAAAATATTTTATAAAAAAATTATAAAAAAAAAATAAACAAGTTTTTTTTTTTTTTTTTTGGTTCTTTAATGCAGCAATATTGTTCCCATTTCAATTATAATGTGAACAATGATGCTGCACTAACGATTTTTGTATGCGGTGCGTTTGTTAAAAATCGCGTAATTTTCCCCAAAAAAAAATGTAACGAGAGACCAATCTCTAATTTTTTTTAACAAGCGCACCCCATACAAAATATAACCGGAATTGCTCGCATGTTAAAATGTGAAAAAAACACTTTACACGTTGTAAATAAATTGAAAATTCATATTTTATTGCATTTTTTTGTTATAATATACAGACAGGTCATGACGTATACATATAATAATGACATATTATGAATCTGCCGAGTCTGACGGAAAGAACGATATATAATATGTCTGGGTCATATACTAAAATAAGCCTTCAAAACACGTTTAAACATGATGAGCAAAATCGGTAAAAATGAGCTCAGCACAGAGGCGGGAAAAGCCTCAGCAGCGAAAGGGTTAAAAGTCAGATTTTTTTTTTTCAGTTTGCTTATTTTTTCTGTAACAGCCCTTTTTATTATCATTCCCTGGACCTCATATGCAAATTTCAGACATTTTCGCTCAGTAGTTCCTTTGCAAACAGCGTTTCAATTTCACATTCATACAAATGGTTTTGCTAATTTATTCACCTCCCTCTGTCTGCGGTCTCAGCTGCTTCGGCTGTGTGTGATCGGCTCCTGCTCGGGCTTTTCGACGGGTTTATCCAGATGTTTTTGTGGCTTTTCAGCGTGCATTCGGTGGGTTTTGCGGTTAGTTTTCGGTGGGTTTACGGCAGCTTTTCCCTGCAATTCGGGGACCCTGTGGTGCTTGCTGAATACACCGCAGGGTCACCGAAATGGGATCAGCAAAAGGAACCGAATTGAAGAGAACGAAAAGTCACCGAACGTGCGGTGACTTTTCGAATCTCTTTGGATAACCCTGTATGCATTACTGATACAGCAATGTGTGTTGTGTATCAGAGCTCCAAAGCAATAAAACTCACAGTAATGTGCAGTGCGTATGAGCGTTTCACAGAGCTCCACAGCAATAAATCTCACACGAATGTGCAGTATGTATGAGTGTATCCCAGAGCTCAGCCTCCACAGCAATAAAACTCACAGTAATGTGCAGTGTGTATGAGCATACTTGAAAACGAGCGAAATCTCAATTTATCCTTCCTGGTAAAATACTTTATAAATAAATAAATATAAGAGAATCCACAGTAATAAAACTCGTAGTAATGTGCGTCGGTTAGAAATTAGGGATACAGATTAGGGGTAGAAACTGAGGTTAGAAATTAGGGTTACAAACTAGGTTTGGAATTTAGGGGTACAGATTAGGCTTAGAAACTAGTAGAAGCTATTAGGGGTACAAATTAGGGTGGAGTATGCTGTTGCTGTGGCACCGGAATCTCTCTCATCGATGGGACTGGTCCACAGCACCCGGAACAGCCGGAAGTTGACAATGCTGGTCGCCGGCATGGGCGCCACCATTTTGGGGACGTTGTCGTCACAGCAGGCGTGACGTTGATATGCCAAGCCACGTGCGCGATGCCTTACAAGTCACAGAGCCTGCAGCCACCGGAAGCAAAGGATGTGTTCGCGGGCTCTTCGACCGGACATCCCTCGCACTGCCATTGCGGCCATCTTGGTCTCCCTCCTCGCAGTCATCTTGGTTCCCTTCTTCACGGCCATCTTGGAACTCACCACCGCCGAAAACTCAGGCTCCTCCCCGGCAGCTATCTCAGGACACTCCACCTCGTGCAGCTTGGGTACCTCCTCCGCGGCCATCTTGGTACACCCGACCAGCGCCAGGCGCCAAAGGCCGCACCAGGGCTCCCAGCTCCCGAAGCCCCATGGAGCAGGAGGGCCCCGGCGGCGTGTCCGGAACAGCCACAGGATTGTGCTAAAAGAGAGAGATGAGGAGAAATAGAGAAATGGAGAGGAAGACGAGGACAGATGGAAAAATACACAGAAGGACACACAGATATAGATGGACAGACAGAATACCAGATATTCAGAAAGAAGGCTGCATAAATATCGTAAAAGGACAGATTAACAAAAGGACTGAGAAAAACTCAAATATACATAGGGGAGCCCCCCCTTACCCAACAGCCTTTTGCTTCACTGAGATGTGCATTGTGCACAGTAGCTCGTGGTGTTGGAAGTACAGAGCTGCTGCCAGTCATGGAGTCCCACCCCACACCTTCCCATTACAGATTCTCCCCCCTCCCCACCTTGCAATTCAGAGTACCTTATCTGATGTAGCGGGATCCAGGTGGCACCTGTGAACATTCAGAGGTAGCTGCACTGCCTGGGACCCGCTGCTGCAGGTAAGAGAGGCGGGTCCCAGGCATTAGAGAGGCCTGGGGGCACTTGCCCGTGACCCAGTCCACCCCTGGTCACGACCCACTTTTGGGTCACGACCCACCACTTGAGAAACACTGGTAGATGATACAAGGACAAAGAATGTATCATAGAGAATATATGTGTATATTTTTGCTGAGCAATAAAAAAGCATACATGTTAAGCTTCTAACTCCCTGCAGCCCAGTGGTGGGGGACACCCAAAAACCTCCTACAATACAGATCCTTTGATCTGATTGATTTGCAGATGGATTAAATACCAAAGGAGATTTTGGTGATATACATAATTGCGCCTGTGCATGTTGTATATATATATATATATATATATATATGTTGAGCTCTGTGACGGGATGGTCGTCCGTCGATTGTCCTGCTCTCCAGATGCCCCTGCTGTGGATCAGCCTGACTACCGAGTGGCTCGGCACTCGGCGTCCCAAGCAGCCTGATCCGCTGGTCCTGGGTGCTGGGAATGGCTTTGGTGTTGTTAGGGGCCGCTGTAAGGAAGTGGTGCCGTCTGGGGTCGATTTGATGTTCCTCTTCTGGGGTAGGTAGCGTTTCGGAAGACCGCTGAGTGTCTTCGGTGGTGAATGTGATTTGCCCTGAAATAAAACACCAGACGAGCTGTATGTCTTAAACCAGTGAATTGCTTTATTTAGGGGTTTCAACAAGGTCATTTATACAACTTCACACACACAGATTACCAACTCCCCGGCCCACACAACCAGCACTGATTGGCTCCTTTCCCAGCCTCCTGTTCCCTCTCAGGTCCCTTTCAGGCTCCCCCATTGGCACCTCTCCCAAGCTTTCGTATTGGCCCTCCACATGACAGGCAGTCTGGCTTTGTTCACATTCTGTTCCTTGAATGCAGGAGGAGTCTGGGAATGGTACACCAGTAGTGGCTTTATCTTCAGATCAGCGCTTGCGTTCGCACACAGCAAAAGGGTCAATCTGTCCTTCATGGGCTTGTGCCTTTTCCTCCTGCGTGATATAGGTTCTGTTCGGCAGCTTCTTCCAAAAGAGCCCTGTTTCATTGCAGTTGAAGACTTGTGGAGCGATGTATCCCTCTGCCTTCATGAATTCCGCAAAGTCTTTCTGGTAGGCTTCTGCAGTGGCCTTGTCAGAACTGGAAGCCTCACCATGTCTTATCACACTGTCGATGCCACTTCTCTTGCGGAATTTTTCAAACCACCCTCTACTGGCTTTTAAATTCAACACTCGAACTTGTGGAGGGGTTTTGCTGCAGCAAATCACTGTGTAATTTCCTGGCTTTTTCACTGATCATAGCTTCACTAACACTATCACCTGCCAGCTGTTTCTCATTCAACCACACTAACAGAAGCTTTTCCACCTCTTCCAGTACTTGTGTCCTCTGCTTGGTTAACATGGTTACTCCTTTTGCCACATCAGCTGCTTTGATGGCATCTTTATTCTTCAAAATAGTCGACATGGTCGACTTCGCCATCTTGTACTCCGAGGCCAGATCAGTCACACGAATACCACGATCATGCTTTTCTACAATTTCCTTCTTCAATTCAATGGTTATTTTCTTTGAAACCTTCTTGTTACCATTCTTGCTCTGCACTTTCTTGTTACCCTCTTTATTGCGCTGCACTTTCTTTTTACCACCATTCTTGCTCTGCACATCCTCGTCACCTTCAATAACGCTTTGCACATCCTCGTCACCTCCAATAACGCTTTGCACATCCTCGTCACCTTCAATAATGCTCTGCACCTCCTTGTCACCTTCAATAACGCTCTGCACATCCTCATCACCTTCAACAATGCTGTAATCCTGTCTGTCTCCCCCACAGAGATACAAAGTTTAAGTAAAAGTTCCCTCTCCTGTGCTGGATAAGCATTGCATTCCGAAGTTCTGCACCCTCCACATGCCAATGCAGTAGGATGTTCTATACAGAGAGGGGCATTAATTAATGCAGGAGAATGTTCTATACATTATACAGAGAGGGGTATTAATGCAGGAGGATGTTATATACATTATACCGAGAAAGGTATAAATTGAGGAGGATGTTCTATACAGAGAGGGACATTAATTAATTCAGGAGGATGTTCTATATATTATACAGAGAGGTGTATTAATTAATGCAGGAGGATGTTATCTACATTATACAGAGAAAAGCATTTTTTTTACCCCTTTAAATCCAGTGGCTGTGAGCGCTGAGATCGGCTAATTGTTATATTATCTCTCAGTACAATGTATCAGGCTCAGCTGTTACAGTAACTGACTGTTGCTCATCACAGCGCTCAGAGTTTCAATAAAACAAGGAAATAATATTGTTATAACCTCTTATATATATAAAAATATTATTTACTAGTTTTACTGAAACTCTGAGCGCTGTGATGAGCATCAGTCAGTTACTGTAACAGCTTTGCCTGACACATTGTGTTGAGAGTGAGAGATACTGTAACAAGCAGCGATCTCAGACCTCTGAGGAGCCACTACAATAGTAATTGTATCCGCTGGTTTTCGGATGAATGAAATTAGTTTTCATACTAAAGAACTGAAAACGAATTTCTTTAGCAACTAAATAAATTGCGTTTTAGGACTAGTCCATTAGTTCAAAACGAAATTTTGTGCTGTGCACATGTCTAATAAATAAGGTTTCAAAACCCCACAGTAATGTGATGCAATGATACCTTTTTATTGTACTAGCCTGATACTTCAATTCAATATTTTATTTGCTGCAATTGGTTGTTTTCGCTGAATGTCCGATAACTGCTTAAGCGACTCCAATTTTAGCGAATTACAGTGACCATTCATTAATGGTCCTGGCAGAGAGAAGCTAATCATCCTCATCCAGCAGGACTCACCACAATGAGGCATCTTGCTTAGAAACTTCATTCACTGAAGCACACAACCAAAACTCAGTCATTCTCTCTACCTGGCCCTGGCAGAGAGAAGCTAATCATCCTCATCCAGCAGGACTTTGCCTCCAAAATCCTAGAACGCCTGGTCTATAACCAGCTCACCGGTTATCTCACTACTCACTCTGTACTTGACCCGCACCAGTCTGGCTTTCGCTCCCAGGACTCCACTGAAACTGCTCTGACCAAGGAGACCAATGATCTAGTTGCTAGCAAAACTAAAGGTCACTTCTCCCTCCTTATTCTTCTCGATCTTTCTGCTGCATTTGACACTGTTGACCATCCTCTCCTGCTCCTCACGCTGCGTCAACGTGGCCTCAGTGACTCGGCTCTCTCCTGGTTCTCTTCCTACCTCTCTCTTCGCTCCTTCGGTATCTCCTTTGCTGGTGCCTCTTCCCCCCATGCCCTAAATGCCTCTCTCAGTTGGGGTACCTCAAGGCTCTGTTCTGGGTCCCCTACTCTGCTCGATCTATACCGCCTCTCTTTGCAACCTCATCTCTTCCTATGGACTTCAATATCATCTCTATGCAGATGACACCCAAATCTACCTTTCTGCTCCCGATCTCTCACCTCCCATGCAGGACCGTGTTACTGCCTGCCTGTCAGCTGTCTCCGACTGGATGACTTCCCGTTTCCTAAAGCTTAACCTATCTAAAACTGAACTTTTCATCTTCCCTCCCACAAAAACTAACATTCCGGCACCCATTTCCCTTCAAGTGAATGGTGCCCCTATTACCTCTACCTCTCAGGCTTGTTGCCAGAGTCCTCCTAGACTCTGATCTCTCCTTTACTCCTCACATTCAGTCACTAACCAAATCCTGCTACTTCCACCTAAAAAAACATTGCACGAATCCGTCCCCTGTCTTAATCAGGACTCTGCTAAAATGCTCATCCAAGCTCTTATTATCTCCTGCCTCAACTACTGTAACCTCCTTCTCTCTGGCCTTAAGAGATCCCGGATTCTCCCTCTGCAGTCTGTTATGAATGCCTGTGCCAGGCTCATCCACCTCTCCTCAAATACCTCTCACACCTCCCCCTTTGTAAATCTCTACACTTGCTTCCTGCCGCCTTCAGAAATCCAATTCAAAACATTGGTGCTCACATAAAAAGCTCTCCACAACCATGCCCCTGCCTACATCTCCTCCCTTATTAACAGGTACATCCCATCCTGACCACTTCGCCCAATGATTTGATGCTATCAGCTTCACGTACCCACACACCCCCAACTCTCGCCTATAGGATTTCTCTTGAGCTGCTCCCTTTCTATGGAACTCCCTCACCCGCAACATCAGACTCTCTCCGTCTCTCCAGTACTTCAAGAAGTCTCTGAAAACACATTACTTTAGAGAAGCCTATCAGCTCACTCCCTAATCCCCCTCTGTTCATTTTCTGCACCATCTTCCCACACTGCCCACATGCGCCCCAATACTTCACATTCTCTATTACCCCTCACCTAGTGTGTCACCCCTATCCTCTTAGATTGTGAGCTCTTGAGCAGGGTCCTCTCACCTACTGTACCTTGTGTTTAACCTGTGTGTTTATTTGTTGTTTGGCCTCCCACTGTACAGCGCTATGGAACTTGTTAGCGCTTTATAAAAACTTGTAACTGTAACTGTAATTCCCTGAAATGTGGCGAAAACCAGAGGATCTAAAGATGATTAGACTCTTTAGATTCTAACTTTCTTAATAACCCATAAAATGCCATTAATCAAGGGAAAATATGAAATGAATACACTGTGAGGCATGTAGCCTATCCATTAACCCCAAAATGCCATAAATAAAGGAAAAAATAAAATGTATACTGTAAAGGTATAATGGCTACCCATTAACCCTTAATATACAATTTAACCAAGGCAAAGCGAACGTAATACACAATGTAATGTATAGTCTGAACATTAACCACTTCACTACTGAGCCATTTCAACCCTATGGAAATGTTTACGAGCACGTTTTTATTTAATGTTTTATGACTTTTATTTTACACTGAATATGGTCATGTTGGGTATCATTTGAAAGGCTAGAATCTGCCCTTTCCAATGTCACCTAGATCGATGCACAAGATGCAAAGGGACAGAGATACAGGTATCCGAATAAGTGTGGGAAGCTGGATGCTGATTTTTGGTGTGGGGGGGGGAGCACATGGGGGCAAGAAAAAACTTGGGGGGGGGCAATTGCCCCCGCCCCCTATGGACACATATAGATTAAATATTTTCTTAACTAAACATATATGAGAAAAACAAAGCACATGTAAGATATCAGCAACATAAACAAAATGAGGACATTTCATTTTTGGTGGTTGTGATTCTTTAGGCTAAAGTAATTTTGTATGTTACTAGCAGGATGTATAAGTAAAATATGTTAACAAATACAAATCATTGGCTATAAATAATAATTGGTGTACCACATACAATACTTACCGCTGGTTCAAACTGAACTATAACCAATCATCATTGACTAGAATGTAGTGACTCTACTTTTGCACATTTTGTAACCTATATAGGACCCACAAAAAGCTTTATGATAAGATATAGTATTCAACATAAGCTAAAGCAGTGTCTGCTTCTTTCAACAGCCTCATCTTCTTCAACAGCTGGACCAACAACATCGGCTCTGACAACGACACCGCCTCCAGCAACAATTGCTCCCACAACCACTCCAGTTCCCACGACAACTACTGCACCTACACCAGCTTCAACGGCATCTGCTACAACGACACCTGCTCCTGGAACAACTGGGGCCACCCAAACCACACCAGCTCCCACGGCAACTGCTGCAACGACACCAGCTCCCACAACAACTGCTGCAACAACACCAGCTCCCACGACAATTGCTGCAACGACGATAGCTCCCACGTCAACTGCTGCAACAACATCAGCTCCCACGACAACTGCTGCAACGACACCAGTTCCCACGACAACTGCTGCAACGACACCAGCTCCCACTACAACTGCTGCAACCACACCATCTCCCACGACAACTGCTGCAACCACACCAGCTGCCACGACAACTGCTGCAACAACCCTAGCTGCCACAACACAAGCTCCTACCACAACTGCTGCAACAACACCAGCCCCCACAACATCTGCTGCAACGACACCAGCTCCCACGACAAATGTTGCAACGACACCAGCTCCGACGACACCAGCTGCCACGACAACTGCAGCAACGACACCAGCTCCTACAACTGTTGCAACAACACCAGCTGCCACAACTGCTGAAACGACACCAGCTGCCACAACTGCTGCAACGACACCAGCTCCCACGACAACTGCTGCAACGACGCCAGGTCCCACGACAACTGCTGCAACGCCAGGTCCCACGACAACTGCTGCAACGCCAGGTCCCACGACAACTGCTGCAACGACGATAGCTCCCACGTCAACTGCTGCAACAACCCCAGCTGCCACAACACAAGCTCCTACCACAACTGCTGCAACAACACCAGCCCCCACAACATCTGCTGCAACGACACCAGCTCCCACGACAAATGTTGCAACGACACCAGCTCCGACGACACCAGCTGCCACGACAACTGCAGCAACGACACCAGCTCCTACAACTGTTGCAACAACACCAGCTGCCACAACTGCTGAAACGACACCAGCTGCCACAACTGCTGCAACGACACCAGCTCCCACGACAACTGCTGCAACGACGCCAGGTCCCACGACAACTGCTGCAACGCCAGGTCCCACGACAACTGCTGCAACGCCAGGTCCCACGACAACTGCTGCAACGACGATAGCTCCCACGACAACTGCTGCAACAACCCCAGCTGCCACAACAACTGCTGCAACGACACAAGCTCCTACCACAACTGCTGCAACAACACCAGCCCCCACAACATCTGCTGCAACGACACCTGCTCCCACGACAAATGTTGCAACGACACCAGCTCCGACGACAACTGCAGCAACAACACCAGCTCCTACAACTGTTGCAACAACACCAGCTGCCACAACTGCTGCAACGACACCAGCTCCCACGACAACTGCTGCAACGACGCCAGGTCCCACGACAACAGCAGCCCCCACAACATCTGCTGCAACGACACTAGCTGCCACAACAACTGCTGCAACATCATCAGCTCCTACGACAACTCCTGCACTAACGACACTGGCTCCCACGACAAATGTTGCAACAACACCAGCTCCCACGACACCAGCTGCCACGACAACTGCTGCAACAACGCCAGCTCCCACTACAACTGCTGCAACCACACCAGCTCCCACGACAACTGCTGCAACGATACCAGCTGCCACGACAACTGCCGCAACAACAACAGCTGCCACGACAACTGCTGCAACGACACAATCTCCCACGACAACTGCTGCAACGACACTAGCCCCCACAACATCTGCTGCAACGACAACTGTTGCGACGACATCAATTCCCACCACAACTGCTACACTGATGACACCAGCTGCCACGACAACTGCTGCAACAACTCCAGCTCCCACGACAACTGCTGCAACGACGCCAGCTCCCACAACACCAGCTCCGACGACACCAGCTGCCACGACAACTGCTGCAACAACACCAGCTCCCACTACAACTGCTGCAACCACACCAGCTCCCACGACAACTGCTGCAACATCATCAGCTCCCACGACAACTACTGCACTAACGACACTAGCTCCCACGACAAATGTTGCAACAACACCAGCTCCGACGACACCAGCTGCCACGACAACTGCTGCAACAACGCCAGCTCTCACGATAACTGCTGCAACGACACCAGCTCCCACTACAACTGCTGCAACCACACCAGCTCCCACGACAACTGCTGCAACGATGCCAGCTCCCACAACACCAGCTCCGACGACACCAGCTGCCACGACAACTGCTGCAACAACACCAGCTCCCACTACAACTGCTGCAACCACACCAGCTCCCACGACAACTGCTGCAACATCATCAGCTCCCACGACAACTACTGCACTAACGACACTAGCTCCCACGACAAATGTTGCAACAACACCAGCTCCGACGACACCAGCTGCCACGACAACTGCTGCAACAACGCCAGCTCTCACGACAACTGCTGCAACGACACCAGCTCCCACTACAACTGCTGCAACCACACCAGCTGCCACGACAACTGCTGCAACGACACCAGCTGCCATGACAACTGCTGCAACAACAACAGCTGCCACGACAACTGCTGCAACGACACGAGTTCCCACGACAACCGCTGCAACGACACCAGCCCCCACAACATCTGCTGCAACGACACCAGCTGCCACGACAACTGTTGCGACGACATCAGGTCCCACCACAACTGCTGCATTGACGACACGAGCTCCCACGACAAATGCTGCAACAACACCAGCTCTGACAACGCCAGCTCCCACAACAACTGCTGCAACAACACCAGCTGCCACGACAACTGCTGCAGCGACACCAGTTCCCACAACAACTGCTGCAACGACACCAGCTCCCACGACAACTGATGCAACGACACCAGCTCCCACGACAACTGCTGCAACGACACCAGCTCCCACGACAACTGCTGCAACGACACCAGCTCCCACAACAACTGCTGCAACGACACCAGCTCCCACGACAACTGCTGCAACGACACCACCCACAACAACATCTGCTGCAACGACACCAACCGCCACAACAACTGTTGCGACGACATCAGCTCCCACCACAACTACTGCACTGACGACACCAGCTCCCACGACAAATGTTGCAACAACACCAGCTCCGACGACACCAGCTGCCACGACAACTGCTGCAACGACGCCAGCTCCCACAACACCAGCTTCGACGACACCAGCTGCCACGACAACTGCTGCAACCACACCATCTCCCACGACAACTGCTGCAACGACACCAGCTGCCACGACAACTGCTGCAACGACACAAGCTCCCACGACAACTGCTGCAACGACACCAGCCCTCACAACATCTGCTGCAACGACACCAGGTGCCACGACAACTGTTGCGACAACATCAGTTCCCACCACAACTGCTACACTGACACCAGCTCCCACAACAAATGTTGCAACAACACCTGCTCCAACGACAGCAGCTCCTACAACTGTTACAACAACACCAGCTGCCACAACTGCTGAAACGACACCAGTTGCCACAACTGCTGCAACGACACCAGCTCCCACAACAACTGCTGCAACAACACCAGCTGCAACGACACAAGCCCCCACAACATCTGCTGCAACGACGCTAGCTGCCACAACAACTGCTGCAACATCATCAGCTTCCACGACAACTACTGCACTAACGACACTAGCTCCCACGACAACTGCTGCAACAACTCCAGCTCCCACGACAACTGCTGCAATGACGCCAGCTCCCACAACACCAGCTCCAACAACACCAGCTGCCACGACAACTGCTGCAACCACACCATCTCCCACGACAACTGCTGCAACGACACCAGCTGCCACGACAACTGCTGCAACAACAACAGCTGCCACGACAACTGCTGCAACGACACGAGTTCCCACGACAACTGCTGCAATGACACCATCCCCCACAACATCTGCTGCAACGACACCAGCCACCACGACAACTGTTGCGACGACATTAGCTCCCACCACAACTGCTGCACTGACAACACCAGCTCCCACGACAAATGTTGCAACAACACCAGCTCCCACGACACCAGCTCCCACGACAACTGCTGCAACGATGCCAGCTCCGACGACAACTGCTGCAACAACACCAGCTCCCACGACAACTGCTGCAACAACACCAGTTCCCACGACAACTGTTGCAACGACACCAGCTGCCACGACAACTGCTGCAACAACACCAGCTGTCACGACAACTGCTGCAACGATACGAGCTCCCACGACAACTGTTGCAATGACACCAGCCGCCACAACATCTGCTGCAACGACACCAACCGCCACGACAACTGTTGCGAAGACATCAGCTCCCACCACAACTGCTGCACTGATGACACCAGCTCCCACGACAAATGTTGCAACGACACCAGCTCCGACGACACCAGCTGCCACGACAACTGCAGCAATGACACCAGCTCCTACAACTGTTGCAACAACACCAGCTGCCACAAGTGCTGCAACAACACCATCTCCCACGACAACTGCTGCAACGACACCAGCTACCACGACAACTGCTACAATGACACCAGCTGCAAAGACAACTGCTGCAACGACGCCAGCTCCCACAACATCTGCTGCAATGACAGTAGCTGCCACAACAACTGCTGCAACATCATCAGCTCCCACGACAACTGCTGCACTGACGACACTAGCTCCCACGACAAATGTTGCAACAACACCAGCTGCGACGACACCAGCTGCCACGACAACTGCTGCAACAACACCTGCTCCCACGACAACTGCTGCAACTACACCAGCTCCCACGACAACCGCTGCAACTACACCAGCTCCCACGACAACTGCTGCAACGACACCTGCTCCCACGACAACTGCTGCAACGACTCCAGCTCCCACGACAACTCTTTCAATGACATTGGCTCCCATGACCTCTTTACCCACAACGACACCAGCTCCTACGACAACTGCTGCTCCAACACCGACTCCAGCTCTCACAACAACTGCTGCTTCATCAACGACACCAGCTCCCACCACAACTTCTGCTCCAACAACAACACCAGCTCCCACAACAACTGCAGGTAAATTGCAGGCTGTAGATAATTAGACACGTTGGAGGTGAAGGGCAGAACACAAAAAGTACTAACCAGTCTGTTAGGTATTCGATAGCGATAGTAGAGCATCTAGTAGCAGGGTTCCTTTTAAGCAGGAGGGTCCTTGGTGAGCAGGGTATATGGCAGGGCACATTAGTAGCAATACACAAGTCATTGCTGAGTAAGGTAAGTAGCATCAATGAAAGAGCATTGGCTGATAGGAGGTGTGGCCTTTTATTAGAGGCAACTAGTGCTTAATTAGTCACGTGCTTAATTAGTCAAGCACTCATACGTCTACTTCCCAAAGACAACCTCTGGATATTACGCTGAGCATGTGTACTCAAATTCTTCGGTCGACCATGGCGAAGCCTGTTCTGAGTGAAACCTGTCCTTTTAAACCGCTGTATGGTCTTGGCCACTGCTGTGCAGCTCAGCTTCAGGGTCTTGGCAATCTTCTTATATCCTAGGCCAGTGATGGCGAACTTCTAGTCCCATGATGCTTAGTTACAGATAAGTCTGGCTGAGCATCAAGTGACATGAAGACAGCAAGAAACATCTGGGGTGCCAAGGTTCACCATCACTGGCCTAGGCCATCTTTATGTAGAGCAACAATTATTTTTTTTCAGATCCCCAGAGAGTTCTCTGCCATGAGAAACCATGTTTCCAAGTGCCATGTTGAACTTCCAGTGACCAGTATGAGAGAGTGAGAGCGTTAACACCAAATTTAACACACCTGCTCCCCATTCACACTTGAGACCTTGTAACATTAACGAGTCACATGACACCTGGGAAGTAAAATGGCTAATTGGGCCAGCGGTTTAGACATTAATGGCTGTTTGTTGAGTTATTTTGAGGGAACAGCAAATTTACACTGTTCTACAAGCTGTACACTCTCTACTTTACATTGTAGCAAAGTGTAATTTCTTCAGTGTTGTCACATGATATATACAAAAATGTGATGGGTGTACTCACTTTTGTGAGATATTGTATCTTGTTCAGATAAATTACAATCAGCCCCTGAAAATGTAACTGTCATAAAGGGTATCTCCCCCAAAAGGTAGCAGACCAGGGGTACCGGTGTTGGTCATAAAAGGATCAAGGAGTGGAGACAGGCAAAGATATATACATCATGACCTAGTTTCTGAAAGGATGTCTGATTGGATATCCTTTCCGGTTTGGGCAAGGGTAGTAAACTGGCTAGTGAGGATGGCAATGGAAGAGAGAATAACACCATAATCTGGAGCTGTGGTAGGTATGGTAGGTGTAATAGTTTTCTCTGATTGTACTACGGCGTGGACCGGAATCTCCTCGGCAGGCTCCTCGGTAGGGACCAGAATCTCAGCAGCAGACACCTCAGTAGATAGCAGAACCTCAGCAGTATGCACCGAATTCTCAGCAGCAGACACCTCAGTAGATAGCAGAACCTCAGCAGTATGCACCGAATTCTCAGCAGCAGACACCTCAGTAGATAGCAGAACCTCAGCAGTATGCACCGAATTCTCAGCAGCAGACACCTCAGTAGATAGCAGAACCTCAGCAGTATGCACCGAATTCTCAGCAGCAGGCACCTCAGTAGATACCGGAATCTCAGCAGC
This sequence comes from Leptobrachium leishanense, assembly GCA_009667805.1. Taxonomy (NCBI): domain Eukaryota; kingdom Metazoa; phylum Chordata; class Amphibia; order Anura; family Megophryidae; genus Leptobrachium; species Leptobrachium leishanense. The sequence goes on along the minus strand of CM019063.1, from coordinate 351,030,241 downwards.
AGGCACCTCGGTAGTAGCTCTAGGGTTTCCTGGCTCAACCTTCAAAATATTTATAGACGGAGCCGGGTCAGGGGTTTTTCCCACAAACAGATGAGTAAGTTACCTCAGAACCTTGGGCTTGATCTACGACCAGCCCCCACTCTCTTTCAGTATATTAATCTGAAGAGGAACAGTCAAATGGTATAAACTCTTACCCATGGCTTTCTGTGGGGGATGATAATAGCAGACCCGTTCAGTGGCGTAGCGTGGGGCACGGGGACCGTGTCTCATGGCAGGACCCCTACACCCTGTGTGATGCAGGCAGATGTATCCAGGCTGGGGATGTTGTATTCTGCATGAACAGAGTATCTGCATGCTGCTGTAACCGTGTATGGGCCACATTACATACTTGGCGCTAATGTTAGTGCTCACCTGCGTGAGCGTTAACGTTAGCCCTGGTGGCTCTAACACGGGCCACTCATATTACAATCCAAAGGCTAACAATTTTAAAACCCGTTAGCGATTGGAATCTTGCGCTGTACTGCGCGAGGTTACTGTACTTCGTGCTACCTATGCTTAATATGGGGAGCGCAAAGTGTTAATTAGCGTTAGTATTACAATATACTAACGCTAATTAACGTCCAGCTACGGATAGCAAAAATTTAAACACAGCCAGGACTTGGTGCTAATGGATTCCGCTGCTGTAGAATCTGTCAGCACCAGGAATAACCCCCCAAAAAAAGTCAGATACTCACCTCCTATCCCGCGACGAGGACCACAGTTCCAACCGCCTCCTCTGTCTGCCAGGAACAGGGAGAGACTGGGGGAAAAAGTCCCCCAGTCTTGCCCTGTGGATCACTACGCCCACCTGCCGGCAGGTCATGTGACCGGCGCTGTCTGCTTCAATGGAGTCCTATGGACTCCATGGAGAGGATGCACACTGCGGCGCTTAGCGCTGCCATGCGCATCCTGGGGCTTGGCGCCCAATAACAATGCAGGCAGCTTTTTAAGCGCCTGCATTGTAATATCACACTAAAATGGGGGTGCAAAGGAGAAATCTGCAGGCGCAGGTTTTTCTCCCTAGCATCCCCATTTTAGCCCAATCATTGTAATGTGGCCCTATGTGTGCAGCATGGGCTGTGTGTGCATGGGAAGGCAGGCACAGACCCCATGCATTCATTTTATATATACACAGTATATTCTGTGATCATTGTGCATTGCAGGGGCACAGTCTTTCCTGCAGTTCTCCCTGTGTAAGTTTGACACAGACTTCCCCTGCATATGTCAGTATGGGCTGTGCCAGGCACTCTATACAGTCTCTGATGGAGCACTGTCACTAATCACTCGGATTGTTGCATTGAGCAGACTTCAAAAATTCCATTTCCTTTCCCTACATATATTAATACAGCTCGGGTACTTGTATCTAGAAATGGGTACAATATGTGATTTATGATATATAAAACGAGTTTACTGGCAACGAGGCATTTCTGCTTTTGTATTAAGTATGTTTGCAGTTTCTGCATGCTGGGGTCTGTATGACTGGTTGCAGTTTTTGCAGGCTGGGATTTGTATGGTTGCAGTTTGCGGTTTTATTATTATATGAATATTTTGTTAAACAATACATATGATTGTGAGGTAAGGGATTCAATACTCTACTGGGGGAAGGGCATAAGGGGCGTGCTAATGTGTCCACAGGTTTGGGGGGCACAATTCTTGCCTTGCCCCGGGCGCTGACAACCCACGCTGTGCCACTGGACCTGATATATATCCTACATGCTTGGGGGTGTCGGGCAATCTGCAGTGGCAACTCACATCCAAGTCAATGGGGCACGACTATCCGATCCAGGGTCATATGGCGAAGGCAGTAGTAGGTCTTGCCAGCTGGGAGTAATAGGTTAATTACTTGAGTTCATAGCTGGTACAATCTCCATAGGGACAGGAGGATCTAAGGAATAATGACACAGAAATACAATCATCGTGCATTATATCTACATTAAAAGAGTGAAATGCCCCTTTAACTGGTCGCACTCACAAGATGCCAGTACTTTATAGCATTTATAAGAATATACTCGCTGTTACCCCACTGGAAAGTCTGGATACTCAGCTCGATAGCTCCCACCGCCACAGGAACACAAGTGAGGCTTTTTTTTTTGAGAAAGGATTTTACCAGGAAGGATACATTGAGATTTCTCTTGTTTTCAAGTATGTCCTGGGTGGCGAGTATGTACCGTTAGGTGTCTTGCCAAGGACACTTACTGGAGAGGTTGCTCGCTGGGATCGGACCCATGACTCCACAGGCTCTCTCCATGCAGAGCAGTGACGTTACCTCTGCTCCACCCAGCCGGCACCTTTGTCGTGGATAGTAGAAATTTTAATAAAAAGGGTTACTAATACAAGGATTACTTGTATGTACCCTTTTTATTAAAATTTCTACTATCCACGACAAAGCCTCGCTTGTGTTCCTGTGGCGGTGGGAGCTATCGAGCTGAGTATCCAGACTTTCCGGGTGGGGTAACAGCGAGTATATTCCTATATATGCTATAAAGTACTGGCATCTTGTGAGTGCGACCAGTTAAAGGGGGCATTTCACTCTTTTAATGTAGATATAATGCACGCAGTGGCGTCACTAGGGTTGGTGTCACCCGCCCCCCCCCACCGAGTTTTGCGGATTTTTTTTTAACTACTCCTACTCCTAAATCAGTACTCCCATATAACATTGAATGCTCATACACACAGCGCACATTACTGTGAGGTTTATTGCTGTGGAGCTCTCTCATATGCTCACACAAATTTTTGCCAACTGCCAGCTAGTACGGTGCCTGTTCGAAGGCAGTGAAAGCACACATGGATATCTATTGCCCCCAGCAGCTCTGGATATATTACCCCCACCAGCTCACCCATGGATATATATTTCCCCCAGCTCACATATGGATATATTGCCCCAGTTCACAATTATATATTGCCCCCAGCAGCTCATCCATGGATATATATTGCCCCAGCTCACATATGAATATATTGCCCCAGACCAGCTCACACATGGATATATTGCCCCAGACCAGCTCACACATGGATATTGCCCCAGCTCTCATGGATATGCCCCAGGAGCTCTCATGGATATGCCCCAGCAGCTCTCATGGATATGCCCCAGCAGCTCTCATGGATATACCCCAGGAGCTCTCATGGATACTGCCCCAGCAGCTCTCATGGATATTGACCCAGCTCCTCTCATGGATATTGCCCCAGCTCCTCTCATGGATATTGCCCCAGCTCCTCTCATGGATATTGCCCCAGCTCCTCTCATGGATTTTGCCCCAGCTCCTCTCATGGATATTGCCCCAGCTCCTCTCATGGATATTGCCCCAGCTCCTCTCATGGATTTTGCCCCAGCTCCTCTCATGGATATTGCCCCAGCTCCTCTCATGGATATTGCCCCAGCTCCTCTCATGGATTTTGCCCCAGCTCCTCTAATGGATTTTGCCCCAGCTCCTCTCATGGATACTGCCCCAGCTCCTCTCATGGATTTTGCCCCAGCTCCTCTCATGGATTTTGCCCCAGCTCCTCTCATTGATATTGCCCCAGCACATGGATACTGCCCCAGCTCATGGATATACTGCCCCAGCTCATGGATATACTGCCCCAGCTCATGGATAATGCCCCAGCTCATGGATAATGCCCCAGCTCATGGATATGCCCCAGCTCATGGATAATGCCCCCAGCTCATGGATATGCCCCAGCTTATGGATATTGCCCCAGCTCATGGATATGCCCCAGCTCATGGATAATGCCCTCAGCTCATGGATATGCCCCAGCTCATGGATAATGTCCCCAGCTCACCTCCTGCGGCACGTGTTCTGCTCCCTCTGAGCGTCTGGCGGCATGGAGCTTGGGCGCTCGCCTGGGGGAGCCACGTGACCAGCCGCGATCTCGCGCGTTGACGTGTTTCCCCCAGGCGAGCGCCGAAGCTGCACAGCTTCGGACGCTCGCAGGGAGCGAACACGCGGCGCAGGGCGAGACACCCGCCCTTAGGGTGACGGTGTCACCCTAAGGGCGGGTGTCACCTGGTGCGGGCCGCACACCCCCACCCCCACGTTACAACGCCCCTGAATGCACGATGATTGTATTTCTGTGTCATTATTCCTTAGACATCCCAATTTCTGTTATACATTGATTGCTGTACTTGGACGTTTGGGAAGAACGACCCAGGAGTACTAAGGTTAATCTTTACACACCTAAGGTGTCACACCACATTTGTGTTGCAGTGCTCTAGCTGCAGGGGCAAGATAGGATTATACTCCACAGGCATGGAAGGTTCAGTCTCCATGGGTATAGTGGGTTCAGTCTTTATAGGTATAACAAGTTCATCATCCTCTCATTACTGTCTTCTAGACATTTTTCTTAGGTTTGGTACTGGTGGATGTTTGAGACTTGGTGGGTGTAATCTTGTTGGGAGGAGCTGGATTTTTAGAAGATTTGGGTACTGGCATTGGTTCAGATGCAGGAGCTGGTTGTCTCGGAGCAGGTTTGAGCACCGAAGTTGGCTTTCTGGAAGATTTTATCAGGGATGTAGCTTTGCGCACGTGAGCTGGTTTTGGGTACCGGAGATGGTATATGGAGACTTGTTTAACCAGGTGTAGAAACAGTTCTTGAAGAGCTAAGTAATTACCCAAGTAATTTCACCATGACTTGCATCACCACAGGCTCTTTCATTATGTAAGGTTTTAGTACCGGCTGAGTAGGGGTGTGAGCCCAATGTGTAGTAACGTATACACACACGAGTAAGGGTGAAGGTATATTGCAGGTTGTAGAACAGGGATCTCAAACTCTGGCCCCTCAGATGTTTCTGAAATACAACTCCCACGATTCTCTAGCTATTTATTGCATTCAAAGAATTCTGGGAATTGTAGGCAAGAAACATCTGGGGGGCAGGAGTTTGAAATCCCTGCTGCAGATAATTAGACACTGTGCAGGTGAAGGGCAGAAAAGTACTAACCAGTCTGTTAAAGATACTATATGGATAGTGGGACACGTAGTAGTTAGTCTTATATGATTCAGGAGACCTGAGGGTTTTTGGAAGGTACAAGGTTTCTTGTAGGGATGAAAAATTGAATTTTGGATGAAATTCACCATTTTCGTATGTACGGGAGCATTTCCAAAACGTGATATCATCCGTTCGAAATTCAGAAATCTGAATCGATGTTTCTACACAAACAAAATAATTTCGGTATGGACCCGAATCGAAAAAAAGGAACGGAAATGATACGAAATGCTGAAAAAAAAAGAACAAACCGATCAAAAACGAATAAATTTCGTAATGAAATGATCTGAAACGAAAAAAGCTAAACTAAATGATCTGAAATGAAAAAAACAAAATGATCTAAAACAAAAAAAATACGGAACCAAATTGTCTACGCCAGTTCCATGACATATGTCCCCCCTTCCAGAACGGCAGGGCAACGGATTGCTTGCCACTGACGAGATCTCTCCCTTTGTCCCTTTTCTGTATCATCTTCAAAGTTCCAGGGTGCTGGCACACAAGCACCATCAGTAGGGACTGACGGTCGCCACAGGATACGCCTGGGTGGGGGTCCATAGCCCTGGATTAAGAGGCAAGCCAACCGTCTTGTCCAGTGCTCCCAAGGACTCACCGCAGTAGTGTCTGCCAGGTGTAGCACTCACCCCTGGAGGAACCGCTGAATAAACCTCGGGATAGTCTCACCGCACTAGGAAATAACTATACACCAGCACTGTTGCGGATTTTTCTATATTATATTCTTTACTGATCCCAATAAAGCAGCATATACAGTCAGGTCCAGAAATATTGGGACATCAACACAATTTTAACATCTTTGGCTCTATACACCACCACAATGGAGTTGGAATGAACCAAACACAATGTGCTTTAACTGCAGACTGTCAGCTTTTATTTGAGGGTATGTACATCCAACTCAGGTGAACGGTGTAGGACTTACAGCATTTGCAGATGTGCCTCCCACTTGTTAAGGGACCAAAAGTAATGGGACAGAATAATAATCATAAATCAAACTTTCCCTTCTTAATACTTGGTTGCAAATCCTTTGCAGTCAATCACAGCCTGAAGTCTGAAACGCATAGACATCACCAGACGATGGGTTTCATCCCTGGTGATGCTCTGCCAGGCCTCTACTGCAACTGTCTTCAGTTCCTGCTTGTTCTTGGGGCATTTTCCCTTCAGTTTTGTCTTCAGCAAGTGAAATGCATGCTCAATGGGATTCAGGTCAGGTGATTGACTTGGCCATTGCATAACATTCCCCTTCTGTCCCTTCAAAAACTCTTTGGTTGCTTTTGCAGTATGCTTTGGGTCATTGTCCATCTGCACTGTGAAGCGCCGTCCAATGAGTTCTGCAGCATTTGGCTGAATGTGAGCAGATAATATTAAATATTGGAATATTAAATACATGGAATATTGCCCGAAACACTTCAGAATTCATCCTGCTGCTGCTTTTGTCAGCAGTCACATCATCAATAAATACAAGAGAACCAGTTCCATTGGCAGCCATACATGCTCACGCCATGACACTACCACCACCATGCTTCACTGATGAGGTGGTATGCATAGGATCATGAGCAGTTCCTTTCCTTCTCCATACTCTTCTCTTCCCATCACTCTGGTGCAAGTTGATCTTGGTCTCATCTGTCCATAGGATCTTGTTCCAGAACTGTGAAGGCTTTGTTAGGTGTTGTTTGGCAAACTCTAATCTGGCCTTCCTGTTTTTGAGGCTCACCAATGGTTTACATCTTGTGGTGAACCCTCTGTATTCACTCTGGTGAAGTCTTCTCTTGATTGTTGACTTTGATACACATACACCTACCTCCTGGAGAGTGTTCTTGATCAGGCCAACTGTGGTGAAGGGTGTTTTCTTCACCAGGGAAAGAATTCTTTGGTCATCCACCACAGTTGTTTTCCATGGTCTCCCGGGTCTTTTGGTGTTGCTGAGCTCACTGGTGCGTTCCTTCTTTTTGAGAATGTTCCAAACAGTTGTTTTGGCCACGCCTAATGTTCTTGCTATCTCTCTGATGGGTTTGTTTTGTTTCTTCAGCCTAATGATGGCTTGCTTCACTGATAGTGACAGCTCTTTGGATCTCATCTTGAGAGTTGACAGCAACAGATTCCAAATGCAAATAGAACACTTGAATTTAACTCTGGGCCTTTTATCTGCACATTGTAATTGGGGCAATTAGGGAATATCACACACCTGGCCATGGAACATCTGAGAAGCCAATTGTCCCATTACTTTTGGTCCGTTAACAAGTGGGAGGCACATCTGCAAACTGCTGTAAATCCTACACCGTTCACCTGAGTTGGATGTACATACCCTCAAATTAAAGCTGACAGTCTGCAGTTAAAGCACATTGTGATTGTTTCATTCCAACTCCATTGTGGTGGTGTATAGAGCCAAAGATGTTAAAATTGTGATGATGTCCCAATATTTCTGGACCTGACTGTACTACGCATATACGGTATTTGAGTAACAAGAATTTGTAACGTGGGAAAAACACACAGCGGGAAAAGAAACCGGTTAACCCTGTCAGTTCTGGAGTGTAAGTCCCGTGAAAAATAGCTCAAAAATATATATGTGTGTTGTCCTGGGTACCCGGGTACTGTGTTCAACTGGCCAGTGAATGAAACAAAAAACAATCTTCAACTAGTCACCGTTGGGGCCCTTAAAGAAACAATAAACAAGTGCGCAATGCTCTGCGTTTTCACCAGGCCAAAGCCTTCTCACCCATCCGGTGTAACCGCTTGTCCTGGACCGATGAACGCTGGAGAAGGGGATCTCTCTCAAGAGGATCTGTCCTCGCTGCCACTTGGAACTCGATGCTGTTAACGCTTGCACTCCCGATCGGGTTCTCCTCCGCCAGAACACGAACACATAGGCCGCCAGCACTCCTTTCCAGTTTGCAGCCTCTCCTCACACGATGTCCCTCTTCTCCCAAACTGCACTTTGTCAAGAACAGTTCAGCGTTGTACACAGCCGACCGACAGGGCCGGATTAAGATCTCTATGGGCCTGGAGCTGAAAATTTTGGTGGGCTTTTTTGGAATATAGTGAAATGAAAGCATACTTTAGGTTATTTAATAGTGCAGATACAGCTATATCTAACCAGGCAGTTACTGTGTGAGGAAATTTACAGTCAGATTTCAATCATTTACAACGTGTAAAATTATTTTTACACATTTTATCATCCAAAACTTTCTGGTTATATATTCTATAGGGCATTCTTGTTAAAAAAATTGAAATTGGATCCTGTTACTGCGTTTTTCTGAGAAAATATACCATTTTAACCAAAATAATAAATATTTCCCTTGTGTTTTGGAAGAAGGTGTTTTATGAATAATATGACTATGTATAAACACTGATCTTGCTCCCAGTGTGGGAAATGAGAAGGTGAGTAATGGCAGTGGTATTGCTCATTTTATACGTGACAAATGGACAATGCCATTGCATTGGAACTAAAAATAAATAGATAAAAAAAGTTTTTGGTTTTCCTTTCTTTTAGATTTTACATGGTCGTGTTTGGTATTAATGCAAAGGCCAGACGCTGACCTGTCCAATGACATCTCCCTTGACCTTGTGAGGTGTAAAGATTAGTGACGCAGGGTTCCAAAGTGCACTTTGCTGCAGTGCGGCGGTTTAGGTTTTTGGTGTAATAATTTGTAATAACAGATCATGCCATCACCTCCACACTTGAAATGGTGAGTTAGTGCAGCAACATTGTTCACTTTATAATTGAAAAGTGGAAAGTATTGCTGTGTTAGAAAGAAAAAATAAAGAAATATTTATTATTTAATTTTTATTATTACATAAACTCTGGTCAACTCTGGCCTTTCCAGTGATACCTAACAAGACCCTGTAGCTGCTATGGTGTTGGAGATAATGAGGTCCAAATGTCCATCAATGCAGACATTGTTATTTTTTCTCTGGGCCTATTCTGGGGCATGGGCCTGGAGCTGCTGCTCCATCTGCCCCTATGTTAATCCGGCCCTGCCGACCGATGCACACTCTCTCTCCGATCACTGCAGCAATGGATGCTGCCGTCTCTCTGCGCTCCAACTCTGCCAGGATCCCAGAAGTGTCACCTGTGACTGTTCTCTCTCACTGCTCGCTCTGTACTCTCAACGCTCAGGGAACAGCATGATCTTTAACAGGACTGTAGCAACTTTCACACTCCGGCCTGGTTTCAAACCTTAACAGCCCCAGCGTGCATCCTACGTCTCTCGTGGCTCTGCTCACACTGCCCATGCCTTGCATGAGGCTGCTGATGTCCTTCCTCCTCTTTGTACCACCCACTTCCTGTCCTCACGCAAAGGGTGATGGGAGATGGAGTCCGTTTTGCCCAGCATAGTCCACAATGTCTCCCTCTGGTGGCAGCAATAGTTCAATGCACCATAATACAGTTTTAAAGCAGCGCTACACAGGCAACAGGCCTCCACAGTCCTCAGACACAAAACGTTTGCTAGCGGGCACAATGGAATTCCCCCCACACATCTTTCTGTCTCCAGGGCACCTCTGCAGACCCAGGACCAGAACACAGTCAGCAGTCCCCAGTTTCTCCATCGTCTGCTGCCCCCCACCCAAATATTTTAAAGGGGCCCACCCCAAACCCATCTCCACAATCCCAAAGGGGTGCAATTCTTCCTTGGACCAGGACCTCGGTAGCTTCTCAGGGTTTTCACTCACCAGTCCTGCTGGTCTCCTGGGCAGGTGAGAAGAGGTCCCCCCTGGTTCATAGGGGTGGAGTACTGGGTGGTCTCCATCTTCGTCGGGGACAAGGTACACTCTGATACCAGCATCCACCTCCAGCAACACTGGGTACAATCGCTCCTCTAGCAAAATATAACAGGAGCAGGGCCGGCGCTAGCGTAAGGCGGCACAGGAGGCTGCCTTACTATCTGGCTTCCTGCCAGTTTGAGGACGCAGAATTCCCCGGCCCGAGTGCCGCCATCTTGGTCGGCTGGGGAGACCCAGCGCAGCACTAGGGGCCGAACCACCTGACCAGCGCCTCTCGCAATCTCGCGAGAGCGCCGCACGCAATCTCGCGAGAGCGCGGTTGCACTGGTCATGTGGTTCCTGCCCAGCGAGCGGCAAAGCTGCATCATGCCAGCGGCCGTTCGCCACCTTGGAAGAGGAACGCCGGCGGAGCCTGGGGGGCCTGGCAGCAGGTGAGAGCTGGGGGCAAATATACCCATATGAGCTGGGGGAAAATATCTCCATATGAGCAGGAGCAATATATACCCATGTAATCTGGGGGCAAATATATCCACATGTGATCTGGGGGCAAATATATCCACATTAGCTGGGGCAAATATATCCATGAGGTGGGGGCAAATATACCCATATGAGCTGGGGGCAAATATCTCCATGTGAGCTGGGGGCAAATATATCCCCATATGAGCTGGGGGCAGATATAACCATGTGAGCTGGGGCAGATATAACCATGTGAGCTGGGGCAGATATATCCATGTGAGCTGGGGCAGATACAGTTGTGTTCAAAATTATTCAACCCCCACTGAAATTGAGTGTTTTGGCCAGTTTGACATTGATTTTGATCATTCAGTCATCTTGCTTACAATTAAATCAAAGAGGCACGTGTAGGTCAGACAAATATAACATAACATTTATAATGAAATATCCACAAATGTCTTTTCTGTGCTCACATCATTATCAGTTTTATTCAACCCCCAAGTGACATTCAATCTTAGTACTTAGTACAACATCCTTTTACAGTTATAACAGCTTTTAAACGTGAAGCAAAGCTTGACACAAGTGTCTTGCAGCGATCTACGGGTATCTTCGCCCATTCGTCATGGGCAAAAGCCTCCAGTTCAGTCACATTCTTAGGCTTGCGCACTGCAACTGCTTTCTTTAAGTCCCACCAGAGGTTCTCAATCGGATTTAAGTCAGGTGACTGCGATGGCCACTCCAAAATGTTCCAGCCTTTAATCTGCAACCATGCTCTAGTGGACTTGGAGGTATGCTTGGGATCATTGTCTTGTTGAAAGGTCCAAAGTCTCCCAAGCCTCAGGTTTGTGACGGACTGCATCACATTGTCATCCAATATCTCCTGGTACTGAAGAGAATTCATGGTACCTTGCACACTCTGAAGTTTCCCTGTACCTGCAGAAGCAAAACAGCCCCAAAGCATGATTGACCCCCCGCCATGCTTCACAGTAGGCAAGGTGTTCTTTTTTTCATAGGCCTTGTTCTTCCTCCTCCAAACATAGCGTTGATCCATGGGCCCAAACAGTTCTAATTTTGTTTCATCAGTCCACAGAACACTATCCCAAAACTTCTGTGGTTTGTCCACATGACTTTTGGCATACTGCAGTCGACTCTTCTTATTCTTTGGAGACAGCAAGGGGGTGCGCCTGGGAGTTCTGGCATGGAGGCCTTCATTATGCAGTGTGTGCCGTATTGTCTGAGCTGACACTTCAGTACCCACATCTGACAAATCTTTTCGCAGTTCCTCAGCAGTCACACGGCGACGTTTCTCCACTCTACGCTTCAGGTAGCGCACAGCAGTCGAAGTCAGCATCTTCTTTCTGCCACGACCAGGTAGCGTTTCAACAGTGCCCTTTGCCTTGAGTTTGCGAATGATGCTTCCTATGGTCTCTCTTGGTATGTTTAACATCTTTGCAATCTTCTTATAGCCATTGCCCTTCCTGTGAAGAGTAATCACCTCTTCTCTTGTATTCCTGGACCATTCTCTTGACTTCACCATGTTTGTAACCACACCAGTAAATGTCTAGAAGGAGCTGAGTATCAAAGTCATTTTAAAGCTGCCTAATTGGTGCTTATTATGCTTTATTGCTGCTCCGTGACATCCACAGGTGTTTTCAATACCTGATTGAAAACACTTGAATGAACCTCTGTTCTTCAGAGTGGTAGTCTTTAAGGGGTTGAATAATTGTGTCAATGAAGAATTCACAAAAGAAACATTTACTACTGTATTACAAAGCCAATTGATGTCATTTTAGTTGCATATGGTTCTTTAAAAAGTCCTTCTAGGATTTCATTCTGAATACAATTATAAATGTACACTAAATTCCCTAAAACCCTTTACAGCATTGGGGTTGAATAATTTTGAACACAACTGTATATCCATATGAGCTGGGGGCAAATATATCCATATGAGCTGGGGGCAAATATATCCATATGAGCTGGGGGCAAATATACCCATGTGAGCTGGGGGCAGATATAACCATGTGAGCTGGGGCAGATATAACCATGTGAGCTGGGGGCAGATATATCCATGTGAGCTGGGGCAGATATATCCACGTGTGAGCTGGGGGCAGATATATCCACATGTGAGCTGGGGCAATATATCCATGTGAGCTGGGGGCAATATATTCATGTGAGCTGGGGGGCAATATATCTATGTGAGCTGGGGGCAATATATCCATGTATGAGCTGGGGGCAACATATCCATGTATGAGCTGGGGCAATATATCCATGTGTGAACTGGGGGGCAATATATCCATATGAGCCGGGAGAGCTGTGTCCGCTCTAATTCCTGCTCACAGTTCTCCAGGCGAATTTTAAAAGCTGTCATTTCTATGTGTAGAGCAGCTCCAGTTTGCTGCTCGACCTCCAGCTGCTCGATCATTACCTGGGAGTCGTGCTCCAGCTTCGCTATCTGCACGTGAGCTTCACTGAGCTCCGTGTGTAGGGTTTGGTTAGAGTCCACGCAGGCCTTCAGCTGGGCCGACAATTTTTGTACGGTTGCTGACTGTTCTCTCACTTCTGTGCAGCAACCATCTCTCTCTTCCTTGACAGTTCGCAGTTCATCCTGATGGTCCTGTAATGTCTCTGCCAGGGCCAATAGCTCTGCCCCAGCATCACGCAAATCATCCTGTAACAAACTCACTAGACTGTCCATTGTCTGTGTGGCCCATCTTTCAGGAGGGGAACTGTGACGGAACCGTTCTCTTCCACCTGTCCTGACTCTTGCGGTCAGCCCGGCTACTGGGAGCGCTGTCCTCAGCGCCTCGAGCAGTTTGACCCGTCTGCTTCTGTTCCTCTGCCCTGGAGCCATTAGGAATTTCCAGAGGGCCGCTCGGTACCTTCTGAGGGTGATAGTGTATAGTATAGCGTCGCTGAATGAAACACCAGACGCGGCTGTATGTTCCAATAGGATCCTCTCTCTCTCTGAGCTTGAGAGTTCTCTGACTTTTAAATGAACAAAACGCCACCATTTATGCTGAAGTCCAACAGTCATAATTTGCATAAATGACGCACCTCGTCCAACCAATATACTAATTACATTATGTCAGTTATTTACAATAAACATTCTTTACATTCTTTAGCCTTCAGCTCACACAACAATTGTATAATCCATTGTTCTAACACATCAGATTAAACACAAACACTATCACAGATCCCTTGAATTAAACATGCAGCTAGATAAGGGGAAAGCCCTGGTGCATAAATTACACAGCAGTAAAGCTTGTTTACTGGCTATACAGAAACACATTTACCTACAGGAATATAAGTATTTTAAAAACTAAAGTTACGCCATTTACACTACATTCATATAATAAGGATACATTGTAAAATACACCACCCTTCAATAAAACCACGTAGTAAGAACATAAAATTGTCCATGCAATTTGAAACGCAAAACCGAGGGAAAAGTAAAAATGGTCTTTAAAACAGCCAAGTCAGTTTCTTGTGGCTCGCTGAGGAGTGCCAGTTGTCAGCTCCGTGACATTTGTCCCCTCTTCCAGAACGGCAGTGCAAGCTTAGATCCCAAACGGATCGCTTGCCACTGACGAGACCTTGCACTGTGTCCCTTTCCTGCGCCATCTTCAAAGTTCCAGGTTGCGGGCACATAAGCAAAGTCAGCGGGGTCTGACGGTCGCTACAGGGTATGCCTGGGTGTGGGTCCATAGTCCCTTGGTAGGAGGCAAGCCAACCCTCTTGTCCAGTGTTCCCAAGGACTCACCGCAGTAGTGTCTGCCTGGCAACAGGCCACCACAGTCCACAGACACAAAACGTTTGCTATCAGGCACACTGGGATTCCCCCCAACATCTTTCTGTCTCCAGGGCACCTCTGCAGACCCAGGACCAAGATACAGTCAGCAGTCCCAGTCCCCAGTCTCTCCTTCGGGTGATGCCCCCCTCCCAAACATTTAGCAGGGGCCCAGCCCACGGCAATCCCCACAATCCCAAAAGAGCGCAATTCTTCCTGGGACCAGGAATTTGGTAGTCTCTCAGGGTAGTCACTCACTGATTCTGCTGGTCTTCTAGGCAGGTAAGAAGTGGACCCCTCTCTTGTAGCACCTTGGGTCACAGGGGTGGAGTGCTGGGTGGTTTCCATCTTCGTTGGGGACAAAGCGCACTCTGATGCCAGCACAGCATCCACCTCCAGCAACACTGGGTACAATTGCTCCTCTATGCAAAATATAATCGGGGCAATGACTTGACTCCCTGTTGTGCTGCTCTCCTCCGTGGTGGGCACATGGGTGCTGGCAGCTTGTGCCAGGGACAACTCATCTTGGAGCTGTTGGCACTGTGCTCGTGTCCCTTCGAGCTCAGCCTGCAGGTGGCTAACAGTGCCCTGGTGCTCCTGCTCCAATACACCTAGTTGGTGTGTCAGACGGCTCACCTCCATCTCGCTTGCCTTAGTTTGAGCGAGGCTCTCCTTCCGAGCTGCATCTGCTTCTAGTAGCTGGTGTTGGCACAGCTGGAGTTGGTTCTGGAGCAGCTGTATTTCCTCTTGCTGCTCATAGGCCCATGCCTGAAAAGTATCCCGGGAGAGCTGTGTCTGCTCCAACTCCTGCTCACAGTGCTCCAGGTGAGTTTTAAATGTGGTAATTTCTGTCTATAGAGCTGCTCTGGTTCGCCGTTCGTCCTCCAGCTGCTCAATCACTACACGGGAGCTGCGCTCCAGCTCCACTATCTGCGCCTGAGCACCACTGAGCTCTGTGTGTAGGTTGATGTTACAGTCCTCACAGACCTGCAGCTGGGATGACAATTTTCGTATACTGACTGACTGCTCTCGTACTTCCATGCAGCGACCATTTCTCTCCACCGTGACAGCTTGCAGCTCATCCTGTAGCCGGTGCAATTGTAGGCCAGTCTCTTCCTCGCTCTGGGTTGCAAAGTCTAGTTGCCCTTTCAAGGTCTCTACCTCCCTTCGAAGCGGGTCACAACATTTGCATTTGCTCTCCAGCACCACCTCCATTTCTTTCACCCGTCCACCCCTCCGCTTCTTTTTAGCCTTACTTGAGGGTTGGGGTGACGGTCACGGTTGGTGCGGAGGCATATTTTGTTTGGGTCTTGGCGTTGGCAGAAGCCGATGCTTCCAAAATCCCTGGTCTCTGCCAATCCAAGTCTGTAGACACCCTCTGGGTGTGTGGTGTAGTTGCCAGCCAGTTCTCCTCCTGGCCACTAATGTCCCCTGGCTCCATCCAGCTTGGGACCTTGTATTTATTGTATTCCCCCTGCAGAGGGTTAAAATCTTCCTGGTCCTGCACAGCTTCCACCTCCTGCAATAAACAGACCTCATTCCAAACGCTATGGAACAGGTCCATGCTAGGGTTTGGACCATATTGCTTGAGGCATCTTTTTACCTCCTTGAGCGTTTCCATCTCGCTCCTGGTTGCACCACACTTGTGCCTTTGACCCTTTCTTCAATATTCGTTCCTTCCATGGCTTTCCAGCAGGTCCTTCAGGGTGTCCTGCTTGCAGGCTGTATAGTTTGTCATCTCGGGGTGTATTGGTGTTAGAGAGCCTCTATCCACACCGCTTGCCACCAATCTGACGGAACCGTTCTCTTCCGCCTGTCCTGACTCTCCAGACACCCCTTCATTGCGGTCAGTCCGGCTACTGGGAGCGCTGTCCTCAGCGCCTCGAGCAGCTTGACCTGCCTGCTTCTGTTCCTCTGCCCTGGAGCCGTTAGGAATTTCCAGAGGGCCGCTCGGTACCTTCTGAGGGTGATAGTGTATAGTATAGCGTCGCTGAATGAAACACCAGACGCGGCTGTATGTTCCAACAGGATCCTCTCTCTCTCTGAGCTTGAGAGTTCTCTGACTTTTAATGAACAAAACGCCACCATTTATGCTGAAGTCCAACAGTCATAATTTGCATAAATGACGCACCTCGTCCTACCAATATACTAATTACATTATGTCAGTTATTTACAATAAACATTCTTTACATTCTTTAGCCTTCAACTCACACAACATTTGTATAATCCATTGTGCTAACACATCAGATTAAACACAAACACTATCACAGATCCCTTGAATTAAACATGCAGCTAGATAAGGGGAAAAGCCCTGGGGCATAAATTACACAGCAGTAAAGCTTGTTTACTGGCTATACAGAAACACATTTACCTACAGGAATATAAGTATTTTAAAAACTAAAGTTACCCCATTTACACTACATTCAGATAATAAAGATACATTGTAAAATACACCACCTTTCAATAAAACCACGTAGTAAGAACATAAAATTGTCCATGCAATTTGAAACGCAAAACCGAGGGAAAAGTAAAAATGGTCTTTAAAACAGCCAAGTCAGTTTCTTGTGGCTCGCTGAGGAGTGCCAGTTGTCAGCTCCGTGACAGGAACAACCTGGGTGCCAGTGTCATGAACTGATGTAGCGCTCCGCGCTTCAAACCCCAAGAGACTTTATGTTAATTTATATTGCGTGGTGTGATTTTAAATGTACTTTTATTACTGTATGTGAATGTGAACTCAGAGTTGTGTTTTGAAGAAGCAGACCTTTCTTTTGTGTAGAACGTAAACAAGTTTGAGTAATGTGTGATTATGCAAGATTGCTTTTCTCTGTGTATGGCATTAACCATTTCGCCGCCGAATCACGTTACGGCGCTAATTGGCGCCAAAACGGAATTCGAACCTGGAGGGGGGCTGACATCTTGGATGTCAGCCAAGCCTCCAGGTCCCCCCCCACCCACTGACAACCTCACCATATGTGTGAGGATGTCAGTGGGCCAGTTAACCATCTAGCTGCCATGTAGAGATAAGGGGATCCTAAGGATCCCTTTATCTCCCGATCCATGGCAGCTAGATGGTCATATTTGACATCATTTGAAAGGCCTGATCATGGCCGTTCCAATGATAATGGACCAGGCTTGGTTTAAAATAAAAATAAATAAATAAATAAATAATAATAAAAAAATTAAATAAAATAAAAAAATGTTTTTTTTTTTAAAGTTTTTTTGTCTGGGGGGGTTTAATTACATAGGACCTAGGCTGTCATCTCAAAATAATTAGCACAAAATGGTCAGAATGAGCGCAGCGCACATAGGTGTACTGGCTCAGCAGTGAAAGGGTTAAAAGGCAAAAACATGTAAAAATTGGGTATTTCTATTCTCGGGATAAAATTTTGAAACTATTTAGCCGGGGTCTTTATTGGTGGTTGTAGATTTTGGGGATTAAATTACGAAAAAGTGTGTTTTTACCATTTTTTCATCATATTTCATATTTTTTTTATAGTAAATTATTGGATATGATGGAAATAATGGTATTTCTAGAAAGTCCATTTAATGGCGGGAAAAAGGGTGTATAATATGTGTGGGTTGAATAAACGAGTAAGAGGAAAATTTGACCTAAACACTAACAGCGCAGAAACGTAAAAACAGCAGCGGTCACTAAAGGACGGATTTGTGTAAAACTGCCCGGTCACTAAGGGGTTAATTTGGGGGAGGGCGTGCAGAAGCAGAATACATTAGCACCAGGTCCAGGCTGTGTTTAACTTTCAGGTTAACCGCAGCCGGACGGTATTTAGCGTTAGTATATTGTAATACTAACACTAATTAACACTTTGCCCTCCCCATGTTAAGTATAGGGAGTAGACATGTGCACAGCACAAAATTTCGTTTTGAACTAATGGATTAGTCCTAAAATGCAATTTATTTAGTTGCTTAATAAATTCGTTTTCAGTTCTCTAGTATGAAAACTAATTTCATTCATCCGAAAACCAGTGGATACAATTACTATTGTAGTGGCTCCTCAGAGGGCTGAGATCGATTCGCTGCTTGTTACAGTATCTCTCACTCTCAGCACAATGTGGGCCATATTACATAGTTGGTGCTAACTTAACCAGAGCTGTTGTAAACTTCCCAGAGCCATTATAGCCTATGGAGGTTTTCAGTTTACAACAGCTCTGGTTAAGTTAGCACCAACATTGTAATATTGCCCCGTGTCAGGCAAAGCTGTTACAGTAACTGACTGCTGCTCATCACAGCGCTCAGAGTTTCAGTAAAACTAGTAAATAATATTTTTATATATAAGAGGTTAGAACAATATTATTTCCTTGTTTTACTGAAACTCTGAGCGCTGTTACAGTCAGTTACTGTAACAGCTGAGCCTGAATCATTGTACTGAGAGAGAATGTAACAAGCAGCCGATCTCAGCGCTCACAGCCACTGGATTTAAAGGGCTACAAAAAAAGTCTCCTCTCTGTAGAATGTTTAGAACATCCTCCTGCATTAATTAATACCTCTCTCTGTATAATGTATACAACGTCCACCTGCATTAATTAATACCCCTCTCTGTATAATATATAGAACATCCTCCTGAATTAATTAATGTCCCTCTCTGTATAGAACATCCTCCTCAATTTATACCTTTCTCTGTATAATGTATATAACATCCTCCTGCATTAGTTAATGCCCCTCTCTGTATAATGTATAGAACATCCTCCTGCATTAGTTAATGCCCCTCTCTGTATAGAACATCCTACTGCATTGGCATGTGTAGGGTGCAGAACTTCGGATCTTCATTGCTGGTCTCCTTCACTCAATGTGATATCACAAAAAGGACTGAAACTAAAATGTAGTATTTCATTTTAGTTTCTTTCGTTTTTTTGTACTGAGCAGTTTCGTTTCTCTTGAGTCATACGAAAACTAAATTATCCCAAAATTCGGACTAAATCGTTTTAGTACTAAAACGAATGCAAATGTCTAATAGGGAGTACAAAGTACAGTAAGCTCGCTCTGAAAAGCGAAAGATACCAATCGTTAACGGGTTTTTCAATTGGATTGTAATATGGATTGTAATATGGTGCGCCCGCGCTAGAGCCACCAGGGCTAACGTTGATGCTTACTCAGGTGAGAGCTAACATTAGCGTGAAGAAGGTAATGATGCCCTATAATGGCTCTGGTAAGTTTACAACAGCTTTGGCTAAGTTAGCACCAACTTGTAATACTGCCCATTATGTTTTGTCGTTTTCGTTGAGCTACCACGATTTGTAATTTTGGCTGATTCGTAATATCGGACGGCCGATATTAAGTTTTTTCGAAAACGAAAAACTGAACGAAAATGCAAATCTCGGATGAAAATGAAATTTTGACAATATGAAATACACGTCTAAATAATATATACAGTGCCAGATGGAGGTCCACTTCCTCCTACAGTGCCCCAAGTACTCAGCACTGAGGGAAACTCACTTCCAGAGACTCTCCGCTCTCATCCCGGACTTCACCTCTATAGAAGAGACGAGGAAACTCCACATCATATTGGGAGAAGAGGAGCCGGCGGTGAAAATATCTGCCCAATACGTCGCAGAATGTCACAGACTGAGAGGAACATGAGAGATCCTGGACTTATAAATCCCCAACACGGACTCGCCCCCATCCCCCTTCACATTATCCCTTACCCCTGATAATGTCCATGGACTTGCCCATTCCCCCCATATATATGTCCCACTACCCCCTCCTCCCCATATGCTTTGGCAATGCTAAAATGTATTTGGTCCTGCCAATAAAGCTTATTTTGATTTGATTTGATTTGATTTGGAGCCAGGCAGCCAATGGGAAATGACACTCTGGCTTCTACTGCCCACTGATTGTATTGCACATGAGTGTGATGACAACAGATATTGGGCTTCCCTCCCATCTGGCAGGGAATTCCCCATACAGGAGATGCAGGGGTCTATAGGTTCCCTGTATTTCTGGTACCTATTTCCTACAGCCAGGGCCAGCCTTAGGCCTCTGGGTGCCCTGTGCGAGAAATCTTCACAGCCCCCAACAGTAGCCACATCCCCTACCATATCCACACCCCAAGAGGTGAAATTCATTATTCAGTGAAACCAAGGAGGACGGGGGGGCGTGACCTGGCTGGAATCCAAGATGGACGCTTAGTTCAGGAGCTCTCTCAGCCGTGACCGATTGCACCGCTCCACCACATCAGCCTTGGGACATGATCCGCACCTCCCGCCGCAAATCTTCACGGAAACCCACACACAAGCCTGACAGACCTTCCACGGGCCCTATTGAAGCCTTTTTCGGCACTTCACAGCCGCGGCCTTCTGAACCCGAGGACTCTAATATGGCGTCCTCCCCAACTCCTTCGGATGCCTCATGGTCCGGGGGCCAATCGACCATCCGGCGCCTCGAATCCCTGATAGCAGAACTACCAACCCGGGCTGAGGTCCCAACCAGGGAGGACTTCAAGGACATGGTTGATCAACTACAGGTGACTTTCGGATGGGAAATTGCGAAGGTTCGAGCAGATATTACGGCCATTGATGCACGTGTTGCGGCCCTGGAAAAGGGAACAACGCCACACTCCGTGTTAGACCCAAAGCCAGACCCGCAAGCTGATATACGATTTTCCGAAATGCACCGCCGAATAGACGACCTGGAGAACCGATCCCGGCGGCATAATATCCGGATACGGGGAGTCAGCGAGGAGGTGACGGAGGTGAAATTTTTCCTCCTCCGAGCATTTACACATCTGCTGGGGTGCCCACCCTTACCTAACGGAGCAATAGACCGGGCACATAGAGTATTCCGAGCCCCGACCATCAATGCCCGCTCCACCCCGAGGGACATACTTTGCCACCTGCCTGACTTTTCCCTGAAGGAGGAAATCATGCGCCGGGCTCGTAACCGCTGGCAATGGTCCTTCGATGGTGAGACCTTCGAGCTGTTTCAGGATCTATCATCCTACACTCTGGCAGCTCGTAGAGCGTTACGTCCTGTCACGAGGGCCCTACATGAAGCAGGCTTGCCCTACCGCTGGGGATTCCCCTTTGCCCTCCACACTCGCAAGAATGACGCCCATCATGTCATACGCTCGCCAAAGGATGTGGCCCCGTTCTTGGCCCTTCTCGGCCTTCCCCCTACCGAGGTACCGGACTGGGAACGCCTGCCGTTCACCACGATAGGGATGACTACCTCTGCGGGCACCCCCAGACCTCAGCGGTCTCCCCAGAGAGGTGTTCCTAGAGACGGCCCGCGCTCGCCTCCATCAATACATGCCCCGACACCGGCGGAATGACTGCCTGTAATTTATCGACCCTCCGACGCTCCTGACAAGCCGGACCTAGTGGCCTGTTCCGGCCGGCGTCCCACGATTCCCTGTCATCCTCGCACTGAGAGAAGAGGTAGATCACAGTGACATGGCCTGTAAGATTACGTGACGGAACACTGTCGCCTCCTTTCTGGGAGGACACCTGCATTTGTTGGAAAGTGGGGTTGGTTATATATGACACCTTCTACAGGTTAGGTTAGGACCCTCACCCATCTACTGCACCGATTATTTTTTTTTTTATTATTTTTTTCCTCTTTCGAGGTATAGGACAGAAAGGAGGTGACTGGTGGAAGGATGAACAGCTTTTCATATACTAGCTAAGGGGCCTCAGTCTGAGTGCGGAGCTTCTCTCAAATCAGTTAAGGTTATGTTATCTTTTGTTAACTCGTGTTTATCTCTTGTCTGACCTGGGTGACTCATATATTGTTTTTTTTTGTTTTTTTGTTTTTTTTGCTGCAGGACGGGAAGTCTGGGAGGGGGAAATCTATCCTCTGATAGGGGGGATTTACATATTTAAAGCTGCGACTATGATTCCTCCCTCTTATAGCACTGTCACTCTAATGCACTTATAACCCTGCTGTATGGCATAAGCCCCCGCTGAACAGGTTTCATGTTTTAGATTTTTATGTACTTCCCCTCCTCACTTTATCTCCCTCCATAACGACGCTATTGCCGCCCTTTGATTTGGGTTCTCCCGCTTATTTCCCCCCTTTTTTTTTTTTTTGGACGTAATGTTCAGGAGGACGGGATTTGTACCCTGGGACGGGGGGATTGTTTATCTAGTGCTACGCTCTATGCCTTTCCGTATTATTTGTACTGACACCTTATTATACGTATTTAAAGCTTTCTTACATTTGAACATGTTCCCAGTAAGCTGATTCTGTAGCTCTTGAATTTTCTTCCCTCCCCCTCCTTACCTTGCCTATCGCCTTGACATTTTTTACCACCTGACGGCAAAATTTATATCCCTTGGGTCCGTTCTTTGCTTCGTCTCTTATCAATGTGCATTTTCTCTGTCCAATCGGTTCGGCTGTACCGTTTTTCCTGGTCTCTGATATTCCATCTTACTCGTTCATTTTGGTGTGTTACTGCACTACTCTTGGATACCGGTCCCGTTATCACTCCCCCGGAGGAATAGTGCTACCGAACCCGACAGTGGGTCCGGCCTCTCGGTCGTTTAGATCTTGGGGCTGTGCGTGACGCCACGGTCGGTGTACTCAATACCTCATTGTGTTGTATCTGTCTCCCTTCCCAGTGTCTTGATCCCCCTCCCCTTCCTCAGCCTCTTTCCCTCTCGCTCTCTCTCTCTCTCCCTCTCTATCTTTATCTGTCTTTCCTTTCTTCTATCACTTATTAACACCTTGGCTCTGCTACTTCCTTTCTTCCCTCTTCATCCCGCCACCTCTACAGTTGACCGTTCTCTACGGCTTTCTCATAATAACTGCCCCTCACTTATCTTTCCTTAGATTACACCCTAAAAATGTAATCTAGCGCTGCCCCATTTGCGCCCAAAGATCTCAAACTGATTAGCTACAATGTCAGAGGCCTCAACATCCCCGAAAAGCGCTCACGTCTATTGCGCGATCTACGATCTATGCAAACGTCTATCGCCTTCCTCCAAGAAACTCATTTCCGTGCCGGATCAGTGCCTCACTTCGGTGATGCCACCTTCCCTACTATGTTTTTCAGTAACTACACTCTGAGCAAATCCCGTGGTGTTGCAATATTGATCTCTAAAGATGTACCCTTTGTGGTGGATGCCACGGAAACGGACGAGGGTGGACGTTACCTCTTTGTTCGCGGAAAAATAGTTGATACGGTATACACCTTCGCATCCTTGTATTTGCCCAATAAAAAACAACATACCTGCCTGACTCGCATGCTTAAATCCCTCGACTCTTTCCAACAAGGCATCACAATTATAGCAGGGGACTTGAATGTACCTCTTGAGCCATACATTGATTCCTCATCTGGAGCATCGGCAACCCCATCAAATATTCTCCGTCAAATTCGCAGATCCTTACATGAACACCAACTAGTTGATGTCTGGCGCGCTCTACACACAGACGAGAAAGATTTTACCTTTTTCTCACCAGTTCATAAAGTTCATACCCGTATTGACTATTTTTTTATGCGCTACCATGATATTCCCCTCCTCCGCACCATCGACATCACTGCTACCACCTGGTCGGATCATGCACCAATCTCCTTATCCGTCTATTCCCCTCTGTTAGTCCCAAAAGAACGTCAATGGCGCCTCAATCTTTCACTTTTGGAAGATCCTCTTATCCACGCGGACTTGACCTCTACTCTCGAGGTATTTTACAGAAAATACTCCTGCGGACACCCCACTACCGGTGCTATGGGAAGCCCATAAAGCTGTAATCAGAGGCTTCTTTATTAGTCGGGGAACTGCCCGTAAAAAATTACGGGACAATGACCGTAGCTCTCTCATGGCGGAAATTCGGACCTTGGAATTGGAACATATATCCTCTGCAAATGCTGAAGTCTATTAACGACTATTAGTGAAACGCCAAAGCCTTAATAAACTCTTAAATGATTCTATCCGCTTCCAGGCATTGAAATCACGATCTTTCTTTGCACTAAACGAAAATCGCCCAGGGCGCCTGTTAGCTGGGATCCTTCGGGCTAAACGTACTAAAGCGTATATCCCTCAAATTCGCACATCCACTGGCTCTCTTTCTACCAACCCTCGAGAGATCTCCGGAGCATTCCTAAACTTTTTCAAAGATCTTTATAACCTGGAGGAAGGAGATACACAATTAGTACCAACCCCTCGCTTGGAGAAGTATCTCTCCACCACGATTAGGCGCACTCTCACTCTGACGGATCGTGCGTCGCTGGATGCCGCTATCTCCACCGAAGAAATTGTGTCAGCAATAAAATCCACAAAGAATGGCAAAAGCCCTGGCCCAGATGGCTTGCCCATAGAGTACTATAAGCGGTGTGTAGACACCTTGTTACCCACCATTACTGCTTTGTTTGACGCGATTCGTGAAGGTGGCCACTTTCACCCCCACTCCCTAGCAGCGACAATTACTTTGATTCCTAAACCAGATAAGGACCACACCTGCTGCGGGAATTACCGTCCTATTTCACTTTTAAATAGTGACGTTAAACTTCTGGCTCGGATCCTGGCAAATCGCCTCAAACGATTTTTACCTCAAATGGTGGAGGCAGATCAGGTTGGCTTTATCCCAGGACGAGAAGCCAGAGACGCAACGATACGGGCTTTAAACGCCATAGTGTCCTCGAAACGAAACACTCACCATCTCCTTTTACTCTCCACAGACGCTGAGAAGGCATTCGACCGGGTACTCTGGCCTTTTCTTTTCCGAACGCTGCATCATTTTGGGATTGGGAAAGAGTTTTTAGGGTGGGTTCATGCTTTGTACGAATCTCCGACCGCAAGGGTCAAAGTGAATGGCGCACTCTCCCCCTCGTTTCGGATCTGCAATGGCACTCGTCAGGGGTGCCCTCTTTCCCCCCTTCTCTTTGCCTTATGCCTGGAACCACTGCTGACCGCCGTCAGACAAAACCACCTTATACGAGGGGTCCACGGCGCCCACTCCGAACATAAGATCTCTGCATATGCGGATGATTTGCTCTTTCTATTACCGGACCCAATAACAGCCCTACCAGAAGTAATGCGAGAATTGCAGGAATATGGCTCCCTGGCAGGTCTTAAAATTAATGAGTCAAAGTCGGAAATTCTTAAGGTTGCCCTCCCGAATGCCTACTGTCAGGCTATATGGGCACAATACCCGTTTCGCTGGTGCCACACATCTCTTACCTATTTAGGGGTACGCCTATCCGCCACCTTTTCTCAGATCTTTGATCTTAACTTTACACCCCTTCTAGAAGCCTTCCGCTCAGACATGGCCTTATGGACTAAATTTTTTTTATCCTGGTTAGGGAGGATAAATGTAATTAAAATGAATCTTCTACCTAGATTGTTATATCTCTACCAGACCCTCCCCATCCTTCTCCCGTTTTCTTTCCACCTGAAACTGCAACGGTTGTTCTCACAATTCATCTGGCCTAAAGGTCTCCCACGTCTCAAGTATCCCACTCTGTGTAAACCCAAACTTTCTGGTGGTCTCGCACTCCCGGATACCAAGCTTTATTATTATGCTACGCATCTGACGAGGATTCTTGACTGGATGTCAAGTTCCCCAGATCAGAAATGGATTGATTTAGAGGAAAAACAAGCAGGACGTCCGCTGGAAACTCTCCCATGGCTTCATTTGGCCGGGATACGAGACATTGCCACCGCATCTTCCACTGTTGGTAGCACTTTATTGCTCTGGCATAAACTCCGGGTCCGATACGCTCTCTCGTCCTTCCCCTCCCCCCTACTCCCATTGTCCCACAACCCAGACTTTCCTATGAGGGTGAAGCCATCTCTACATAGTCGCTTCACGGATTCTACTTGCCTATGGGTACACCATGTCCTCCAGAATGGTAACTTTGTATCATTGACAGATCCCACCAGGCCGGAATTGTCTTTCGCTGAAACTTTTGGCTATCATCAAATTAAATCCTTTCTTAAAGCCCTACCAGGTAACTCTTCACTGCCCCGAACTTTATCTACATTTGAATCATTTTGTAAACAAGCGATTACGTTAGCGCATGGCATTTCAACGCTTTATAAACTGCTACAAACAGTGGACTCTGAACCACCGGCCTTTATGGCCAGATGGGAGCGTACTCTGGAAACGCCTAGCTCTGATGAGACCTGGACTAAAACACTCTCACTGGTACATTATGGCTCCAAGATCGCTAGGCTTCACGAATCATCATATAAATTCCTGGTTTTCTGGTACCGCACCCCGGGCCTCACATCGCTATACCATATCACCTCCTCTCCAAACTGTTGGCGCTGCTCTTCATCTCTTGGCTCCTATATACATATTTGGTGGGAATGTCCGATTATCCAGGTGTACTGGAAGCGAATATGTGCCTTAATTGAGAAGACCACGGATGTAATCTTAGACTTTACACCTCAGACTCTCTTGCTCCTGCATGTCCCATACTCGGTGAAAACTCTGAAGAAATCCTTTTTACTTCGCATTCTTTTGACTGCCAGATCACCTATACCCATATACTGGAGATCTGCATCCATTCCCTCCACTAAAACCCTGGTTGACAGACTTGAAACGCTACGTTCCATAGAAGAACTGGCACTCCCGTCTGCACAAGCGGCACAGCACTCATTGGAGGTTTGGTATCACTGGAATGAATACTGTTCCTCTCTGGCATTTCGGTCACTAATACGGAGCGAGGAGGAGGGAGGCGAGGACTAAGAAATTTGAACGATTGCTGTTTTCCCGGACCGCGGACACTTATATCCCTTTCCGATTATCCCCATAGTCTTCCTATCTCAGAATTCCCCCCGACTTCATTCCTAATCACTCCTATCACTAACATATTTTTCTGTCCCCTACTTTCTCCTCTCTATTGCTCTTCTTTTCTTTCTCTTTCCTATACACCGCTCTTAAACTCCTTACCCTACATGTTGTATTATGTCCTGTTTCCCTGTATGGCCAATTTGTATCTCTGTGTTGAGTCTGTTCCCCATGACAGCAAGGCCTTTTTTTTTATTTTTTTTATTATTTTTTCTCGCTAATTATTAAAGTTGCCCTCGCAATCGAGACCTTTTTTATATATATATATTTTTTTATTTATTTATTTTTTTTATTTATTTTTTTATAGACCAGGAGCAACGACCACCTTATCATAGCTGGACTTAACGGTTATCTCTCCCAGTCGATTGTTTCTCATATCTCTGTTACAGATGTTGTTATTTTGCCACTATGGTTATTTGATATGCGCTGTACCGCTATGATATCTTTAGATTACTGTATGTTGATGTATACTTGAAAATAAAATTTTACATTTGAAAAAAAAACCAAGGAGGACGGGGTCTCTGGCTGGTAAGGAGGACGGGGGTTCTCTGGCTGGAAGGGAGGGTCTCTGACTGGAAGGGAGGAGTGGGGGTTCTCTAGCTGGAAGGGAGGAGGGGGTTCTCTGGCTGGAAGGGAGGAGTGGGGGTACTCTGGCTGGAAGGGAGGAGGGGGGTCTCTGGCTGGAAGGGAGGAGGTGGGGTTCTCTTCCTGGAAGGGAGGAGGTGGGGTTCTCTTCCTGGAAGGGAGGAGGGGCGTTTCTGGCTGGAAGAGAGGTGGGGGGTCTCTAGCTGGTAGGGTATTTGTGCCTGTGTCACACCATAGATCATAGCCAAGCCGGTCTCATGCAGGAAGCGTGCCTGGCAGTGCTTGAATAGCCAGATGGTGAGGGTGAGCAGCAGGATGAAGGTCAGCGGGCTCACAATCTTCTGCCTGTTGCTCTCCTCTGCCTCCTTCTCTGTGACTTTCTCCTCCATGGTGCTGTCTTCCACGCTGGCCTGGGAGACCCAGACGATGAGCAGACGCACCGCCTGCTGCATGCTGAGTGCCGACGCGCCCACAGTTAGCCGCTCGGTGAGAAGGAGACGTAGGCTACAGCAACCTTGGCTCTCCAGATCGGAGTTCGACTCGAACATTGGCAGTTTGAAAGTTCGCGAACTTCTAATTTTTTGGCGTGTTCGGTTCGAGTTCGATTTTTTTTTTTATAAAAAAAGAATAAAAAAATGCTTAAAAAAATACTAAAAAATCTAGAAATAAAGAGACTCTTTACTGCAGAATATTATAAGCAACGGTTTATTAGATATTGAATTAAAAAACTACCTAATGTCGTCTACTATAGGTGCAAAGATTCTCACCTCTAAATGACCTGTGCTCTCAAATGGCGTAAACAACAGGTGTTTAATTAGTGTTTGGAAATAACATGTGCTTCTAATTAGCAATTAGAATTTGATACATTGTTTGCAGACTGGGTGTGGCCTGCACATGTATGAACAAACACTGATTGTTTTGAATTCTAAGAAGTGTTAATTTCTACTATATGATCCTCTCTGATATGCTGTTTAACCCCTTAAGGACCAGGGCTCTGTAAAGTCAATCATTAATGATGTAGATGTTACGTCATTTGTCATCAAGTCATAACATTTTTATCACACTCCTTAGATTTAAACGTAATATTCCAGTATTTGTATGTCATGTACCTCTCCTGAAGGGCCTATGTGAGCATACAATTATTATTGTGTTAGAAATGTCTATCATAAAGCGTACAAGCTGAGTCCCTAGAGTCTCTGAATATCCATTGTCATATATACCTTGCTTTATACATATAAAGCCCCGTTCACACTGTGCGATTTGAAAGTCGCGTGATTTTCCGCGCAATTTTCATATTCGCGGCATAGTGCGATAATGTCGCACGATGTCACGGTTTTGTGCGATTTTTGCAGAGCACCACCAATGCAAATTGCAAAATCGCAGATAGCAAATCTCAAAAAAAGGGTCATGTACCAGCGACATGCTACCGCGACGTGCGACATGTGACGTCACGCGTCAAGATGTGAACAGCTCCATTGAAATGCATTGGAGCAGCTACACAGTGCGACGTCGCGCGGATTTTGCTGCGACGTCGTGGCAAAATCCACGCGATAAATTGCACAGTGTGAACGGGGCCTAATACATTCCCTCATCTAACAGGATAGTACTAGCCAGTCCCTGTGCATTTTAATCCCTTAAGGGTGGCTAGGTGTCGTGTGTGGGTCTCTCTGATGGCAATGTTTCTATACATCCTACAAATCCGCCACTTCACGGGCAGGTTATGGGGACCTCCTAGGCACGATATTTGAAGAAATTTTTATTTTTAACCCCTCTTTTATGGAAAACTCACTGTTCCTTTAAAAACTTCTTCTTTTTAAACTTTTTGTCCTTGTTTCCTGTCCCCCAGGGGCACTACCAGGACCCCCATACACCTTTTATGGCAAATATCTTAGAGGGCACTCTAAAAATCGAACTTTTGAGTCCCATTGACTTGCATTGAGTTCGGTTCGAGCTCGAACTCGAACTTTTGAAATTGTTCGAGTTCGAATGCGAACCGACCACTGGGGTGTTCGGCTCATCCCTAGTCAGCAGTACAGCAAACAGAAAATGGCTGCACAGGGCCGCAGCAGGCAAGTCATCTCATAGGTACATAAGGGGAGGGGAAGGAGAAAAAGCACAAAAGAAATAATGGCAAGAACTTAAAATCAACTTTAAAGTTGCAAAAATAGTAGCGGCCAGCCCCCCAAAAAGTGTCTCTAATAGTCAAAATCTTCCCCAGCCAGGGAACAATGACACAAAGACAGCAGGACAAACCCAAAGAATAATCTCAACGTGAGGTGTGGGGGGGGGACAAAAATCAAAGTCTCATCACAAAGGCATAGAAAGGAGAGACAAAAAATGGAAGAAAATATAAAAGAAACAGTAGGACATCGTTGAAAAGGCAGGGTAGTAAAAATAAAGGACCGTTCTCAGCCAGTGTCCCAAAATGGAGGCAGCCGCAAGGCAGGCAGGGTGAGGCAGAGCAGACGAGGCCAGTCAGCGAGAGACAAGGCCGGCAGATCGAGTAGGCCTGCACCCGCACCACCCCATTGTGCTCCAGCGTTGCAGGGTAAGGCCGCAGGCAGTACCAGATTGATGGTCGGCAGAAGAGGGCCAAGCAGCATCCCTTTCACAAATGCGATAGGATATTCGGCTTCCTGCAGATATCGGTTAGCGCAAGTGGGTGCCGTCAGCACACCCGTCGGCTCTGCCCGGGGGGGCGACTGTCGACAGATTGGCGCTACTTGAGCACGCCGTGGTAACAGCTCTCCCATCGAAGAACCAGACTGTGAAGTCCAGGGAGCCAGTACCACCTCCTGCAGCTTTTCGGCCTCTGCACTCCTGGGTAGCACATTGTTGCGTGACACCACTGCGATTTGTCTGCTCTCGGGAACACCACCGCTGGAAACCTCAGCTCCCCTTCCGGAGCACAGCACGGCCAAGATGCGGCGCATATCGCCCTGCGTTACGGGAAGTTCGTAGTCATCCCCCAGCAGTAGCAGCAAAGCGTCCAGTACAACCGAGAGGTGTGGGCCCTCCGCCCCCACGGTCGTCAATGTCGACCCCTGTGGGTCCAGGACAGGCAAAGCAGGAAAGCTGGGAGGCAGCATACCCCAGCCGAAGAAAGCACCCAGCAGGCGAGTCTCAGGACCGAAGGGGGGGGAACGGGCTCCAGTCAGCACGCTCCCGGTGGCCAGCCGCTCAGGATCCTCGAGTGAGGGATCTCATCGAATAAAAGCTAAAAATATGCCCAGGGAGAAGGGAACGCTGCAGAGCTCCGGCACTATGCGTCCTCTCCCTCCAGCAGCCGGCCATTTCTTTTTTATTTAATTGAATAAATTAAATGGACATGGTGCAAAGCTTACAATTTTATTAAACGCATTCTGTTAATGGCATAATGTCAGATTTGTGTTTCACAACGTTAAATTTACAGAATATCAGCACTAGATATTGGCTGTCGGCCAGAAAGGCTGTCGGTAACCGGAATCGGGATCGGCCTATCCCTAGCACTGATGATTGACTCTAAGGGTGCCAATAATTGTCCAAATAGTTATGTTGTGTTTGCCATTGTTTGATATCCACGAGAGCATAGTAGTTTTCTGTATTTTTTAATCAAGAGATCAAAAGGTTGAACTATAAAGACAATTTCTCACATTCTTTTTTGCTATTTCTTACCAAGAGTGCCAATATTAGTAAAGGGCAATGTGTTTATGTATGTAACATATGTATAGTGTATGAATAAGGAGCCCCTTTATGTAGCATAATTTTTTTTTATGTCCAAATGTTTTACAGTAACTGAATCAGTTATACAACCAGTTACGGCAAATCCAAACAACCAGGCTGCTCTTAACTTAACGACAATGCCAGCAACACAGAGCTCTACAGGTGAGTGTAAATAATACTATAAAGTGATTTTAAAGCAATATTAATGTATATATTAAAGACTAGATTGCATGCTAAATATTATATATATATATATATATATATATATATATATATATTAGGGCTTTCACTAACGATTATTTTCATAATAGATTAGTTGGCTGATTATTTTATCGATTAAATGGATAAAAAAAAATTACAAATGTTTTAGTTTACATACAGTAGAAATGAACACTATGTAAAAATCAGCTCTTCCCTTTTTCTCCTCCCTTTATTTGTTTTATTTTTTATACAATTTGCGTAGTGTACGTAACTTTCATACGTACATATGCAAATTGCATAGCTTGCGTTTTTTGTGTACTTTTGCACACAGGGTATGCAAGCACCTGGTCAGAGTGATGGATTGATGCTGTGTGCGCAGCTCAAGCCAATGTCTGGCTCCTTCCCAAATGAACGCTGCTTCAGGCACTCAGACAGACATGATGACGACAGCACGCAAAACGTGTTGAGAAGGGAGGGCAAACCATGCAACCTGACAACTTTATTAAGCTAAAGTGGTCAAGGTGCGTAGAGTGACCATTTTAAATAATTTCAAGAACAAACCGATTGGGGGAGGGGCCAGAGGTAGGAGGGAGTGAGTTTGGACAAGAAACTGGACCCAAGTGTGGAAGGTTTGTGGGTAGGGAACGGTTCAAACAGAGAGATGGTAGCTCCGACTGGTGGGGTGGTGGCACAGGACTCCTCCTCCAATTAAGGATAAAACACCAGCGGGCAGCTCCTCCACATAGTGGCAGTACCCGAGGTCTGTGCTCTAGTTCTGCTACTGGTGTAACCTAAATAATAACAAACTTGTTATGACTAACATAACCATAGAAATAAATCCTAAAGAGTAAAGCAGTGGCACATCTTCTCCAATCAGCTTCGAAGTAGCATCTGAGGTTATTAATGTTTAACTTGAAAAAACAAAGTACCAAAAGGTACAGAAGGAAGTGAAGCAAAAAACATAATATGACAAACCATATATCAAAAAAACAAATCCTTTATTCTAACCAATCACACAAGCAAACCACAGACATTTAAAAAACATAAATAGTGTATGTAATAAATGAGTTGGGCAACAGTACCCAAAAAAAGGAGGGCTCCACAAAAATTAATAAATAATGCGTACAACCTGTTTGTAAACAATTATAAAAACGATATGACTAAATAACACAAAAGTGAAACAATGCGCCTAATTTCAAAACGATTTAATAGAGAAGACCAGAAGGGGTGAAGTTGAAGAGGGATAGAAGTAACTACCTAATACCTCGGCAGTTCGTGCTGCCTACACACCTCCCTAGCTCAAGCAACAGCTAATGAAAGAAGGGATCACCATACCCCACAATATGGGATGGAATAAAGAGATGCCCAAAGTCGGAGAATATATAGAAACATAGCAGTTAAAACAAATGAAAAACCAGCATGGCTCGACGCGTTTCGCCCAACAGGGCTTAATCCTAAAGTAACTATCTGTTGGATAACTTGGTCTGACTCTGAACTATGCTGTACACAGACCGATTAATCAAGCAGCCGATAATGAAAGTAAATGTCATCTGCTCTTGTTAACGATTAGTTGCCAATTAATCGATTTAGTTGCTTCAGCCCTAATATACACACAGACATACACTTATTTGGAGTCTAAGACGAAGTGGAGTACATGTATGAGGAAATATTAAATGCATTATGCAAGGAATATTATTATTATTTTTATTAATTAAGCACCAACACATTCCACAGCACTGTACAAAAGGTACAATGGATAAAGTCATTACAATTTCACAGTCAACCAAAAAGGCAAGTCAATATTTCATCAACAGATACAGGAATTGAAGATTTTTAAGGTTATCGGTATCGGCAGCTACATTGCTGATATACCGATAACCAGTGCATTTTCCCACCAGTACACACTGGTACTCAGTACCGGCATGTACTGGCAGGGCAGACGCTCCTCTGCTGAGTTGCAGAGGATGTATGCAGCCCAGCTGTGAAGTTCCGCGGCTCGGTGCCAAACGCAGACTTCTCCTGCAGGGGGGCAGCATCTTGGAATATGTCAGCTGCCTGCGGGATCAGTTACTGACATCATTGCGCCCGCGAGCAATAATGTCAGAAACGGGACTCCTCCCCTTTTCAGGAGTTCCCTAAGGGGGAGCTACAGGGGGGTGGTTTGGACTCCTGTTGCTCAAGAACCATAGATGCTAGGGGGTCATATGAGGTATCAATGGAAAGGCCGTACATAACCAGAAATGTATTGTTATGTAACAGAAATTTAACTAAAATAAAAAAGCCAATGATGTTGCTCTGTGATACAGTAATGTGCCGGTTATATGAGTATATCACAGAGCTCCACAGCAATAAAACTCACAGTAATGTACCGTGTATATGAGTGTGACATTACAGGTCACATTAACGTAAGTTTTATTGCTGTTGAGCTCTGTGATACACTGTGATACACTCATATACACGACACATTACTGTGAGTTTTATTGCTGTGGAGCTCTGTGATACACATATACACGGCACATTACTGTGAGTTTTATTGCTGTGTAGCTCTGGGATACACTCATATACACCACACATTACTATGGAGCTCTTTGATACACTCATACACATTGCACATTACTGTGAGTTTTATTGCTGTGCAGCTCTGTGATACAGTAATGTGTGGTATGTATGAGCATATCACAGATCTGCGCAGCAATAAACGCTCATGCACCAGGGAACGGCACATCACTGTGAGTTTTGTTGCTGTGCAGCTCTGTGATACGCTTATACACACCGTGCATTACTGTATCAGAGTTGCACAACAATAAAACTCACAGTAATGTGAGCTGTGTATGAATGTATCACAGAGTTCCACAGCAATAAAATGCACAGTAATGTGCGGTGTGTATGAGCGTATCAGAGCTCCACAGCAATAAAACTCACAGTAATGTGCGGTGTGTATGAGCGTATCACAGAGCTGCACAGCAATAAATCTCCCAGTAATGTGCAGTGTGTATTAGTGTGAGTTTTACTGCTGTGGAGCTCTGGGAAATGCTCATACATACCGCACATTGCTGTGAGTTACTGTCATTCTGAGTGCTGAGATTCTTTAACCCAACTATTGTTTAGGTTCCTAGTAGTGATGTTTAATATATTTATAGGTTATTTTTTGCCATTTTTCTGTGTTCTGGAAAGCTATTTATTTTGCAAGCACTTTATTTTTCTCAGTTGTTGTTTACAATTATTACACCAGATTTGTGTAGAAACTGTGATTTTTTTTTTCCAAAAACTTCAACAGAATATCGGCACCCGATATCGGTTATCGGCCGGAAAGGTGGCCGATTATCGGTATTGGTACTTGAAAAATTATATTGGTCTATCCCTAGTCCTACTATTCTCCTAGTTCTGCCTCTCCCATTGTGCAATGCTATGGAACTTGCTAGCATTTTATAAAACCTTGTAACTGTAACTATTCCTGTGGGAACTTACAATATTGATGGGTGAAGGGAAATAAGGATAGACAGCGAAGAAAGTAAATGAAGGGTTTATTTATATACTCACAATTTTATAAATAATATACAAAAATATAAAATAGTTTGACAGAACACTATGGGCCATATTACATACTTGGTGCTAACTTAACCAGAGCTGTTGTAAACTTCCCAGAGCCATTATAGTCTATGGAGGTTTTCAGTTTATAACAGCTCTGGTTAAGTTAGCACCAGCTTTGTAATATGGCCCTTACATTCTTCGCGCAATTTCACTCGCGCAGCGCTAATCTTTTGCGCGCATCGTCCAGCGTTATCGTGCGAAAAATAACGTGGTATTCCGATCCGAACGCATTTTCTCATCCGTCAAAAAATAACGTTCGCAAAAAAGACGCGCTAAAAAACTGTTTAATAAATGAATATCATTGTTTCAACTACACAGTAGTGTTTCTCAGTATTGAAAACATTTTTAAAAATGCTAGATACTTAGAATAATAGAATCATTCATTCTAAATGTTTGGAGGGATGCTGGATCATCATTACTATACCTCTGGACATGAGATGAACCGATAGTCAGAAGTGCTTCTACAACCATACTTATTTTCGTTTAAAAATAGTAAGTTATTAAATATAAATTACTCAATTTTTGATATTGGAATACCAATCTAAAATTTAAAGGGATACTCTTTTTTGTTGTTGTTGTTTTTGCCTCTTAAATATTCCCCCCCCCCTGTTTTTGGGGTGATTTTACTCCCTTTTTTCTCCCTTGCCACGTGTAGCGACACCCCTCAATTCAGGGACTCCCGAACCTGGAAGTCCCTGAAGATTTATGAGTAATTTGATCTACTACGCATCTTGCGTTGCGTAGGAACTGCAAATTGCGCACCACTTTGGAACTTGCCACTTTAAATATGCAAGTTCCATAGCACCTGCGCAGAACGATGAATCAGAGCTGCCACATGCCCAGATCTGATCCATCGGCTGACTCACTGAGATGGCTTGCTACAGCAAATGGTCTCAGAGAGGGTGACGTGGGCACGCTCTCTGTGTGCCGCCATCACTAGTTCTAATGACCGGCAGCCAGGAAATTCGAAATCCCAGCTGCTGGTGGCACTGGGTGCGAGAAACGTCTCTATTTCACCCCGCGACTTTACCAAATCAAGGGAGTTAGGGGTGGGAAATGGGGCAGCTCTTCACATCCTGACCATTTTAAAACTATAAAATGATCAGGATGAGTAGAGTGTCCCTTTAAAGCGGAATATGTAGTGATTAGATAATCAGAACTTAAATGGATCACATATCGTTTGTACTGGATTCCCTTGGGAAAGTTGCATGTTAGATCTTACATCTGCCAACAAATACTTTTGCTTAGCTCAGTGTTATACTAGAGGACAGACTCGTCGAAATAGAATGTCAGGCATTTAAGATGGAAAGCATTCAGTGGATTGCATGGAAATATGTTTCTTGCCTCAATTATTAAAGAATATTCTGCAGTGATTGGCGTAATTACAGCATCATTAACTACACCGGAACCAACACCAGCTCCTTCAACAACTGCAGGACCAACAACACTAGCTCCATCAACAACTCCTGCACCAACAACAACAGCTCCTTCAACAAGCTCCACATCAACAACACTAGCTCCTTCGACAACTGCTGTACCAGCAACAGCAGCTGCTCCATTAACAACCTCTGCATCAACACCAACTCCATCAACAACTTCTGAATTAACAACGCTGGCTCTTTCAACAATTGCTGCAACAACCGCAGCTCCTACACCTACTCTTGCACCAACAACAGCAGCTGTATCAACAAGTGCTGCACCGTCAACAGCATCTCCATCAACAACTGCTGCCTCATCAACATCAACACCAGCTCCATCAGCAAGCTCTACATCAGCAACAGTAACTCCTTCAACAACTGCTACAACAACAACAGCGGCTCCTACAACTACTGATACACCAATAACAGCAGCCTCATCAATAATCTCTGCTCCAACAACAGCAGTAGCTAAATCAACACTAGCTCCTTCAACAATTTCTGCACCAACAGCAGTTCCTACAACTACTGCTGCATCAACAACAGACTATCCATCAACATCTGCTTCATTATCAACAACACCAAGTCCACCAACAGGCCCTAAATCAACAACACTACATCTGTCAACAAGTGCTGCACCAGCAAAAGCAGCTCCTTCAACAAGTGCTGCACCCACAACAGTCGCTCCTACAACTACTGCTGCATTAACAACAGCATCTCCTACAACAAGTGCTGCACCATCAACAGCATCAGCTACATCAACAACATCTGCATCAACAACAGTAGCTCCTTCAACAACACTAGCTTTTTCAACAACTGCTGTACCAACAACAACACCAAGTCTATCAACAAGTTCTACATCAACCACACAAACTCTTTCAACGACTGTTGCATCAACATTTGCTCTTCCAACAACTGTTGCATCAGCAACACTTGCTCCTTCAACAACTGCTGCACCAACAACAGCATCAGCAACATCAACAACTGCCTCATCATCAACTCTAGCTCCATCAACAACCTCTGCATCAACAATAGCTACATCAAAAACTGCACCAACAGCTGTTCCTACAACTACTGCTGCACCAACAACAGCAGCTCCTTCAACAAGTGCTGCACCAACAACAGTAGCTCCTACAACTACTGCTACATTAACAACAGCATCGCCCACAACTAATGCTGCACCAACAGCAGCTCCTTCAACAAGTGCTGCACCATCAACAGCATCAGCGACATCAACAACTGCTGTATCAGCAACAGTAGCTCCTTCAACAACGCTAGCTTTTTCAACAACTGCTGCACCAACAACAACACCAAGTCTATCAACAAGTTCTACATCAACCACACAAACTCTTTCAACAACTGTTGCATCAACACTTGCTCCTTCAACAACTGCTGCACCAACAACAGCAGCTCCTTCAACAACTGCTGCACCAACAGCTGTTCCTACAACTACTGCTGCACCAACAACATCTGTTCCTACAACTACTGCTGCACCAACAACAGACTATCCATCATCATCTGCTGCCTCATCAACAACACCAAGTCTACCAACAAGCTCTAAGACAACAACACTACTTGCGTCAACAAATGCTGCATCAACAACAATATCTCTTTCACCAACTGCTGCACTAACACTAGCTCCATCAACAACCATTGCACCAACAGCAGCTCCTACAACTACTCCTGCACCAGCAATAGCAGCTCCTTCAACAACTGCTGCATCAACAACACTAGCTCCTTCAACAAATGCTGCATCAACTACTGCCTCATCAACAACTCCTGCTCCATCAGCAACCTCTGCATCAACAAAAGCAACATCAACAACTGCACCAACAGCAGTTCCTACAACTACTGCTGCAGAAACAACAACAGCTCCTTCAACAACTGCTGCACCAACAACACTAGCTCCTACAACTACTGCTGCACCAACAACAGACTATCCATCATCATCTGTGGCCTCATCAACAACACCAAGTCTACCAACAAGCTCTAAAACAACAACACTGCCTGCGTCAACAAGTGCTGCATCAGCAACAATATCTCTTTCACCAACTGTTGCACCAACACTAGCTCCATTAACAACTATTGCACCAACAGCAGCTCCTTCAACAACTTCTGCATCAACAACACTAGCTCCTTCAACAACTGCTGCATCAATAACACTAGCTCCTTCAACAAATGCTGCACCGACAACAGACTATACATCAACTACTGCCTCATCATCAACTCTAGCTCCATCAACAACCTCTGCATCAACAATAGCTACATCAACAACTGCACCAACAGCTGTTCCTACAACTACTGCTGCACCAACAACCGACTATCCATCAACATTTGCAGCCTCATCAACAACACCAAGTCCACCTACAGGCTCTAAATCAACAACACTACCTCTGTCAACAAGTGCTACACCAACAGCAGTAGCTCCTACAACTACTGCTACATTAACAACAGCATCTCTAACTACTGCTGCACCAACAACAGCCTATCCATCAACATCTGCTTCATTATCAACAGCACCAAGTCCACCAACAGGCTCTAAATCAACAACACTACCTCTGTCAACAAGTGCTGCACCAACAACAACAGTAGCTCCTACAACTACTGCTACAATAACAGCATCGCCCACAACTAATGCTGCACCAACAGCAGCTCCTTCGACAAGTGCTGCACCATCAACAGCATCAGAGACATCAACAACTGCTGTACCAACAACAACACCAAGTCTATCAACAAGTTCTACATCAACGGCACAAACTCTTTCAACAACTGTTGCATCAACACTTGCTCCTTCAACAACTGCTGCACCAACAACAACAGCTCCTTCAACAACTGCTGCACCAACAGCTGTTCCTACAACTACTGCTGCACCAACAACAGACTATCCATCAACATTTGCAGCCTCATCAACAACACCAAGTCCACCAACAGGCTCTAAATCAACAACACTACCTCTGTCAACAAGTGCTGCACCAACAACAACAGTAGC
Source organism: Leptobrachium leishanense (assembly GCA_009667805.1). Taxonomy (NCBI): domain Eukaryota; kingdom Metazoa; phylum Chordata; class Amphibia; order Anura; family Megophryidae; genus Leptobrachium; species Leptobrachium leishanense. Next base: position 350,991,023 of record CM019063.1, on the reverse strand, counting down.
TCCTACAACTACTGCTACATTAACAACAGCATTGCCCACAACTAATGCTGCACCAACAGCAGCTCCTTCGACAAGTGCTGCACCATCAACAGCATCAGCGACATCAACAACTGCTGTATCAACAACAGTAGCTCCTTCAACAACGCTAGCTTTTTCAACAACTGCTGCACCAACAACAACACCAAGTCTATCAACAAGTTCTACATCAACGACACAAACTCTTTCAACAACTGTTGCATCAACAACAGCAGCTCCTTCAACAACTGCTGCACCAACCTCTGCATCAACAAAAGCAACATCAACAACTGCACCAACAGCAGTTCCTACAACTACTGCTGCAGAAACAACAACAGCTCCTTCAACAACTGCTGCACCAAAAACACTAGCTCCTACAACTACTGCTGCACCAACAACAGACTATCCATCATCATCTGTGGCCTCATCAACAACACCAAGTCTACCAACAAGCTCTAAAACAACAACAACACTGCCTGCGTCAACAAGTGCTGCATCAGCAACAATATCTCTTTCACCATCTGGTGCACCAACACTAGCTCCATTAACAACTATTGCACCAACAGCAGCTCCTTCAACAACTTCTGCATCAACAACACTAGCTCCTTCAACAACTGCTGCATCAATAACACTAGCTCCTTCAACAAATGCTGCACCGACAACAGACTATACATCAACTACTGCCTCATCATCAACTCTAGCTCCATCAACAACCTCTGCATCAACAATAGCTACATCAAAAACTGCACCAACAGCTGTTCCTACAACTACTGCTGCACCAACAACAGCAGCTCCTTCAACAAGTGCTGCACCAACAACAGTAGCTCCTACAACTACTGCTACATTAACAACAGCATCGCCCACAACTAATGCTGCACCAACAGCAGCTCCTTCGACAAGTGCTGCACCATCAAAAGCATCAGCGACATCAACAACTGCTGTATCAACAACAGTAGCTCCTTCAACAATGCTAGCTTTTTCAACAACTGCTGCACCAACAACAACACCAAGTCTATCAACAAGTTCTACATCAACGACACAAACTCTTTCAACAACTGTTGCATCAACACTTGCTCCTTCAACAACTGCTGCACCAACAGCAGCTCCTTCAACAACTGCTGCTCCAACAGCTGTTCCTACAACTACTGCTGCATCAACAACATATGTTCCTACAACTACTGCTGCACCAACAACAGACTATCCATCATCATCTGCTGCCTCATCAACAACACCAAGTCTACCAACAAGCTCTAAGACAACAACACTACTTGCGTCAACAAATGCTGCATCAACAACAATATCTCTCTCACCAACTGCTGCACTAACACTAGCTCCATCAACAACCATTGCACCAACAGCAGCTCCTACAACTACTCCTGCACCAGCAATAGCAGCTCCTTCAACAACTGCTGCATCAACAACACTAGCTCCTTCAACAAATGCTGCATCAACTACTGCCTCATCAACAACTCCAGCTCCATCAGCAACCTCTGCATCAACAAAAGCAACATCAACAACTGCACCAACAGCATTCCTACATCTACTGTTGCAGAAACAACACAGCTCCTTCAACAACTGCTGCACCAAAAACACTAGTCCTACAACTACTGCTGCACCAACAACAGACTATCCATCATCATCTGTGGCCTCATCAACAACACCAAGTCTACCAACAAGCTCTAAAACAACACACTGCCTGCGTCAACAAGTGCTGCATCAGCAACAATATCTCTTTCACCAACTGTTGCACCAACAACTAGCTCCATTAACAACTATTGCACCAACAGCAGCTCCTTCAACAACTTCGCATCAACAACACTAGCTCCTTCAACAACTGCTGCACAATAACACTAGCTCCTTCAACAAATACTGCACTGACAACAGACTATACATCAACTACTGCCTCATCATCAACTCTAGCTCCATCAACAACTCTGCATCAACAATAGCTACATCAAAAACTGCACCAACAGCTGTTCCTACAACTACTGCTGCCAACAACAGCAGCTCCTTCAACAAGTGCTGCACCAACAACAGTAGCTCCTACAACTACTGCTACATTAACAACAGCATCGCCCACAACTAATGCTGCACCAACAGCAGCTCCTTCGACAAGTGCTGCACCATCAACAGCATCAGCGACATCAACAACTGCTGTATCAACAACAGTAGCTCCTTCAACAACGCTAGCTTTTTTAACAACTGCTGCACCAACAACACCAAGTCTATCAACAAGTTCTACATCAACCACACAAACTCTTTCAACAACTGTTGCATCAACACTTGCTCCTTCAACAACTGCTGCACCAACAGCAGCTCCTTCAACAACTGCTGCACCAACAGCTGTTCCTACAACTACTGCTGCATCAACAACATATGTTCCTACAACTACTGCTGCACCAACAACAGACTATCCATCATCATCTGCTGCCTCATCAACAACACCAAGTCTACCAACAAGCTCTAAGACAACAACACTACTTGCGTCAACAAATGCTGCATCAACAACAATATCTCTTTCACCAAATGCTGCACTAACACTAGCTCCATCAACAACCATTGCACCAACAGCAGCTCCTACAACTACTCCTGCACCAGCAATAGCAGCTCCTTCAACAACTGCTGCATCAACAACACTAGCTCCTTCAACAAATGCTGCATCAACTACTGCCTCATCAACAACTCCAGCTCCATCAGCAACCTCTGCATCAACAAAAGCAACATCAACAACTGCACCAACAGCAGTTCCTACAACTACTGTTGCAGAAACAACAACAGCCCCTTCAACAACTGCTGCACCAAAAACACTAGGTCCTACAACTACTGCTGCACCAACAACAGACTATCCATCATCATCTGTGGCCTCATCAACAACACCAAGTCTACCAACAAGCTCTAAAACAACAACACTGCCTGCGTCAACAAGTGCTGCATCAGCATCAATATCTCTTTCACCAACTGTTGCACCAACACTAGCTCCATTAACAACTATTGCACCAACAGCAGCTCCTTCAACAACTTCTGCATCAACAACACTAGCTCTTTCAACAACTGCTGCATCAATAACACTAGCTCCTTCAACAAATGCTGCACCGACAACAGACTATACATCAACTACTGCCTCATCATCAACTCTAGCTCCATCAACAACCTCTGCATCAACAATAGCTACATCAACAACTGCACCAACAGCTGTTCCTACAACTACTGCTGCACCAACAACAGACTATCCATCAACATTTGCAGCCTCATCAACAACACCAAGTCCACCTACAGGCTCTAAATCAACAACACTACCTCTGTCAACAAGTGCTACACCAACAACAGTAGCTCCTACAACTACTGCTACATTAACAACAGCATCTCCAACTACTGCTGCACCAACAACAGACTATCCATCAATATTTGCTTCATTATCAACAACACCAAGTCCACCTACAGGCTCTAAATCAACAACACTACCTCTGTCAACAAGTGCTGCACCAACAACAGAAGCTCCTTCAACAACTGCTGCACCAACAACAGTAGCTCCTACAACTACTGCTACATTAACAGCATCTCCCACAACTAATGCTGCACCAACAGCAGCTCCTTCGACAAGTGCTGCACCATCAACAGCATCAGCTACATCAACAACTTCTGTATCAACAACAATAGCGCCTTCAACAACGCTAGCTTTTTCAACAACTGCTGCACCAACAACAACAACACCAAGTCTATCAACAAGTTCTACATCAACGACACAAACTCTTTCAACAACTGTTGCATCAACAACATTTGCTCTTTCAACAACTGTTACATCAGCACTTGCTCCTTCAACAACTGCTGCACCAACAGCAGCTCCTTCAACAACTGCTGCACCAACAGCTGTTCCTACAACTACTGCTGCACTACCAACATCTGTTCATACAACTACTGCTGCACCAACAACAGACTATCCATCATCATCTGCTGCCTCATCAACAACACCAAGTCTACCAACAAGCTCTAAGACAACAACACTACAAGCATCAACAAATGCTGCATCAACAACAATATCTCTTTCACCAACTGCTGCACTAACACTAGCTCCATCAACAACCATTGCACCAACAGCAGCTACCACAACTACTCCTGCACCAGCAATAGCAGCTCCTTCAACAACTGCTGCATCAACAACACTACCTCTGTCAACAAGTGCTGCACCAACGACAGCAGCTCCTTCAACAAGTGCTACACCATCAACAGTAGCACCTACAACTACTGCTACATTAACAGCATCTCCTACAACTACTGCTACGCCAACAACAGCAGCTCCTTCGACAAGTGCTGCACCATCAACAGCATCAGCTACATCAACAACTTCTGCATCAACAACAGTAGCCCCTTCAACAACACTAGCTTTTTCAACAACTGCTGCACCAACAACACCAAGTCTATCAACAAGTTCTACATTAATCACACAAACTCTTTCAACAACTGTTGCATCAACAACACTACCTCCTCCACCAACTGCTGCTCCAACAACAGCTCCTACAAATATTGCTGCACCACCAACAGTAACTCCTACAACTACTGCTTCACTGACAACATTAGCTCCTTCAACATCTGCTTTGTCAACAACACTAGCCCTTTCAACAAATGCTGCACCAACAGCAGACTATCCATCACCAACTACTGCCTCATCAACAACTCCAGTTCCACCAACAACGTCTGCATCAACAATAGCTACATCAACAACTGCTGCATCAGCACCAGCAGTTCCTACAACTACTTCTGCACCAACAACTGTAGCTCCTACAACTTCTGCTGTACCAACATCAGATTATCCATCCACATCTGCTGCCTCATCAACAACACCAAGTCCGTCAACAACTCTACCTGCGTCAACAACTGCTGCATCAACAACACTAGCTCCATTAATAACCGCTGCACCAACAGCAGCTTCTACAACTCTTGCACCAACAACAGCAGCTCCTACAGCAAATGCTGCTCCGACAGCACAATATCCATCACCAACTACAGCCTCATCAAAATCTCCAGCTCCATTAACAACATCTGCATCAACAACAATCGCTACATCAACAATTGCAGCACCATCAGCAGTTCCTACAACTACTGCTGCACCAACAACAGCAGCTTCTACAACTACTGCTGCACCAACAACAGACTATCCATTAACATCTGCAGCCTCATCAACAACACCAAATCCACCAACAAGCTATAAATCAACAACACTATCCTCGTCAACAAGTGCTGCACCAACAACACTAGCTCCTTCAACTAGTACTACGCCAGCAACAGTAGCTCCTACAACTACTGCTGCAGAAACAACAGCAGCACCTTCAACAACTGCTTCAACTACAACTACTGCTGCGATTAAAACAGCAGCTCCTACAACTGCTACTTCACCAACAGCAGCTCCTTCAACATATGTTGCGTCATCAACAGCAGCAGCTACATTAACAATTTCTCCATCACTAGCTCCTTCAACACTAGGTCCTTCAACAACTGCTGCACCAACAACAGTATCTCCCACAACTATTTCTGCAGAAACAGCAGCTCCTACAACTACTGCTGCACGAACAACAGACTATCCATCATCATCTGCTGCCTCCTCAACAACACCAAGTCTGCCAACAAGCTCTAAAACAACAACACTACCTGCGTCAACAAGTGCTGCATCAACAACACTAGCTCCATCAACAACCGCTGCACCAACAGTAGCTTCTGCAACTACTCTTGCACCACCAACAGCAGCTCCTACAGCAAATGCTGCTCCAACAACAGAATATCAATCACCAACTACAGCCTCATCAAAATCTACAGCTCCATTAACAACATCTGCATCAACAACAATAGCTACATCAACAATTGCGGCACCATCAGCAGTTCCTACAACTACTGCTTCACCAACAACAGCAGCTCCTACAGCTACTGCTGCACCAACAACAGCAGCTCCTACTACTGCTGCACCAACAACACACTATCCATCAACATCTGCAGCCTCATCAACAACACCAAGTCCACCAACAAGCTATAAATCAACAACACTATCTTTGTCAAGAAGTGCTGCACCAACAACACTAGCTCCTTCAACGAGTACTGCACCAAGAACAGTAGCTCCTACAACTACTGCTGCAGAAACAACAGCAGTTCCTTCAACAACTGCTGCACCAACAATACTAGCTCCTACAACTAGTACTGCACTAACAGCAGTATCTCCCAAAACTATTTCTGCAGAAACAGCAGCTCCTAAAACTACTGCTGCACCAACAACAGACTATCCATCATCATCTGCTGCCTCCTCAACAACACCAAGTCTACCAACAAGCTCTAAAACAACACTACCTGTGTCAACAAGTGCTGCATCAGCAACAATATATATTTCACCAACTGTTGCTCCAACACTAGCTCCATCAACAATTTTTGCACCAACAGCAGCTCCTACAACTACTCCTGCACCAGCAATAGCAGCACCTTCAACAACTGCTGCATCGATAACACTCGCTCCTTCAACAAATGCTGCACCAACAACAGACTATACATCAACTACTGCCTCATCAACAACTCCAGCTCCATCTACAACCTCTGCATCAACAATAGCTACATCAACAACTGCAACACTACCTCTTTCAACAAGTGCTGCACCAACAACAGTAGCTCCAACAACTACTGCTACATTAACAGCATCTCCTACAACTACTGCTACATTAACAGCATCTCTTACAACTACTGCTGCACCAACAACAGCAGCTCCTTCAACAAGGGCTACACCAACAACAGTAGCTCCAACAACTACTGCTACATTAACAACAGCATCTCCTACAACTACTGCTGCACCAACAGCAGCAGCTCCTTCAACAAGTGCTACACCAACAACAGTAGCTCCAACAACTACTGCTACATTAACAGCAGCTCCTACAACTACTGCTTCACCAACAACAGCAGCTCCTACAACTTCCGCTGCACCAACAACAGACTATCCATCAACATCTTCTGCCTCATCAACAACACCAAGTCCACCAACAAGCTCTAAATCAACAATACTACCTGTGTCAACAAGTGCTGCATCAATAACACTAGCTCTTTCAACAATTACTGCACCAACAACAGACTATCTATCACCAACTACAGCCTCATTAACATCTCCAGCTCCATTAAAAATATCTGCAACAACAACAATAGCTACATCAACAACTGCTGCACCAACAGCAGCTCCTACATCTACTGCTGCACCAACAACATCTGCTGCCTCATCAACAACACAAAGTCCATCAACAAGCAATAAATCAACAACACTACCTCTGTCAACAAATGCTTCAACAAATGCTTCACTAGCTCCTACAACTACTGCTGCACCAACAACAGCATCTCCTACAACTATGGCTGCAGATACAGCAGCAGCACCTTCAACTACTGCTTCAACTACAACTACTGCCTCGATTACAACAGCAGCTCCTACAACTGCTGCTTCACCAACAGCAGCTCCTTCAACATATGCTGTGTCATCGTCATCAGCAGCAGCAGCTACATTAACAATTTCTCCATCACTAGCTCCTTCAACACTAGGTCCTTCAACAACTGCTGCACCAACAACACTAGCTCTTACATCTACTGCTGTGTCAACAACACTAGTTCTATCAACAACTTCTGCATCAACAACATTAGATCCTTCAACAACTGCTGCACCACCAACAGCAGCTCCTACAACTACTGCTTCACCAACAACAGCAGCATCTTCAACAACTGCTGCACCGATAACCGGAGCTTTGACAGGTACTGGAACACCACCAGCATCAGCTTCTTCAACAAGTGATGTATCATCAACAGCAGCTACCTCATCAATAACACCAGCCCCTTTAGCAAGCTCCACAACAACAACACTTGCTTCTTCAACAACTGCTGTAATAGCAGCCTATGCATCAACAACTACTGTCTCATCCTCCACTCTAGGTCATTCAACAACTGCTCTAACAACACTAGCCCCGCTCCCTTCAACACTAGCTTCAACAACAACCGCTCCACCATCAGCACAACCTGCTTCAACTGCAGCCCCAACAACAGCAGCAGCTTTATCAACAACTGCTGTACCAGGAACACTAGCTCCATCAACAACTGCTGCACCAACAATAGCTTCCCAATCAACACCAGCTTCATCAACAACACCAGCTCCCGCAATGGGCTCTACATTAACAACACGAGCTCCATCAAAAACTACTTCCTCCTCAACAAAAGCAGCTCCTACAACTTCTTTGGTATCAGCTGCTCCTTCAAGAAGTGCTGCACCATCAACAGCAACTTTGTCAACTTTTGCGCCAACAACTTCAGCAGCCTCGTCAAAAACTCTATCTCCTACAAATACTGCTGCACCACCAACAGCAGCTCCTTCAACAAATGCTGCACCAACAACAGTAGCTTCTACAACTACTGCTGCATTAACAACAGCATCTCCTACAGCTACTGATGCATCAACAACTGCAGCTCCTTTGACAAGTTCTGCACCACCAACAGCATCAGCTATTTCAACAACTTCTGCATCAACAACACTAGCTCCTTCATCAACTACTGCATCAACAGACTATCCATCAAAAACTGCTGCCTTGTTAACAACACCAAGTCTGTCAGCAAGTTCTACATCAACAACACAAGCTCTTTCAACAACTGTTGTATCAACAACACTAGCCCCATCAACAAGCGCTGCACCAGCAATAGCATCTCCTTTAACAACTTTTGCATCAACAATAACTCCATCAACAAGCTCTACATCAACATTAGTTCCTTCAACAACTGCTGCAGTAAAAACAGCAGCTCCTTCAACATCAGCAACAGCAGCTCCACCAACAACTTTGGGATCAATAACACTTCCTCCTACAACAATTATTGCCTTATCAACAACAGCAGCTTCCTCAACCAGTGTAGCCTCTTCAACAACCCTAGTTCCCACAACAACAATTGCACCATCAACAATAGCTCTGTCAACAACTATGGTAACAGCACCTGCTTCACCAACAGCACATACTCTGTCAATGACTACTGCTCCATTAACACAAGCTCCATCAATAACTATATCTCCCACAACAACTGCTGCCTCATCAACAACACCAGGCCATTTAACAACAACACCCGCCCCTTCAACATCAACTCAATTAACAACCTCTGCACCAATAACACTAACTCCATCTATAACCCTAGCTTCTTCAACAACTGCTGCCCAAACGACAGTAGCATCTTCTTCAATAACTGCTGCAACAAAACCACTAGCTCTTTTAACAACTGCTGCACCAACAACAACAGCTCCTGTAACAAGTGCTGTACGAACAACAGCAGCTTCTTCAACAACTTCTGCATCTACAACTTTTGAATCAATAACACTTGCTCCTACAACAGTCACTGCCTCATCAATAAGAGCAGTTCCCTCAACAGCTGCCGTGCCAACAACAACAAGAGCTCCAACAAAAACAGTTTCACCAACAACAGCAACACCATCAGCAAATTCTGCATCAACAACACTGGCTCCTTCAACAACTATTGCACAAACAACAGCAGTGCTATCAACTACAACAGCTTCCACAACCAATGCTGCCTCATCAACAACAACAGCTCTCTCATCAACTTTGGCCCCATCAACAAAATCAGATCATTCATCAACTGGTGCAACAACAAATCTATTCCTTCAACAACACTGGTTCTGACAACAACATCTGCAACATCAACACTGGCTCTACCAACAACAACACCAGCTCTGTCAACAACACCTTTTCCAATCACAACACAAGCTCCATCAACAACTCTAGGTCCCACAACAACTGCTGCCTCATCAACAACAGCTCCGTCAACAACCTCTGCATCAACAATACTAGCTCCTTTAAAGACTGCTGCACCAACAGCAGCTACTTCAAAAACGAATGCACAAACAACAGCAGCTTCTTCAACAGCTTCTCCACCAACAACACCATCTCCATCAACAACACTAGCTCCTTCAACAACTGCTGCCCCAAGCACAGCAGCACTTTCAACTATTGCTGTATTAACACCACTTTCTCCAACAACTGCCAGCTCCACAACACTAACTCCTTCAACAGCTGTTTCACCCTCAACACCAGCTCCAATAAAAACCTTTGCACCAACAACACTAGCTCCTTCAGCAACTGCTGCCCCAACAGCAGAAACGTTATCTCTTTCAAAAACTGCTGCGCCAACAGCAGCACCAGCTCATTCAACAACTATTGCACTAACAGCAGGAGCTTCTTCAACAACACTAGATCCCACAACAACAGCTGCATCATCAGCACTATCTCTAACAACTAGGGTACCAACTTCTGCTTCAGTAACAACAACACAAGCTTCATCAACAACTCATGCTCCAATAACTACAAAAGCTCCATCAACAACTTCTTCATTAATAACACAAGGTCCTTCTACAAGTGCTGCATCATCCCCAAAACTACCTGTTCCAACAATTGCTGTACCAGCTACAACAACTTTACCAGCAACTGCTGGTCTATCAACAACAGCTCCCTCAACAAATGCTGTACGAACATTAGCACTTTCAACAAGTGTGGCACCAACAATTTTAAGAGCAGAAACACCAGCTTCTTCAACTTTTGCACTATCCATGGCTCATTCGACAACTGCTGTATCACCAATAGTGTCAGCTCATTCAACTAATTCACAGTCACTAGTTCTGTCAACAACTGCTGTACCAATAACTTTTTCAGCAACTACTGCAACTGCAACAACTCCAGGTACTTCAAAAAGTGATGCACCAACACTAGCTTTCACAGTCGCTGTTCCAATAACTTCAGGTGAGACCACCATTATGTAAAGAGGGGCTTTCATCTGTAGATACAAATTAAACAATTATTAGGGTAATGAGTGCTGATGTTTTAAGAAGAAGAAAAACACATAACTGTCTGTGTTGTACTACCCATTATGATACTTGAATTACTCTGGCCCGTCTCTGCAGAAACACAGCATCATGGAAACTATGTAGTTAATTGGTTAAAATAATAGAAGAAATACACATTTTTGTGACAAGTGGTTTAGAATCTGAATGGATAAACTTTTATCAAACTGTCCCATTTCACACACACATCATCATTCAGCTGAAATGTCATGTTGCAAATTCTGCCATATCACCAGGACACACATTATATGTTCATACAGAGAGTGAGCAAAAGAAAAGTGTTGCCCTTCAACAACGTGTTGATAGGGGAAAGCTTAACCCCTTCACACCCACAGTCAAGATATTTCGATTTTGCATTGTAATACATTGAAAAGAACTCAATAGCATATCAAAACCCAATTTTCACACCTTTTTAAAGCCAGATTAGTGTGCCCCCTTTGGAGAAAGGAAATTCACTGTGTTATCTATCTCCAGCCACTATGCAGAAAGATAGAACAAGCTGCATATAACAGCCCCTAACCTCACTGTATCAAAAAATTCAAACACATTACTGTTGTAGTACAATAGCCATGAAGAGGTTATAATACAGGGAGAGCTGTGAGGTCACTCACTGCTGTGCAGGGATACAATGCAGGGGGTTATAATGAATGGAAATCCATGTACAGTACAGATACAAAGTGTTAATGTAATTTACATATACATGCATTATGCCACATAAAGATAATATTTTCATATCATGCTGGTATCTTTTCGATGCTGCATTACTAATAATCCAATAGTGATCACTGCAAATCCCCATAAGCAGAAGATCTCGCCATTTTTAGGCATAAGGCTATCCTAAATAAAAGATAAATCCAGACAAGGTATACTTGGACAGACTAGATGGCCCGAAAGCCTCTTATCTGACGACATAATCTATAGGGGTTATTCATTCAGAGAGCAGCGAAATGTCGCTGACATTTCGGTGCTCTCTCACTCCCCCACAGTTCCCTGCACTTCAGGGAATCAAAGTTCCCGACCCTGCGGTGAATTCAGCATTTACCACAGGGTCCCCTGAATGTCACAAACACGCTGCAATCCCGCCGAACACCTGCTGAAAACCCACAGAAAACCAGCTGGAAAAACCACGCTGGAAAAAGCCGCTGATCACAGCGCAGGCCACCCATCAGAAAAAGCCAACAAGCTGACGAACGGGGTAAATAAAAAAAACAGTATGCTTGAAACGCTGTTTGCAAAAAAACTACTGAACGAAAATGCCTGGAATTTACATGTAAGGGCCTGTGAATGTTAATAAAAAGGTCTGTTACAGAAAAAAGAAAAACCGCTTTTACAAAAAAAAGTCGTAAAAAAACATTTGCCAAGTAAATGCCTTAAAGATTTTAAAAAAACTATAAATAAGGAGACTTTTTACTGCAGGTTAAAATAATAAACAAAGATATAGACGTATCTGGTCAGCGCGAACAAGATCACCAGGGATTCAGATGCTTCCCATAAATAACATCATCCACATGGATACATAAGAAGCAAAACAAAAAATAACATACATTGGTGCAGTATATCAAGTTCAATATATTTATACCAAATTGCGTATAGTTCCTCCACTCACAAATATAGAGCCCTATCATTGGCTCTGAGTGGATCAGCGCATCTGGATATTTTTCAGGACTCTTCTCAGGAAACCCACACCTTATCAAGATGATCTCTCGCCACGGTAGTATATATATATATATATATATATATATATATATATATATATATATTATATATATATATATATATGGTGAAAAGAAAATCTCCTTGTGTAGGTCCAATTTACACGGTATATAAAACGATCATACGACAATTTTTAACTCACTTTTGGTGGAGCTTATCCAAGCTCGAGGTACAGTGCCTATGGATTTGTTGTATGTGTCAATTCCAAAAAAAAACACCATGCATACAGGGACTTTATCTTGAAAAGATTTATTTAAAAGAAATATAAAACAAGATAAAATGCTGAACCGATGTCCAGAATGCTGAACCGATGTCTGGAACGCGTTTCGCCACAGTGAGCGGATTCATCAGCTGGTTTACAGGCTTGTATCCTTGTACATTTATTTATAGTCTACATTATCAAAGATAAACGACCCCACATGTCTCCAATTAATTATTGGCGTGCAGTCCGCGACTCCACTTGAAATCCTTGCGCAGGCACACTCGGGTCTTCCATGTTCCACAGAACGTTCCACCATGCATTTGTGATGTACTTCCGGTTTCTGGTTGTCCTCACATTTCCGGCATTATGCATCTGTCTTTCCCATAATAAGTTACATTTCATGTGTGGCAGCAAACAAATATGGGCAATACGTTGGACTACAAATGAAAATTGTATTGTTATTGACAACATACCAATAATTTAGTGAGTTGTCCTCTATTAAGTTGCCATGCAAGGGAGGAATGGTGTGTAATCAAAATTTCTTAAGCAAGTTTTGACAACTATAATATTTTTTATTATCTGCCAGATTCTATCCATAGAACCTATTTAATGGATTTATGTGATAATAAATACTGTGTGTTAATTATACACGATATTATAATGAATCCCTAAGTTCACAACTGCGCAATTTTTGACGCGCATAATACGTGCATTTTTTGACGCACGTATCGCACAAATGTAAAAACTGCACGAACGCGCATTGCAGCGCGTTCACATTGCGGTCTATGGTTGCGAACGTGCTGCAATATGTCCCAAAGAAGCTCCTGTACTTCTTTGGGCGTAGGACGTTTTACAGCTCGTTCATACGGGTTCATCCAGGTGTGAACGGGCCCCATTGGAAATCATGGGATTTCCGTGTTTAGGCGTTTTACAGCGCAAAGGAACGCGCTGTAAAACGTCCAGGTGTGAACGGGCCCCATAGGAAATCATGGGATTACCATGTTTAGGTGTTTTACAGCGCAAAGGAACGCGCTGTAAAACGTCCAGGTGTGAACGGGGCATAAGTGATATACCTTTAGTGTTGATATTAACCTATCTGAATATAATTTTAGTGTCAAACTATCTTTTATATATATGATTAAGAGTGTATAGTCATATTTTGACATAATATGAGGTGCTATGTGTCATATATATATATACTAGGTGTAAAGCCTGCCCAGAGGGCAGTCTATTGATAAGTGTGGTGCGTTGTGCTTGGTTCGGTGCCATTTATTGTGCTGTGTTTGGCTCTGTGCTCGGCTCTATGCCGTTTATTCTGTTGTGCTCGGCTCTGTGCCGTCTATTGTACTGTGCTCGGCTCTGTGGAGTTTATTGTGCTCGGCTCTGTGGAGTTTATTGTGCTCGGCTCTGTGGCGTTTATTCTGTTTTGCTCGGCTCTGTGCTGGGCTCTGCACATCGGCTCTGTGCTCTGCTCCGTGCCGTATATTGTGCTCTGCGCCGTTTATTGTGTTGTGCTTGGTTCTGTGCTTGGCGCCGTTTATTGTGCTGTGATTGGCTGTGCCGTTTATTGTGCTGTGCTCTGTGCCGTATATTGTGCTGTGCTCGGCGCTGTGCCGTTTATTGTGCTTGGCTCTGTGGCGTCTATTGTGCTGTGCTTGGCTCTGTGGCGTTTATTGTGCTGTGCTCTGTGGCGTTTATTGTGCTCGGCTCTGTGGCGTTTATTGTGCTCGGCTCTGTGGCGTTTATTGTGCTCGGCTCTGTGGCGTTTATTGTGCTCGGCTCTGTGGCGTTTATTGTGCTTGGCTCTGTGGCGTTTATTCTGTTGTGCTCGGCTCTGTGTCGTCTATTGTACTGTGCTCGGCTCTGTGGAGTTTATTGTGCTTGGCTCTGTGGCGTTTATTCTGTTTTGCTCGGCTCTGTGCTGGGCTCTGCACATCGGCTCTGTGCTCTGCTCCGTGCCGTATATTGTGCTCTGCTTTTTATTGTGCTCTGCGCTGTTTATTGTGTTGTGCTTTGTGCCGTTTATTGTGCTTTGCTTGGCTCTGTGGGGTTTTTTTGTGCTCGGCTCTGTGGCGTTTATTGTGCTCGACTCTGTGGCGTTTATTGTGCTCGGCTCTGTGGCGTTTATTGTGCTCGGCTCTGTGGCGTTTATTGTGCTCGGCTCTGTGGCGTTTATTGTGCTCGGCTCTGTGGCGTTTATTGTGCTCGGCTCTGTGGCGTTTATTGTGCTTGGCTCTGTGGCGTTTATTCTGTTTTGCTCGGCTCTGTGCTGGGCTCTGCACATCGGCTCTGTGCTCTGCTCCGTGCCCTGCTCCGTGCCGTATATTGTGCTCTGCTTTTTATTGTGCTCTGCGCCGTTTATTGTGTTGTGCTTGGTTCTGTGCTTGGCGCCGTTTATTGTGCTGTGATTGGCTGTGCCGTTTATTGTGCTGTGCTCTGTGCCGTATATTGTGCTGTGCTCGGCGCTGTGCCGTTTATTTGCTTGGCTCTGTGGCGTCTATTGTGCTGGGCTTGGCTCTGTGGCGTTTATTGTGCTTGGCTCTGTGGCGTTTATTCTGTTGTGCTCGGCTCTGTGCCGTCTATTGTACTGTGCTTGGCTCTGTGGCGTTTATTCTGTTTTGCTCGGCTCTGTGCTGGGCTCTGCACATCGGCTCTGTGCTCTGCTCCGTGCCGTATATTGTGCTCTGCTTTTTATTGTGCTCTGCGCCGTTTATTGTGTTGTGCTTGGTTCTGTGCTCGGCGCCGTTTATTGTGCTGTGCTTTGTGCCGTTTATTGTGCTTTGCTTGGCTCTGTGGCGTTTATTGTGCTGTGCTTGGCTCTGTGGCGTTTATTGTGCTCGGCTCTGTGGCGTTTATTGTGCTCGGCTCTGTGGCGTTTATTGTGCTCAGGCGCTGGGCTCAGGCGCTGGGCTCTGCGCTCAGGCGCTGGGCTCGGGCGCTGGGCTCTGCGCTCGGGCGCTGCGCTCAGGCGCTGGCGCTGGGCTCTGCGCTCAGGCGCTGGGCTCAGGCGCGTGGCAACCTCCGTAACAGGCTGTTGCGGTTGGATGCGCGCGCGCCACCTGCCGCAGCACGCCCAAAGCGTCCAACGGAGGTTGGATGCGCGCGCAGCAAACCTCCGTAGGACGCTTTGGGCGTGCTGCAACGGGTGGCGCGCGCGCACCCAGCTGCGCGCGCATCCAACCGCCACAGCACCCCGTGGGCTGCGCGCATGCGCAGTCCATATATATATATATAATATATATACACACACACACACTGTAACCCCATGTGGATATATATACACACACATATATGGTTGTTACAGTGTGTGTGTGTATGGCTGGCATCCAGGCTCAGGCGAGCCCCCGACTCGGCTGGGCCTCTAGGCCCAGGCCAAGCCGGGGGCTCGCCTTAGCCTGGATGCCGGCCAAGCAAGTAGCACGGCCGGCATCCAAGCTTGGGCGAGCCCCCGGCTTGGCTGGGGCCTAGAGGCCCAGCCGAGCCGTGGACTCGCCTGAGCCTGGAGGACGCCCGAGCAGGCAATTCAGCCGGCCTCCATGCTTAGGTGAGTCCCCGGCTCGGCTGGGCCTCTAAGCCCAGGCCAAGCCGGGGGCTCGCCTAAGCTTGGATACCGGCCGAGCAAGCAGGGTGGGTGTGGAGAGCACATACTCACCTACATCGGCCCTCCAGCGATGGCAGTCCCGCTTCCAGTGTCCTCTCTCTGTTGGTAACCGGTTTGACATCACAAAAGCCTTTGACCCAGGGTCAAAGGCTTTCGTGACGTCATACCGACAACCAACGGAGACAGAGGACGCTGGAAGCGGGACCGCCATCACTGGAGGAGCTAAGGGCCGATGTAGGTGAGTATGTGTAGGCAACATCCTCCTACATTGGCCCTGAGCTCCAGCGGTGACCGTCCTCCGGCTGTCGCTGGCTGCTCGGCCGGCCTCTAGGCTTAGGCGAGTCCCCGGCTCGGCTGGGCCTGTAGGCCCGAGCCAAGCCGGGGGCTCGCCTGAGCCTGGAGGCCGGCCTAGCAGCCAGCGACAGCCGGAGGAAGTCACCGCTGGAGCTCAGGGCCAATGTAGGGGAGTATGTTTTGGCAACTTCGGCCCTGAGCTCCAGCGGTGACCGTCCTCCGGCTGTCGCAGGCTGCTCGGCCGGCCTCCAGGCTCAGGCGAGCCCCCGGCTTGGCTTGGGCCTACAGGCCCAGCCGAGCCGGGGGCTCGCCTAAGCCTGGAGGCCGGCCGAGCTGCCTGCGACAGCCACCGCTGGAGCTCCGGGCCAATGTAGGGGGATGTTGCCTACACATACTCACCGACATCGGCCCTTAGCTCCTCCAGCGATGGCGGTCCCGCTTCCTCTCTCTCTTCGTTGGTCGCCGGCATGATGTAACGAAAGCCTTTGACCCCGGCATTTTGACCCGGGGTCAAAGCTTTCGTGACGTCATACCGGCGACCAACGGAGACAGAGAGGACGCTTGAAGCGGGACCGCCATCGCTGGAGGAGCTAAGGGCCGATGTCGGTGAGTATGTGTGGACCGGTGGAGGACTCGAGGCCGATGTAGGTGAGTATATGCTCTCCACACCCACCCTGCTTGCTCGGCCAGTTACCAAGCTTAGGTGAGCCCCCGGCTTGGCTTGGGCCTAGAGGACCTGTCGAGCCGGGGACTTGCCTGAGCATGGAGGCCGGTCAAGTTGCATGCTCGGGCGTCCTCCAGGCTCAAGCGAGTCCCCGGCTAGGCTGGGCCTCTAGGCCAACGCCAAGCCGGGGGCTCGCCTAAGCTTGGATACCGGCCGAGCAAGCAGGGTGGGTGTGGAGAGCGCATACTCACCTACATTAGCCCTGAGCTCCAGCGGTGACTGTCCTCCGGCTGTCGCAGGCTGCTCGGCCGGCCTCCAGGCTCAGGCGACCCCCCGGCTTGGCTTGGGCCTACAGGCCCAGCCGAGCCGGGGGCTCGCCTAAGCCTGGAGGCCGGCCGAGCTGCCTGCGACAGCCACCGCTGGAGCTCCGGGCCAATGTAGGGGGATGTTGCCTACACATACTCACTGACATCGGCCCTTAGCTCCTCCAGCGATGGCGGTCCCGCTTCCAGCGTCCTCTCTCTCTTCGTTGGTCGCCGGCATGATGTAACGAAAGCCTTTGACCCCGGCATTTTGACCCGGGGTCAAAGGCTTTCGTGACGTCATACCGGCGACCAACGGAGACAGAGAGGACGCTGGAAGCGGGACCGCCATCGCTGGAGGAGCTAAGGGCCGATGTCGGTGAGTATGTGTAGGCAACATCCTCTTACATTGGCCCGGAGCTCCATCGGTGGCTGTCCTCCGGCTGTCGCTGGCTGCTCGGCCGGCCTCTAGGCCTGGAGGCCGGCCTAGCAGCCAGCGACAGCCGGAGGAAGTCACCGCTGGAGCTCAGGGCCGATTTAGGGGAGTATGTTTTGGGAACTTCGGCCCTGAGCTCCAGCGGTGACCGTCCTCTGGCTGTCGCTGGCTGCTCGGCCGGCCTCTAGGCTTAGGCGAGTCCCCGGCTCGGCTGGGTCTGTAGGCCCAAGCCAAGCCGGGGGCTCGCCTGAGCCTGGAGGCCGGCCTAGCAGCCTGCTCGGCCGGAGGAGGTCACCGCTGGAGCTCAGGGCCGATTTAGGGGAGTATGTTTTGGGAACTTCGGCCCGGAGCTCCAGCGGTGACCGTCCTCCGGCTGTCGCTGGCTGCTCGGCCGGCCTCTAGGCTTAGGCGAGTCCCCGGCTCGGCTGGGCCTGTAGGCCCAAACCAAGCCGGGGGCTCGCCTGAGCCTGGATGCCCGCCGAGCAGGCCGCGACAGCCGGAGGAGGTCACCGCTGGAGGATCGGGGCTTGCGGCGTCTAAACAAACGGGTAGCTGCGCGCAGCTCGTGCCGATTTTTTATTTTTTTTCGCAGGCGGCCGGCACGCGCAGCTACCTGCTTGTTTTAACGGCCACTTTCAAATGTCCGTCGCACATGCGCAGACCGCTTTTGGCGACGGACACTTGAAGGCTTACTCTTTTATAGTATAGATATATAAAACACGAGTATAGCAGTACGTAGTGATACCTTTTTTTGGACTAATGTTACATTTAAAAAACGAGCTTTCGAGAGGATTCCTCTCTTCCTCAGGTTTGGATGCTTACTGATCAGTTCCTAGAATCGAACATTAGGACATTAAGGGTCACATGGGTGGGGGGATTAGATGTCGTAAAAAGTGAGTTTTTAGTGAGTCAAATGGTATGTTCAAAATAGGAAAATAAACGCATGAGGGATCTTGGGCCCATAATAAAACAACAGAAATAAGATCATACCACCTAGAATGAGAAAAGGAGAAAAAAAATAAAGGAAAACGAAAAAAAACAAAAACACAAAACAGTGAAAGCTGAAGGAGACATGAAAAAAAAAAAGGAAACCAAGAAACAAAACATCCGCCAGAATTTAGAAAGTTATGTGACGTATATATATATATATATATATATATATATACAGTTGTGTTCAAAATTATTCAACCACCACTGAAATTGCGTGTTTTGGCCAGTTTGACATTGATTTTGATCATTCAGTCATCTTGCTTACAATTAAATCAAAGAGGCACGTGTAGGTCAGACAAATATAACATAACATTTATAATGAAATAACCACAAATGTCTTTTCTGTGCTCACATCATTATCAGTTTTATTCAACCCCCAAGTGACATTCAATCTTAGTACTTAGTACAACATCCTTTTACAGTTATAACAGCTTTTAAACGTGAAGCATAGCTTGACACAAGTGTCTTGCAGCGATCTACGGGTATCTTCGCCCATTCGTCACGGGCAAAAGCCTCCAGTTCAGTCACATTCTTAGGCTTGCGCACTGCAACTGCTTTCTTTAAGTCCCACCAGAGGTTCTCAATCGGATTTAAGTCAGGTGACTGCGATGGCCACTCCAAAATGTTCCAGCCTTTAATCTGCAACCATGCTCTAGTGGACTTGGAGGTATGCTTGGGATCATTGTCCTGTTGAAAGGTCCAACGTCTCCCAAGCCTCAGGTTTGTGACGGACTGCATCACATTGTCATCCAATATCTCCTGGTACTGAAGAGAATTCATGGTACCTTGCACATGCTGAAGCTTCCCTGTACCTGCAGAAGCAAAACAGCCCCAAAGCATGATTGACCCCCCGCCATGCTTCACAGTAGGCAAGGTGTTCTTTTCTTCATAGGCCTTGTTCTCCTCCTCCAAACATAGCGTTGATCCATGGGCCCAAACAGTTCTAATTTTGTTTCATCAGTCCACAGAACACTATCCCAAAACTTCTGTGGTTTGTCCACATGACTTTTGGCATACTGCTGTCGACTCTTCTTATTCTTTGGAGACAGCAAGGGGGTGCGCCTGGGAGTTCTGGCATGGAGGCCTTCATTACGCAGTGTGCGCCGTATTGTCTGAGCTGAAACTTCAGTACCCACATCTGACAAATCTTTTCTCAGTTCCTCAGCAGTCACACGGGGACTTTTCTCCACTCTACGCTTCAGGTAGCGCACAGCAGTCGAAGTCAGCATCTTCTTTCTGCCACGACCAGGTAGCATTTCAACAGTGCCCTTTGCCTTGAATTTGCGAATGATGCTTCCTATGGTCTCAATTGGTATGTTTAACATCTTTGCAATCTTCTTATAGCCATTTCCCTTCCTGTGAAGAGTAATCACCTCTTCTCTTGTCTTCCTGGACCATTCTCTTGACTTCACCATGTTTGTAACCACACCAGTAAATGTCTAGAAGGAGCTGAGTATCACAGTCATTTTAAAGCTGCCTAATTGGTGCTTATTATGCTTTATTGCTGCTCCGTGACATCCACTGGTGTTTTCAATACCTGATTGAAAACACTTGAATGAACCTCTGTTCTTCAGAGTGGTAGTCTTTAAGGGGTTGAATAATTGTGTCAATGAAGAATTCACAAAAGAAACATTTACTACTGTATTACAAAACCAATTGAGGTCATTTTAGTTGCATATGGTTCTTTAAAAAGTCCTTGTAGGATTTCATTCTGAATACAATTACAAATGTACACTAAATTCCCTAAAACCCTTTACAGCATTGGGGGTTGAATAATTTTGAACACAACTGTATATATGAGAGAGAGCGAGTTTATGTTCCATATACAATAGGCCATATATTAATAGACATAAATTACTATATACAGTCATGGCCGAAATTGTTGGCACCCCAGACATTTTTCCAGAAAATCAAGTATTTATCACAGAAAAGTATTGCAGTAACACATGTTTTGCTATACACATGTTTATTCCCTTTGTGTGTATTGGAACAAAACAAAAAAGGGAGGAAAAAAGTTAATTGGACATAATGTCACACAAAACGCCAAAAATGGGCTGGACAAAATTCCTGGCACCCTTAACTTAATATTTGGTTGCACACCCTTTGGAAAAAATAACTGAAATCAGTCGCTTCCTATAACCATCAATAAGCTTCTTACACCTCTCACCCGGAATTTTGGACCACTCTTCTTTTGCAAACTGCTCCAGGTCTCTCTTATTGGAAGGGCACCTTTTCCCAACAGCAATTTTAAGATCTCTCCACAGGTGTTCAATGGGATTTAGTTCTGGACTCATTGCTGGCCACTTCAGAACTCTCCAGCGCTTTGTTGCCATCCATTTCTGGTTGCTTTTTGACCTATGTTTGGGGTCATTGTCCTGCTGGAAGACCCAAGATCTCGGACGCAAACCCAACTTTCTGACACTGGGCTCTACAGTGTGACCCAAAATCCTTTGGTAATCCTCAGATTTCATGATGCCTTGCACACATTCAAGGCACCCAGTGCCAGAGGCAGCAAAACAACCCCAAAACATCATTGAACCTCCACCATATTTCTCTGTAGGTACTGTGTTCTTTTCTTTGTAGGCCACATTCCGTTTTCGGTAAACAGTAGAATGAGGTGCTTTACCAAAAAGCTCTATGTTGGTCTCATCTGTCCACAAGACGTTTTCCCAGAAGGATTTTGTCTTACTCAAGTACATTTTGGCAAACTGTAGTCTTGCATTTTTATGTCTCTGTGTCAGCAGTGGGGTCCTACTGGGTCTCCTGCCATAGCGTTTCATTTCATTTAAATTTTCGACAGATAGGGAGCATCGGTGTCAGCGCGAACTGAGTCTGCAGGACAGCTTGAATTTCTTTGGAACTTGTTTGAGACTGCTTATCCACCATCCGGACTATCCTGCGTTGCAACCTTTCATCAATTTTTCTCTTCCGTCCACGCGCAGAGAGATTAGCTACAGTGCCATGGGTTGCAAACTTCTTGATAATGTTGCGCACTGTGGACAAAGGCAAATCTAGATCTCTGGAGATGGACTTGTAACCTTGAGATTGTTGATATTTTTCTACAATTTTGGTTCTCAAGTCCTCAGACACTTCTCTTATCCTCTTTCTGTTGTCCATGCTTAGTGTGGCGCACACAGACACACAATGCAAAGACTAACAGGGTTATCCAAAGAGATTCGAAAAGTCACCGCACGTTCGGTGACTTTTCGTTCTCTTCAATTCGGTTCCTTTTGCCGATTGCATTTCGGTGACCCTGCGGTGTATTCAGCAAGCACCACAGGGTCCCCGAATTGCAGGGAAAAGCTGCCGAAAACCTGACGAAAACTAACCGAATGCACGCTGAAAACAAGCAAAAACATCTGGATTAACCTTCGAAGAAGCCGAACAGGAGCCGAATCACACAGAGCCGAAGCAGCTGTGACGTAGAGGAGGCAGTGAATAAATTAGCAAAACCATTTGTATGAATCTGGGAAAATGAAACGCTGTTTGCAAATAAACTACTAAGCGAAAATGTCTGAAATTTTCACAGGAGGTCCAGGGAATGATAATAAAGAGGGCTGTTACAAAAAAAAATAAGTAAACTGAAAAAAAATCAAAAAAAAAATCGGACTTTTAACCCTTTCGCTGCTGAGGCTTTTCCCGCCCCTGTGCTGAGGTCATTTTTTACCTGTTTTGCGCATCATGTTTAAACCTGTTTTGAAGGCTTATTTTAGTATATGACATCGACATATTATATATCGTTCTTTCCGTCAGACTCGGTAGATTCATAATATGTCATTATTATATGTATACGTTATGTCATGTTTGTATATTATAACAAAAAATGCAATAAAATATGTATTTTCAATAATTTACAGCGTGTAAAGTGTTTTTTTCCACATTTTAACATGCGAGCAATTGCGGTTATATTTTGTATGGGGTGCGCTTGTTAAAAAAATTAGAGATGGGGTCTCGTTACATTTTTTTTTGGGGAAAATGACACCATTTTTAACAAACGCACCGCATACAAAAATCGTTAATGCAGCATCATTGTTCACATTATAATTGAAATGGGAACAATATTGCTGCATTAACAAAACAAAAAAAAAAAAAAAAAAGTGTTTATTTATTTTATTTTTTTTTTTTTTTTATTTTTTTTTTTTTTATTATTTTTTTTTTTTTTTTTTACATTTTTTTTTACTTTCATGTTTGGTATCGTTGGAACGGCCATGCTCTGGCCGATCCAACGATATCAAAATTTAACCCCTAACTGCCACGGATCGGGAGATAGGGAGTTCATTGGAACTCCCTATCTCCACAGTTCGTGGCAGTTAGGGGTTAATGCTAGGACTGGCGTCATCGTGCTGCGCACCATGACGCCAGTCCTCTGGGGGAGTTCCCGGAAGCTTGGCCGACATCCAAGATGTCGGCCAGCTCCCGGGAAGGATCGCAAATCGGCGCTTTTCAGCGCCGATTTGCGATCCAGCTCCCCAGGGGTTAATGCCAGGCATCATTTGGAAGGGCAGGCTGTGCCCTTCCAAATGATGCCTGGGTTAAGCCCCTGTGAGCCGCCGATCGGGAGGGAGAGAGGTCCGAAGGACCTCCCCCCCCTCCCTTTCAGGCGCCTCCTCCGCACATGCGGGGGGCGCCTGAATTATGTCATCGCGGGGCGCGATGACACATAATAATGGCGGCCACTGCTCCGGATGCCGGGCTGACATCCAGGATGTCAGCCCGCACCGGAGGGGCCAGCGATCGGCCGGAACCCGGCCGAACGCTGACCCCAATGCGAGGACGCGCTCAGCGCGTCCTCCGCATACCAGGGGCAATGCTGAGGACGCGCTGAGCGCGTCCTTAGCATTGAAGTGGTTAAAAAAAAATAAAAAAAAACGAAAAATGCTTAAAGTATCCTAAAAAATATATAAATAAAGAGACTTTTTGCTGCAGAATTTTACAATGAACGGTTTATTAGATATTGAATTAAAACGGGAATATTTTTAACATTGAAGCCTATGGGATTCTCCTGAATAAACCTGTCGAATGAAACCACCGAATGGCAGGACATTAGGGGAACCTTTCACTGCTGGTTTGTGTTCTCTGAATAGCCGAAGCAGTGCTTTTTCATGGGGATTTCACTGCCCTCGAACAGGGACCGAACAGGCACCGTATGTTCAGGCAATTCGCCAGGATTTGGCGAATTGCCTGCTCTCTGGATAGCCGAATGGTCAGGAAAGGTAACCGAACACTGATTTTCAGCGTTCGGTTACCTTTCTCAAGCAATTCGGATCTCTTTGGATAACCCTGTAAGTGAACGTCTCTCCTTTTTATCTGCTTTCAGGTGTTATTTTTATATTGCCCACACCTGTTACTTGCCCCACATGAGTTTACAGGAGCATTATATGATTGAAACAATCTTATTTATCCACAATTTCGAAAGGGTGCCAAGAATTTTGTCCAGTCCATTTTTTTAGTTTCGTGTGACATTATGTCCAATTTGCTTTTTTTCCTCCCTTTTTTTGCTTTGTTCCAATACACACAAAGGGAATAAACATGTGTATAGCAAAACATGTGTTACTGCAATACTTTTCTGTGATAAATACTTGATTTTCTGGAAACATTTCTGGGGTGCCAATAATTTCGGCCATATATATAGCAGTATGGTAGTGAAATAGTGATAATAAGTATATGTCTAATGACTTATAAATATAGTGTAAAATATAGCTTTCAATATGAGGTCTACATTATATAACTATATATTAATGAATATAAATTGCTCGTGACCATATGTATGGTATGTGTCATAAGTGATAATTGATAATACATTTATATCTATGGATTTGAATTGTAACATGTGTGATATATATATTTTTTTATACATCTATAATATAATTGAGTAAGGCTTGGCATGTCCGTCGCCAAGCCTTACTCTGCGCATGTGCGCGCAACCAGCGGCGTTGGTTGCGCGCGCATGCAACCGCCGCGGCACGAGCCGGCTGTGCGCTCGCCGCAGCGGTTACAAGATGCACACAGCAGCCGGGTAGAGGCTGCGCTCGCAGCCTCTACCCGGCTGCCGCGCTCATCCAACCCCCAAGCGGCGAAGGGAAAGTTCCCTCCATTGCGAACCAAATTTCCACCATTTTATTCAGTAAAGCTCAGAGTTTAGAAATTTTCACCATGTGGTAAAAGCTGGTATTATGCACCCATGCATGGAGCTGCTGTTGCAGGTTTTTGAATGTGTTTGCCTGGAGTGCTCTCTCCGTGGTTTTGTCTTGTATTTTATTTTTGAGACGCACCCGCACTGAATGCTTAGTTAAGGTTGAGTGCAACCCCCCCATGTGTTTTCCCCATGTGTTTTATATATATATATATATATACCAGACTGGGTCCCTGCGACTCCTTTTAGAACTTCAAGTGGGTTCAGGTTAGCAAACCACAGTGCACGCTTCCAAAAAAATCTGTATACTCAACGTAGTGGATGCTGCACACGTGTAGATTTAAAACAATAAGTTTTATTGAAGCATATTTAAAATGAAACCGACGTTTCGGCTCTGGCACGAGCCATTTTCAAGGTTACATACCAAGGCAATAGCCACATATAAATACAAAAAGCTAAAACACTCACCATTGCGCTTGATCGAAGTTCACATACTGTAGCATCTCATATTATGTAAAAATATGACTATACACTCTCAATCATATATATAAGATAGTATGACACTAAAATTATTTTCAGATAGGTTTATATCAACACTAAAAGCATATCACTTAGGGATTCATTATAATATTGTGTATAATGGACACACAGTATTTATTATCACATAAATCCATTAAATAGGTTCTATGGATAGAACCTGGCAGATAAGCAAGTTTTGACAGCTATAATATTTTTTATTAAGAAATTTTGATTAAACAACACTCCTCCCTGGTATGGCAACTTAATAGAGGACAACTTGCTAACTTATTGGTATGTTGTCAATAATAATTTATTATTAAATAAATAAATTTTCATCTGTAGTCCATCGTATTGCCCATATTTGTTTGCGGCCACACATGAAAGGTAACTTATTATGGGAAAGACAGATGCGTAATGTCGAAAATGTGAGGACAACCAGAAACCGGAAGTTCATCACAAATACATGGTGGAACGCTCCGTGGAACGCAGAAGACCCGAGTGCGCCTGCGCAAGATGGCGGCGCCCGCACTACATGCTAGGATTTCAAGGGGAGTCGCGGATCGCACACCGAAAATTAATTGGAGACATGTTGGAACATTTATCTTTGATTATGTAGACTATAAATAAATGTGCAAAGGATACAAGCCTGTAAATCAGCTGATGAAGCCGCTCACTGCGGCGAAACGCGTTCTGGATATTGGTTCAGCATTCTGGACATCGGTTCAGCATTTTATCAAGTTTTATATTTCTTTTAAATAAATTTATTTCAAGATAAAGTCCCTGCACGCATGGCGTTTTTTGGGGATTTGACCCATACAACAAATCCATAGGCGCTGTACCTCGAGCATGGATAAGCTCCACCAAAAGTGAGTTTAAAATTGTCGTATAATCGTTCTACTGTATATACAGTGTAAATTGGACCTACACAAGGAGATTTTCTTTTCACCTTCCATATATATATATATATATATATAATATATATATATATATATTACCATGACGAGAGATCATCTTGATAAGGTGTGGGTTACCTGAGAAGAGTCCTGAAGCATACCCAGATGTGCTGATCCACTCAGAGCCAGTGATAGGGCTCCATATTTGTGAGTGGAAGAAGTATACGCAATTTGGTATAAATATATTGAACGTGATATACTGTAAAGTATGTAAAGTGATTTTGCAGAAGCAAAATCCCTTACCACTAGGCTTTGAAAGTCGTTATTCATTACTGCAGGGCTTGACAAATTTGCTTTGAATCTAGCAGCCAGCTACAAAAGCTAGGATCCCGGTTTTTCTTCACACTAACAAAGCTTTACTTTCAACAACTAACGATACACTGATACCATTTTTTTAAGACCGAGTACAAGTACCGATACTCTCTTTTTCCAGGTACTCACCGATACTTTTTTTAATGTCATATGACCACTTCCAATATATAATTTAGGATTTTGCTGAAAGTCTGTCCAATTTATGATAATATTGAAATGTAATGGCAGATACCACATTTACCCACTGCAAACCCTGCCACACACAGTAACACACCAGACCTCAGATACATGTATACCGAGACACATCATATCTCAGATACAGAGCACTGGTGAGACCTCACTTGGAGTACTGTGTGCAGTACTGGAGACCGTATCTCCAGAAGGATATAGACATCTTAGAGAGAGTTCAGAGAAGGGCTACTAAAATGGTGTACGGCTTGAAGGAGAAAAGTTACCAGGAAAGGCTTAATGATCTTAACATGTACAGCTTGGAAAAAAGACGAGACAGAGCAGATATGATAGAAACATTTAAATACATAAAGGGAATCCACAAGGTAGAGGATGGGAGTATATTTAAACGGAAACAAAGTAGCAAAACAAGAGGACATAGTCTTAGATTAGAGGGGCAAAGGTTTAAAAGTAACATCAGGAAGCATTATTTTACTGAGAGGGTGGTGGATACATGGAACAGCCTTCCAGTTGAAGTGGTAGAGGCCAAAACAGTAATTGAATTTAAGCAAGCATGGGATAGGCATAAGGCTATCCTAAACAAAAGATAAATCCAGGTAAAGTATCCATGTAATTGGGCAGACTAGATGGGCCGAAAGGTTCTTATCTGCCGACATTTTTCTATGTTTCTATGTACACCCATGCAAACCATACCTCAGATACATGTATACCCAGGCACATCAAACTTCAGATACATATATATCTAGACAAATCATACATATACATCTATCTGGGTATACATGTATACCCAGACAAATCATACCTCAGATACATGTATATCCAGGCACATCAGACCTCAGATACATGTATATCCAGACAAATCAGACCTCAGATACATGTATACCCAGGCACATCAGAACTCGGATACGAATATTCACATTCTAGTCCTCAGACACAGACATAGGGTGACTGGCAGAATGCACTAACAGCATTCTGCCAGGCCCTCTGGCTGGTGCTGCATTCCTGCAAGTGGGCACCCGCAAGGTTGCCCCACTGGAACCGCGCTCTCGCGAGGGCACTGCTGGAGGACCAGCGAGCGGCCACCTTACAACCTTTCTCGGCAACCACTCGCTGAAACAGGGTGCCTGCCAGATGGACCTGGCAGAATGCTGCTAGTGCATTATTGCAGTCAGGGCCGGCCCAAGACATTGTGCTGCCTGGAGCGAAGGATGAAATGCTGCCCCCCAAAAAAAACACGCAGTGTGTATGAGCATATCACAGTGCGCCACAGCAATAAAATTCAAACACTCATACACACCGTACATTAGAATTTTCTTGCTGTGGAACTCTGTGATACAGTAATATGAGGTGTATATAACTGAGCCCAGCATCACATACCCAGCAGTGCCCAGCGTCACATACCCAGCAGTGCCCAGCTTCACATACCCAGCAGTGCCCCGCATCACATACCCAGCAGTGCCAAGCATCACATACCCAGCAGTGCCCAGTGTCACATCCCCAGCAGTGCCAAGCGTCACATACCCAGCAGTGCCCAGTGTCACATACCCAGCACTGCCCAGCATCACATACCCAGCAGTGCCCACACATGGGTATATTGCCCCAGCTCACACATGGATAGATTTGCCCCCAGGCTCACTCATGGATATTTGCCCCCAGGCTCACACATGGATATGTCTGCCCCCAGGCTCACACATGGATATATTTGCCCCCAGGCTCACTCATGGATATATTTGCCCCCAGGCTCATTCATGGATATATTTGCCCCTAGACTCACACATTGATATATTTTCCCCCAGGCTCACACATGGATATATTTGCCCCCAGGCTCACACATGGATATATTTGCCCCAGGCTCACACATTGATATATTTGCCCCCAGACTTACACATTGATATATTTGCCCCCGGGCTCACTCATGGAAATATTTGCCCCCAGGCTCACACATGGAAATATTTGCCCCAGGCTCACTCATGGAAATATTTGCCCCAGACTCACACATGGAAATATTTGCCCCCAGACTCACACATGGAAATATTTGCCCCCAGGATCACACATGGAAATATTCGCCCCCAGGATCACACATTGAAATATTTGCCCCCAGGCTCACACATTGATATATTTGCCCCCAGGCTCACTCATGGAAATATTTGCCCCCAGACTCACACATGGATATATTTGCCCCCAGGCTCACTCATGGATATGTTTTCCCCCAGGCTCACTCATGCATATATTTGCCCCCAGACTCACACATGGATATATTTGCCCCCAGGCTCACTCATGGATATATTTGCCCCCAGACTCGCACATGGATATATTTGCCCCCAGGCTCACTCATGGATATATTTGCCC
Organism: Leptobrachium leishanense; assembly: GCA_009667805.1. Lineage (NCBI taxonomy): Eukaryota > Metazoa > Chordata > Amphibia > Anura > Megophryidae > Leptobrachium > Leptobrachium leishanense. The sequence goes on along the minus strand of CM019063.1, from coordinate 350,961,463 downwards.
CCAGACTCACTCATGGATATATTTGCCCCAGGCTCACTCATTGATATATTTGCCCCCAGGCTCACACATGGAAATATTTGCCCCATACTCACACATGGAAATATTTGCCCCCAGACTCACACATGGAAATATTTGCCCCCAGACTCACTCATGGATATCTGCCCCCAGGCTCACACATGGATATATTTGCCCCCAGGCTCACACATGTAAATATTTGCCACCAGACTCACACATGGAAATATTTGCCCCCAGGCTCACACATGGAAATATTTGCCCCCAGGCTCACACATGGATATATTTTTTCCCCAGACTCACACATGGAAATATTTGCCCCCAGGCTAACACATGGAAATATTTGCCCCCAGACTCACTCATGGATATATTTGCCCCAGGCTCACCTCTGCCAGGCCCAGGCTCCGACGGGCAGATCCTGCGGCCGCCGCGTTCCTTCCTTCAACGAGCGGCAGCCTCGTGAGTATCTGCCGCTCGCCTGGGTTCCACCTTCCAGCCTGCCGCGATATAGTGAGATCACGTGATCTCGATCGCGGCAGGCTGGCAGCTGGATCTCAGGCGAGCGGCAGATACTCATGCGGCTGCTGCTCGTTGAAGGAACGAACGCGGCGGCCGCACGATCTGCCACCGCCGCAAAAAAGAAATAGTGCAGAGAGCAGCAGCGGTGCCAGGGGCTGAAATTTGCCGCCCCCCAATTTCTGCCACCTGGCGCCGCTGCTCCGCTCTGCACCATTGTTGGGCCAGCCCTGATTCCAGTCCCCACATACCGCCCGGCAAGACAACCCAGTGCTGGCTTCTGCTGTAGGTATCGGGCGGATATGTATCCAAACCCTAGCGCCAGGGCAACATTTCTAGTTTCCATGTTGACCTGGCACCCGGGTCTTGTCAAGCTCTACATTGCTGAATATCGAATAGTACAAACAAAGAACAAGCAAGGTTGGAGTAGCTCATTCTTCATCAGCCAGCTGCAAACTAATGGCTCCTCTATAAAATGTTAGAGCCGTTCATGTACAGTAAGGAGCCAGGAAGTCTGAGATTCTCAGATGGAATAGGACGTGTTAAAATTCAGCTAAGCACTCAGACCAAATAAAGAAAAAAATAAAGTTCAATGACATGATATAATAAAGAAAGGAACAGTAAGATATGAAAAAAAATATAGAAAAATTTAAATAAACTCCCAATGAAGAACAAGTCAAGTATCTTCATCTAGAGTGAGGAATGAACTGGAACCAAGGATCAGATCCCAATGGAACCACGATTGAGCAACCATATCACCACCAGTTCTTGTTAAAGGCAAGCAGAAATGCAAAAGTCTGAACATCTCTCTAGTGGAAACCTGTTCCAAAAGTTACTTTGTATTTAACAGTCAGTGCTTCACTTTAGCAGACAGGGGGTATCCAGCATATATGCAGACATTCTATTGATCCCCTAATGCTTGTCTCAAAAAAAGTCCTTGTATTATGCACAGGATTCTAATTAAGCTTCTAATTAAGCTGGAGAATTATCCTTCCTCTTTACCAAGAAATTCATGTTTGTGAAAAATATTCACCAATTACTTAATTTCTTACTTGTCCACATATGTATTTACAGTGACAGAGTCAATTATTAATCCAGTTACAGCAAATCCGAATAACCAGGCTCCTGTAAACACAACCGTAAAACTGACTACACAATCCTCCACAGGTGAGTCTCTATAACAAGGTATTGTTTTATATAAAAAAGGAAAAACAGAGGAGAATTGAGGCCAATAGGTACTAGAAGTAGGGATTAAACCCTCAAGAGTATATACTTGCCCCCAGACTCACTCATGGATATATTTGCCCCAGGCTCACACATGGATATGGAATACGTAACTGGCGGCGCGATGGAAGTCGCTTATGGATCGTATGGTGATTCTCTTTCACTTGTAGATTGTATGCTGGTTATCTTTAGAAATGCCGTCCACATGTAACATGAAAGACAATGAAGGGTACAATAGTGCAGAGCGGTAACAATTGTGAATGATAGACATGCGATACTGTTCCCACTCACAAAGAAAGAGCCCCAACACTGGCTCTGAGCGGGTCAACACATTCAGTCACAGATGTCTGTATCGCTGGGAACGACCCACAACTTTCCAAGATGTCAATCTTCTTATGGTGCCCATACATATGGAAACATGGAATAAAGGAAAACTTTCCTGTATAGGACTGTTGGAAATGTAGTATAAAAATACACAGAGGTATCGCACTCACGTGTGATGGAGCTTATAACCAAGCTCTAGGATCAAGCGCCTGTGGACTTATTTGACGGTAAAGCCCATGGAAAACCTCTTGTATTCAGCAACACACCGGGGAATGGTGCAGATAAATAAAAATTTATTAGAACATAAAAACAAATAAAATGGATTAACCTGGCTCAGCCAGTGTACCAAAACGCGTTTCGCCGCGTAACGCAGCTTCCTCAGTCGGTTTACAGTTGATATGACAGGTTACAATTTATACCTTTCAAGTCCTGTACTAAAAATGTCCCCAGGTGTTGCTTATTGAACCGGCGTGCGGTTCACGCCTCGAAGATGTTAAGGTCGGGTATTCTCCGCGGGTCCGCCATTTTGCACCTGCGCAATGCGAGCGCTTGCGTTCCAGAATGGATGTCGGCCATCTTGCGCATGCGTATTGCCTATTTCTTCTCTCCGGTCGACCTATGTGCGCCAGAATGTGTGTCTCTCATCCCGAGTGGCCAAAAAAGCGGAATAGAGACCGCAGCAATGTTGGGGCCAGACATTGACATCCCCAAAGGCTTTTGCCCATATCCTTTACCGAAAAAACAGATAGAATATACATAAATTATAAAAAACAGCTGTGTTGCCATACCCAGGATATAAATAGGTGCTGCGAAACCCCTTATGTTCCACATTTTTGGACCTCATAATGCAAAAAAATCAAATGGTAGTGCAAGTGTATACAGTGATCATGTACATTATTGACTGGAATTAAATATATAAATATATATATTGCTCAACTATATGGTTATAAGCTCCATCACACGTGAGTGCGATACCTCTGTGTATTTTTATACTACATTTCCAACAGTCCTATACAGGAAAGTTTTCCTTTATTCCATGTTTCCATATGTATGGGCACCATAAGAAGATCGACATCTTGGAAAGTTGTGGGTCGTTCCCGGCGATACAGACATCTGTGACTGAATGTGTTGACCCGCTCAGAGCCAGTGTTGGGGCTCTTTCTTTGTGAGTGGGAACAGTATCGCATGTCTATCATTCACAATTGTTACCGCTCTGCACTATTGTACCCTTCATTGTCTTTCATGTTACATGTGGACGGCATTTCTAAAGATAACCAGCATACGATCTACAAGTGAAAGAGAATCACCATACGATCCATAAGCAACTTCCATCGCACCGCCAGTTACGTATTCCATAATTCCTTTTCACTGGTTTGGGGGAAACCACTGATTGCTGGCTGGCTTTGGATAGTTGGTGACGGCACAGGCAGGGGCGCCTACCACTTTGCTTGTTATCACACATGGATATATTTGCCCCCAGACTCACACATGGATATATTTGCCCCCAGGCTCACTCATAGTTATATTTGCCCCAGACTCACCTCTGCCAGGCCCAGGCTCCGACGGACAGAACCTGCGGCCGCCGCGTTCCTTCCTTCAATGAGCGGCAGCCTCGTGAGTATCTGCCGCTCGCCTGGGATCCACCTTCCAGCCTGCCATGAGATCACGTGATCTCGATCGCGGCAGGCTGGCGGATGGATCTCAGGCGAGCAGCAGATACTCATGCGGCTGCCGCTCGTTGAAGGAACGAACGCGGCGGCCGCACGATCTGCCACCGCCGCAAAAAAAAAATAGTGCAGAGAGCAGCAGCGGTGCCTGGGGCTGAAAGTTGCCACCCCCGAATTTCTGCCACCTGGCAATGCTGCTCCGATCTGCACCATTGTCGGGCCGGCCCTGATTCCAGTCCCCACATACCGCCCGGCAAGACAACCCAGTGCTGGCTTCTGCTGTAGGTATCGGGCGGATATGTATCCAAACCCTAGCGCCAGGGCAACATTTCTAGTCTCCATGTTGACCTGGCACCCGGGTCTTGTCAAGCCCTACATTGCTGAATATCGAATAGTACAAACAAAGAACAAGCAAGGTTGGAATAGCTCATTCTTCATCAGCCAGCTGCAAACTAATGGCTCCTCTATAAAATGTTAGAGCCGTTCATGTACAGTAAGGAGCCAGGAAGTCTGAGATTCTCAGATGGAATAGGACGTGTTAAAATTCAGCTAAGCACTCAGACCAAATAAAGAAAAAAAATAAAGTTCAATGACATGATATAATAAAGAAAGGAACAGTAAGATATGAAAAAAAATATAGAAAAATTTAAATAAACTCCCAATGAAGAACAAGTCAAGTATCTTCATCTAGAGTGAGGAATGAACTGGAACCAAGGATCAGATCCCAATGGAACCATGATTGAGCAACCACATCACCACCAGTTCTTGTTAAAGGCAAGCAGAAATGCAAAAGTCTGAACATCTCACTAGTGGAAACCTGTTCCAAAAGTTACTTTGTATTTAACAGTCAGTGCTTCACTTTAGCAGACAGGGGGTATCCAGCATATATGCAGATATTCTATTGATCCCCTAATGCTTGTCTCAAAAAAAGTCCTTGTATTAAGCTTAATCCTTGTATTAAGCTTAATTAATTAAGCTTCTAATTAAGCTGGAGAATTATCCTTCCTCTTTACCAAGAAATGCATGTTTGTGAGAAATATTCACCAATTACTTAATTTCTTACTTGTCCACATATGTATTTGCAGTGACAGAGTCATTTATTAATCCAGTTACAGCAAATCCGAATAACCAGGCTCCCGTAAACACAACCGTAAAACTGACTACACAATCCTCCACAGGTGAGTCTCTATAACAAGGTATTGTTTTATATAAAAAAAGAAAAACAGAAGAGAATTGAGGCCAATAGGTACTAGAAGTAGGGATTAAACCCTCAAGAGTATATACACAAAAAAATCTGAACCAAAGAAGTCAGAAGGAAAAGTACCGTAAAAAGAGCCATATAAGGTGTAAGAGGACCTTAAAATGAAAACCTTTATTAGGAAACCTTAATTTAAAAAAAATACAACAAAAACCAGAAAACATTTTTCATAGTCAACAATCATAAAAACAAGTAGAATGTAAATTGAATAGGTGGTATAGGGTCTATTTGGTCCTGATGGATACCTTGTAATGATCAATCCAATAATATTCAACTTTGTTTAATTATAACAAATATATTGTTTTAATTGATAGCTCAACTGCTTCTTAAGTAATTAAATAATAATAAAATTAATTCATGTATTATAGGCGGTTGTGAGAAATCTCAAAATATTTTTTTTAGGTGTTGTGCGTTAACCAGCTGACTACACATTGCCTCACTGTGCTAATGCATTAAAAGGCTTCTGAGGGACAGCATGCTGGCTAGTTGCAGAAACAACGATCTTCAGTGGCTCCGCAATAAACTGCTTCTTGCAGTGAGGTGTCAGAGTGCTGGAAGAAAGTAGGGTAGACTGTGGCATAGGAGAAAAGGAAAAAAAATCACTTTTTGAGAGTGTTGAGTAATGTCAAGGCCAGTGTTTCCCAAACCTGTCCTTGGGACCCTCAACCAGGCCAGATTTTGCAGATCACCTTGGGGAAATGCAGACTGAATCCTGCAATCACTGAGCAGCAAATCATATCACATGTGCGGTGCTTCAGATATCTGGCAAACCTGGCGAGGCGGAGGGTCCTGAGGACAGGTTTGGGAAACACTGCTCTAGGCAAAAATGGTGTCATGAAAACGTTAATAGTGAAGTCCGTGTGTTTTCTCCCTCCCCTTCCTGTTTATGTCTCAAGTGTCCCTTTTAAAAAAACCATGGTAACCATGTCAGCACCATACATTACAATGAAGTTTGCTTTTTTTAATTATGTAATTTTTTTTTAGATGGTAAATGCAATAAAAAATTCAAATTGAATAGTATTATAGAAATCCTTTATTTTTTCAAAATCGCAATACATTATAGCTTAATTTCAGCAATTTAGGGATATTATCTCATATATAATAGATAAATATATTTTATTTTGTATATTTCTACCACTGGATTGTAATTAATAGGATTTGAAAAAGTTGTAATTAAAAAGTTGTGATTTGCACTTGACCGCGTTGGCTTGATTATCATAAGAAAATGTTGGTCATCTTAAAAAGAGTCCTTTCTGTCATTCTCAAGCAAAGTTCAGTTATCACAGCTACGCCGCCGTAATCGGCAGCAGCTTAGTGCTTTTGTGAATGGATACCTCTTTTAATATGATATAAACATAATGGATACCTCAAGAAACTATTAATTTAACAAATAATAGCTTATAAATATTTCTTAAATCTCTGTGTCAAAATTGTTTCTACTTACCTTCTATAATCGCAATAATATCCAATTTCCATAATTTTGAATAATTATATTGAAATCTGGCTCATTAAATAATAGTGCATACGATTGCTCACACATCCGAAAGTTCAGTGTTTACTGACATCTTAAAACATGATCATAAGGGGGCTTGTCAAGATTGTTATTTATCAGAAGTCCAATTTTTTTATACCTGAAGCCGCTATATTAAAAATATATAGCAGAATACTTTTGATAAGAAAATCAAAATTGGAGTCGCATGTAGTTTATTCAATCATCTTGAATAAAGTTGTGAGTACTCAGTTATTTCAGTTAACCACAGACCTTTGTTTAGCTTAGAAATATATTAAGAAGCAATCCTTTGGAAATACAATGTAATGCTTTTCATTCTGGATTGCATGCAAAACAAATTATTTTTCTAAATTACTAAAGAATCCTCTACAGAGAGTAGAATTACTAACGCCTCAATACCTCCAGCTGTGCCAATAACAGTATCTTCGACAACTGCTGCATCATCGACTATAATCTTACCCACAACAGCTGTTTTATCAACTCATGCACCAAGAACATCATTATCTCCTTCAGCAACGTTTGCACCAACAGCACTCGTAACCCCTTCAACTGAACCAACAGCTACTTCAACAACACAAGCCCCTTCCGCATATCCTCGGACACCAACATCTACTGCCAGTACAACTTCAACAACCACTGGAACAATACCACCATCTACTTCAACAACTGCTGCACCACCAACAACGCCAGTCCCGTTGACAACATCTGTGCCAACAGCAATGTTGGCTTCATCAACAAACGCTGCGGTATTAACAACAACTCATTCTCCGACAACAGACTATCCATCAAAAACCACTACCTCACCAACAACACCAAGTCCATCAACAAGTTCTACATCAACAACACTTGGTCTTTCAACAACTGTTGCACCAACAACAACTGCCCCTACAAATACTGCTGCATCAACAACACTAGCTACATCACTAACTGCTGCACCAACAGCAGTTTCTACATCTACTGCTGCACTAAAAACAGCAGCTCCTACAACTACTACTGCCCCAACACCAGCTCCATCAACAACTTCTGCATTAATAACAATAGCTACATCAACAACTGCTGTACCAACAGAAGTTCCTACAACTACTGCTGCACCAACAACAGCATCTCCTACAACTACTACTGCAACAACAACAGCAACTGCTGCACCAACAGCAGACTATTCATCAACATCTGCTACCTCATCAACAACGCCAAGACCACCAATAGGCTCTAAATCCACAACACTAACTCTGTCAACAAGTGCTGCACCAACAACAGCAGCTCCTACAACTACTTCTGCACCAACAGCAACAGCTTCTACAAGTGCCACACCAACAACAGTAGCTCCTGCAACTACTTTTGCATCAACAATAGCTCCTACAACTACTGCTGCACCAACAAACGCAGCTTCTACAACTACTGCTGCACCATCAACAGCAGCATCTACATCAACAACTTCTGAATCAACAACACTGGCTCCTTTAACAACTGCTGTGTCAACAACACTAGCTCTTTCAACAACTGATGCGCCAACAACAGCAGCTTCTACTTCTACTGCTGCACCAATAACAGACTATTCAACAAAAACCGCTGCCTCATCAACAACACCAAGTACATCAACAAGTTCTACATCATCAACACTAGCTCTTTCAACAACTGCTGCACCAACAACAGCAGCAGCATCAACACCTGCTGCACCAACAACAGTAGCTCCTACAACTACTGCTTCACTAACAGTATCTCCTACAACTACTGATTTACCAACAGCAACTCCTTTGATAAGTGCTGCACCATCAACAGCAGCAGCTACATCAACATCTTCTGCATCAACACTAGATCCTTCAACAACACTAGCTTCCTCAACAACTCCTACACCACCAACAGCAGCTTCTACAACTCTTGCTGCACCAACAACAGTAGTTTTGACAGGTACTCTTGTACCAACAGCAGCAGCTCCTTCAACAAGTGATATATCATCAACAGCAGCTACCTCATCAATAACACCAGACCCTTTACCAAGCTCAACAACAACAACACTAGCTCCTTCAACAACTGCTGTACTAGCAGCCTATGCATCAACAGCTACTGTCTCAGCCTCAACACTAGGTCATTCAATAACTGCTCTAACAACACTAGCCCCTTCAATACTAGCTTCAACAACAACCACTCCACCATCAACACCACCTGTTTCAACTGCTGCCCCAACAGCAGCAGCTCTATCAACAACTGTTGCATCAAGAACACTAGCTCCATCAACAACTGCTGCACCAGCATTTCCATCAGCAATCCCAGCTCCATCAACAACTTCTGCCTCATCAACAACAGCAGCTCCTACAATTTCTTTGGCATCAAGAACAGCTGCTCCTTCAACAAGTGGTGCACCATCAATGGCAACTTCATCAACAACAGCAGCAGTCACTTCAAAAATACTAGCTCCTACAACCACTGCTGCAAATACAACAGCAGCTCCTTCAAGTGCTGCACCAACGTCAACCTCTCCTTCTACAAATACTGCACCAACGACAGCAGCTCCTTCAATAAGTGCTGTACCAACAACAGTAACTCCCACAACTACTGTATCAACAATAGCATCTCCTACAACTACGGGTGCAAGAACAACAGCAGCTCCTTTGACAAGTGCGGCACCATCAACTGCATCAGCTACATTAACAACTTCTGCATCAACAACACTAGCTCCTTCAACACTAGCTCCTTCACCAACACTAGCTTCTTCAACAACTGATGCACCAACAACAGACTATCCATCAAAAACTGCTGCCTCATTAGCAACACCAAGTCTATCAACAAGTTCTACATCAACAACACAAGCTCTTCCAGCACCTGTTGTATCAACAACAAGTGCTCTTTCATCAAGTGCTGCATCAACAACACTACCTCCTCCACCAACTGCTGCACCAACAACCACTGCTTCTACAACTACTGCTGCACCACCAACAGCTCTAACAACTACTACTCTACCAACAACAGTAGCTCCTACAACTACTGGTGCTCCAACAGCAACTCCTTTTACAAGTGCTGTACCATCAAAAGCATCATCTACATTAACAACTTCTGTATCAACAACACTAGCTCCTTCAACAACACTAGCTTTTTCAACAACTGCTGCACCGACAACAGCAGCTCCTGCAACTGCTGCACCAACAACAGACAATCCATCAAAAACTGATGACTCATCAGCAACACCAAGTCTATCAACAAGTTCTACATCAACAACACAAGCTCTTTCTACAACTGTTGCAGAAACAACACTACCTCCTCCACCAACTGCTGCACCACCAGCAACAGCTCTGACAACTACTGCTGCACCAACAACAACGACTCCTACAACTACTTCTGTACTAACAGCAGCAGCTCCTACAGCTACTTTTGCACCAACAATAGCTCCTACAACTACTGTTGCACATACAACTGCAGCTCCTACAGCTACTGCTGCACCATCAACAGCAGCATCTACATTAACAACTTCTGAATCCACAACACTGGCTCCTTCAACAACTGCTGTGTCAACAACACTAGCTCTTTCAACAACTGGTGCACCATCAACAGCAGCTCCTACAACTTCTGCTTCTCTAACGGCATCTCCTACAACTACTGATGCACCAACAGCAACTCCTTTGACAAGTGTTGCACCTTCATCAGCAGCAGCTACATCAAAATCTTCTGCATCATCAACACTAGATTCTTCAACAACACTAGCTTCTTCAACAACTGCTTCACCAACAACAGCAGCATCTTCAACAACTGTTGCACCAACAACAGTAGTTTTGACAGGTACTGTTGCACCAACAGCAGCAGCTTCTTCAACAAGTGATGTATCATCAACAGCAGCTACCTCATCAATAACACCCGCCCCTTTAACAAGCTCCACAAAAACAACACTAGCTCCTTCAACAACTGCTGTAATAGCAGCCTATGCATCAACAGCTACTGTCTCATCCTCAACACTAGGTCATTCAACAACTGCTCTAACAACACTAGCCCCGCTCCCTTCAACACTAGCTTCAACAACAACCGCTCCACCATCAACACCACCTGCTTCAACTGCTGCCCCAACAACTGCAGCAGCTCTATCAACAACTGTTGCACCAAGAACACTAGCTCCATCAACAACTGATGCTGCATCAACAACAGCAGTTCCTACAATTTCAGAAGCATCAAGAACAGCTGCTTCTTCAACAAGGGATGCACCATCAACAGCAACTACTAGTCATTCAACTACTTCACAGTCACTAGTTCTGTCAACAACTGCTGTACTAGAAACTTTTCCAGCAACTGCTGCAACCGCAACAACTCCAGGTACTTCAAAAAGTGATGCACCAACAGTAGATTTCACAGTCTCTGTTCCAACAACTGTTGCACAAAGAACTATTTCAATAACTCCAGGTGAGACCAACATTATATAAAGAGGGGCTCTCACTTCTGTAGATATAAATTAGGCATTTATTAGGGTAATAAGTGTTGATGTATTAAGAAGAAGAAAAATAAAAACCACATAACTGTCGGTGTTGTACTACCCATTATGATACCTGAATTACTCTGGCCCGTCTCTGCAGAAACACAGCATCATGGAAACTAGGTAGTTAATTGATTAAAATAATAGAAGAAATAAAAAAAATTTGTAACAAGTGTTTTAGAATCTGAATGGATAAACTTGTTGGAGTTGCAAATGGAATACATCTACTCTAATGTCGCAAAAACATCATGATACACATTTATCAAACTGTCCCATTTCACACACACATCACCATTTAGCTGAAATGTCAGATTGCAAATTCTGCCATATCACCAGGACACACAATGAACGCTCATGTAGAGAGTGAGCACAAGGAAAGTGTTGCCCTTCAACAACGTGTTGATAGGGGAAAGCATTCTGTCAGGCCCTCTGGCTGGCACTGCATTAGAGCGAGTGGGCACAGGCAAGGTTGATCCCCTGGGGCCGCGCTCACGTGAGAGCTTGCAGATTTTGCAAACTTTAAGATGTTGCGAGAGCACGGCTGGAGGACCCAGCAAGCGGTCACCTTACATCTTTTGCTGGTGTCCGCTCGCTGGAGTGCGGCACCAGCCAGAGGGGCCTAGCAGAATGTTGTTAGTGCATTCTGCCAGCCCCCACATACCGCCTGGCAAGCCAGCCCAGTGCTGGCTTCCGGTATAGGTATCAGGGGGATATGTATCCAAACTTTGGTGCTAGGACAACATTTCTAGTCGCTATGGCGACCTGGCACCTGGGTTTTATTGAGCCCTGCATTACTGAATGATGGATAGTACAAACATAAAACATGCAAGGTTGAAATAGCTCATTCGTCATCTGCCAGCAGCAAGCTAATGACTGCTATATAAAATGTAAGAGTTGTTCATATACAGTAAGGATTCGGGAAGTGAGTAATTGAGCAAACACATCACCACCAGATCTTCTTAAAGGCCAGCAGAAATGCAAAAGTCTGAATATCTTTGGAGTGGAAACCTGTTCCATAAATGTACTTTGTATTTAACAGTCAGTGCTTCACTTTAGCAGGCAGGGGGTATCCAGCATATATGCAGATATTCTATTGATCCTCTAATGCTTGTCTCAAAAAAAAGTCCTTGTATTATGCATAGGCTTCTAATTAAGCTTCTAATTAAGCTGGAGAATTATTCTTCCACTTTCCCAAGAAATGCATGTTTGTGAAAAATATTCACCAATTACTTAATTTCTGTCTTGTCCACATATTTATTTACAGCGACAGAGTCAGTTATTAATCCAGTTACAGCAAATCCGAATAACCAGGCTCCTGTAAACACAACCGTAAAACTGACTACACATTCCTCCACAGGTGAGTCTTTATACAGTAACAAGGTATTGTTTTATATAACAAATATATTGTTTTAATTGATAGCTCAACTGCTTCTTTATAACAATTTCAATAACAAATGCATTGTATTTATTGATAACTAGTCTGTATAGTAGGCCCTGAGTCTGGCTTGGTCCCTGGATCTGGGCCCTGGGTCTGATTCCTGGGTCTGGGCTGGGCCCTGGGGTCTGGGCCTGGTCTCTGGGGTCTGGGATGGGCCCTGGGTTTGGTTTGGGCCTTGGGGTCTGGGCCTGGTCCCTGGGCCTTGAGGTCTGGTCTGGGCCCTGGGTCTGGTCTAGTCTGGGCTCTGGGCCCTGAGTTTGGCCTGGGGTCTGGGCCCTGGGGTCTGGGCCCTGGGGTCTGGGCCTTGGGGTCTGGGGCCCTGGTTCTAGGCTGGGCCCTGGGGTCTGGATTCTGGGTCTGGGCCTTGGGATCTTGGCCTAGTCCCTGGGCCCTGGGTTTGGGCCCTGGGCCTGGGCTCTAAGTCTGGCCTGCGCCCTGGGGTCTGGGCTTTGATGTCTGGGCCTTGGGGTATGGGCCTGGTCTAGGCTCTGAGTCTGGGCCCTGGGGTCTGGGCCTTGGGGTCTGTGTCTGGGCCCTGGGGTCTGGGGTCTGGGCTGGGCCCTGGGTCTCGGCCTTGGGGTCAGGGCTCTGGGTCTGGGGTCTGGGTCTAGACTGGGCCTTTGGGTCTGGGCTCTGGGTCTGGGCCTTGGGGTCTGGGCTCTGGTCTCTGGGTTTGGACTGGGCCCTGGGTCTGGGCCTTGGGGTCTGGGCTCTGGGCCTGTACCCTGGGTCTAGGCTGGGCCCTGGTCTGGGCCTTGGGGTCTGGGCCTTGGGGTCTGGGCCATGGGTCTGGGCCCTGGGTCTGACTTGGGCCTTGGGGTCTGGGCCTGGTCCCTGGGCCTTGGGGTCTGGTCTGGGCCCTGGGTCTGGTCTGGTCTCTGGGCCCAGAGTCTGGGCTGGGCTTTGGGTCTGGGCCTTGGGGCCTGGTCCTTGGGGCCTGGTCCCTAGGTCTGGTCTGGGCTCTGGGCCCTGAGTCTGGGCTCTGAGTCTGGCCTGGGCCATGGGGTCCTGGGGTCAGGGCCTTGGGGTCTGGGCATTGGGGTCTGGGCTCTGAGTCTGGGCCCTGGGGTCTGGGCCTTGGGGTCTTGGCTCTGGGGTCTGGGCCTTGGGGTCTGGGCTCTGGGTCTGGTCACTGGGTCTGGGCTGAGCCCTGGGTCTGGGCCTTAGGGTCTGGGCTCTGGGCCTGGACCCTGGGTCTAGGCTGGGCCCTGGTCTGAGCCTTGGGGTCTGGGCTCTGGGCCTTGGGGTCTGGGCCCTGGGCTGGGTCCTGGGGTCTGGGCCTGGTCCCTGGGTCTGGGGGACCCTGGGGTCTTTGTCTGGGCTGGGCCCTGGGGTCTGGGCCTGGTCCCTGGGTCTGGGCTCTGGGTCTGGGCCTTGGAGTCTGGTCTGGGCTTTGGGGTCTGGGCCCTGGGTCTGGGCTCTGGGTCTAGGCTGGGCCCTGGGTCTGGCTGGGCCTTGGGGTCTGGGCTCTGGGTCTGGGCCTTGGGGTCTCGGCTCTGGGCCCTGGGTCTAGGCTGGGCCCTGGGTCTGGGCCTCGGGGTCTGGGCCATGGGTCTTGGCCCTGGGTCTGGCTTGGGCCTTGGGGTCTGGGCCTCGTCCCTGGGCCTTGGGATCTGGTCTGGGCCCTGGGTCTGGTCTGGTCTTGGCTCTGGGCCCTGAGTCTGGGCTGGGCTTTGGGTCTGGGCTTTGGGTCTGGGCCTTGGGGTCTGGGCCTTGGGGTCTGGGCCTTGGGGCCTGGTCCCTGGGTCTGGTCTGGGCTCTGGGCCCTGAGTCTGGGCTCTGAGTCTGGCCTGGGCCACGGGGTCCTGGGGTCTGGGCCTTGGGGTCTGGGCTCTGAGTCTGGGCCCTGGGGTCTGGGCCTTGGGGTCTTGGCTCTGGGCCCTGGGGTCTGGGTTCTGGGTCTGGTCTCTGGGTCTGGGCAGGGCCTTGGGTCTGGGCCTTGGGGTCTGGGCTCTGGATCTGGACCCTGGGTCTATGCTGGGCCCTGGTCTGGGCCTTGGGGTCTGGGCTCTAGGTATGGGCCTTGGGGTCTGGGCCCTGGGCTGGGTCCTGGGGTCTGGGCCCTGGGCTGGGTCCTGGGGTCTGGGCCTGGTCCCTGGGTCTGGGCTCTGGGTCTGGCCTGGGCCCTGGTTCTGGGCCTTGGGGTCTGGGCTCTGGGCCCTGGGTCTGGCCCCTGGGGTCTGGGCCTTGGAGACTGGGGTCTGGTATCTGGGCCCTGAGTCTGGGCCATGGGGTCTGGGCTGGGCCCTGGGCCTTGGGGTCTGGTCTGGGCAATGTTGGGGTTTGGCTGGGCCCCCGAGGCTGGTGTACTCAATTCTTAGACATCTTCTTCTCTCTGCACCCATCTTCGCTGTGTGTGACACGTGCGTCACACGCGTCAAACACGTGACTGGAGGGCGGTGCCAAAGCCGCCCAGACAGCCAGTACAGCTCCGGATTCGGACTCCTAGAGTCCAATATTGTAGCTGATAGGAAGGGTGCGCTGCTGCTGACGGTGGGGTCCCGGCGTCCCGGACCCCTCACCGCAGCATGGGGCGTAATGCCCTGGCCCTGGTACCGATAATCAATCGACACCTAGTCTGAAGTATCAAAACAGCTGACTCTGATTATTTCTGAATGAAAATTTCGGGATTACGATCTAATCCAAAAAGGAAAAAATTCTGTGCACATGTCTACTGGCTCCTCTTGAGACTATTTGCACAATTAACACTTTGTCAAATTTTCTTAAACTGCTGTGTCAAAATACTGCCTACTTACATTTTGTCATCACAGTAATATCCAGTTTACATCATTTTGCTCAATTATATTGAAGTCTGGCTTAGTAAATAACTGTACATAAATTTTCTCACATATCTCACAACTCAATGTTTACTTAACAAAGGGATTGTTTTAATAGGGCCCTTTACAGGCATTTTTTGAATATCGGCTCGGAACAAATTTTTTCAGCCAATATTTAAGAAAAAATATCAGCCTATAGCAGACAATATTTTAAAAAAATGCAAATAAAGAAAGCTTCCTACGGTTTAAAAGGAAAATTATAGTGCACACTGTATCATATAAGCAGTCAAGCAAGAGATAATTAGAACTGCGCACCAGAGATAAAAGAAAACATGCTTATCTGAGCCAGGTTCCAATGTCAGGAACAGTCAGTCTCTTCTCCTTTCCAAGGGTTTCCAGCCAGATGAACCTTTGTGCGTGGAATCAAACACCAACAGTCCAGGTGTGAAATGAATATGTGTTTATTCAATAAAACATGTAAAACACATGTAGCATAAAATGGAATGAGATATTTGTTAATATTCTCAACCCGTTTAGTCCCTTCCAATACAGAGTGGGACTTCATCAGGAATATGTCGATATTTTAAAAACCCCATAAGAACAGCCAACAGAATTAAAATCGAGCCAAAAGTTAGGATGTTTAGCTGTAGTCCAATTTTGTTGGTGCCAAACCCAGTATATTCAAAATAAAAAACAAATACTGTTCATTACATCATTAGAAAGGCAAAACTTAAATCGTGTGGAGTGTGTTCAAGGGTCTTTTGGAGAAAGCTGTGAGCTATAGCTCATGTTACATCAGTCAAGCATAGCATTTTTAAACCCAAAACCGCTGTATTCAAAATATACTTCATTTTTGATTAGAAAGCTAAAATTGGAGTTGCATGTAGTTTATACAAGCATCTTGAATAAAGCTGCGGATAGTCACGTTATTTCAGTTAAGCACAGACCTTTGTTTGGCCTTGAGATATTAAGAAGGAATCCTTTGCAGATACAATGCCATGCCCTTCACTGTGGATTGCATGCAAAACGATTTATTTTCCTAAATTCTTAAAGAGTCCTCTACAGAGCGTGGAATTACTAATGCCTCAATACATCCTACTGCGCTAACATCAGTATCTTCCACATCTGCTGCATCAACATATATAATCCTACCCCCAACAGCTGTTTTATCAACACATCAATCAACAACATCATTATCTCCTTCAGCAACTTCGGCACCAACAACAGCTGCTACATCATCAACTGAAGCAACAACACAAACACCTTCAATATTTCCTGGGACCCAAACATCTACTGCCAGAACTACAACATCATCAACAACGGCTGCATTAATAACACCAACTCATTCAACAACTGCTGCATTACCACCATTACCAGTCTCTTTTACAACAGCTGCACCAACAGCAACACTGGCTCCTTCAGCAAGTGCTGCATCAAGAACACCAGCTACATCAACAACACTAGTTCTGTCAAGTGCTACAGCAACATCAGCTTTGTCTCCAACAGCAGCACCAAGAACTACACCAACTCCATCAACTGCTGCATCAACAACCCCAACTCCTTCAAAAACTGATGCACTAACAACATTTTCTCCTTCAACAATTGCTGTACCAATAACCACGCCAGAGTCTTTATCAACTGCAGCATTAACAGCACTAGCACCAACAACAGCAGCCCCTTTAACAACATCTGCACCAATAGTAACACTGGTTCCTTCAACAACTGCACAACCAAAAACAACAACAGCTCACTCAACAGTTGTTGCACCAACTACAAAACTTTCTCCTTCAAGGTCTGCATCAACACCAGCTCCTTCAACAGCACCAGTTCCCACAAATGCTACATCATCAACATCACTGCCAATAACTAGACCAGCTCTTTCCACAAGTGGTACAATAACAACACCGGTTTCTTTAAGAACTGTTGGACTATCAACACCAACTCCATCTACAACTGTTGCGCAAAGAACAACACCAGACCTATCAACAACTGCAGCACAAACATCAAAACTTTCTCCTTCAACAATTGCAGAAGCAAAAACAACAGGACATTCATCAGTTGTTGCACAAACTACAAAACTTGCTCCTTCTACAAGTTCTGCATTAACACCAGCTCCTTCAACAGCACTAGTTCCCACAAATGCTACATCAGCAACATCACCGCAAATAACTAGAAATTCTCCTTCCGTAACTGATGCAATAATAACACCAGTTTCTTTCACAACTGTTGCACTAACCACAACAGCTCCATCAACAACTGCTGCACAAAGAACAAAACTTTCGCCTTCAACAACTGCAGAAACAAAAACAACAGCTCATTCAACAGTTATTGCACCAACTACAAAACTTGCTCCTACTACAAGTGCTGCATCAGCAACTCCAATTCCTTCAACTTCACTAGCTCCCACTAATGCTACAGCTTCAACACCAACTAGACCAGCTCCTTCAACAATTTCTTTAAAACCTGTTGCAACGACAAAATCAGCAACAGTCCCTTCAACAATAGTTGCACCAAGACCAACTGTAACTTCTACGAATGCTGCAGGATCTCAATCAACAAACGCTGCACACACAACACCAGTGTCTTTAACCACCACAGAACCAACACCAGTTCCTTCAAAACCTGATACATCAATAATGACTCCAACTACTGCAACAAATACTGCACCAGCAACAATGCCAACAAGCTCTGAACCATCAACCACACCAGTTCCTTCAACAACTACCAAATCAACAACATCAGCACCTCCCTTAACTGCTGCACCAACTTCATTAACTCCAACATCAGCTCCTTCAACAGATGCTACATCAACATCAGATCTTTCAAGAACATTTTCAGCAAAAGTAACATTCATTCATTCAACAAGTCTTGCATCAAAAGCAACACCAGCTCCTTTAAATACTGCTACAACAACACGTACAGCAGCTTCTTCATACACTTTTGCAACAAATATACCTGAAGCTATTACATCTCCTGCACCAACGCTGGCTGCCTTAACAAATACTGCACCGACATCAACAACTCATTCTACAGCTGCCACTGCACGAACATCAAAGGCTCTTTCAACATTGGATGTAGCAACACCAGCTCCTTCAACAATAGCTGTACCGCCAAGAACTTTAGCACGGTCAACAACTGCTGCACCAACTACAACACCAATTCCTTCAACAGCTTATGCACCAACACCACCTCCTTCTACATTTGCTCAACCAACAACAAAGCCAGTTACTTCAACAACTGTTGCACTGACAGCAGCTCCTTCAATAACTGCTACCCCAAAGACAAATGTACCAACTGATGCGCAATCAACAGTTCCATTTACAAATGCTACATTGTCATCCTCACTAGCTGCTTCAACTTATTTAGCAGGCACAGTCAGTCCAACAAGAAAAGTTGTTTACCCTACTGCTCTAACAACAGCAATTTCAAGATCTGTGAAAACATCATCAGTATATACACAAAGTACAGGTGAGACCAAAGTTTTGTAAAGAGGAGCAGTCACTTCTGTAGATACAAACGAGGCACTTTTGGGGTAGTGAAAAATAAACCACAATTGTCTGTCTTGTACTACCTATTATGATACTGAAAAGCCTCTGGCACTTGCACGGCGGTAACACTGCTTCATGGAAATTAAGTAGTAAATATATTAAGTTAATGAACAGACCAGCATATACTCTGAATTAAAAAAGTTTGAACAGCGTCCATTTACTGTATATGACTGAGCACAGAAGATGTGATAAAGCCCCAAAAGATTGAACGGAATTATAGGCAAAAAAGATTTTTCCTTTTTCTTTTCAAACTAGTAATAATAATGTTATAAGAAAATAACTTTTTATGTGAATAGAGTTTTAGAACTTAAATGGATTCCCCTGGAAAACCATTAGGCTGATCCATCCAATCTGATGTCACAAAAACACAATTACGCACAGATATTTATCAAACTGTCACATTTCAGTTTAGTTAAATGGTGCAATGTGTCAGTATCATTTATTTGTATGTATGAAATGTGACACTTTGATAAATATCGGTGTGTCAGACTGCAGAAGCTTTACTGTGACGCTTCTCCTGCCATTGTTTGGATTTTTCTTTTGTGAAATGCCAGTTTTTGTCACCGTTGCATCAACGCCGATGTGTGCAAATACAGCAACCACCAGCACTTTCCGGATAACCCCCATCGACACAGAATCATTGATGAAGTTCCACTTCCCCTTCCCTTGCTGGCTACTTGCTTTTAATTGTGGTTGAAATCATTGGACTAGCTGCTATGGTTGTTAAATTGTCCATGATTTCCAAGAGACATAAAATTTATTTAGGCTGATCCTTCAGTATGTTACAGGAAGAAATCCCTGATTGCCTTGTTAAATTTTATTCCCCTCCTGCAACATATGACTTTAGTATGTTTTTTTTAGGCAATGCGCAGGACTTGATACTAAGCTAACTTTGAATTAAAGCCCATTTTTTAAGTCTGTGGAATGGCACATGCAGGCTTCTAATTAGTGTAGGAAAAAGTATTCTACTTCTACTTTCCCAAGAAATGTCTGTTTCTGGGATAACATTCACCAATGACTTCTTTACTCACTTGTCCAAATGTTTATTTACAGTGACTGAGTCAATTATAAATCCAATTACTGCAAATCCGAATAACCAGGCTCCTGTAAACACAACCGTCATTACAACCACGACTACACAGTCCTCCAAAGGTGAGTCTTCATAACAAGGCCGTGATTCGTTTTAAGAATTTAATTTTTTATCCATAGCTTGCCTGCTTCTTAAGAATTTAGATAAAATGAAAACATGTGTTAACATGTATTACTGGCTGCTGTGACAAACCTAAGAGAAGTAGTTTTAAGAGGAGTTCTTAGTTTCAAGCAGCTGATTCCACGTTGCTTCACAGTTAATCTACATTGAGAGACATTTGATTGGCCGCATGCTTGCTAGTTGCGGACACAATGATTCAGTGGGCCAGTTGGAAGACTGTGGTGATGGGCAAACAATGAATATTACATTTTAGTGGGGGGGGGAATGGGGGCATCCTGGATACCTCTGGAAACCTTTAGCATAAATAAAAGTGTGTCAAATTTTCTTCAGTCTCAGAACACAGGGAACTATTTGTTCCCATTGTTCAGCTGCATACAGAGAGAAGAAGTGGCAGATTGAAAAACTCTCTTGACCCAACAACTACTAGAACGACTGAAAAAACGAAATCTGTAGTAACTGCTACACTAACCACCCTGTTACCTAATACCGGCAAGCCAACATCTGCTGCACCAGCGACACTAGCAGGGTTATTCAGAGAGAGGTGAAAACCAGGAGAATGAGCAATCTCAAGCAAATAGCCGATTTGGAAAGTGAGATAAATGGGAGAATATTTCTGGTTTGGCTATTTTGACCTAGAATTTTCACTTCTCCAGTCATTCTCCTGGTTTTCATCGCTCTCTGAATAACCGTGTAGCCTTTTGACATATCCCAGGACACCAACATCTACTGGGAAAACAACTTCAACTGCTGACCCAACATCTGTAAGGCTGGCCATCCACTTGCACCGTATTTGTACAATGGTGTGATCATCCGATATCGTCTGAAGTCGCCTGACCGATCCTACAGCATGCAGGTGAATCAGCCCTCTTCCACTGGATCCGACCACCGACGGACATTTTCAGAGGATTTTTTGCGATTACAACAAACTAGCGATCTTTCCAAATCTTTTTGATTCATTGGACGATGCTGGGACGATCTGGTACAAGTTAACATGAAAAAGATGTTTTGTATAGTTAAACCTCCGCGTGGCGGCAGGGAAACGTGTAAAAGATGCATTGTATTGTATAACTGCCGTGTGCAGGGGAAACGTGAAAAGATACATTGTATAGGAAAACTGCTGTGGGTGAAGCCGTAGGATTCAATGGGGAAAAAATATTTGCGTTTTTATTCTTTTTTAATATTCAACTGTTTATTTTTTTAATCTCCAACAAAAAGCCTTTTTAATTCTTAAATTTTTTAGCTATGTTTCTGGATTTATTAGGTGAGTCTTTTTTTTCCACGTGTCTTTTTTTTTGCGAGCAGGCTGCATTCAGCGTTGCTGTCCCTGATGCTGAAGCCTATTCAGCACTAGGGACAGGGTGATTAACCCAACCCGCTGCAGCCTGTAAAAAGTCTTTTTGGGGGGCTGTACTTGGTGCTGAAACGTGAGTTTCCGCACCAGAAACTGTTTTTTTTTCTCCCTGCTGCAGTGCCGCAGCAGGGTTTTTTTTTTATCCCTGTAGCGGTCTCACAGTGTTTTTTTTATATTTTTATGTTGGCCGGCCCCTTTCTATCGGCCGATCTGGGTCACCCACAGACACTTCCAGTGGATGACCCTGATCGGACGATGGTGTTGTCCATAGTCGGGTGACCAAGTCAGTCGCCTGACTACCGGTGCCAGTAGACGGTGCCAGTGCCTAACTATCAGCGTTACCATCAGCTGCAATAACTGCTGCATATATCGCACTGGTTCCATCAACAAGTGTTGAACCAGCTACTAGATCAACTGCTGTCCTAAAATCACTATGGTCCACAATTATCACCAATGAAAATGCAGTCGCTAATACTGTACCAACCACATACATGTTCCTTCAACATTCCCTGAACAAGCAACAGTTGCTTCCATGACTGTTTCAAGAACTATTGCTCAAACAACAACCCTATCTTCTTCTACTACCACAGCATTAAATTCAGTAAAAACAGTACAACCTATCAACACTACTGCACTATTGACTACAATTCCTGCAACAATAACTGGACCAAATGCACCTGCTTCCTCTATGGTTGCATATACAGTAGCTAGTGCAAGTACAGTTGACACAAAAGCAAAACACGTTCCTTAAACCACTATCCCCAACATCTGTTGTTACAACAACTGTTACACAAAGGACAACAGAGACTCAGTCAATCAACAAGGGTAGTTCTTTTTGAAACTATAGCATCACTAGTTATTTGTACAGTTGCTTCACCGATAATATCTGCGCCAATTACTTTTTGAAGAACGACCCGCCAATTGTTGCTTCTTCAACTGCAGCAGCTGAAACTTACATAATACATAATCCAGGGCTTTTTTTCTGGTGGTACTCGCCGGTACTCAGTACCAGCACCTCACCACTCAGTACCGGTTCCTCACCACCAGCCCAAACTAACAGGAGAGAGCATGATGCTCCTCCCTCCTCCTGCAGTGGCAGGCAGAGAATC
This sequence comes from Leptobrachium leishanense, assembly GCA_009667805.1. Classification (NCBI taxonomy): domain Eukaryota; kingdom Metazoa; phylum Chordata; class Amphibia; order Anura; family Megophryidae; genus Leptobrachium; species Leptobrachium leishanense. The sequence continues at coordinate 350,939,066 of CM019063.1, read as the reverse complement.
AGAAGTGCTCAGCAGCTCATATTGCTCCTGAATGCTTCCGATTGTCAGGAGTGCGTGTACGGACCGATAACCCCCCTCTTCTCCCAGTAAGTGCCAAGGGAAGGTTGGCTAAATAAAATCTCCCCTCTGTTTCTTCAGTGCCCTAGCTCTGGCAGATGTGTGTAAACATGCTGCACCCCCCTCTCTCTGCAGCCTCTGAAACTTTGAACAGCATGGGGAGGGGGGTGTGCAGCATGTTTACACACATCTGCCAGAGCTGTGGATTGTCAGGCAAGTGATGTGATCAGAGGAGCTGGCACTGTAAGGCAGTACAGGTGGCCGCCTAAGAGTGCAAGAACAGGAAGGGGTACAATTTTTTTTTTTTTAAAACCCTGGTCACTTCCCAGCTGCATTGCATCTGCCAGGTCAGAGAGCAGACTCCCCCACGGTGCTGGATACGGAAGCCTGTGCTCGCTCTCCACCTCCTGATCCCTTCCTCCTTGCTGATGCCTGGTCCCCTCCGATGATGTCTAGAGGAGGGCATGCTAAAAGACGTCAACACTGCCCCCTTACCCCCAGCCTCCCCAGCAGTTCCAGACAGTGTGTGGTGCAGGTGCACAGTGGAAGTTGAGAAGGTGGAAATTTAAGTCCTGGCTGCATTGCTCTGCAGGGACTCAGTGACAGGCAGGCCTCCGGACAAATAAAAAAACTGCTGCTGCTGCTTCCAAATACACTTCAAAACAGCATTTAAAAATATCAGCTCTGGTAACACAGGTATGTTCACCTGATCCTGCTGTTACCACCAGGTGGGGGTCTTCTCAAGGTCATACATCCTCTCATTGGAGTCCCCCAATATTATTCAAACAGTACTTGGTGGATACTGGAGTTTTATTGCTGTGGAGCTCATACACACTGCGCATTACTGTGAGTTTCATTGCTGTGGAGCTCATACACACTGCGCATTACTGTAAATTTCATTGCTGTGGAGCTCATACACACTGTGCATTACTGTGAGTTTCGTTGCTGTGGAGCTCATACGCACTGCGCATTACTGTGAGATTCATTGATGTGAACCTCATACATACTCAGTAAAACTGAGTTTCATTGCTGTAGTGCTCACAAATGCTAGGGGATTATCCACTCAGTGGTAGCTTTGCAAAAAAAACCGCTAACTGCACTGCAATTCAGATTTTTCTTGCAACAGAGGCACTTAGTGGATAACCCCCATAGGGTTACAACAATAGTTGTAGTTCATTTAAAGGAACACAGTATTACATTTTTTTCCCTTTTATAGTGTCTTCCTTTAAGTGAGCTACAACTATTTTGTATTAGGACATGAAAATAGTCATAATAATCCATTTTTCCCCGGACGTGAGAGTACCCCAACCTATTTTTCCAGAAAAAAAGCACTTCATAATCCTTACATAATCCTTCAACAACTGACACTCCTAACACAGCACTAGCTCTATCAGCAAGTGTAGCCACCACAATGAGAAAGGCTACCACCAAGAGCAGCTACTGCTACAGTTTCTGCACAAACTGCAACAACTAGACATGTGCACAGCACAAAATTTCGTTTTGAACTAATGGATTAGTCCTAAAATGCAATTTATTTAGTTGCTAAAGAAATTCGTTTTCAGTTCTTTAGTATGAAAACTAATTTCATTCATCCAAAAACCAGTGGATACAATTACTATTGTAGTGGCTCCTCAGAGGGCTGAGATCGCTGCTTGTTACAGTATCACTCACTCTCAGCACAATGTGGGCCATATTACATAGTTGGTGCTAACTTAACCAGAGCTGTTGTAAACTTCCCAGAGCCATTATAGCCTATGGAGGTTTTCAGTTTACAACAGCTCTGGTTAAGTTAGCACCAACATTGTAATTCTGCCCCGTGTCAGGCAAAGCTGTTATAGTAACTGACTGCTGCTCATCACAGCGCTCAGAGTTTCAGTAAAACTAGTAAATAATATTTTTATATATAAGAGGTTAGAACAATATTATTTCCTTGTTTTACTGAAACTCTGAGCGCTGTTACAGTCAGTTACTGTAACAGCTGAGCCTGATACATTGTACTGAGAGATAATGTAACAAGCAGCTGATCTCAGCGCTCACAGCCACTGGATTTAAAGGGCTAAAAAAAAAGGCTCCTCTCTGTATAATGTATAGAACATCCTCCTGCATTAATTAATGCCCCTCTCTGTATAGAACATCCTACTGCATTGGCATGTGGAGGGTGCAGAACTTTGGATGTTGCGATGTTGCGATCTTCAATGCTGGTCTCCTTCACTCATCAATGTAATATCACAAACAGGACTGAAACTAAAATGTAGTGCATTTTATTTTAGTTTCTTTCGTTTTTTGTACTGAGCAGTTTCGTTTCTCTTGAGTCAAACGAAAACTAAATTATCCCAAAATTCGGACTAAATCGTTTTAGTACTAAAACGAATGCACATGTCTAGCAACAACAACTTATTCAACATCTGTTGCCACAAGGGCGCTTTCAAACACTGAGCTACATCTACTAAACCAGAAACTGACAAACAGCTGCACCAATACCAAAACTAGTTTAATCATCAACCTCTTTAGTATTATCTTCTAGAGCCACACTTGCATCAACAACTTACATGACGATAATTTACATAGTTACATAGGCTGAAAAAAGACATGCGTCCATCAGGTTCAGCCCTTCACACATCACCCACTCCTGCTGATCCAAAAGAAGGCAAAAAAAAAACAGTCTGAAGTGCTCGCCGATATGCAACATACTGGGAAAAAAATCCTTCTTGACCCCAGAATGGCAGTTAGATTTCTCCTTGGTTCAAAAAGCTTATACCCACATATTAGATATTATAACCCTTAATATTATGTTTTTGCAGGAAGTCATGCAGTCGTAGTTTAAGGCTAGGGTCAGACTAATGTGATTTCTATGGACTGTGCGTCCATGCAGTACGGACGGACGTTAGTACGGAAGACGCAGTAGTGGCCACACAGTCCGTTTTTTCACTGACGTTATTTTTGACGGATGTAGGAGGGAAAATAAATTAAAATGCAAAACCATTTTGTCCGTCAAAAATGCTGGACGTATAAATGCAGTCCGTTTGACCACGTTCCATTACTCCACACAAAGCTATGCGGACGTTGCGGACACAGCGCACTTTGTGCGGGCATTCTAGGGGTTGTACCCTCTTGCCTAACTTGCGTCCGTTTGCCGCAGCCGTTGTGCAGTTCAGTGCGGACGTACTTCGCGTGTGGGACTCCATTGGCCTTTATGTCATGCTATCACGGATGTACTTTTGTGCGCCATCACAGATGTGAACGCTGCGCTCGTCTGACCGGAGCCTAAAAGTCTGTACATTCTCTGACCCAACCACCTCAACAGGCAGAGAATTTCACAGCTATATTCTCATCGTAAAATAACACTTCCTGTGCTTTAGGCCAAATTTCCTTTCGTCCAGTCAAAATGGGTGACCTCATGTCCTGTGTATAGTCCTATTAACGAATAGGTTTCCAGTCAATGGTTTATAATGGCCCTGTATATATTTATATAAAGTTATCAGATCCCCTCTAAGGTGCCGTTTCTCTAAACTAAACAGGTTTAAGCTCGTTAGTCTTTCCTCATAACTTAAATCTTCCATTGCCCTTATTAATTTATTTGCCCGTCTCTGAACTTTTTCTAACGCCATAATATCCTTTCTTAAGACAGGTGCCCAAAATTGCACGGCATATTCAAGGTGCAGTTTTACCATTGATTTATAAAGAGGCAAAATTATGTTTTCATCCCGAGAGCAAATTCTCCTTTTAATGCATGCCAATACCTTGCAGGCCTTGGTGGCTGCTGTTTGACATTAGGCATTGTTACTTAGTTTGAAGTCTATGATTATTCCCAAATCCTTCTCCTGCTTTGATTTCCCTAATTCAGTACCATTTAGGGTATAAGTTACTTGTGTATTCTTCACTCCAAAGTGCATAACTTTGCATTTATCTACATTATATTTCATCTGCCATTTAAGTGCCCAGTCCCCCAATCTATCTAAATCCCTCTGCAGCGAAGTAACATCCTGCTCACATTGTATTACTTTTCCTAGTATTGTGTCATCTGCAAACACTGATACATGACTTTCGATGCCTATCTCAAGGTCATTAATTAAATAAATTGAATAGGTCCTATAACAGACGCCTGAGGGACACCACTTACCACAGGTTGAAAATTTACCATTTATGACCACTCGCTGTACCCTATCCTTTAGCCAGTGTTCTATCCAAGAATAAGTATTTTTATCTAGACCATTTTTTCTTAATTTAAATAGTAACCTCTTGTTTGGAACTGTGTTGAAAGCTTTGGCAAAATCCAAGTAAATTACATCCACTGCGACCCCCTGATCTATACTTCTACTTATTTCTTTATAGAATGCAATTAGGTTAGTCTGACATGATCTGTGTTTCATGAAACCATGCAGATTTTGGCTAATTACATAATACCTCCCAATAAATTCCTGAATATTATCCCTTAGTAACCCTCAAATACTTTCCAAGCCACAGATGTTAAGCTGCAAAACAGGATACAAAGTATCAAGTGGAGGCACTCCGCAGTGATGTTACTAATCTGATATCAATAGGTGATAACTGCTGCCTCAATGGAAAAAAATACAGAACTCATACAAACTTGTGTCAGAATAGTGCAAAAAAAACCCCAGAAGATAGGTTCCATATGGCGCAAAGATAAAACGACAATCAACATATATAAATGTGATACAGAGAAAGTGCCGCATGCAACAAAGGTAAATGTTACGATTGTTTAGTACACAGTCCTTAATACTATTCGTGTGTCAGAGAGTAAATATTCAGGGCCATATTACAAAGTAGGGATGTGCAATTCGTTTCGTACAGATTTGTTTTTCCTACGAAATTTACCATTTTCGTGCTTCCGAGGGCATCCCGAATCCGAAATGTCGACCACACAAATTTTTCGCATCGATTCGAAATTTCGATTTGAAATTTCGGATCAATTTGAAATTTCAGATCAAATTTCACATTGATCTAAAAATAAAAAAAATAGATTTTTTTATTTTTTTAAAATGCTTAAAAGATCCTAAAAAATCTAAAAATAAAGAGATTCTTTACTGCAGAATGTTATAAACAACGATTTCTTAGATATTTAATTAAAACGGGAATATTTTTAACATGGAAGTCTATGAGGTAAAACATTTCCCACACTTTTAACATTGAAGTCTATGGGGTAAAACATTTTCCACACCATTTTTAACATTGAAGCCTATGGGATAAAACATTTCCCACACCATGAACATTGAAGCCTATGGGGTAAAACATTTCGCACACCATTTTTAACATTGAAGCCTATGGGGTAAAAAAATTCCCACACTTTAACATTGAAGCCTATGGGGTAAAACATTTTCCACACCATTTTTAACATTGAAGCCTATGGGGTAAAACATTTCCCACACCTTTTTTAACATTGAAGCCTATGGGGTAAAGCATTTCCCACACCTTTTTTAACATTGAAGCCTATGGGTTGCAACATTTCCCACACCTTTTTAACATTGAAGCCTATGGGGTAAAACATTTCCCACACCTTTTTTAACATTGAATCCTATGGGGTAAAGCAGTTCCCACACCTTTTTTAACATTTAAGCCTATGGGTTGCAACATTTCCCACACCTTTTTAACATTGAAGCCTATGGGGTAAAACATTTCCCACACCTATTTTAACAATTGAAATAAACTATCAAATAGATATCCATTTGATAGTTCATTTCAAATTTGATAGTTAGTCAATATCCAAATCGGTGCACATTTCTTTATTTTGTTTAAAAAAACGTGTTTTTTTTAACTTTATTTTCATTGTTTCCTGTCCGCCAGGGCAGTACCCGGACCCCCATACACCTTTTATGGCCAATATCTTGCATATATGCCCTCTTGGAGGGCACTTTAAAATTCAAACTTTTGAGCTCCGTAGACTTGCATTGAGTACGAATCGTGTTCTAGTTCGAATTCAATAATTTTATATTATTCATTCATTCATTTGTTGTGTTTTGTTTTTAATATCTTGCATTTATTACTTTGTATTTCTGTACCTACTGTAAAAATTCAATGTTCTTGAACCTAGGACATACTTGAAAACGAGAGAAATCTCAATGTATCCTTCCTGATAAAATTCTTTACAAATAAATAAAAATGTTTAGAGATGTGGAGATTTTCTAATAAGCCTTTCCTCTCATACGTCATCAGGGTTATTCAGAGAGCGGTGAAAAGCAGGAGAATGACTGGAGAAGTGAAAATTCTAGGCTAAAATAGCCAAACCAGAAAAATACTCCCATTTATCTCACTTTCCAAATCGGCTATTTTGACCTAGAATTTTAGTTCTCCTGTCATTCTCCTGGTTTTCACCCGGCTCTGAATAACCCTGCAAGTTTTGCAAAATCCGTCATGAGATTGTCGGAAAATTCAAAACAGCATGAGCAATGTCATTGCAGGGATGCACTGAAGATACCTTTGGATAGGCAGATATTGGATGATCCGAGGTCTGGTACAAAGGGGGTATCCAGGAGAATGGTCAAGGGCGATCCGACGTCATGGGGCTGGTACAGGCGGGTAGTCATTAAGCAAGCAGGGGTCTGATACACGGTAGGCAATAGCGATCATAGGATAGGTCAGATACGTTTGCAGGTTAGACTTGCAACGCAATGCAAAGCCAAGGTAGAAAGGTGGGAGTGAATCTTTATTTGCAGGCAGGAGGGTGTGGTGTGTGTTTGTGATACTTAACTGGTAGTGGTAACTACTCAATCACAAGTCAATGTTGAACAACATGGGACAGCACTTTAGATGTGCTGCCTGAGCAAGTAATGTGAGCCCAGTGCGGTCAGCGATGGGGATCCTGACAGTCATATGTGACATGTAAAACCTACTTTTCTGCCTAAATGCATAAATGTTCACTGTGTATACATACAAATGTTTAGAGATTAATGTGATGCTATTTTTAGCCAATCAGTAATTTGACACTAATGGAAGATGAATATTTTAACAGATGCTGAAGCTTGTAATAATAGTTCTGAGCGTAAAAATTACTGATTATGTAAAGCATTCATTATTTTCTGACGTAGCTAAATCTATATTTACAGCTACTGAGCCAGCTATTGTACCAGTTACTGCAAATCCAAATAACCAATCTCCTGTAAACACAAGCATAACAAGGACTACACAGACCTCTTCAGGTGAGTCCTTTTAAAGTAAAGCACTTTTTTAATGTTGATATGCATGTGGATTTTATTACTAATTTGTATGTTCATCAGTTAGACAAGGATAATATGAAAACAAGTAAAACATATCTTTAACCCCATCACTACCGAGATCGAGTTAATTTAGGTCTGCAAAGGAACTATCAGGTCCCCGATATCAAGTTACACTATACTGCCAAAAGTATTCGCTCACCTGCCTTGACTCGCATATGAATTTAAGTGACATCCCATTCCTAATCCATAGGGTTCAATATGATGTCGGTCCAATCTTTGCAGCTATAACAGCTTCAACTCTTCTGGGAAGGCTGTCCACAAGTTTTAGGAGTGTGTTTATGGGAATTTTTGACCATTCTTCCAGAAGCGCATTTGTGAGGTCACACACTGATGTTGGACGAGAAGGCCTGGCTCTCAGTCTCCGCTCTAATTCATCCCAAAGGTGTTCTATCGGGTTGAGGTCAGGACTCTGTGCAGGCCAGTCAAGTTCATCCACACCAGATTCTGTCATCCATGTCTTTATGGACCTTGCTTTGTGCACTGGTGCACAGTCATGTTGGAAGAGGAAGGGGCCAGCTCCAAACTGTTCCCACAAAGTTGGGAGTATGGAATTGTCCAAAATGTCTTGGTATGCTGAAGCTTTCAGAGTTTCTTTCACTGGAACTAAAGGGCCAAGCCCAGCTCCTGAAAAACAACCCCACACCATAATCCCCCCTCCATCAAACTTTACACTTGGCACAATGCAGCCAGACAAGTACCGTTCTCCTGGCAACCGCCAAACCCAGACTCGTCCATTGCCAGATGGAGAAGTGCGATTCGTCACTCCAAAGAAAGCATCTCCACTGCTCTAGAGTGCATCCGATGCTTTGCATTGCACTTGGCGATGTATGGCTTGGATGCAGCTGCTCGGCCATGGAAACCCATTCCATGAAGCTCTCTGCGCACTGTTCTTGAGCTAATCTGAAGGCCACATGAAGTTTGGAGGTCTGTAGCGATTGACTCTGCATAAAGTTGGCGACCTCTTCGCACTATGCGTCTCAGCATCCGCTGATCCCGCTCCATCAGTTTACGTGGCCTACCACTTCGTGGCGGAGTTGCTGTCGTTCCCAAACACTTCCACGTTCTTATAATACAGCTGACAGTTGACTGTGGAATTTAGGAGCGAGGAAATTTCACAACTAGATTTGTTGCACAGGTGGCATCCTATCACAGTTCCACGCTGGAATTCACTCAGCTCCTGAGAGCGACCCATTCTTTCACAAATGTTTGTAAAAACAGTCTGCATGCCTAGGTGCTTGATTTTATATACCTGTGGCCATGGAAGTGATTGGAACACCTGATTCTGATTATTTGGATGGTTGAGCGAATACTTTTGGCAATATAGTGTATATCGATCAGCAGCTGAGCAGGACAAAAGCAAATGAAATTAATTTGCTGCAAACACATTTTGTTTGCTTTTGGGCTGCAGAAGGTGCTCCCAAGGTTTTAGCCCTGTGGACAAAATGCCCAAGGTGCTAAAACTGTCTACAATCAGCTAATTAAACGACCTTATCAGACTTTCAGCAGTATATGCAGGGAACCACAAACTGCAACTCTAAATGCATTAACCCCATATGGCAAGTAGATGGCAACATCTACCTGCCAAATAGATTATACAGTACGTATATTCCCAAATATTTCTTACGAAGTAATAAATTAGAATGATATAAAAAACAAAACTGGTTCCTGAAAATAGTATTTTGAAAAATCACTTTTGTGATTTTTAGTGAAGGGGTTAAGTATAGAAATATTCTTGGAAATCAGATTTATTTTCCCTTCGTAATATAACCACAGAAAAATACTCTACAATTAGTTGGGAGATTAAGACGTTACTTAAACATAACCTTGTTCATAACAATTTGTTGCATTCTATTTCATTTTCTAATATTATCTGCAAAGATCAGATCTCTGTCAGCAAGCCATTAAAAGGTATTGCAACTGTAACAACAGCATCATCACCCATAATCTCACCACAAAGAATATCTAGGCACACATCAATTGCTTTAGTACCACTAATATTTCTTATAACGGCCTTACAAATCTGACATGATTAAGTCATATATATGTTTTGCAGTGTAACATCAAGTGTAACTACATAGTTACATAGTTACAGTGTAACAAAGTAAGTGTAACAAAGTTTAATATATTTCTAATTATAACAGTATAACTAGTAGATGTAACGCTCCTAAAAAAAATTGCCAGTTGCAATTATTCCTTTCACCACAAACTACATTGATGGTAGCTGGTACAACTGTAACCATTACCAAGGACTGAAAACTCTTAAGTCATCATGAAACCTTATGTTAATTTGGTCCCCAATGCTCGCCATTGATTGTCCATGGCCTCTATGATATGTTTTCAAATTAGAGGCCTTACACCTGCTTTGATGACTGTCAATCAATAGCTCCTGGACAGCCTTGTGTTTGTTGCATATAGAGGAAGAATTATGCTAGTGATCGATTGCAATTGAACACACCAACTCTGTAGCGGCAGAAACATAAAGACTCAACTGATTAGTTGTGTTTGTGCTGGTTGAGCACCAGGAGAGACTGCAACATGGAAGTATCTGAGACTTGTTACTCTAGAGCAGTGGTCCTCAAGTACCCCTAACAGGTCAGGTTTTCCAGATATCTGAAGCACACCACAGGTGATCTGATTTGCTGCTCAGTGATTGCAGGATTCAGTCTGCTTTTCTCCAAGGTAATCCTTAAAATCTGGCCCATTACGGGTACTTAAGGACCGTGGTTGGGAACCACTGCTCCAGAGGCAACAAATAGAGGAGAACCAGGGTAGGGCAACCAGGAATTAATAATTATCCCACACATGTTCTCTTCCTTCTATTTTTGATTATAATATTCCTTTAAGTTCAAATGTACCAATGACAAGAAATCAGTCTACTACTACTACTTAAGGAATAAATTAATCTATCACAACTATTACATTGGCAGCTATTGCACCATAACTGCATTAAGCTCTAAAGCAGCAGTAACCACTGTGTATTTTGGCAGTTTACTTTTCCTCATAAAGGATTTGCTACATTTAGATAAACAATTAAACATCTGCATCCACATTAGTACATATTAAACAGACACCTGTATTTATTGTGGCCACTCAATTGTTAATGAGTGGTCACAGTGCCCTGAGTGCCTTTTGTCCTCTCCCTCCTCGGGGGTGGGTCTTTCAGAGAGGTGATTCAGCCCCTCTGAGTGCAATGGCTTAGTCCCACCCAGAACCTCAGCATTGAGTTTGGGTTCGCTCAGTATTAAGACCTATTGGATATGCTGCCGTCCTGCGGTCACTTGACATGCTGCAGCTTCCCTGCTGCAACTTCCCTGGATTCCAGTTGTTTAAAAACTTAAAAACAAAAGGGTTAAAGGAGAGCGGCGGCAGGGGTTAAAGTTTGTGTGACTTTTATAGCCTAAACTTTCTGACTCTCAATAATTCAAAGTTTGGGGAATACCCTAAAATGATTAGAGTTCATGAAGTGCAGTGTGTCTAATTTGTAAAGTCTTGCTATCCGTCATATACAGCGATCACCTTTACAACAGTATCTCCAAAACTGGTGGATTTTACTTTCAACTTGACCCTTCTAAACGTGGACTATAACATCCAGTTTGAAGACCAGTCCTCTGACCTGTACCGTGTTATGTCAGCTATTTTGATATCCCTGGTAAGATATATATATATTGGCTATATTGTACCTTTGCAACATTTACACTGTTTGCACAAACATACACAGGATGAAAGAATCTGTTCATATTCTTAAGCCACTTTGCAGCTCTTTTAATTTAATGTTTGTTTCAATTTACAGGTTATCCCTATATTCCAGAACAGCAGTATAGGCGATGCATTTTCAGGCTGCGAGGGTATGACATTCAGGTAGGATTTCAAATCCACAAATCTACAGAAATATTAAAAGACAACTGTAAAAATGTGTGTTATATAACAATATAATTTATAGATAGACTTATAGAATTCTAATTTATTGTAATTACTGTTTTATCATTATACCCTTATAATAACCCATGTAATGGTCAGGGTTGTAAAGTGGTTGATAGCTATCCCATTTAATACCAAGTTTAGAAAAGTAATTTCCATTTTACATGTAATCTTAGTCTCTCTGCTCTACACTGAGGCTAGGGTCAGACTGAGGCAGTGCGAACGCGCGTGCAGGCGCACTTAATCACGGCCGTGCTAGCAGCAGATGCCGGGCAATGACGGCCAATATACGAAGTACGGTCGCACAAAAGTCCGGCTGCGCAACGCAAGTGGAAAATGAACGCATTTTTTCGAGAACGTTAAACCACTAGTACTGACGTACAGAGTGCGCTGCGTCCGCTAGCGGCGTGTGTGCGTGAATTGGAGACATCAGACGCTGCTAATGTCCGGCCAACATAACGTCCAGATGCAAGAAGTGTTTTATTGATGATCCGTACAAAATCACGGATGAAACTGCGCATAGTATGACCGCTATTGCGTATTCCGTGAAAAAATACGTCCATTCTTCGAACGCACATTTTCACGGACAACGTGAAAAATGCGTTAGTCTGACCCTAGCCTTAAGCATTGTCTGAAATCACATTACCTTGTAAACGTATGGCCCTGCATTGTTGCTCCATTGTCCATCCTTCCACCTTTGCATCACATTGCTTTTGCCTCAGTTTGGATACCACATTGTGCCTTGCCCCGTGCCTCATGTCATTGGTCTTTGACACTTACAGGGTTATTCAAAGAGACCCGAATTGTGGCCGAAAGGTAACCGAACAGTGACATTCAGCATACAGTTACCTTTCCTGCCCATTCGGCTATTCAGAGAGCAGGCAGTTCGCCAAATCCTGGCGAATTGCCTGCACATACGGTGCCTGTTCGGTGCCTGTTCGAGGGCAGTGAAATCCCCATAGAGATGCACTGCTTCGTCTATTCAGAGAACAAAAAACAGCAGTGAAAGGTTCCCTAAATGCCCTGCTGTTTGGTGGTTTCATTCGACAGGTTTATTCAGGCGAATCCCATAGGCTTCAATGTTAAAAATATTCCCGTTTTAATCCAATATCTAATAAACCATTGATTATAATATTCTGCAGTAAAAATCTCTTTATTCATAGATTTTTTAGGATCTTCTAGGCATTTTTCGGGATTTTTTGCAAAAAAAATTCCTTTTTTTTTTAAATAGTTTTTTCTGTAACAGTCCTTTTTACTATCATTCATTGGATCTTATATGTAAATTTCAGACATTTTCGTTCTGTAGTTTCTTTGCAAACAGCGTTTCACTTTTCAAACATTCAAGCATACTGTTTTTTTTCCGTTCACTCCATTCATCTGCGGTGTCGGCTTTTTCCAGCAGCTGCTCTGCGCTGTGATCGGCGACTGCTCAGGTTCCTCCGTGTTCGGCGGGGTTAATCCAGATGTTTTTATGGGTTTTGGTGTGCGTTCGCCAGGTTTTGCGGAGAGTGTCTGTCTAGTTTGCGGCGGCTTTTCCCTGCACTACGATGGCCCTGTGATGCTTGCTGAATACACCGCAGGGTCGCCGAAATGGGATCGCCAAATAGCAGCGAATTGAAGAGAACGAAAAGTCAACGAACGTGCCCGTGACTTTTCGATTCTCTTTGAATAACCCTGCTAGTTCCAATTGACACTTATCACACATTACCCCTACAATTTTCACCGACATTAAATTGTCCATTATTCATCAAGCTAATCTATGATTTCCCATTACTGGAAATTGTCCCTTTTAAATCAGATTATCACTTATCCGGTTTTATGATGTTCCCAGACAAACGCTTTTGCTTTCTCTGATTTTTAGCTCCAAACACATTAATTAGGCTCTCACTAATCCTACTCTCTCCCCCTATCACTTTGTGTCATACCTTTCTCCCATCAATGCCTTCCATTACCCTTCTTTTGAGCACTGTGGAATGCTTGCCTGTTAGGGATGCAATAAACTTTTTTTAAGGTCATCTATACATAGAAACATAGAAAATGTTGGCAGATAAGAACCTTTCGGCCCATCTAGTCTGCCCAATTACATGGATACTTTACCTGGATTTATCTTTTGTTTAGGATAGCCTTATGCCTATCCCATGCCTGCTTAAATTCAATCACTGTTTTGGCCTCTACCACTTCAACTGGAAGGCTGTTCCATGTATCCACCACTCTCTCAGTAAAATAATGCTTCCTGATGTTACTTTTAAACCTTTGCCCCTCTAATCTGAGACTATGTCCTCTTGTTTTGCTACTTTGTTTCCGTTTAAATATACTCCCTTCCTCTACCTTGTGGATTCCCTTTACGTATTCAAATGTTTCTATCATATCACCTCTGTCTCGTCTTTTTCCAAGCTATACATGTTAAGATCATTAAGCCTTTCCTGGTAACTTTTCTCCTTCAAGCCGTACACCATTTTAGTAGCCCTTCTCTGAACTCTCTCTAAGATGTCTATTTCCTTCTGGAGATACGGTCTCCAGTACTGCACACAGTACTCCAAGTGAGGTCTCACCAGTGCTCTGTACAGTGGCATGAGCACTTCCCTTTTCCTACTGCTAATACCTCTCCCTACACAACCAAGCATTCTGCTAGCATTTCCTGCTGCTCTATTACATTGACTACTTACCCTTAGATCCTCTGAAATAATAACCCCTAAATCCCTTTCCTCAGATGTTGAGGTTAGGACTGTATCAAATGTTCTATATTCAGCCCTTGGGTTTTTACGTCCCAGGTGCATTATCTTGCACTTATCCACATTAAAACTCAATTGCCACAGCTCCCACCATTTTTTTAGTTTACCTAAATCATTTGTCATTTGGCTGATCCCTCCAGGAACGTCAACCCTGTTGCAAATCTTTGTGTCATGGCCTCTTTGTCTTCAACTCTTACAACATCATAGCTAAAACAAGGCTATATTCTTCACTGAATCCGCTACTGTCCATGCATTTGGTGGTCGTTACTAGTCAAACCCTGTTATGAAAAATTATTTTAAAATTAAGGTAATACCAACCGATAGTGTGAGAAGTCGAGTAGCGAGTGACAACACAAACACACAGTGATGGGTATAAAGGATTTACTTTAAAATAAAAAGTATAAACAGAAAGATAAAACATTATTAAAATAAACCCTGGACACTGCAATAACACAAAGACTCAGCATAGGTAAAGTGATAAACAAGGGATCAACAAGAGCAACATTCATTTACCGATTCCAGAAATGCAAAGCACGTGGCATAGCCATGTGCTCTCAGGTCCAAGTCAAATCACAAAAGGGCTGATCCCTTCCTGGAACTCCTGGTTGAATGAAAATAAGGTTGGACTAGCATCTTGTCTCCCCCACCAGAGTGGCATGCCCCCCACCAACAATGTATACACCTTTATTCCCAGTGAGAATCACCATATGAGGTAACCACTCTAGAGTAGGCTGGCTTAATGATGTCACAGCTAGCCACACAGGCAAAAAGCCTCACACTGCCCCTAGTGTTCCCTCTTTGGTACATCAATCAATATAATTAGATATGATGATTTATGACACAATTCATCCATTATCACTACAAACCCCCAACAAGAAGCAAGGTGTTGTGTTTGGAATACTACTCTCCCACTTCAAGACATACCTCCCATCTCCTCTTTTTCACTCACCCCTTTTGAAATTCACTGTATTCATCTGTATATAAAATCTAATATAAAGTTGCAGTCATCTGTCATCTATCTCATCCTTCTTCACAGTTCCTTGTGTGGTTACTTCAAACGTTTGCGTGCAGTTAAGGGATGCACACAAGCCGCATGCGCAAATTCATGTGAAGTAATGGAATATATATCGTAAATCCACTTGGCTGACTTACTGCTTAGTGAATCTTTCAATATTCTCACTTCGAAATAGTTGCGAAATATCCCAAAATGTGATTAATAAGAAAACCATAATGTAGCGAATCCTGTCTTTTGAGTCTGTCAGCAGAGGTGACTCTGTAATTAGGCAAATAGGTGGTCGCCTATGGCCTCATTCAAACAGGGGACTCACATGGTGGAATTTTTGTGTTCTGTCAGTATGCAAAGTGAATTCATGCTGATTTTCCCCACAAATGCACTTCTACGTTCACATACATGTGAGGAGAGTAAGGGGAGCAATTATAAATGAAATAAATTTGCTTAGATGGGGTATTTTTTGGTATTACCAGAATAGCCTCACATTTGTTCCTTGCCTAAGGCCTCACAATATCTCAGGCTGCTTCTGTTTGTCAGTGTTAGTGGTTTTCTGTCAGTGTCTTCATCTTTCAGTGTCTCTGTTAGTTTCATTGTCAGTGCTTCTGTGTCTCTACCAGTGTTTGTGACATTTTTCATTGTCTGTATGTCTTTGTCAATGTTTCTATATTTCTATTGTCGACTTTGTCAGTGTCTCTCTGTCTCTGCATCTCTGCCAGTGTCTTGCACTGTCTGGAAGTGACTGTAAGCATGTCTTTATCTGAATTAACAAAAGGAATCCAGAAAATCCATATGTTGTGAAACCGTAACAGTTTTACTTGGATGAGTAAAGATTGCACTGTTTCGGCCTTAATTGGCCTTTGTCAAGTCCGTCTAACCGTGTCTTTGTGAAATTTGTAGGTGACTTTCTAATCCCTATTTCTTGGGTTAATAAGAGTGATATGTTTTATATAGTGGGAGGTATTGGATGAGAGGGTGTACGGTAATTTCAGAGGAGTTTGACAGCACAGGGTGTGTAGTCAGGGAATGGGCACTGGGAAGATTTTTCCACACTGGGTGCCTAAAAGGAATAACATTGGCACTGTTCACAACATTTACCTTGTCTTTCCAGCCACTGTATGGGGTTGAATTTCTCTTGCAATTCTTTCCACCGTTCTGGCCATTGCCTGCTCACCTATAGGGCCATATTACATACTTGGTGCTAACTTAACCAGAGCTGTTGTAAACTTCCCAGAGCCATTCTAGCCTATGGAGGTTTTAAGTTAACAACAGCTCTGGTTAAGCTAGCACCAAGTATGTAATATGGCCCTTTAAGTTTACAACAGCTCTGGTTAAGTTAGCACCAACTATGTAATATGGCCCATAGTGTCTTGCTTACACCCACATTCAGCCTTTCTCCAGCACAGAAACCACCATACTACCCAATACACCTCTCCAATATTCACCAATTTTTGATTGCCAAACAGGGTAATTCAAAGAGATTTGAATCAGCGTTTGGTTACCTTTCTTAGCAATTCAGCTATCCAGAGAACAGGGAATTCGCCAAATCCTGGCGAATTGCCTGCACATACGGTGCCTGTTTGGTACCTGTTCGGTACCTGTTCATGGGCAGTGAAATCCCCATAAAAAAGCACTGCTTCGGCTATTCAGAGAGCACAAACCAGCAGTGAAAGGTTCCCGAAATGCCCTGCCATTCGGTGGTTTAATTCAGCAGGTTTATTCAAGCAAATCCCATAGGCTTCAATGTTAAAAATATTCCCGTTTTGATCTCGCCCCCAAGTGCGTACCTAGTGGTTGGTACAATCCACCACCAGACACTTTTATTTTGGTGTCTTCTACCCCCTCTCCTCCTTCTTTATTTCCCTTTTTCTCCCCTCCTTCCCCCTTTTTTTTTTCTCTTTCTCTCTCTCTTTCTCACTCTTTCTCTTTTTGTCTTTTTTCCTTCTCTTTCCTCTCCAATTTATTTTTTCCCGTTCTGTCTCTTTTCCACCCCTTCCTTTTCTCCCCTCTCCTTGCATCACTATCACTTACAACTAAGGTGGGCGACTTAGAGCGCGAGCATATAAGGACTGGAGACGCCACTTTGTTGAGAAAGTTGGTGGAGGCTAGGGGAAGTCTCAACATGTTGCTGTCCCGTCAGGTCCAGGCGGCTCTTCAGTGGACGGGTCAGAAGTTCTTTGAGAAGAGCAACAAACCTGACACTCTTTTGGCCCGTCGGCTGAAGCAGCAGACTCGGGAGTGTACAGTGCGCGCGGTGCGTCTCGGTTCTGTCGAGATGTCCTCGGACCCCCCAAGAAATATCTAAGGGCTTCTGCTCCTATTATGCGTCCCTCTATAACGGCACTACAGCGACGTCTGGTCCAGCGGGGGATGTACTCATCTGGGAATTTCGTTCTCAAACCACTTTGCCTTCCTTCAGCCACACACAGCGCATGGACATGGCAGCCCCCATCTCGATGGCGGAGGTCTCAGAGGTAATTAAAAACTTACACTCCTCTAAATCCCCCAGCCCGGACGGATTCTAGGTCCCCTACTATAAGGGATTCTACAGGTCTATCTCCCTGATAAACGTGGACATGAAGTTCTACGCCAAAATCTTGGCTAACAGAATTGGTCGCTATATTGCCGAGGTTATTCACTCCGATCAAGTGGGATTTGTCCCCGGTAGAGAGGCCCCGGATAATATCAGACGGGCCCTTAATCTGACTCAGGTCGCTAAAACCTCAGATAGAGGCTCTTTTCTCCTCTCTTTGGACACCGAAAAGGCCTTGATCGGGTTGATTGGAACTATTTATGGATGACTTTGGATTCTTTTGGAATATGAGTGGACGTTTTGACAGCGATACGGGCTTTATACGCGGGCCCCAGGGCACAGGTCGACATGGGGGGTTCTTGTCGCCACCCTTTTCTATTTTAAATAGGACGCGATAGGGATGCCCCTTGTCGCCGCTCCTATTCGCTCTATCTATAGAACCCCATGCGATGTATATTAGGGACCACCCTGACGTCCGGGGGGTAGAGGTAGGGGGAAAACCATATAAGCTGTCTCTTTTTGCTGATGATGTCCTCCTCTCCTTGACCTCGCCGATCACCACCCTCCCCAATCTGATGAGGACCCTGAGGGACTTTGGCAGGGTCTCAGGATATAAACTTAATGCGGATAAGAGCGAGGTGCTTGACCTCAACCTAACAGAGGGGGAGAAGGCGGTGGTTCAGGATCGGTTCCCTTTTCGATGGTGCCGCTCTTCAATGGGCTCGCTGGGGACCCAGCTGACTCCCACCTGGGATCAGCTATACTCGGCAAATTACGGGGCATTGCTTCCCACCCTCCATGCACTGCTGTCTACATGGTCTTACTTACACCTTTCGCTCTTCGGCTGGATTTATGCGGTCAAGATGACCGTGCTCCCAAAGCTGCTGTACCTCTTCAGAACATTAACAATTCCTATTCGCAGGGCGGACCTGACTTTTCTTCAGTCGGCTTTCCACTCTTTTATTTGGGGAGGTCGTCGAGGTCAGTTGCCTAAAAATCTTATGTTTCAATCCAGGCGACGGGGGGGCATGGGAGTCCCACACCTTTACTCATATTACAAGGCGGCTCAATTTACGATGCTCTCCATGATTAACCTGAGACACGGGGCCCCGCTCTGGACTACCCTTGAGCAGGATATGGGGGGGACCACAGCCACTGCGCACGCTTCAATGGGCCCCTAAAGCCACTTCCCGGATCCTCCACAATAGCCCTACGCTGCAACATTCACTGCGCCTCTGGAACCTCTATAGGGATGGAGACGGTCTGTCCCCTCCGTTCGGGTCTCCAACCGTTATTCTACAATCCGAAGTTCCCAGAGGGTAACCCTCCTAGGGAGTTTGGTTGGTGGCTCCGATCTGATATCACAGAAATGCGCGACCTAATTTTACAGGGTCGCCCGGTCACCCTTGGTTACCTAAGGGAGTCGAAAGTACTACCCCCCTCGGAGACCTTCAGAGCCCTCCAACTGTTACATTTTGTCGGGGGAATTCTTAGAGAGACGCCAGACCGCAGAATGACCCTCTATGAGACCTGTTGTCGCAGGAAGCACAGAGGGCGTGGCACGATATCCTCGCTCTATTCCCATATCCTTGACACGACCTTTTCGCAGGAAGCATCTTACATTACACGGTGGGAGTTTGATCTAGGGGGCTCTCTAGATGGCGATGAGTGGGCAGACATTATTGACAGGACCTCTCGGGTCACAATCTGCACTGCGGTTCGCTAGAACTGCTACAAGGTCATGGCAAGGTGGTATATACACCCGCGCCGCCTCGCGAAGATGTACCTGGGGACACCATCGACTTGCTTCAGGGGATGCGGTGATGAGGGGACATATCTGAATGCTTGGTGGGACTGCGCCATGGTCAGACCTATTTGGACGGAGGTGTTTGGAGATTTGAGCAGGGCACTGGGGACACACTTACGTCCAGACCCCTGGATGGCACTCCTTAACTGTGCGCATCCTGGGGCACGCCTCACTTGTGGCAAACATTTTCTGGTCTCTAGGGTATGCGCTGCGGTACGCATCTGTTTGGCTAAAACCTGGAAGGGCCCCCCTCCCCCGCGCCAGCTGATAGAGGCCAAAATTTGGCACATGGTTACGATGGAACGCCTGACGGCAGTAGTTCTTGACAGAATGGCTCACTTTGAGGTGGTATGGTCGACCTGGCTGACGACGTTTGCTTCCCCGGCCTCCACACGAATCGCTATCTCAGGTTAGGGGAGGGTCCAGAGAGGTTGGGCCTGCAGTTTTACTTCCTCTTTCCCCCTTTTTTTTCTCCTCTTCTTCTTTCCTCTCTCCTTGCTTTTCTCTTTCCTCATCTCTACTTTTCCTTTCCCCTTCTTCTTCTTTTCCTACTTTCCCCATAATCCCCCCCCTTTTCCTTTCTTTTTTTTTTCTTCTTTGTTACCTGTTGGAAGCATTTATACAAGGTTTTTATTTCTTTAATGACAGTAAGCCAAGTACGTTTTTTTTTTTCTGATGCTTCTACCACGGTCTTCACCTTAACATTAGATGATGTAACTCCGTCTATGTTTTATTACTCTTTAAAATTGTAGAACAAACGAGGAATAGTTTGATATGTTCGCTGTTATGTATCTCTTTGTGATGGGTCTCTCGGAAGGCGACTGGGTGGAGTAGAGGTAATGTCACCGCTCTGCATGGAGAGAGCCTGTGGAGTCATGGGATCGATCCCAGCGAGCAACCTCTCCAGTAAGTGTCCTTGGCAAGACACCTAACGGTACATACTCGCCACCCAGGACATACTTGAAAAAAAGAGAAATCTTAATGTATCCTTCCTGGTAAAATCCTTTCTCAAAAAAAAAAAAAGGCGTATGTCACGTATCCGATATGGGACTCTACTATATTTTCTCTTTTCTGTATTGTTTCTTACCCCTCAATAAAACCTATTGAATTTTTTAAATAAAAACAACGAAAAAGCAAGATTAAATTTCAAAAATGAATTTGCATTGAAGCCATATACAAATTGTGCACAGAAATACATGTGGGTAGCCTTCAGGCATATGCACTGCACAGGAACCACTCCACTGTCTATGGAGGGGTATGGGAATCTGTTCTTAACGGGGGGGGGCTTTTTCACACAGGGCCATGTGGATTTGGATTTTGTTTTCCCTTAATAATAAAAACCTTCATTTAAAAAAAAAAAAAATATTCCCGTTTTAATTCAATATCTAATAAACCATTCATTATAAAATTCTGCATTAAAGAGTCTCTTTATTTATAGATTTTGTAGGATATTTTAAGCATTTTTCTGGATAATATTTTTTTAAAAAAGTGTTTTTTTTTTTTTTAAGTTTACTTATTTTTTCAGAAACAGCCCTTCTTATTATCATTCATTGGACCTCATATATAAATTTCAGACATTTTCGCTAAGTAGTTTCTTTGCAAACAGTGTTTCAATTTTCAAACATTCAAGCAAATTTTTTCCTAATTTATTCACTTCACTCGTCTGCGGTGTCGGCTTTTTCCGGCGGCTTCGCTGCGTGTGATCGGCTCCTGCTCGGCTTTTTCCGGCGTCTTCGATGGGTTAATCCAGATGTTTTTGCGGGTTTTCGGTGTGCCTTCGCCAGGTTTTTGCGGTGACTTTTTGTCGGGTTTGCGGCAGCTTTTCCCTGCGCTTCGACGGCCCTGTGGTGCTTGCTGAATACACCGCAGGGTCGCCCGAAATGGAATTTCCGAATGGCACCAAATTGAACATGCGTTGACTTTTCGATTCTCTTTGAATAACCCTGTAAGTTTCTTTTCCTGTCCTGAATTTGCTTTAAAAATACTCTGCTCCACACTAGACAGTGACACTATCACACCTGCTGTCAAACTGCATAGGCCATCAAACTAAACTCATGCATTGGCACTCCAAACATACTTGCTACCTTCAAAAATTCTCTAGTGCTGTGGAATGGTTGTGGAAGAAGTCAGGCTGCCATGCTGATTTTCTGTTCTACCAGTTCATTCTGTTGTCATACATAAATCTGCTACTTTTCCTTCATATCATCTCAATCTTTTAACGCTGGAAAGTTTTTTTTACCATCGCTTCACTTTTGTCCCCTCCAGCCCTTCTCTAAATTCAAATCCTGAGACCTTACCAACTTCTTTCATGATGAAATCAACAGCCCAAGAAATAACATATAAAAAGTAGAAAATTGTGTCAAAGGAACAAAATCTTTACTGACTGCGAGATTGATTTTTGTGTTATGCCTGGTGCAAAAGCGTTTTTTATATTTATTTATTTTTTGAGAAAGGATTTTACCAGGAAGGATACATTGGGATTTCTCTCGTTTTCAAGTATGTCCTGGGTGGCGAGTATGTACCGTTGGGTGTCTTGCCCAAGGACACTTGCTGGAGAGGTGCTCTTGCTGGGATCGAGCCCGTTTCTCCATAGGCTTTTTCCACACAGAGCAGTGATGTTACCTCTACTCCACCCAGCCGGCACATTTAGGCTGGGTTCACCCCTGCGTGTTTTTTGACGCACGTAATGCGCAAGTTTTTTGATGCGCATATCGCGCAAACGTAAAGAACATGCAGACGCGCAATACACGCTGCAGTCTATGGCTGCGAACATGCTGCAATACGCCCCAAAGAAGCTCTTGTACTTCTTTGGGCATAGGACGTTTTACAGCGCGTTCCTACGCCCTGTAAAATGCCCAGGTGTGAACGGGCCCCATAGGAAATCATGGGATTTCCGTGTTTAGGCGTTTTACAGTGTTATGGATCAGACTTAAACAGTCTCTTGTTCGAATGCCTGCTGCTGCCAAATGGTGGAGAAGCCAATTAATTCAAGCGCGCGCTGAAAGAAACCACACTGACTCGCTGGATAGGTGTCTATATAGCCTTCCTCGGACAAGGCCGGGTGACTTCTCTGCACTTTATTGAAAAAGATACAAGCTTTTATGCTACTTCGTGCGTAACGAAAACAGGTTGTTGCCCAACATTTTAATCGTCAGTAATATTGTGAAATTGCAGACTTATGTTTACTAATAACGGAAAGTAAACATCAGCTTATCGGTTTGTCCCCTTAGTTGTCAAGGGCGTTGTTCCAGGATGTTCCAAGATGTTCCTAAATATTCTCTTCTTGATACTAGAAAGAGGAACTACATGTGCTTATCGGTTAAGATAGCGTGTTAAGCAATAATATAAATTTGATTCTTATAAAAACAGTTTAATTAATGTTCTTTTCTTAAAGCCGTACTGTTATATTTGAAATGGGCATTTTTCTAAGCTTTCCTTTATTATTAAAGCAGATATATATTTCTTGCCCATAACAACAGTGCATAGGAAAGCACTGTAAAACGCCCAGGTGTGAACAGGGCCTCAAGGTGTTTGTTCAGCTATCGTTACTTTTTGGTAAAATAAACTGACAAATACATTTCCCAGAAGTACTATAGTGTTTCGCAGGTAAACAAATGTTCTTTGCAACTACTCTAAATTTTTATAACTGATCTTTGTTTTTTGTTTTTTAGACAAGGGAATGTCCCTAATTCATTTCGTATCAACTCTGTGTGCTCCTATAAAAACAATTCAGTGGGACAGACATTCGATAGACAGACGGTGTACAAGAACTTCAGTGCTCTAACAAATGGCATCACCAACCTGGATAAATATGCACTGGACAGTTCCAGCCTTTATATTGACGGTAACTATTTTTTCTGTAATCATGTGAAAAGTACAGTGATTAGTCATAAGGTCCACTTATAATAATCAATGCAAGTAGATACAGTCATGGCCGAAATTGTTGGCACCCAGACATTTTTTAAGAAAATCAAGTATCTCTCACAGAAAAGTATTGCAGTAACACATGTTTTGCTATACACATGTTTATTCCCTTTGTGTGTATTGGAACAAAACAAAAAAAGGGAGGAAAAAAAGCTAATTGGACATAATGTCACACAAAACTCCAAAAATGGGCTGGACAAAATTCTTGGCACCCTTAACTTAATATTTGGTTGCACACCCTTTGGAAAAAATAACTGAAATCAGTCGCTTCCTATAACCATCAATAAGCTTCTTACACCTCTCACCCGGAATTTTGGACCACTCTTCCTTTGTAAACTGCTCCAGGTCTCTCTTATTGGAAGGGCGCCTTTTACCTACAGCAATTTTAAGATCTCTCCACAGGTGTTCAATGGGATTTAGATCTGACTCATTGCTGGCCAATTCAGAACTCTCCAGCGCTTTGTTGCCATCCATTTCTGGGTGCTTTTTGACGTATGTTTGGGGTCATTGTCCTGCTGGAAGACCCAAGATCTCGGATGCAAACCCAGCTTTCTGACACTGGGCTCTACAGTGCGACCCAAAATCCATTGGTAATCCTCAGATTTCATGATGCCTTGCACACAGTCATGACACCCAGTGCCAGAGGCAGCAAAACAACCCCAAAACCTCATTGAACCGCCACCATATTTCACTGTAGGTACTGTGTTCTTTTCTTTGTAGGCCTCATTCCGTTTTCGGTAAACAGTAGAATGATGTGCTTTACCAAAAAGCTCTATCTTGGTCTCATCTGTCCACAAGACGTTTTCCCAGAAGGATTTTGGCTTACTCAAGTACATTTTGGCAAACTGTAGTCTTGCTTTTTTATGTCTCTGTGTCAGCAGTGGGGTCCTCCTGGGTCTCCTGCCATAGCGTTTCATTTCATTTAACTGTCGACGGATAGTTCGCGCTGACACTGATGCTCCCTGAGCCTGCAGGACAGCTTGAATTTCTTTGGAACTTGTTTGGGGCTGCTTATCCACCATCTGCGTTGCAACCGTTCATCAATTTTTCTCTTCCATCCACCCACAGAGAGATTAGCTACAGTGCCATGGGTTGCAAACTTCTTGATAATTTTGCGCACTGTGGACAAAGGGAAATCTAGATCTCTGGAGATGGACTTGTTACCTTGAGATTGTTGATATTTTTCCACAATTTTGGTTCTCAAGTCCTCAGACAGTTCTCTTCTCTTTCTGTTGTCCATGCTTAGTGTGGCACACACAGACACACAATGCAAAGACTAAGTGAACTTCTCTCCTTTTTATCTGCTTTCATGTGTAATTTTTATATTGCCCACACCTGTTACTTGCCCCAGGTGAGTTTACAGGAGCATTATATGCTTGAAACAATCTTATTTATCCACAATTTTGAAAGGGTGCCAAAAATTTTGTTCAGCCCATTTTTGGAGTTTTGTGTGACATTTTGTCCAATTTGCTTTTTTTCCTCCCTTTTTTTGTTTTGTTCCAATACACACAAAGGGAATAAACATGTGTATAGCAAAACATGTGTTACTGCAATACTTTTCTGTGAGAAATACTTGATTTTCTGGAAAAATGTCTGGGGTGCCAACAATTTCGGCCATGACTGTATAGTCCCCTCTCAAGGACTGAGAGCAGCTGCTCAGAATTGGAAACAAGTGTGGCACATTAAACCTCACATCCTGTTGTAGAGGTGTTCTCGAAAGGAAGTTAATTATATGTTATGCTGGAATTACCCATATTGTTTTTATGCTAAATTTAAATCTCATGCCAATTTTATTTTTCTGTTTAAAAATATCTTTTATTTCAGCTGGAAAAAAATTACTTTCACTATTTAGCCAAAACTTGTGTGTCTGTGAGTTCCCTTATACTTATTATGGAGATAACCTTTCATCTCTCAATGCGGTCAATGCAAATAATTCAACTGAATCACCTTTTCTAAGTTCTTAAGACTTTCACAGTCCACTTGATCTTATTCTTCCAGGGAGTTTTAATGAATCTATACCAATGGTATTCACATTTAAAATGATTACAATGTATCGGTGAAGAAATCAATTTTGTCTGCATTACTTACTTTAAAACCTAGAAATAAAAGTAAAAATACTATGAACGAACAGGTACCTTTTGCTACCAAAGTGGTCAGCAATCAACAAGGCCAATGCTAATTCAAATTGTTCTCTACCCGTAATACGGCTTCTTTTTTTTTGCTACACCCTCACAATTAATGGCTGAATATATGTGTAAGAAAACTGTTAATGTAAACTAGAAGAGCAGTAGAACAGGGATAATTCTGATTACATCTGTGATACAAACAAGTTTGAAAAATGTTTTTTCTGTTATAGGATACAATGAAAAAATACTAAGTACTCCAGCTCCTAGTAAGTACAAATTGATTGACGTATAAGATAGTATTGTTTAAGTGGTCTTGATGGACATTCAAATAATAAATAAACCCCATAAGCAATGCATTGCAATGATACTTTATAAATATATGTCACACGAAAATATGTCATGAAGGATAAACATATAAATCTCATATCAAGCATAAATATATTCACATAACGATAAACATTTCGTTAAATTTTTTTTTTCCGGGTGCTTTTTTTCATTTCGGATCATTTCGGACAGTTTTTTTTTTCATTTCGGATCATTTCGATTCGGTGATTCGGATCATTTCAGCGATATGGATCATTTTGCCGATTCGGATCATTTTGCCGTTTCGGGTGATTCGGATTGGTTGTTTTTTGCTTTTTTATGAGTTATTTTGTTTTTTATTGCTTATTTAAGAATGGAAAGTAGATTACTACCAATAGAATGAAAGTTTCTTTACTTATTTATCCTTTTAGGATTTTTTAGATATTATTTGGGTGAAATTTTAGGTTTCCTAACTTTTTTAACCTCTTCACTGCGGAGGACGTGTGGGGAACATCCCCCGCATATAGCGGGAGTCAATTAGGACGTTCCCCACACGTCCTCCGCTTGTGGGAGCCCCCACGGAGATACTCACCTCTCTGTCCGGGGTCCCGCGGCATTCTGGCTTCAGCGTCCTCAGACGTTGAAGTTAAGCGCCTCCCGCCGAATCACGGCCTATCTCCGGTCGGGGCTGCCATCTTGGATGGCGGCTCCACCTCTGGGTCCCCCCTTGCTGCCAGATCTCATTGCGCATAGCGTGATGACGTCAGATAGCTGGGGAACCTCTAGCTGCCCCGGGAATTCCCAGGGAAATCCCTTGGTGGAGATAGGGGGTTCATTTGAACCCCGATATCTCCAGAACCGTGGCAGCTAGGGGTGTCATTCCAAAGGGCTGAGCATGGCCTTTCGAATTATATTTATCATGACCATGTTGAAAGTGTAAACAAAATAATTTTTTTTTAAAAAAAATAATTTAAAAAAAAATTATATTTATTTTTTGGTGTGTGTTGTTTTTATTAAGGCATCAATATTGTTCACATTTCAATTATAATGTGAACAATGATGCTGCACTAATGATTTTTTTCTATGGAGTGCGTTTGCTAAAAATCAAGTAATTCCCCCCAAAACAATTGGTTGTTTACAGTTTGTAGTAGTAAATATTTGAAGTATGCATACAAAACTACAGATGGTGTTCACACCTATGTTTGTTTTATACACTTAAATGTTTTTTATTCAGTTGTCTTTTTCTGGGTTTTTTTTCAGTTACCTCTCCGTCTACAATTGTTCCACCAGTCAGCACCTTCAGCTTAAATTTAACGATGTCTAACCTTCAATACACTCCAGACCTTGGGACCCGATACAGCTCCAAATTCAACAACACTGAAGCTATCCTTACAAATTTGGTTTGTATTTTGCAGCGTTTTAATACTAATTTATTTACAGTTTATTTCTCAGAATCAGAATGAATTATCAAGACTAGTAAAGTAATTTACCTTTTCTCTTGCCTTACTTATTAAATATTAGGGCTGCAACTACCGATTATTTTCAGAATTGATTAGTGGCCTGATTATTTTTTCGATTAATCAATTCATCAGATAATAAAAAAATTACAATCCTTTTTATTTACTTCACTGCGAATGACGTGTGGGGAATGTCCTCATTGACTCCCGCTATATGAGGAGGAGGTTTCCCACACGTCATCCGCAAGCGGGAGCCCCGGCGGAGATACTCACCTCTCTGTCCGGGGTCCTGTGGCGTTCTGACTTCAGCATCCTCAGACGCTGAAGTTAAGCCCCTCCCGACGTCAATGACGGTATCGAGCCATGTGCGATGATGTCATTTCCAGGCGACCCCCGGCTATGCCGGAAGAATGCCTGAAAGGGGTGGGGGATCCTTTTGGATCCCACTCCCTCCCGATTGGGAGAGTTTACAGAAAAAAAAAGGCACTGCTTTGAAGGGCAGTGTCTCCCTTTAAAGTGGTGCCTTTTTTAACCCCTTACATTCCAGATCGTGATGCAGCGCCGTTCGGCACCACATCGCGATTTAGCTCCGGTGGGGGCCGCTATCTTGGATGGCGGCTCCACCTCCGTGTTCCCCCTCGCCTCCTGATGTATCGTGCATAGCACGATGATGTCAGATAGCTTTCCCAAGGAAATCCCCTGGTGGAGATAAGGGGTTCCTTTGAACCCAGATATCTCCAGAACCCAGGGGGTCATGGAAGCTAGGGGGTCATGAAGTGTGTCATTCGAAAGGCCTGAGCATGGCCTTTCGAATGATACCAAACATGACCATGTTCAAAGTAAAAACAAAATGGATAAAAAATAAAATAAATAAAAAAAAAAACATGTATTTTTTGCGTGTGTTGTTTTTATTAATGCAGCAATATTGTTCACATTTCAATTTTAATGTGAACAATGATGCTGCACTAATGATTTTTTTCTATGGGGTGCGTTTGCTAAAAATCACGAAATTCTCCCCAAAAAATTTAACGAGTCCCCGTTTCTAATTTTTGTACAAGCACACCCCATAGAAAATATAACCGCAAATGCTCATGTGATAAAATGTGAAAAAACGACTTTACACGCTGTAGATGATTAAAAATTCTAATTTTATTGCATTTTTTGTTATTATATACAGGCGGGACATGACGTATACATATAAATATGATATATTATGAATCTGCCGAGTCTGCCGGAAAGAACGATATATAATATGTCTAGGTCATATAATAAATTGTGGCTTCAAATCGCGTTTAGACATGATGAGCAAAAGCGGTAAAAATTAGCTCAGCACACAGCGGTGAAATGCCTCAGCAGTGAAGGGGTTAAAGGAACACTTTGTAAAAACCAACCCGTCCCACCTTCCTCCTTTTTCTCCTTGCACAATTTGCAAATTGTATGTAAATTTTGTACATATGTCCGCAAATTGCATAACTTGCATACTTTTCACACACAAGGTACGCAAGCACCCATTCAAAGTGATTGATTTACTCACAACTCAATCCATGTCTGCTTTCTACCCAAAGAGTGCTGCTACAAGCACTTCGATAGACATGATGATGCCAGCACACAAACTGTGATGAGAACGTGTCCACACAATAATAAGTGTAGCGCTGTGTTTAAAACCTTACTGTGGCAGTACCCATTTTTGGCCACTGGAGGGAGACAAGCGCGATAAGAGACACTCAACATTGGGACTACATTTCCCGGCATGCTCTGGGAACGGACACAGGAAGTGGGTGGGACACGCCGAGTTACATCCTGAGTCTCGTGGAGATAGCTGGCAGAGCGCGCCAGGGAGTGAAAGAGACAGGACACAGTGCTGCAGAGTGGAACAGTGACTAGGCCAGAACGCAGGTGCGGCCTATTAGGATTCCAGATTGGGTTATCCAGCCTTGTAAGAGGGAGACCCAGTGATCCACAGATATTACCCAAGCTGCTATCAAGGAAGCCAGAAGACCCCCGAGTTAGGAGTACCGCAGGTCTATCGGATTGGGAGAGCAGGCGGTAAGCTGGACAAGTCGTGGCCGGAGCAGAGAGAGCCAGACAACGGATCCAGTAGCCAGTATCCCAGTGAAGCAACGAGTGGAGAGACGTCCTGGGTCAGCGGAGCCTTGGTTATCGAGCGGATGGGTGAGAGGCCCCCAAGGCCGGTTGTAAAGCAAGAAAGCACGCTGTTGTTTGTTCCTAAAACCCACAGGGCCCCAACTTGACTAGTCGAAGACACCGCTTTAAGTAATTCACTGGCCAGTTGAATAGTACCCGGGTACCATAACACACACACACACTTACAGTCCGGGACTTAACCTGTGCGGGACTCACTCCCTAATATCCAAAAAGGGGTTAAAGATTCGTATCTTATTTTCTTTTCCGCCGCGCGGTTTACTCGAATTACGAAGCATTGTATTTTCTTTTCCGCTACGCGTTTTCCTCGAATTACGAAGCATTGTATTTTTCTGTTCCGCTGCGCATTTTCCCGAAATACGAAGCCTCGTATTTCTTTTCCGCTGTGCGTTTCCCGAAATACGAAATACTGTAAATATATCCACGAACACCGTGTTATCCATTATATGCCTTTATTTCTAGTAAACTATTTAATTTATAAAATCCACAACGGTGCTGGAATATATTTATTCCCTAGTGCGAGGAGACTGACCCGTGGTTCAATTTCAGCGGCTCCTCCGGGAGTGAGCGCTACATAAGCTAAAGTGCTCAGGATGCGTAGAGTGTCTGTTTAAAATCATTTCATGAACAAAGTGAGTGGTGAGGGGGGTCTGGAGTTGGGAAAGAGTGAGTTTGGACAAGGGACTGGCCAAAGTGTGAGAAGTGAGTTTGGATAAGAGACCAGATCCAAGTGTGGGAAGGAGTTTGGGGGAAGGAACCTAACCAAAGGAAGAGATGGCAGCTTTTCACCAGAGAGAAGGTGGCAGGGAGGATGGGGTGGTGGCACGTGAATTGAGCACCATATAAACATAAAACACTAGTGGTACAGATCCTCTGCCCAGTGGCAGTGCCCCAGGGTCTGTGCTACTGTCCTGTCCCCACTCCACGTACTCCCAGAGTCTATGTGCAGCTTAACAGGCAGGTAAACCTTGCCTATGAGTTGAATAAATGAGACCGGTTTGCAGTCTGTATGTTTATTAACTCGTTGTAGGAATGTGCTAAAACTGTGGGGAAGCGGAACAGTACAAAGTGTAAAAATACAGGATATACACAAATTTGTTATAGCAGTAACACATAACATTACAGAAACAGGTCAGTATAAAACACCTAGGCCATGCTGCAACCATATGAAAGGCAGATAGCTGCAATGTAGGAAGAAACAAATATACAGTACATAGGGTGCTTCTAATGCTGATAGGGACTGTGAGATAACTAAGGGATAGTTAAGCTGAAGTCCTCACTGGCAAGGCTTCTCATAGAGGAGAGAGATGGTGGCTAGATGTTTCCTTCAGCTCCTGTGATAAGGAAATTAAGTTCTTCTTCCCACAATCCCTTGCTGTAGCAAGGAAGCGTGTAACCAGCCAGCCTATAGGATTCTAGGAAGGCTGGCTGAATACCAGGGTGCTATGAAAATAAACTGCCACTAGATGGTGCTCTAACACAACATATTAAACATTTTGCTCTGGAGACAGCACACTCCCGCCTGGTGTCCGTAGATACCACCATTGGAGTTATCTGAAGAAAACAATAAAATGAGTTCAGTTACTGGTCTAAGAAATAACTTGGTCTCATTCTGCTTGTGTATCTTGACTTCAGCTTTGTGGACTTTTCCATCGTCACTCAGAGTGCTTTCGTAACAAGACCTAAAGGCCACTAATTTCTGTGCGACTGGTGGTCTTTCATAAGAACAACGTCTCCAGGTTTGAGATTAGGTTTGGTGGTTTGCCATTTTTTCCTTGGTTGTAAGATAGAGACGTATTGTTTGATCCACCTGTTCCAGAAGGTACTTGTACTTGTCTCCGTTTGTAAAGGTCTTTAGTACTGAATTCACCAATCGGAGAGCCAACGGTGCTGGTCGTCTGAGTAAGTAGCATAGTTAGGGTGAGGATTACTGGATCTTCAGAATCATTGGAGATTGGAGTCAGGGGGTCTAGCTTTCATATTTCTTGACTGTTCTAATTCGGTTGCTCTGTAAGTGCTGTTACAATGGTGCACTGCCAACTTTTACAGCCTTTTCCTTTTGAGATCAGAGTATTTCTGCAAGAGCGAACTACGTGAGCTAGGCAAGCGATGCCTCTAACAAGTCACTTCCAGGTAGAGAACTTGTTGAACCGGAGAGATCCAAGCTGGTTGTTTAAAGTCACTGTATGTAGTGTAGACACCTGAGGGCGAACTTCTTAGTCTGTATCTGCACTTATCAGTACAAATGTGTGACAGTCAGGATTGATATTTTTAGAATTTTGTAAGAATGTAAGACCTGTAAACCATGTTGTGTCTTTTAGATGGTTAGTAGCAACAGATCTGGTTGCATGGTCTGCAAGATTATGATCAGTAGGTACAAAATGCCATTGTTTTGGGCAGGTGGATCTTCTGATTCTCTGTAATCTGTTACTGACGGAAACATAGAAACGTTTGGATTCATTGCAAATGAAACCTAAGACTACTTTGCTGTCTGTGTAGAACTCAGTGTCTTTGATCTGTATGTTCAGTTCTGTGGTGCCAGTACAGCAGCGCAGAGTTCCAGTCTAGGTACTGTATGTTCTGGGAGTGGTGCAAGTTTTGCTTTTCCCATGACAAATCCTATATGACATTGTCCTATGATGTCTACGATCTTTAGATAGGCTACAGCAGCAATTGCTTTGACAGATGCATCGGAGAAAACACAGAGGTTTTGTGTTTGGACTTCTGAAGATGGCACGGGGGCATATGGACATGCAATGTGTACTCTAGCTAAAGCTGTCAGAGAGTTTTTCCACTCCATCCACAAATCTCTTTTCTCAGTAGGGAGCGGGTCATCCCAGTCTTTTGTCTCCCAGGTAAGATCTCTGAGTATTGCTTTACCTTGAATGGTGACAGGAGCTGCAAATCCTAAAGGATCGTAAAGGCTATATATGACGGACAGTGTACCCCTGCGGGTGAGCGACTTGAAAGGTAAAGGTGTCACTATTTAAGTCCCAAAGTAGACCAAGGCTTCTTTGAGTAGGGAGGACGTCCGAACCTAGGTCTAAGTCTTTTAAATTGTCAGAATGGTCTTGGGGAGGGAAGTGCAGAGGCGCGACCAGACTGTTAGAGTCCTCCTTAATTATTCCCTCTTCCAACAGCCTATCTTCAAGGGACATAGCTACCTGGTAATCTGTTTTAGTGTTGTGAAATACTGAGGACCCTAGTTAATCTTGGTCACTGTCACAGGAATGGTCTACAGTCGGTTTAGGCAGATAAGTGCTATGTGGTAGCTCTTTACAAGGAATCTATTTTGGCATGGTTGAAAAGGGAAGGGGTGTCCATTTTCTAGAGTCTTAGTGAGCATGTCGCTGACTGAGGTAGGTTTGTGCACACTTCCCAAGCGTATAATTGACCATCCTTAGTCAAGTAAAACCATATGGTGCATCAATAAAAATTAATATAAGGTGAACATACAGATACTTGTATCAATGGTTAACAAAGTGCAACAGTGCTTATTGTTGTCACTTTATCCATACAACAGTGCAAATACAATTATAAGTGCATAATGCATAAACAGTCCGATAAAAAGTCCAATATGAATAGACAGTGTTAATAAAAGATATTCAAATAAGGTGCTACAGTGTGTAATTGTCCAATACTCAAAAGAATCAGTTGGTCCTCCTTAGTGCACTGTTACTAAGTTCATGCCGTGATCAGTGTTTCTCAAAAAAACAAAAGGGAGAAGCACAGAAATGATAGTGCAGATAATCGTGGCAAAATTAGCCAAAAGGCTGCGACAAAAGAATATAGACCACTCACATTTATAAGAGCCTGTAAATGTCCCGGCTCTAGGAGTAAACGCCTCTGGCCATATATAGAGTGGCACTTCCCTTCTTTCATCCGTGGTGGTCACTAGATAGATCAGAGAGAGTCAGGAGACGGCGCTCCCATAGCGTAATACTGTATATTGATGAAGAATAATGTATTTAAAAATACCCTCACCAATTCAGGAACCTCGTGAAAATAGGCTCGGTCAGTAGTGCATTGGGTGCTCTTAGGTAGAAGCCCAAAAGGCCAAAACCTCTTTGCCCCAGCAACTTGTAGTCCGTGTGTGGATCCTTCTGGAGATATTAAATGCCAAGGAAGTAGGAGCAAGTGGCCAATAGGAGGTTAAAAATCAAAATGGATTTTATTAAAATAATTAAAATGGACATGCGATCTACCAATTGTATATATTTTTATATATATATTTGCCTTTATCCTAAGTCAAGTCTTTAGGCGTACGCAGCGTTGTGAGGGCCATTAATCTGATCTCTAACTTTGTGAACTCCTAAGATATCCCTCCTGAGGAGCAGGACTATCTGAGCTTCAGGGTCTAGTACTGGAATGGGGTGAGCTATGCACTTCAGATGAGAGTGATGTGCTGGAGCATCGGGGGTGGGTATTTCAGTTCTATTATCTGGAATTTGATTACATTCTATTATGGTTGGTAATGTTAAGCGTATCTGGCCATCAATAGACTCAACTTGGAAGTTGAACTCGTGAGCTTCCGGGATCTTGCGTGACCGCGGCTTGCACGTGTTCGCAGGCGAGCGGCTGAGACACAACACCGGCGGCCACACAAAAAAAGCATTCAGAGGGGCCTGGCCTGGGGATTTGAAAGTCAAATCCCTTAACCTGCTAATACCTACTAAAATCCTACAAGTCATGACCCCTAGAAGGCTACAATTGGAACATATCAAGTGATAACTTTTTGAAGTCAATCACTTCTACCAATAATAGTATTGCTGCTAACCGTAGTGTCTCCTATCACAGGTTAGGTGTTTGTGTAAAACGGTAGTATTATTACCAAGTAAAAAAGTCCCATAAGTCTATTTTAATACTAAGCACTGAATTGTGCTATAAACGGTGGCAGATGTCGGGCATGTTTTGATTTATTTTGTGTTGTTTTTCCATGATTTGAGCTAGCTATTATAACACGACTGAATTTTATGAATGTTGTGACTTGATCGTTACTTGTATTACAAGTATGTTCTATGAGCAGTGGCATCACTAGGGTTGGTGTCACCCGGTGCGGTAACTTATGGTGTCACCCCCCCCCCCCGAGTTTTATGGATTTTTTTTAACTACTCTTACTCCTAAATCAGTACTCCCATATAACACTGAATGCTCATACACACAGCACACATTACTGTGAGGTTTATTGCTGTGGAGCTCTCTCATATGCTCACACAAATTTTTGCCAACTGCAAGCAAGTACGGTGCCTGTTCGAAGGCAGTGAAGGCACACATGGATATATATTGCCCCCAGCAGCTCTGGATAAATTGCCCCCAGCAGCTCACCCATGGATATATATTGCCCCTAGCTCATATATGGATATATTGCCCCAGTTCACAATTATATATTGCCCCCAGCAGCTCACCCATGGATATATATTGCCCCAGCTCACATATGGATATATTGCCCCAGACCAGCTCACACATGGATATATTGCCCCAGACCAGCTCACACATGGATATATTGCCCCCAGACCAGCTCACACATGGATATTGCCCCAGCTCTCATGGATATGCCCCCAGCACACATCGATACTGCCCCATGCACACATGGATACTGCCCCCAGCACATGTGGATACTGCCCCCAGCACACATGGATACTGCCCCAGGAGCTCTCATAGATATGCCCCAGGAGCTCTCATGGATATGCCCCAGCAGCTCTCATGGATAATGTCCCCAGCTCATGGATAATGTCCCCAGCTCATTGATAATGTCCCCAGCTCATGGATAATGTCCCAGCTCACCTCCTGTGCCACGTATTCTGCTCCCTCTGAGCGTCCGGCGGCATGGAGCTTGGGCGCTCGCCTGGGGGAGCCACGTGACCAGCCGCGATCTCGCGAGAACTCGGCTGGTGACGTGTTTCCCCCAGGCGAGCGCCGAAGCTGCATAGCTTCGGACGCTCGCAGGGAGCGAACACGCGGCGCAGGGTGAGACACCCGCCCTTAGGGTGACGGTGTCACCCTAAGGGCGGGTGTCACCTGGTGCGGGCCGCACCCCCCGCCCCCACGTTACGACGCCCCTGTCTATGAGTACAGAAACCTCTCATTAATAACATAACCACTCAATCTATAATAGCACGACAAATAGTAAAAATTGGGTGAAGCCTTGTGGTCATTTTAAAGTCTTTCAAATTTGTTATCACTTATTTTATATTGAAATAATTTTACTCCAATTCCACATTATAAATGATGTAGTGTAGTGAACAACAATTCTATATGTTCATAGATTTTGATTGTTTCTGTTTTAATTCTTTTAGATGGACTCTATATTGAAACAAACCAGTGTGGGACCTTCTTATACTGGATGCCAAATCAACACCTTCAGGTAATCAGCTTTTAAAAGGAAAACGTTATCTCATACAGAAGAATATAACTCCTATCGTTTTATGAAACTCTCCTAATGAATTAGTTTTGAAGTCTATTCTCAGCTCATGACAATACACTTTTAAGAACATAAATGCCTTATTGTTAGTTCTTTTGGATTGCGATATGATGTGATTATTTATGAACATGGATGATCTACAGAAGTTTTAATTTCTCCCAGGGTAATTCAAAGAGAATCAAAAAGTCACCGCACGTTCGGTGACTTTTCGTTCTCTTCAATTCGGTTTGTTTTGCCGATCCCATTTCGGTGACCCTGCGGTGTATTCAGCAAACACCACAGGGTCCCTGAATTGCAGGGAAAGGCTGCCGCAAACCCGACGAAAACTAACCGCAAAACCCGGCGAATGCACACCGAAAACCCGCAAAAACATCTGGATTAACCCACAGAAAACCACGGAAAAACCCGAGCAGGAGCCGATCACACGCAGTGAAGCCTCCGGAAAAACCCGACACCGCAGGCGAATGCAGTGAATAAATTAGAAAAACTGTTTGCATGAATGATTGAAAAGTGAAACGCTGTTTGCAAAGAAACTACTGAGCGAAAATGTCTGAAATTTACATATGAGGTCCAAGGAATGCTAATAAAAAGGGCTGTTACAGAAAAAATAAGTAAACTTAAAAAAAAATCTGACTTTTTTAAAACAAAGAAAAGATAAATGCTTAAAATATCTTACAAAAATCTATAAATAAAGAGACTCTTTACTGCAGAATTTTATAATGAACAGTTTATTAGATATTGAATTAAAACCGGAATATTTTTAGCATTGAAGCCTATGGGATTCGCCTGAATAAACCTGCCGAATTAAACCACCGAATGGCAGGGCATTTTGGGAACCTTTCACTCACTGCTGGTATGTGATCTCTGAATAGCCGAAGCAGTGCTTTTTCATGGGGATTTCACTGCCCTCGAACAGGCACCGTATGTGCAGGCAATTTGCCAGGGTTTGGCGAATTGTCTGCTCTCTGGATAGCCGAATGGCCAAGAAAGGTAACCGAACGTTGAAAATCAGCATTCGGTTACCTTTCTCCAGCAATTCGGATCTCTTTGAATTACCCTGCCCTACTGAAATACTAATGACAAATGTCATTAATTTAGAATGAAGAATATTTTTCTGTGCAATTTATTACAGACTTTTTAGCATTTAAAAATGTTGTACATTCTATGCTCATAAATGATGACCATGTTTAAAAAGCAGACTAAAGAGGGTATTCATTAACCAATATTGTTTCATTGCAAGAATGGTGTCTTTTTTTCCTCGGCCTTCTAGGAACTTCTGTGGATACTGCTTTGACTTCACTATTTAAATAACTTCCACCATAGCCCTTCATAGTTTTCACCATTTTCCCCACCATAGTTTATGGTGACACACTTAAGAATAGTTGTCATTAGAGTTTCAACTGGTGTTTTCTCCAGTTTGCGTCAAAGATAATCAGCATATGTTTTACCA